>JAESUZ010000812.1:0-1200000 GCA_017311185.1 Proteles cristata cristata
ATCCATCCTGGTAAGAAGGAACAACCATCCAATAGCAACGTATTATATGTCAGACGATATGTGAGAATCTTTGCATAGATGACCTCTTCAACTTCTAAACAACAACAACAACAAAAACAGCAGTAAATGAACAAAACAAAAAAAGCAAACACACCTGTAAGGCTCACTTCAAAATTAAGGAATTGAGCTCAAATAATTTCAGAGCTGTGGTTTAAATTTATATTTGTTTGACTCTCTAATCCAGCCCTATCATGCTGTCTCTCAAATGGCAAAGCCCTCTGAAATTTCACCTGGTATATGACTTCTGTGTGTCATGAAGAGAGAAAAATAAAAATGGAAAATGATAAAGATTTTCACCGTGCAAAACTTTTGACATTTCCTATGAAAAGGCATAAATGATTTTGAAGGGTGAACAAGCACACAGACTTTTTGGGAGGCTTGTAAATATCATTAGGCATACACAATCAGATGGATTTTCAGACTTGCTTGTGTAGATCCTTCTCTTTTACTCCCACCCACACATACATGCAGTCACAGTTGTCTGGACCAGTTTGTGTCTGCTGGCAGTCTTGGGCTCAGTTAGATGGGAAGTGGGTTGCTGGAAGTGGTGGCTGGGAAATAACTATATTTGAATTTTAGAAAGATCACACTGGCTGCAGTGCATAGATTAGATTAAAGAAGGAATTCTTTATCAGTTAGGAGACTACTGCAGTAGTTTAGGTGAAAGATGGTAATCTTAGAGTAAACTAGTACTAATCAGGAGGGCGAAAAGTCAGTGGATTTGAGTTAAAAGTGAGATCAGTGGACTGGATATTTTTGATGGACTGGATATAAGGGGTAAAATGAGGAAGGTTCAAATAGAACTCTTAGTTCTGTAAGGCTCATTGATATAGGGGAAACAGAAGTAGAATTACATTTCAGGGGAAATATCAATACCTTGATTTTTATTTATGTTGAATTCGAATATGCCAAATTTAGATATGTTGAGTTTGAGACTTCCAAATGGAGATTGGAATAAGGATAAGAAATTGGAAGTAAAGATATAAAACTCAGAGAATAGTCCTGGACTAGAGATTAAAATATGGAGGATGATCATAGTATGAATGGTAATTAAAGCTCTGGACCTGAGTGTGATATTCTCAGAAAAGCATAGAGGGTAAGGCAAAAAGGTTATCTACTACCCAGACTTTTGGAAGTCTAATATTGGATAGCTCGGTGAATGGGGATAAGCCTGCAAAAGAAATGCATGCATGAATAGAGATAGAGGAGTAAAACCAAGTAACTGTGGTAGGAAAGTATTTCAAAAGAGGAGATGATTAACACAGGAGTACATGAGAATTGAAACATGTCCATAGACTTTTATGACATGGAATGAATTAGTGATCTTAATAAAATCTTTTTGGTAAAGTGATGAAGGTAGACACTGAATTGTAGAGGTTGAGGAGGGAGCAGGAGATAAGAAATCAGAATAGTGTGGAGGAGAAATAAAACCTTGAAGAGTTTGACTAGGCTTTTAGAATCTGTTTAAAGCAATTATGCTTTCTGTTTTCTTCTTCCTTCCTGTTTAGGAAAAGTAAAACATTGCTATTTCTAGGGCAATTTTTTTCCTGTACCTGAACCAAAAAGGAAAAAAAGAAAAAGAAAGAGAACTAAAGTAAAGCCAGGTCTTCACATTTTGTCTGTCTCTGCACTGTTTTCTGTGTTAGAAAAGCCAGATACGTCTCCTGCTCATGCAAGTAGTGGCCTTATAAAGAAGGGGTCCTGTAGCACCCAGAGCCTAGTGCTTTAGGGAGTGCCTCCAGTGTGTGGTGAGTGTGTTCTCTTGTTGTATTATGGCTGGTCTTCAAGCCAGTCATATGCTGGGACTCTTCCTTGCCTGCTATGAGCAGTGTTTGGTCCCTGGCCTGAATGTGGCAAGTTTTAACTATGTGTACTTTGATTTGCTTGTGAAATGAAACCTGTCACCACTTCCACGAACTGAGGCCCTGCAAAACTCTCTGGTCAGGAGATGTGGTGTGGGTAGGTGTTTGTGCTGGTCTTCTAGGGAAGGAACTCACTGCACTAGGACCGAGGCAGGTGTTGCTGAGAAAGGCAGTTCCACAGGAGTGCAGGGGGGTAGGGCCTAGTGTAAGCAAATTAGGCTGGTTCCTGAAGGTGGCTCTGTTTTTATGCTGAGGGGTGAGGAAGAGAAATGGCACTGGCCAGCTGCTTTGTTCTCAGAGAGATGTCTTTGTGAAAACTGCCTGTCAGGGACAAGCTCCAAGGGGACCAAATAATTACCCCACAGTGTGCCCTAGGTGCTCTTGAGATCACTGTTTCCATGTTATATGCCCCTGGGTTGTTGCCTGCCTTTTCTCCAAGAGCAGCAGCAGTCAGCACCCTTGGTACTCTATCTCAGCCAAGCCCACTGAGCTTTAAAATTCTCTGCTAGAAGGATGGACCTTGAGGGTGTTATGCTGAGTGAAATAAGTCAGGCAGAGAAAGACAAATATCATGTGTTTGCACGTATAGGAGGATTAGGAGGAACTTAACGGAGGACCATGCAGAAGAAGGGGGGAAAGGGAGAGAGGCAAACCATGAGAGACTCTTGAATGCTGAGAACAAACTGAGGACTGATGGGTGTGGGGGGGGAAGGGGGGAGATGGTTACGGAGGAGGGCACTTGTGGGGATGAGCACTGGGTATTATATGGAAACCAACTTGACAATAAACTATTTGTAAAAAAAAAGAAATTCTCTGCTATAAGCCCTGCTTCGTTATAAGAATTCTTGAAATTCAGTCCCTTTTATTTTCTAAGCCAGTGGCTAAGGGGAAATGTTCTCTTTGTGCAGTCCCCTGTCTCTGTCTCTGTCTTCGTCTCTCTCTCTCTCTCTGTATCCATCTATCGTCTTCTCTGTGACCACACCTCCCCCACCCCCATTATAGCCAGGATCTGTTTGTCCCCTACACCATGTTTTTGCATTTTGTATCTTCTTCGCTGTAATCACTTCTCTCCCTTTAGTTGTAGAGCTTGTTCTGTTGGTCTTCAGGTTGATTTCTGGTATATTTAAGATTATTTGATAGTTATCTAGTTGGATTCATGGGATGAGGTGCACCTAGGATCTTCCGACTCCTCTGCCATCTTCCTGTCTCCACTATAATTTTCTTAATTAAAAAATTATTTAAATGAATACACAATAATATTGACTTAGTTTTGCCATGAAGTTCTATGAATTTAAACACATGTATTGATTCTGTAACTACCACTTCAATCAGGATACAGAATTATTTCATCACCCTAAGAATCTTC
The DNA here is from genome assembly GCA_017311185.1 of Proteles cristata cristata. Taxonomy (NCBI): domain Eukaryota; kingdom Metazoa; phylum Chordata; class Mammalia; order Carnivora; family Hyaenidae; genus Proteles; species Proteles cristata. The sequence goes on from JAESUZ010000812.1 coordinate 3,289, forward strand.
TTCATGCTATTTGCACCCTTTTCCCCCCTAACTTTTGGCAAACACTGATCTATTCTCTGTCCCTGTAGTTTTATCATTTTGAAAACACCATAAAAATGGAGTCACAGAGTGTATAACTTTCTGAGGCTCACTTCTTTTATCTGAGAATAGTGCCTTTGAAATTCATCCATGTTGTTTTATATATTCCATTATTCATTCCTTTTTATTCCTGAGAAATATTCCATTATATAACTGTACCACAATGCATTTATCCATTTATCTGTTCATGAACAATTTTTCCAAGTGTTGGCAGTTATGACTAGAGTTGCTATAAACATTCATGGACATTTCTTGTAAACAAATTTCCTTTCTTTGTAGTATGTATACAGGAGTAAGATTAACTTTGTTAAATGTCGTACAGTAAAATGTAGGTTTGTGAGCATATATCATTAAGGAAATATGCTTGTTATCCAAAGTTCTTGTATCTCAAAGTGAATTTCCCCATAAGAAATAATGGAAACTCAGATGATTCATTCCACAATGCCAAAATATTCATATAAAAATGATTACAGTAATGTAATATAATACAAAATAATAAATAAAATACAAAATGTAAAGAAAAATAAACAAATTAACCTGCACCTACCTTTGAAAATCTTCATCGCTGGCATGAGGGAGACAAGAATAGAGGAAGGTTATTGTATAAGATGACTTTCACTATCACTAATGGAACCACTGCTGTCTGTTATGTCAGTGGAACCTTTTTATTAATGGAGGCCATTATATACATTTGCATGGATGTTGACTGCAGTACACTATTAATATACTCTTGTCATACTGTATTTAATGTAACTGGCAATAAGGCAGCAGAGGAAAGGGTCTATATCTGCAGGCAACCTGACCTAGAATGAAACAAAGCATTCCTAAGCTTACTAGTGTATGGAAAAGCAAAGGACTGTCCACAGGTGCTTTGAAGTGACAAAAAATAGTGCCAGTTGTGGGCACCTTCCAACAATTGAAAAATCACTGGTCTCTGCCAAACACCACAGCCTGAGACCGAGCATCTGAGCATGGGAGACAATCACCCATAATCCCACAGTGAGGGAGACAGAGAGAGAGAGAGAGAGAGAGAAAGGAGAACCATTGGCTCAGTTATAATCATGTGACATTCAGCATCACATAATACTCATATTGAAAGACCTCACTAATTTATCAAGTTAAAATTTATTAGAAATGTTTGCTCATTTTGCAGAACACTTGCAGAACAAGTTATGCATAATCCAAGGTCTTACTCTATTTAATTTTACAAGACACTGCCAAACTGTTTTCCAGGCAGCTATACCATTTTGTGTCTTGGTTTTAAAACTAAAATGAGATGCACACCTATTAGAAGGGCTAAAGTTTTAAATGCTCATAATTTCAAGTACTGGTGAGGATGTGGAGTAACTGGAACTCTTAACGCCGTGCTGACGGGAATGCACAATAGAACGGCAGAGTGGAAAAAGCTGGGGGTCACAGTCTTTGATACTCCAATCACAGAAATGACATTTTGTTACTTTGCCATATTTCATTTGTTAGAATCAAGTTACTAAATCTAGCCCACATTTAAGGAGAGGAAATTACAGAAAGACATGAATACCATGGAGGAGGGATCACACTTGGACTCACATAAAAAGGCTTCTTAAAACAATAATTTAAAGAACATGAGAGGAAAGAATAACATTTGCAGCGAAGAATATTATATTTACACAGATATTTACCATTACTACTGATCTTCCTTTATTTTAATGTTCCGATTTCCTTCTGCTATTATTTTCTTTTTGTAAAAAGAAATCCTTTATCAATTATTTCAGTGTAGATCTTCTGATAGTGCATTCTCTTAGTTTTCCTTTTTCTAATAAAGTATTTGTTTCACCTTCATTTCTGAAGGATATTTTCATTGTGTATAGTGTGATGGGTTGACAGTTCTTTTCTTTCAGCTTTTTGAAATGTTGTTTAACTTGTTTCTGGTGTCAATGTTTTCTGATGAGTTCGAATTGTTTCTCTATGAATAATGTGTCATTTACTCTGGTTACTTCCAAAAACTGTTGTTTTTTTTTTGTCTTAATTTTCAAGTTTATGTTGTTTCTAAGCATGGATTTCTTTGAGTTTCTCCTGTTTTGATGTCACTGGGATTCTTGAATCTATAGGCTTATGCATTTCACCATAGTTTTGAGGTTTCTAGTCATTGTATCTTCAAAGTTTTTGAGCATTGGAGTCTTTCTCTTCTTTTTTTTTTTTTTTTTTTTTTTTTTTTTAGGATTTCAGTGACTAAAATATTAGATCTTTTGGTGTAGTAGTATAAATCCTTGAGGGTCTGTTACTTTTTTTCCAGTTTTCTTTTTTCCAGTGAGGAACATTTCTATAGATCTGTCTTCAGGTTTGCTTATTCTTTTCTTTATCATCTCCAATCTGCTCTTGAGCCTTCAAAGAAAATTTTAAATTTTGGTTATTGGTTTTGACAGTTCTAAAATTTCCATTTAGTTCTTCTTTATAACTTCTACCTTTCTTTTTTTAATTTTTTAAAATGTTTTTTTTTTAATTTATTTTTAGAGAAGGGGAGGTGAGGGGCAGAGAGAGAAGGGGAGAGAATCCTAAGCAGGTTCTGTATTGTCAGTGCAGAGCCTGATGCGGGGCTTGATCTCACAAACTGTGAGATCATGACCTGAGCTGAAATCAAGGGTTGGATGCTTAACTGATTGAGCCACCCAGGTGCTCCTTAACTTGTAGCATTCTTGCTGAAATTTTAAATCTATTTTTCTAGAATGTTCTCCATTGTTGGAGCATTTTTTATAATAGTTTATATAAAGTCTTTGTCCAATAATTCCAATATCTGTGTTTTTCAGTATCTGTTGATTGTCTTTTTTCCATGCAAGTTGAAGTATTAATAGTTCTTTATATGCCAAATAATTTTAGGCTGTTTTCTAGATATCTTGAATGTAACATTATGAGACTCTTGGTCTTACTTGAATCCTGTGGTGAATGTTAATATTTTTGTTTTGGCAGGAAACTGACCCATGTAGTGTAGGTCACAAGTTCTGACCAGTCTTTTGTGAGTTGTGATTTCAACATCAATTTTATTTTCAAGACCTTTGCCGTATTATTCTGACATGTCCCATTTATACAGCCCTCAATGGTCAATCTGGGGGTTATCTCTTTGTTCAGTTTTCATCATCTTTGTTATGTTGTTTAAAATCTGATCCATTCATGTGCAACTTGGGGGTGAGCCCAGGAGTTCGTAAATAATTTTGTGCTGTTACTTTCTCAAGGTCCTTCCTGACCCCAAAACTTTTCAGTTCCCTTACATTTCCATTGCTGCTTTTCTGCCTTAAATAGCTGGAACTTGATTAAATTTGCTTTGCTTCCCACTTATCATTACTGCATCTCCATCTCATGTGGGTGGAGATACAGAGAAAGGGACAAAGGGGTTTTGCCCCACCCTCTGTTTTTTACTTTCCTTATCCCCTGAGCTCTAAAATACATTCTCTAGCATGACAAACTTAAAAAAAAATGTGGTAATGAATTTGAAAGGGGAAGTAATTTTGGTAAAAGCTTGTACTTTTCTCATTTAAATCAAAGCCTGTACTCTTATCTGTTTCTAAGCACAGGAATCAAATGGTGGGTTCAGTAGTCCTGGGTAAGTACCATGTACTGAGAGAATAGCTTGTAGGATAAGATAGCTGAAATTAATTGTAAGATGAAGGATCAGAAAATAGCAGGTGCAAAAAGAAGGGTATAAGAAAGAAATGGCTAGTGAATCTAATAGGTATTGCCCCTGGCATGCTGACCTAATGTTGAAGTGAAAGTATACTAGCCCCGAACAAAAATATTCATGTATTTTTTTTAAGTTTATTTACTATGAGAGAGAGAGAGAGAGAGAGAGAGAAGGAGAGGGGGGGGAGGGGCAGAGAGAGAGGGAGAGAGAATTCCAAGCAGGCTCTGCACTCACAGCACTGAGCTCAGCTTACAGCTCAAACTGATGAACCGTGATCATGACCTGATCTGAAATCAAGAGTCTGACACTTAATCTGACTGAGCCACCCAGGCTCAGGTATATTTGAGTTCTTTTAGGTCTTTTGAATTTATAAATTCTGAGTCCTACAGTGGCTTCTCTTTATAAACCTTATGTCTGTTCAAAACCACATTTCTGCCCACAGTGGGTTAATAATTTAAAAATCACATTTTTATATTTCTGAAAGGTCTGTGGAACTCAAAATAAATTAAAGCCAGGACCTTTGGCCATACTCTTAACACCTTTCCAAGGCAAAGACACAAAGGAATCCCATTCAGGGACAGATCAATCCTTTAATGATCTAGTCTTATGAAAGTAAAACATTTAATAACAAGCATTGTCCATTTTTTTACTATGAACTGGATACTTAAAGCCATGTGTCTGGTTATCAAATAAAAATAAAATGATTTTCAAGGATAAACAAAACCTTCCAGTAATATATATGTCATTGAAACCTGAAAACTCTCCTTAACAGTTTATGTTTATATAAGAATGTCTTGCTGATGTCTAATGTAAGAAAAAACAGAAAACCTCTTAGAGAGAATTAGCTACTTGAACCTGGGCTGTTGAAAATGCATTAGTATGTCCTACAATTTTGACAGAATATCACATCATCTAAACGGAGGAGATAAACTTGAGGTGTAAGGGATATGAAATACAGTTTGCATTCTTGATTCTCCAGACAGTAGATTTTGAAAAGTGATAAGTTAAAGCTTTTGTGGAAAAAGGTAAACTAACTGAGAAGTTGCTAGTGATATATCCTGGCTGGACTAAAATCAAGGCATTTTCATTAGTCTAGATGACCTTAAAGCAATTGGCATGGGCTCTTTTATTTTGCTTTTAAGATGTAATTTCTACATTGTTATTAAGAATTTTCCTTATTGGGGATCTTACAGTTGAGTACACACTCAACATGACTCATCTTTTCAGCAACAAGAAAAAAAAGTCTTAAGCATAAGTAACATAAAATAACAATGTTTAGTTGAAGAATGAAGAATTATAAACAAGATAACCTCTTAATAGAATTCCTCTTCTTTCTCTATAATTCTTGTATATGATAAGCAGTGTACATGAGAAGCAAAATGCTCTGAGTATCTCTGAGAATGAAAAGGAATTTGTTATGTAAAAAATACCAAAACTGCTTGAAACTCATCTATATATATATATATATTTTTTTTTTTTTTTTTTTTTCTACAGATAGTGGGGTGCCTGGATGGCTCAGTCAGTTAAATGTCCAACTCTTTGTTCTTGGCTCGGGTCATTATCTTACAGTATGTAAGTTCGGGCCTCATCAGGCTCTGTGCTGATGGTGTGGAGTCTACTAAGATTCTTTCTCTCCTTCTCTCTGCCTCTCCTGCACATACGCGCTCTCTTTCAAAATAAATAAATAAACATAAAAAAATTAAAAAAAAAGATAATTGGTTGAGGACAAGGGGGAAGACATCATTCTATTACCACTGGCTGTAAGAATTTATGATACTCATTTAGTCTGTGCCAAATTTGCCAGATTTTGCTATATATATAAAGATCTCTAGGAGCAGTACAGGCCTCTCTTAGAGGCCAAGAACTTGGGCTCTGCTATCATACTCTCTAAGTGCCAATCTTGGCTTCACTATTTACTAGCTTTTGACTTTAGACTCCCTGTTTGTTATCTCCTCAGCTTCATTTAGCCCATCACAAAATGGGATTAATGGTGTGTATTTCATTGTTGTGAGCATTAAATCATCTCATATAAAACACTTGGCAAAAGTATTAGCATAAGAATTTAGTAAACACTCCATAAATGTTAGCTATTGTAATGACAGAGATTCTATAGAACAGGTCAAGTAACTCAGTGAAAGCTCTTTCCATGAACAATGTCCTATGAAAGAAATCTACCTCAGATATTTATAATTCAGTCTAGCAAGGTAAGGATTGCTGGTCTTCCACATTTCAAAATCTGGTATATAATAAATAAATTTTTACTATAACTTAAAAATTGTGAAAATTATATTTATAAAACTAAGTTCTATTTAAATATTTACAGAAACTGGGATATATGCCCGTAGACACTCAAGTTTTTTAAGAACTCAGTTTGTAAACCTAAGTTATGTTGAGTTTTTTTCCCTTTAATATATAGATTCCTATACAAAATTAGTACCAATCCATTCTGCCTACTCCAGAATCAGAATATTTACCTCACTTTGCTGAAATTATAGTGCTTTCAGATGGAAGACTTGAAAATCTCATTCAGTTAATTTTGAATCTTTTGAATTAACTTTATTTATGCCATTGAATTTCACAATCAGCATTTCAGCTATATATTTGTTATGTACACTGAGATAGTGAGGCAAAAAGAGAAGTTCAAATTGAGTTCCATGACTTATTGAAAAGACTGAGCATTGGCTTCATCCAACAAACTTCCAGGACAAAGAAAAAGTAAGTTGGTGCTTTATGACTACTACAGTGCTTGATGATAATAATGCTCAATACACAATTCTGAATAACTGAATTCAGTTCAATTTTGCCTGTAATTGCCTTCCCCGCCCCCACCCCCCATCAAAATACAGACCCTTCTGTCTATCCTTCAAGGCTCAGCTCAGTTTTTATCTCATTTTTGGAAAATTTGCCGGTGTTGATCTTCTACAAAAAGTGTGGTAGATATCCACTGTAGTACTTTCATAGAAGTTCTTTTTACTCCATCTAGGTGAGGGCATACAACATAGCACTAATTATCTTCCCCCTGTCTGTGCTGAATATGTTGTAGGATTTCAGTAATTTACTTGTTTATTCATTGTACTTGAGTGATTGAAATGTGTAACCTGAAGATCCAATATTTTTATTCCATCAAGTTTAGCCATGATTCCATAAGCATAGCTCAAGGCCCCACTGAAGCCTGCGATTTGTGTATCTCAGTTATTAGTAGGGTGTTATTTTCATCTTGGAATGAGTAGCAGAAATGATACTTTACTTCATTAACTCTGAAACATAGAGGGTTTAGTTTATGTTTACTAAAAAAGTTTTTGATGTCAACTAGAGGGCTATGAGAGGTTCTCCTGGGTTCTGTTTTCCGTAATTACCCAATTATCTACCTCCTCCCTCTGTGTCCTTTTATGAGAATTACAAACTATTGTTTAACTCACTGGAACTCAGTGTGAGTTGGAAGAGTTTTCATTTCATAGCAAGCAGCAATTTAGTGAATGTAATAATTGGATGATGAGAACTTGTTTCTTCAGGATGGGGTAAGAAAGAGGCATGAATGAGGCCAAAAAGACCACCCTGGTGACAAAGAAAAGTTGCCCCGAAGGAGATTTTTCAGCAATGAAGATAGAATATCCTGAGGTTTTATTTTTATGCGTGAAACTCAGATTTCCTGGAAAAGGATTTGGCCTGCACAACCTATAGTGTGCCCATACACAAATGTATTGTAGAAGAGAAGTATGGGCTTGAAGATTCTATTTGGACTTCATCCAGTGGGTTGTTCCTGTTGCTCATCCCACAAATTATCTGCCCCCCACTCATTCCCTCATTTCCAGATTCTACAAACACTGCTCCTATGTGGATGAATGAAAAAAATGGGCAGAAGACAGAAGCAAAGTAGGTCTTATGACAGAGTTATTTCAGTTAAGCACTCACAAAGTGACGGATTCCAAAGAGGACCCAGAGTAGGACAGTTTCCCAAGCTCCTGTTACAGACATGTGAACAGCTTTTCTGGACCTTCTCTTCTTTAAAAAACCTCACTGTTGCTTGGTCTCTGCAAGTAGAAGGCAAACTGCTCAGCTTGCTTTGAATATGAAAGAGAAATTGTAGTTGGGTTTGCCATGACAAGGGTCAAGGTCTGAATTTTGTAGGATACTCTCAAATATTCAAAGTATACTTTTACCTCTCTAAAATAGCTTCATTCATTTAATTTTAAGGTAAGACTCCCTAGTATATAATTTTTACCATTATCATCTGTGTTCAAGATACTTGTTTGATCTCTGTCTAGGGAAAAAATACTAAAAAAAAAAAAAACTCATTCTGAGGCAAAATCTTGCTCTTTTCCCTTCTGCTGAAAAACTCACTTGAGTTAAACATCCTCAGGCTATTTGGAGTCTGATACTTAGAGGTATCAGCATAGCACATTGCTGGAAGTGATTCAGCTGCAATGCATTCATCAAAGCAGCACTCCCCAGCAAACTGATTATATCACTCTGTGCAACCACACACATTTATTAAAAACTTAGAGGCGAATGCTAATGAATGCACCCCTGAATAGTCTTTCCATGAATACTCTAATAAGGTTTCTTTGCCTATTACATCTTAGTAAACAAAGAGAGAGAAAAGGAAAGAATTAAACTGTCACCCCCTTGCTAAGACCCTGGGAGGATTTGCAAAGATTTAGTAGGGTAGGGAAGTGTCCACTCCACCTCTTTTCCCCATTTTTATTTATTTATTTATTTATTTATTTATTTATTTATTTATTTATTTATTTTTACAGATAGTTTACTGTCAACTTGGTTTCCATATAACACCCGGTGCTCATCCCCACAAGTGCCCTCCTCCATGCCCATCTACCCCCTCCCACTCACACCTATGAGTCCTCAGTTTGTTCTCAGCATTCAAGAGTCTCTCATGGTTTGCCTCTCTCCCTTTCCCCCACCATTTCTCCCCTTCTTCCCCACCATGGTCCTCTGTTAAGTTCCTCCCAATCCTCCCATACATGCAAATATGTGATATTTGTCCTTCTCTGCCCGACTTATTTCGCTCAGCATAACACCCTCAAAGTCCATCCATGTTGCTACATATGGCCAGATTCCATTCTTTCTCATTGCCTTGTAGTATTCCATTGTATAGATAAACCACATCTTCTTGAACCATTCGTCCATGGATGGACACTTAGGCTCTTTCCATGTTTTAGCTATTGTTGAGAGTGCCGCTATGATCATTGGGGTACATGTGCTCCTATGCCTCAGCATTTCTGTATCCCTTGGGTAAATTCCTGGCAGTGCTATTGCTGGGTCATAGGGGAGTTCTGTTGTTAATTTTTGAGGAGCCTCCACACTGTTTTCCTGAGGGGCTGTACCAGTTTACATTCCCACCAATAGTGTAGGAGGGTGCCCGTTTCTCCACATCCTCGCCACCATCTAGAGTCCTCTGATTTGCTCATTTTAGCCACTCTGACTGGCGTGAGGTGGTATCTCAGTGTGGTTTTGATTTGTATTTCCCTGATGAAGAGGGATGCTGAGCATCGTTTCATGTGTCTGTTGGCCATCTGGATGTCCTCTTCGGAGAAGTGTCTGTTCATATCTTCTGCCCATTTCTTCACTGGGTTGTTTGTTTTTCGGGTGTGGAGTTAGGTGAGTTCCTTATAGATTTTGGATATTAACCTTTTATCTGATATGTCATTTGCAACTATCTTTTCCCATTCCGTTGGTTGCCTATTAGTTTTGTGGGTTATTTCCTTTGCCGTGCAGAAGCTTTTAATCTTGATGAGGTCCCAATAGTTTATTTTCGCTCTTGATTCTTTTGCTTTTTGGGATGTGTCAAGTAAGAAGTTGCTGCGGTGGAGATCAAGGAGGTTGTTTTCTGCTTTCTCCTCTAGGGTGTTGATAGTTTCCTGTCTCACGTTCAGGTCCTTTATCCATTTTGAGTTTATTTATGTGTATGGTGTGAGAAAATGATCTAGTTTCATTCTTCTGCATGTTGTTGTCCAGTTCTCCCAACACCATCTGTTAAAAAGGCTCTCTTTTTTCCATTGGATATTCTTTCCTGCTTTGTCAAAGATTAGTTGGCTGTATACTTTTGGGTCCACTTCTGAGTTTTCCATTCTGTTCCATTGGTCTGTGTGTCTGTTTTTGTGCTCTTTTCCCCATTTATTAGAATAGAGATATTGCCTGAGGACATATAAAAGCATTCTGATCTTTCTCTCTCTTTCTCGTGCTCTCTCATACTCTCATACATACACTCGTATACACACAATTACAACAATAAAAAAATCAACCCTGAATCCACAGTCATAAAAAAGGTCTCTTTCATAATATGCTTCCTATAAGACCCAAAAAAGAAACCTCTTCCCCCAAACTAGAGATATGGAACTATAAAGGTGAAGGTCTAGTAATCATTAATTCCTTCCTGTATCTAACCTGTTTCAGATATGTTGCAGTTTGCTTGTGTTTCTTTCATTTTGCAATTAGCCAGGGAGAATAGGAGCCACCATCCTCCAGAACAATTTTGCAACTGGGAGTACAGAAGAATTCTCTTGGTCAGCTGTATAGGAATAGGTTAGGAATTGTGGCCTGGTTTTCAGACTGTGATTGCCAAGGGCTAACTCCCAAGAAGCAGGGAATTGGTCTTCTTGGGTGCCTCATGGAAAGTTTCAAGATCCTAGGTCGTTAAATAGGTAGAGTTGGCATGGTGGTGAAATCTACCTTCTGTCTTTTACATCTCCACATTTACCTTTTTGTCACCCTATTTTCCCACCTCCTGACATCCTTTCCATTCCAGTTCTAGAAGGGTACTACTTCTTATTGCTCTCCAGATACAAAAACCCCAGTTATCATGGCTTCTGTCTTCACACTATTCCTAAATATTATCTCTTCTTATTATACCTCTCTTGCTTTTCTCACAGAGAAATTTCAAGTGGATTTTAAGAGGACAGCCTGCTGGCTGAACTAATTCACACTTAAGTGTGAATAATTAATAAACTTCTTATTACTCCTAGAATGTATGCATTTTAAGAAGAGGCTGATTACTCAAAAGAATCAATAGTTGGAGACATTTCAGAAAGCAAGAAGTAAATTAAACCAGGCAATTTGGGAAGATTTCCTGGGGGACAGAGGCAGTGGCCAGCTGTTTTATTTTGTCCTAGAACAAAAAGTCTGTGTTGTTGATTAAGCCACCCTGTGAAGGCTATTATTCAGCAGCCACAGTGCATGAGAAATCTTCATTGACAATTTGGAAGGAAATTGGGTTAGACCTGGAGAAACTTTAATTTTTTAATGTTCATTTAGTTTTGAGAGTGAGAGAGAGTGAGAGAGAGAGGGCATGAGCGGGGAAGGGACAGGGAGAGAGGGAGACACAAAATCTGAAGCAGGCTCCAGGCTCTGAGCTGTTAGCACAGAGCCTGACACAGGCTCAAAGTCACAAACCATGAAATCATGAACTGAGCTGAAGTTGGACACTTAACTGACTGAGCCGCTCAGGCTCCCCACACCTAGAAAAAATTTAAACATTTCCTGGGCACTCATTTTATTGGTGAACAAAATATCAGTTAAAGATCCCTACCTGTTTGTTCATTAAAAGAGGAGGAGACAGAGATGGTGGACTTCAAATCTATAGTCACTGCTGGAGAAGTGATTAGACCTTTGGGTTCTACTCTATTGAATCTTCTGACCATTTTGCAGAAGAAAGAGCACAGCATGTGAAGTCCAAAAAAAGGTAGACAACTACTTGCTTTCTAATTATGAGCATGATCTCTGAGCTTTGGTTTGTCAGCTGTTATGAGAGAGTAATAGTGATAACAGACAATATATAGGGTCGTTGTGGTTGTGAGGATTGGCTGAGACCATGCAGTGGCAAAATTGGGAGGCTTTCTCAAATTTTAGGTCCTTTGTTTCTCAGTTCTTATCAGTTCCTTTTTAAGTCAACTGTCATTTGAGATTCAGAGCATACCCTGGACCTGAGTGGGCCTAATATAGTCTTGATTTTTTTTCCATTTAGGTATTGGTGTGCACACAAATGTGCATGTAGAGTTATGGGGAGGTGAGTCTAGAGACTGTAAGTCAAGGCCCTGGCTTTGGAACTGGATCTTGCAGTAAATGTCAGTGAATGAAAGATTCACTTTGCATAGTTACACATCAAAAGACAGAGAGTTTTATCACCCTCATAGGTGCCCACCCTATGGACATGATACAGGTTAGGACAGGCAAGAATATTTTACAGCTTTTATTCAGTCTTCTTCATTTAAGGTATCCTTAAAGGCAGCTCTCACAAAGGCCAAAAATAATCACATGAATGCTCCTTATTTGAGAGATTGCTACTCTTCCTGGCTTGAAAACGTCTGATTTCTCAGGACTTCCTGAAATTGTTAAGCCATGAATCTCTGCATTTAGTTTCTTCATGGCTCCTAACAAAACCAGTTCGACTCCTCCTTCCCTCTAGCCAAGGCTACTTTCATCTACTCTTTTTAAATTTTTTTTTTCTTCTGCACAGATGTGTGTTTTCCAGAGGTTTAACCACAATTGCATAAATATTTTTCCTATTATAAACCTAAAGCTGACTGTAGGGTAATAAGATAATTTAGCCAACCAGATTTTCTATTTGGGAGGAGAAAGGGTTCAGGGGAGCTTCCATAGGGTGGGACAACATCCTCCTGGGAAAACATCAGTCACACTAGTGCAGATTACATTAAAAAAAAAAGCCACTGATGACTGAAATTAGAAAATCCACATGATTCACCAAACTTAAACCATTGCCTAAAATATAGCAATACGTGTATTGTTTATCCATTTAAAAAGCCAGTTGAAAGAGTCTTAAAGTTTTCCTTAGGCAGAAAAAACCTCCATATTTTCATAATTGGAAAAATAGTTATATTGAGGGGAGAGAGTGTCAGATAATTCTCACTGCAAAGGTGTCTGCATAAGTTTACTACCAGTTCTTCTTTAAGTTTACTTAACCCACTCTCTGGTTCATAGCTAATATTTTCTTTCTTTTTCCCTTTTCTTTCTTTCTTTCTTTCTTCCTTCCTTTCTTTCTTTCTTTCTTTCACTTCTTGGCATTATTCTGAGCCTTCAATATAGCTATTAATTTTCCTTTTCCATGTATTTTTTTTCTCTTTCTCCCTTTATTGTTGCCTCTCAGAGTTTTTTCTTTTTTTTTAAGTTTATTTATTTTGAGAGAGAGAGAGAAAAAGTGTGTGCTCACAAGCTGGGGGGAGTGGGTAGAAAGAGAAGGAGAGAGAGAATCCCAAGAAGGTTCCTTGCTCTACAGCACAGAGTCCAACAGAGGGCTTGAACTCACAAACTGTGAGATCATGACCTGAGCCAAAATCAAGAGTTGGGTGCTCAGCTGAATGAGCCACCCATGTACCCCACCTCTCAGGTTTTTGATACTACATTCATAGAATTCAGTTGATTATGATTCTCACTATATAACCAAGTGTCATTGATCCATGCCCAACTTCTCTTTTATATATAATTCTTCATATAATTTCATTATTTCCTGCATTACTCATTTTAAAATCTATTTTCCTTACCATAGACATTTATTCTTGTTATTACTGTGAGTAGTTCCTAACCACCTTTTATGTATTTACTTGCAAATCCGTCAGCAGAATATAGTATTATTTTAAGTGTGTGCTTTTAATTTACACAAAGGGTCTTATCTGGTATACCTTCTGTTACTTTTTTTCATTCAACATTATGTTTTTGAAATCTATCTATGTCAACATATGTGGAACAAGTTAATTCTTTTTGATTCTATGCATTTTATCTCTTTGCCTTATTAATAGATATTTAGTTTGTTCCTAACTAGCACAATGCTGTAGAACATTCTCCATATATGTATTTACAAGTTTTTCCTGGGGTTGGGAGACATGATGGTTATAAGATTATAATCACTAGGTTCAGAGTAAACACATAGTCATTTTTGTAATTACTCCCAATTTTCTGTTCAGTATGGCCATACCAGTATACATGCCTACATGAAAATTTTGACTTTCCTACATTGTAGTCCAGACTTTGATACTGCCTAGCATTTTATTTTTGCCAAAATTGTGGGTAGGAAGTACTATTTCATTTTTGTTTTAGTTTAATATTCCTCTGTCAATAAGCCTGAGTACTTCTTTATTTGTATATAAGGCACTTAGGTTTTCTATCGATTACATACTTATATTTTCTGCCAATTTTACTATTGGGTTTCTTATTTTTATTCTTGCTGATTTTCTGGAGGTCCTTGTACAATCTATACATTTTTTACCAGATGCAAATATTTTCTCTGGATCTGTCACCAGGTATAATCAAATCCATCAAACTTCTCCTATGGTTTCTACTTTTATATCTTACTGAGAATTCTTCCCTGATACTGCAAAAATCTTCTTTTACATTTTTAGTGTAAAAATATTCTTTTATGTTTTTTTAGTTTCATCTTTAATATTCCTTATAATACTGGTGCTCATATGTTGCAGTAGAAAAATCAAAATGAGTAAGTATGAGGGTTAGAAAGGAAATTGATATAATTATTTATGTAAAATATAAGAATCAGTATTACTGGAAGTAGTAAAAATTTAGCAGGATGGCTAGATACAAAATCAGCCTCTATTAAAAATGGATTTAACAGTAGAAAATTAATTCATCATGCTAACAGAATAAAGGAAACCAATCATATGATCTTGATAAATGTAGAAAAAGTATTTGATAAATTCAACAGCCAATAATAAAAATGTTGACAATAATAAAACTCTACAAAATTCATTTGAAATAGTAGCACATTACAGTTTAAAAAATCAATAGCTTTCCTCTTTACCAGTAATTATTAAACAGAAAATACAAAACCATGCACAGTGGTAATAAGCCTAACAAAAATTAGGAAGACTTTTATAGAGAAATAGTTATACATGCTTCTAGAGAACACAGAAGATCTGAATGAATGGAGAGATGTACTGTGTTTCTGAATGGGAAGACAGCATTGTAAAGGTAACATTTCTTCTCAGTCTACTCTATAAATTTAATGCAATTCAAATAAAAATCCAAGGTATAAGATTTAGATAGTGAATAACTAAAATAATATGGAAAAGTAAAGCAAAGATGAGAAACTAATGGTTAAGATATAAATGTTCATTATAAATATGTAATAATAAATTACTTTAGCACTTGCATAGGAACAAATAGACAATTAGAATAGACACATGCCTATGTACATGTGGGAAATTGATAACAAATTAGCTACTATAACAGTTATGATATAATAGATTATTTTAAAAACAATGTTGACACATAAAAATAACAAGAACAACAACCAATGTTTATTGGATGAGTACTATGTTCCAGCACTGCTCCAAATATTGAAATACATATAGACTCAAGCTCATAACAACCAAGTGAAGTAGGTAATATTTTTGAGCATCATTTTAGAGATGACAAAACTGAGGCAGAGGCACAGAGAGATTAGATGACTGTGTGATTGCCAAGCAGGGATTTCAACTCAGGCAGTTTGGATCCAGTGTCCATTCTCTTAGCTACTATTCTAGACAATTATCTCGGGCCTGCACTGACTCATTCTAAGCAGAAAAATAAAAATAGCTCCTTTCTTTAAACCATGAACACACACACACACACACACACACACACACACACACACACACAAAATAACCTATGGATGAATTGCTTCCTTTAAAAAAAAATCTATGACATAATCTAATATTTCTGGTCACTGGTATCAGGGGTGTGGTGACTAACTCTCCTAATATGAATCTAAAAACTCTGAATTTCTTGGAATCTCTTATTTACATTGGGATGTTCACTTTTGATTTGTTTTCCCATTTCCTGTGTTCATTACCCTATAGAAGAAACAACTGCTTGATGAAGAATTGTAGCTCTTATATTACAAAAAGAATATAAAGAAAGAAGTGATAGATCATGTATGCTCTACATCAGAATACAACTTACCATCTGGAAACACTATATACTATTAGGGACAGATAAGAAAGGACTGCTGGAAAAAGGATTTTTTGACATAGAAATCTGAGCCATACATCCATAGAAACTCTTGGGGTATATTAACTAAATATCAGGATGCTTTCTGAATATGGATTCTGAAAAGAAGCAGAAAAGTATATTCTATTAATGATATAGGGCTTGGAAATAAGGGCATATACCTAGAAATTCATAAATTCATCTTTACCTCTCATTCACTTGGAATAAAATGGATACTCATGGAATGAAATGCCAGCACCAAAATGGATAAAGTTTCAGTGGCTAAAAATATCTAGGAATTTAGTTTTGTGTACATTATATAAGCCTCTATATTAAAAATATCTTTCTGATACAACTAAAGTTACTAGAGGTTTGTCATTTCTTCATCTCTTTCATATTCATCTCCATTGACTTTCACTCAGTACCTCATATACATATCCGTCCACTCCAAGGGCAAGGTTGGAGTTTAAATAAGCAGAGTACAGATGGGAAATTCAGTATTTCCTTGCATCACTCACAAAAATATAGGGGAGTCCAAGGATATAAACTGCAACGATTATATTAAAATCTCTAATCTTCTTTAGTATCTGTTATTTCCAAACACCTGGGAGCCTTGCCCTCATCTGTCACAAAAGGCTGTTATCTGTGTCATTTTGTCTTGAGTAATGTGAAGTCATACATATCTTTCTCCTAACACATGTGTCTTCTCTCTCACTTTACGTCTTGTGATGAAAGAAACATTTCTTCCATGGTAACTTCTTTTCTTAACAATCCATTTACAGAATCTTTTCCTTAGATGGTATTGAAGGAATAGGGAGAGAAGGAACTAAATGTACAAAGTAGGTGTGTAGGGAATGGGAACTTTGGGTCTGTATATTTTAGTTATATGGACATATTTTTGTCAATGTTTTTTCTCCTCAGTCCCCCAAAGAGTTAACATTTTTGCCACCCTCCTTTCTTGATAAAAGTTGGCAAAGAAGAGAAAGTAAAAGTAAGACCCTGAAAACACACCTAAAATTCCTTAAAAGAAACCCAAATATTTTTGACTTGCCATTAGGGAAACAGGGTTCTTTTTAAAAAAATTTTTAAGTTGGCTTCCTATAAACACTAGTAATATTTAGCCTTATACCACAGCCAATTTTGAGGCATTAGATATACCTTCTGATTTCTTTGGTGTACCTGAAAATAATACTGGGAAATAAGAAGTTGGGAACTCAACTAGATGGAAGGAAATGTTTGTTTCTAAGCTCCATTCACCTTATTTATTTATTTATTTATTTATTTATTTATGTATTTATTTATTTTTTGGCGTCTGAAGGATTTCTATATTGTTTAGTTTTAAAGAGTTTCAATAGAACCCTAGCAAAAAGGAAAACACTATGACTTAAAAAAATTGAAATCAAAATACAGTTGATGTGCTTGATTATAAGAAGTTAGTTTCAAATACTCTTTAATTACCCAATTTCAAATCTCCTCTCAAAATCTTGGAAATGTAGAGGTGAAGAATGTTTGTGAATTTCAACCTGCCATTGCAAATGTCTACTTAAAGTTAGTATTACATCTTTGAAGAACAGAGTTTGAGTTCTATCATACTGATGTTAATAACTGAAAAGTGCTGCAAATAACAAGTTATCAAGATACTCCAAATAACAGGTGACCAAGAGACTAAATAACCACCAATTTTGAAGATTTTTAAGGAATAGTGGTGTGATAATCATATTAGACCACCCAAGCTACGATTTTGATTCTGAGTATGATCTTATTATTTAGAGGGGGCCCTCCTACTATTAACTTGTTACTACGTATTTAGTAAATGCTTTCTGTAAATCTGCCAAATCCCATGTACCAACTTCCTCAACAAAACTAAGCATTTATGCCTGTCATCACTGCAAATGCCAGGGAACCACAGGAACATCACTAGGGGTTATTTCACTTATGTTTTCTGTCAACCAGATGGCAATATCAATGCTAATAGCATTTGTCATTTAAGCTTTTTTTTGGTGTGTGTGTGTGTGTGTGTGTGTGTGTGTGTGTGTGTGTGTGTGTGTTTCTCTTTAAAGGAGAATACTGTAATGAACCATTTTAGGAATCTGGATTCTAGAAACACTATTCTTAGAACTCTGGGTTATCTCAAGTGGTTGATCTGATTTTTCACTTTTCTGTAGATGTTTTACCTTGTGTATTTACTTAATTGCACTTTAGTTGGTGTATGTCCACTCCTTTATCCCTATACAATTTAAGAAAAAAATACTTCTTAGCCAATTCTTAGACTGAGGAGTTAGTCCAGCACAGAACCCCTCCCAGGATGTGACCAGAGGACATTGAATTCTATGAGGGCAGAGAAGCCTAGTCTAGCACAATTTTATCTTCTGTGCAGTAACAGCAGGGAAGACAGCTTGGAATGAATGCAATTGGCCTTAGAGAGTTGTGTTCAGTGTGTTTGTGTAGCAGCCCACCGCCACAGGGAGTGCAGTGTCACATAATTTGAAACTGATCTCAGATATGAGATGCAGAATCTGTGGAAGGGGTTGTATGCTCCCATTTATTTACTCTCATGGGTGTAAGAAAAAAATGTCCTTTTGTTTTTTCTTTATTTCTGTTTTTTCATTCCTGTGTTTCTCTTTTCCTGTCTTCTGTAGGTTACTTGAGTCTTTTTAAGAGAGATGGGTCCCATTTTGATGTATCTTTAGTGTTTTTCTTTTCTTTTTCTTAATGTTTTTCTTTTTTTTTAATTTATTTCTGAGAGGGAGAGAGAGAGAGAGAGAGAGTGTGTGAACAGGGAAGGGTCAGAGAGAGAGGGAGATACAGAATCTGAAGCAGGCTCCAGGCTCTGAGCTAATGGTCAGCACAGAGCCTGATGCAGGGCTCGAACCCATGAACCATGAGATCATGACCTGAGCCGAAGTTGGACGGTTAACCGACTGAGCCACCCAGGTGCCCCCTTAGTGGTTTTGAGAATATCTTTGTATAAACTTTTTAGTGGTTTCTCTAGGTATTAAATTATATTTACCTAACTTAACACAGTCTACTGGTGTCCTCATTTGACTAATGAAAGTAAAGTATAAAGCCTTCCCTACTTTTTGCCCTTTTACTCTCCTCTGTTTATAATATAATTGTCTTAAATATTTACATATATTTGCAGCCCCATCAGACAGTTTTATAATTTTTGCTTTAACTCTCAAAGATAATTTAGAAATCTCAAAAGGAAAGGAAAGCCTATTGTATTTATCCATATTTTTTTTCACTGTATTTTTTCTTCTGTCTTGAAATTGCATGGTTCTGTGGTTCCTTTTCTTTTTCTTTCTTTTTTTTTTTAGTTCTTTTCTGTTCAGAGTACTTCTTTTAGATATTCTTTTAAGGTAGGCCTTCTGGTGACAAATTCCCCTAGATTTCTTTCATCTGAGAATGTCTAATTTCCTCTTCTTTCCTGGACAGTATTTTCATTAGGTATATAATTCTGGACTGACAGTTCTTTCGGCACTTTTTGAAAAGTGTTTCGCTGGCCCCCATGGTTTTTGATAAGAGGTCTACTATTATTTGAATTACTCTTTGACTATAGGTAACATATTGTAAAAATTACTTTGCTTTCAGATATTTCCTTTCGCTTTAGTTTACAGAAGTTTGTCTTGGTATAGATTTCTTTAGGCTTATCTTAATTGGAATATTTTTTAGCTTCATAACTCTGTAGATTGATGTCTTCTGTCAAATTTGGAAGTTTTCAACCATTATTTCTTTGAGTACTTTTTCTTTCCTGTCCTCTTTTTCATCTCCTTCTGGGACTTCAGTGACATGAATATTAGATATTTTTATTACACTCCCCCAGGTCTCTGAGGCTTTTTAAAATTTATTTACTTTTTGTTTATATTGAGGGATTTTTATTGTTCTCTGATTCTTTCCTCTGCCACTTCTATGCTGCTGTTAAGCTTATCTACTGAGTTTTTAAAATTTCTGTTAATATAGTTTTCAGTTCTAAAATTTGCATTTTGTTGTCCATTAAACCTCTATTTCTTTGCTGAGATTCTGTTTTTATAAAAAATTGTTTCAAGTATATTTGTAACTGCTTGTTGAAGCATTTTTGTGATGATTACCTTATGATCTTTATCAAATAATTCTGCCATCTCTTTGATATGAATGTTAGCACTTCCTGATGATTTTACTTCATTCAATTTGAAATTTCCTGGTTCTTGGTATGCAAGTGACTTTTTATTGAAATCTGGACATTTGGAGTATCATTTAATGAAAATCTGGATCTTAATTAAACCTTCTCATTTGGCTATCTTCCTGTGACAGAGGAAGGAGGAGTGCTGTCAGGTGGGAGCCTCTATTGTTACCCTAGGGGAGTGGTCCTTGTTATTGATGGGTGGGTTTATCTCACCACCATGTCTCCACTGACACCATGGCCTGGGTTTATCTCATTGAGCACTGGTAAAAACCTTGACTCTCTGCTAGGCCTCCTTTGATGTCATTTCACTGGAGAGACAGAAGGATACTTCATTACCACTGGCTGGAAGTAGAAATCCAGGTTGCCCATTTGGTCCCCACTAACATTGTGAGGAATGGGGAACCTTATTACCACCTAGGGGTATGAAAATCTCAGCCTCTACTCAGCCTTCTCTGACACCACCATGCTTGCAGGTTGAGGCACTTCATTACATTCTGTCAAGGGTGAAGTCTAGACTCCCCACTCAGCCTTTTTTTAATGTGAGTGGGGTGGGATCACAGTATTTTTTCTGTTCTCTTTGGCTGGAACACAAGTTATTTTCTAAGGGTTTCTGTCTTGCTAAACTGCCCTCTTCTTGTCCTTTGGCTAGAGGGAGCAGGCTGTTTGGTTTTGTTTGTTTTGTTTTTGTCTGTGCGAATTGGTATTTCTAGGTTACCAGCGTCTTTGGCTCTAAGTCTGGGGTATATGTGGTGAAAAGAAAACCCAGGATACACACTACCATATTGACTCTTGAGTCTCTTGCTGGTCTGCTATCTTCTCTCCATCTTTCAGTCTTCTTAATGTTGGTTTTATATATAATGTCCAAGGTTTTTATTTGTGCTTAGTGGGAAAAACAGGAAACATTATATCTACTCTATCTTTTTGGTAGCATTTTATAACAAAACATAGAACGTTTCTCATCAAAAATCCCATCATAAAAACAAGCCTCCAGCATGAACTCCATTTTGCTTCACAAAATGATAAAGAGAAAATATTTTTCGAAGATCTCTTCACTAATGTTGAAAGCATGAAATCAGTCACTTGCTTTTTTACTCTCCATGCCCCTGTTTGAATTCTCTGCAAATACCATATTGTATTTTATTCTGAGGCATCTCAGTTTGAGTTTTGAGAGTTGTTGGCTTCACTATGCTGTTTATTTTCCAGACTGCTAAATGCAAGGCATGTCTAGTCTTCATTGTAACAAGTGTAACCAGTGTACTGAATTGGGTATAAGCATGAACATTTTTCATTATTCCAGTAAATCCCACCTGGGCATTCCAATAATTCTCTACCGCAATACAAATTTGTAAAAAAGGACAAGTTTTTTTGGTAGATATTTTGGAGAAATCTAGCACTCTAGATGGTGAGGAAAAATTGGGATTTGTGTTTTACATCTTACATAAAGATGCTCTGTAGGCTTATTTCTGGACCATTTATTCTACCCCATTTGTTTTTAATTTTGTCTGTTTTAGACCAGTTCCACTCCTTTTTTTAGACCAGTTCCACTACTTTTATTGCTGTGACTTTCTAATATGTCTCAATACCTGGTAGAATGAGTCATGATTATTTGGAGATTTTATTCTTTCCTGTAAACAGCTAAATATTTGGCAAGTTCCCCTAAAACATTCTGCAGACTTTTTTTTAATTGGTATTATATGGAATATAAACATGATATGTTTATTTAGGTCTCCTTTTATGATAGTTAAAAGTACTTGATAAATATTCTTCAGAAATGCCTTGTTCATTTTCATTAGATTACTCTCACTTTATAGTTTTTTAAATTTCTATAATGTGATAATATATTTACAAACTTGACAAATTCTTATTAGTTCCAATAGGTTTTTGTTTTTGTTTTTCTTAATGATCATACTATCAGAAAATAACGTCTTGCACCTTCTCTTGCAATTATCATAACGCTTGTCATTTTTATCTTTCTTACTGCATTAGTTGGGATGTTCTGTATTAATCTGCTGAATAGTAATAAAGAAAATGGAAAATTTTATATTGTTCCAGTTCTTAAAGGGAAAATATTAAACTTTCGAATTTTATTAGATGGCTTCTATCAAATCAAGGAAATTCCTTTCACTAGCTTTCTGAGAGCTTAGTTATAAAAATGTATTGACCTTTATCAAATATAGGGTTTTTTCATTCATTGAAATGATCATGTGATTTTTTTTTCTTTTAGTTTATTAGTATTGTGAATTGCATTAAGTTTTCAGATGTTAAACTATTTTGAATTGGTTGAATCCATTACACTGGATTCTGATATATTAATTTTTAAATAAATTGATAGATTTGAGTGTCTGATTACTAAGGGATTTTTGTGTGTTTAGAATGTTTATAAGTTAAACATATCCATATTTTCCTCCTCTTTATTTATTGTTCATCCAGTTTTGGATTCATAGTTACACTACCTTCAAAAAATTAGTTGGGCTGCTTTCCCTTTTCTTCTACTTTTCTGGAACAACTTGTATGAGAAAGGGATTATCTGTTCTTGAAAGTTTGGTAGCACTCAACTACAAAACCATATGAGACAAAGATTTGGTCATTTTTGGAGGGTGAGTTCTTGATTCCCATATCCAGTTCTTTAATGGTGATTCATCTATTCAAGTATTATATTTCTTCTTAGGTTTATCTTGGCATCTTATATTTTTCCAGAAATGTATCCATTTAGGCTTGGTTTGCAAATGTCTTGGCATATAGTTGTTAATAGTATTCTATTATTTAAAAAAAATTTGTTATACCAATAGCTTATTGCTGGTTATTTTTTCTAAGTTTTATAAAGCAATACTTCCAGATTTTTTTTCTGTTTTGTTAATCTATTCAAAGAATTATTTAGTTTTGTTAACTGTTTTTATTACAAATAAGCTTTATGTATAATTGATTTCTGATGTTATCTTTGTTTTACATTCATTTTACCCTGTTCGGTTTATTATATTGCCATTTTTCTAATATATGGCTGGATACCTACTTTAGTTACTTTATGTCTTTCCTATTTTAAAATAGATTTATTTAAAACCCTAAACATTTTTCCAAGTGCAACTTACACTGTTTGAAAATTTGACATTAAGTACTTTCATTGTCATTCACTTTGAAGTATATTGTAATTTCTTTCTTTTTTTTTAATGTTTTATTTATTTCTAGGAGAGAGAGAGAGAGACAGCGTGAGCAGGGGAGGGTCAGAGAGAGAGGGAGTGACAGACTCTGAAACAGGCTCAGACTCTGATCTGGCAGTCAGCACTGAGCCCGACGTGGGGCTCGAACCCACGAACCATGAGATCATGACCTAAGCGAAAGTCGGACGCTTAACCGACTAAGCCACCCAGGCGCCCTAAAGTATATTGTAATTTCTACATTATTTCCTTTTTATACCAAGATTATTTAGTTTCATATTTTCAAATGAAAACACACACACACATATGTATACATACTATATGTACATATATATATATGTACTTGGTATTTGTTGAGGCTTATTCTATGCCTTAGTTGCCCTATACTAGTTATTTTTTGTTAATGTCCCATGTTTGCTAAAAATGTATGTTCTCTTTTTCTTTGTCATGAATGTCCTTATATATTTAATGTTCAATGTGATTGATTATGTTCTTTACATTTATTATACCTTTGTTTACCTTGGTTGTTTTAAACTATCCATTTCTAGAAGGAACTGATAAAATCTCGAACTATAAATTTCTCCATAGTTCTTTTTTATATATTTTGAGACTACATTGCTAGTTGCATATGTATTGATGGTCAGTATATCTTGATCTCTATTGTTTCTCAGTATATAATGTTTGCTCATGTGTGAGGGTTAAGAGGCATTTTTGTTTTGACAAAAGATATAGAAATTTAACAGATCTATTTACACTAAGTAGGAAACCATACATCATACTATCACTTCATGAAATGATAATTTAAAAAAAATTTTTTAATGTTTATTTACATTTGAGAGAAAGAGAGACAGAGTGCAAGCAGAGGAGGGACAGAGATAGAAAGAGACACAGAATCCAAAGCAGGCTCCAGGCTCTGAGCTTTCAGCACAGAGGCCAACGCGGTGCATAAACCCACAAAGCCTGCGGGATCATGACCTGAGCTGAAGTCAGACGCTTAACCGACTGAGCTACCCAGGCGATAATTTTATTAGACATAACAACTTCGGCATTTTAATATTTTCTTAAAATATGCTATTTTAAGCATTAAAATATGACCCACTTATGCATAATTCTGGCAACATAGGTCTTCATAACAAGTACAGGTGAGTAGTACAAAAAGCTCCAGTACATTTTTTGAGCACTTATTGTAAGATTCGTTTTCTGGGTGTGGATATTTTCCACTAGAAAATGCTTTAGTCAGCTTGGAGTTTAATCAACCTACTGACTTAAAATGTTTTATTTTTCAGTGTCGATGCAGCAGATCTAACCTATAGGAATATTTGTTTAAACCTGGGGAAATATACTCTATTAGTTTTGAAAAAAAGAAATGAGAAATTGTATACCAATTAATTTAATGACATTACTTAGCAATGTTAATAATGAGTCTATTTTTTTTTTAATGTTTTGTTTATTTCTAGGAGAGAGAGAGAGACTGCGTGAGCAGGGGAGGGTCAGAGAGAGAGGGAGTCACAGACTGAAAGAGGCTCCAGGCTCTGAGCTGGCAGTCAGGACAGAGCCCGACGCGGGGCTCTAACCCACGAACCGCGAGATCATGACCTAAGCGAAAGTCGGACGCTTAACCGACTAAGCCACCCAGGCGCCCCTAATGAGTCTATTTTTTAAAGCACATTTTAGATACTTGTCTTTTTCGTAACATTATGGGTGAAAAACCTTTTATAGACATAACTGGTTTCACTGGTATGGTAATTTCTGGGTCTTCCTGTTACTTAACCTACCAGAAGTATTTGACAAAGTTGAATAATCCTTCCTTCTTTTAAGTGTCTTCAGTTGTTTTCGAAGACTTTTTTCTACTCACTTTTTTCCTATCTTCCTAGCTACTCCTTCTAAATCTCCTTTTGCTGTATCCTCCTTGTTTTTCTGATCTGTAAATGTTGGAGGATCCCAAGGCCCAGTTCTTATAATTCTTTTCTATATACTCTACTCTCTACATGATATAATTATTCTTTAAATACATCTATGTGGTAATTACTCCTAATTTTATTTTTATTTGACTGAATCATATAAAATTCCACACTTGACCATTATTTTTATATATGGCACGTTAATTTTTCATGATCAATGATTCAACCTAAAAAACAATCTCTATCTATCTATCTGTCTACCTATCATTTTTTTATCATGTGAATATCCAAGGATCTCCCCTCTTCTCTCACAGCAGTCTATCAGTAAATCCTTTCAACTCTACCTGCAAAATATATCCTAAGTCCATTCTCCTCACCAGTCTTACCACTTCCACCCTAGCCTTAAACTGTCATGTTAGTCTCCTGACTGTTTTTCCTGCTTTCTCCCTGTCCTGTTGTAGTCTATTCTCAACTCAGTTGTGAGAGTTACCTTCTAAAACATAAATCAGAACTTATCAGTCCTTTGGCCAAACCCTCTTACTTTTTCCAAGCAAATTCTAAAATCCTTTCCATGGCTTATCAGGCATCGTATGTCCTGACCTGACCCTCTTTATCTCCTTGAGTTCATCTCCCATCTCTATCTCTCTTTTTGCAGCCACAGTGGCTCATGTTCTTCAGACTTGGCCAACATGCTCTCACCTTGGAGATTCGCCTCTCAGGCTCCACTGCATGGATACTCATTTTCCAGATACTTATGGCTCGTTCCTTTATGCTTTAAGTGGCTCCAATTCCACCTCATCAGAGAGGGCTTCCAGACATCTCTGCATAATATAATATCCCTCACTGTTTCTCATTGTCCTTTTATCCTTTCTATTCTTCATGGCACTTATCAAAACCTGATGTGTTATGTATTCATTTGTTTGTATGTTTATTTTCTGTCTCTTGCAACTAGAGATAAACTATACCCACCATAGACTTTGTCTGTTTTGTTTATGCTTTGTCAACAGCAAAATACAGTGCATGGTACACAGTACATACTTAATACTTGTTGAATGAAAGAATGCATGCGTGAATGAATGATCTGGTTATAGTGATCAGATTTTTGTTCAAGTTGTCACTACTTATTTTACTCATAGTCTCTTCAGATTGAACTTTTAGTCATTTTGTATATTACTATTGGATATTTCTGAATGCATCTTATTTTTTGACAACTAAGTGTTCCTCCAGGCTTATCATATTTTCTGCTCTAGAAATGGATTTATGTATTTTTAAGAAGTCTTTTTTAAATGCATTATTCTCAAAATAATTAAATATTAGTTTAAAGGCAAAAATGCACATGCTTATGAGATCTTTTGGCCAAAATTTCTCTATTTCTTTTATTTTTTTTAACTATCGGCAACTGTGTTTTTACTTATCTGTAATGTAGGAAACTCAGTGTTAAACATTCATTCTCTTAAGAGTTAAATGCAGATATGGGACGCCTGGGTGGCTTAGTCGGTTAAGCGTCCGACTTTCGCTTAGGTCGTGATCTCGCCGTTCGTGGGTTCGAGCCCCGCGTCGGGCTCTGTGCTGACTGCCAGCTCAGAGCCTGGAGCCTGTTTCAGTCTGTGACTCCCTCTCTCTCTGACCCTCCCCTGCTTACACTGTCTCTCTCTCTCTCTCTCCTAGAAATAAATAAAAATAAAAAAAAAGAGTTAAATGCAGATACTTGTCTATAATTTAAACACTGAGGCACTTGGGTGGTTCAGTTGGTTGAACATCCAACTTCAGCTCAGGTCATGATCTCACAGTTTGTGGATTCAAGCCCCGCATCAGACTCCATACTGACAGCTCAGAGCCTGGAGCCTGTTTCAGTTTCTGTGTCTCCCTCTCTTTTTGCCCCTCCCCCACTCATGCTCTCTCGCTCGATCTCTCTCTTTCTCTCTCTCTCTCTCAAAAATAAAGAAACATTTTTAAAAAGTCAAAAAAGTATAGCAAATACTTATAACAATAAAAATAAGAAATTCCAGAGACTTTAAAAACTTTATCCAAAATATTTAAGTGGAACAATTTTTATAGGTCCATATATTCACAACCTTATCTGGGGTTTACAGGATAAGTAATGGATAAAAACAAGAAAATCAGTGCATTTGGATCACAACACATTTTAGTGATATTTTGTATTATTTTATGTTTATATACTTTTATACTACATAAAAATGTATCTTGTAGACTTCATAATTTTATATTTGAGAGTTTTTTAGTTTATTTATTTATTTTGAGAGAAAGAGCCAGCACTTACACAAGCTGGGGAGGGGCAGAGAGAAAGGGAGATAGAGAATCCTAAGCAGGCTCCCCATTGTCAGCATGGAGCCCACTGTGGGGCTCAAACTCATGAACCCATGAGATCATGACCGGAGCCAAAATCAAGAGCCAGAAGGGGCACCTGGATGGCTCAGATGGTTGAGCGTCCAACTTCGGCTCAGGTCATGATCTCACAGTTTGTGGGTTCGAGCCCCGCATCGAGCCCTGTGCTGAGAGCTAGCTCAGAGCTTGGAGCCATTTCAGATTCTGTGTCTCACTCTCTCTCTCTGACCCTCCCCTGCTCATGCTGTCTCTTTCTCTCTCTCTCAGAAGTAAATAAAAAACATTAAAAAAAAAAATCAAGAGCCAGACACTTAACTAACTGAACCACCCAGGTGCCCCTATAATTTCATATCATATTTGTAAACTTTATATTTAGGTAGTTCACAGATAAGTAACTTATGTCATTTTTGGCCTATCTTTAAAATTTTTCATTCCTATATAAAGTAGACAGAAAATTTAATGTGATACAATTATAGAAAAACTTGTGCCTATATCCAAATTATTGCATGGCTTAAAAATGCCATGTCTTCAACACCATTTTGTGTTGTGAATAATTATCACATAGACAAAACACAGTCACTTTTTTTCTGGGTAACTTGATGGAGAGCTACACGTAAAGTCACTAAGTGTGGGAAACACGTTTGCCAAAATTCAAACAAATGACCAGATTCTGAGACTTCTTACTTGGACTGGATACATCCTGAGCCAGTAATTCATTCTTAATGAACTGCTCAAGGGATTCTCAGGAATTTAACTGCTTCAGATTATAGTTTTCTAGGCATCCAGTAATATTAGAAGTTGCTACTTTGTGTGACTTATTAGTGCTTGCATATAAACAGGAGAAACCCCATTTGAGGCCGTTTTACTATCAGGTTCTGGACCACTCACTGGTGTTCTAAGGCATTTGGGCTTAGTGTCAATTTGCAGTGAGGCAAGAAATTTTGAGAATTTCTCAATGAAGCTACCACCTCCCCTCTCTTCCCTGGGGCTGCCATTTTATCCTGGTAGTTGGGGAGTATGACTTCCCTTTCACCATGTCATTTCTGACTTTTCTTCTTCAGTGCTCTCAGGACATCCTTCAGGTTGACTAAGTTGCCACTATAGGGAATGCAGCAAAGTGGCAAATTCCCTTGTGCTCACATAGCCTCCAGATCTGGGCCATTTCTTTTTTTTTTTTTCAAATAGTTTATTGTCAAATTAGTTTCCACATAACACCCAGTGCTCATCCCCACAAGTGTCCTCCTCCATGCCCATCCCTCCTCCCCACCACATCCATCAGTCCTCAGTTTTGTCAGCATTCAAGAGTCTCTCATGGTTTGCCTCTCTCCCTTTCCCCCACCATTTCTGCCCTTCTCCCCCTTGTTCCTCCGTCAAGTTCCTTCTAATCCTCCTATACGTGCAAACATATGATATTTGTCCTTCTCTGCCTGACTTATTTCGCTCAGCATAACACCCTCAAGGTCCACCCATGTTGCTACACATGGCCAGATTTCATTGTTTCTCATTGCCATGTGGTATTCCATGGTATAGATAAACCACATCTTCTTGATCCATTCATTTGTTGATGGACACTTAGGCTCTTTCCATGTTTTAGCTATTGTGGAGAGTGCTGCTATGAACATTGGGGTACATGTGCTCCTATGCCTCAGCATTTCTGTATCCCTTGGGTAAATTCTAGCAGTGCTATTGCTGGGTCATAGGGGAGTTCTATTGTTAGTTTCCTTAGGAACCTCCACACTGTTTTCCAGAGGGGCTGTACCAGTTTACATTCCCACCAACAGTGTAGGAGGGTGAGATCTGGGCCATTTCTAACTTCTGGGTTCTCAAGCAGAAGATTTGCTAATTAACTTTGATACTTTTACCTCAATTCGTTGGATTTTTTCTGAGTATTAGCACTGTTTATTAACTGTCCTTCTTTTCTAAGTACATTTCATTTAAAAAACCAAAACAAAGAAGCAAAAATGAAAACAAACCAAAAACTCACCAATAACCAAAAAAAAAAAAAAAACTTTTAGCATTTTCCCACCTTTCTGTTAAAGGAAAGTAGAGTGATGGGAGAGCAGGAGGGCAGTCCAACTTCACACATCCACCTTTTCGGTTCAGAAATTGTGATATTGTGTATGTATGTGTGTGTTTATTTCCATGACTCCAACAAGTGTCACAGCCTTGGATAATATCAGCGTATGTGCCAGCATTTTTCTCAACGATCAGTTTTCTTCATGCTGGGCAGTAATCTGCCCCTAAACATGGGCTACTATATGTCTGATCTAAGTAAGGTCTGATAGTATTAGCATTACCTAGGAGCTTGTTAGAAATAAAAGTTCTTATGCCTCATTCTAAAACTAGTAAATTATCTCATTAACTTTTGAGTTTGTGATTGTCATTTTCTGGTCATAATGTAATTATTCTTTAGAGCTGCAGCTGCTCTGGAGGTTGTCTGGAGTGTTTCTGATATTGATATAGTTCTAATTACTCTAATCCTTCTCTCCTTTCAAACTTCTCTCTGTAGAACTTCAGGATTCCTTGAAAGTACTTCAACACACACTTGAGGGATGAAGGGTACCTAATGGATGTCACCCTGCTCCTTCTTGAGACCACCTTTCCAGGAGGGTGGCTGTTGTAGGTTGAATTGTGCCCTCCCTCTGACATCACACCCCCAATATATAATATATATATACATATATATAACATATATATATATACATATATATAACATATATATACATATAGATACGTATATATACATATAGATACGTATCTATATGTATATATATATATATATATATATATATATATATATATATATATATATATATATATATATATATGTTGAATTTCTCACCCCTGGTTCCTGTGAATGTGGGTTATTTGGAGATGGGATCTTTGCAGATCTAATCAAGTTAAAATTAGGTCAAACTGGATAGGGTAGGCCCTAATGTACTGACGGGTATCTTTATAAGAGGCAAATCTGGACATAAACTCAGAGGAGACACACTAGGGAGAACACATGTGAAAACCAAGGAGTACCAAGGACTGATGGCAACCGCCAGAATCAGCAAGAAAAGCATGGAATAATTTCTAACTCAGCCTCCAGAAGGAACCAACTTGCTGACACCTAGATATGAGAATTCTAGCCTCCAGAACTGTGAGAGAATAAGTGTCTATTTTAGGCCCCTCAGTTTGCGGTATTTTGTTTTGGCAGTATTGGGAAATTAATCCCTCTGATCTGTTTTACATGTGTATAGTGCCACTTGAAGGAAGATTTGGCTCAGCAATGACATGTTTAGAAACCATGACTATTGTTCACCGGTGGTGGTGGTAGGTGAGGGGAGGCAGTAGGGCAGAAACTACTCTCTTTGCCTCTGAATAAAACTCATTAGTTGGAGAAACAGAGTGTTGTAAGTATTCTACAGCACTTTTAGTAGTGTTTTTTTTTTCATTTAATAAATCTTAATTATTGTTCCCTCTCCTCCCTCCCTTGGTCCATTCTTTGTACAGCTTGGATGAATTATAATTTCAGTGATGCTGCATTGATAGACTGGACTCAAAACCATTCACCTTAGAAACACCATAGCTGATAGACCAAGGAAGTGCCTTGACTCTCATTCCTTTCAAACAAGTTCCTTTCTAAAGTAGCATACTGCCTGGGAAGCTAAGCAGGAACCAGTATCCTTAGACCGTTCTGGGGCCATTCCTCAATTCCAAGAGGCCCAGTCATATTTTTTACCATAAGACCTATAAAGTTCTCTTGGAAATAAAATGAGTAAGTCTGCTTTCCACTCCTGCTTCCTAAGACATGTCTGGAGTTCTCTTTTTGCGAATTATTACAAATCGCTGAAAAAAAAATTGAAATGGTATGCAAAATTTTGTCTTAGACAAAATGAATAGAATTAAGTTGCTATTTCATTTGGAAGGGAAGAGTCAGCAGCATTATTGTATAAGCTCATTAAGGGCTGTGTATCATTTCTACATCCAGGAAGTCGTAGTTTCCTACTAGTACTGGCTAAAATGCAGTAATTAAATGGATTAGTAGAGCTAATTAGGTCATTTAAAATTTTTGTTTTTACTTTTTTTCAATTAAGGGTATATTCATTTTCTTAGTGATATTTCAACACAGCAATTATATTTGAAATAAACAAGTGAAAGAATGCAGACACGTATTCAAAAGAGATGCTCATAACATTGTTTTATATTTCTAAAATGTATAGCTGTGTTCAGTGGATTCCAATGTGACTTAGTGAGTTTATTTCTTATTTAGGTTTAATTAGGAGACCCTACTGGAATTGTGCATAACTATAGAAGCTGGAGAAGTGGATATGTTTTTATTTTATTATATTGGATGTTAGTTATTTTTTCTTTAATAAATTTTCAGAGATGCTATCATGGTAGTTGAAGTTTTTTAAGAATGGTAGAAATGAAACCAAATATTTACTTAAAGTCATTTTGAATGTTACAAAAGAATGTGCTTATTGAGAAAGCTGAATTTTCTCTAAGAACAACCCTCCAATTTCTATGTTTTGACTGCATATCAGTTGAGATTGGGTCTTGTGAAACTCCAAGTAAACAAAAGAAGTATTCAGAAAAACATTCTTTTATTTGCGGTGGTGAACACACACAGGACAGAAGGGAAAGGCCTTGGGATACAAGAACCATTTTCTGAGACTTTCTAGAAGGGACCACTTAGAGTTATTTCGGGATTTTTCAGTTAAAAATAAGAATATATATGGGCCACTCCATCAGCTCATCTTCTACCTCCATAATTGAGAATCAAAAAATCCATCAGTAGCATAAACTCAGCCATGAAACTTAGGGTCTTTGGTGATTTGTGGCCACACTGGGGTCCCAAGAGAAACCATTTCTGCATAGTTCTCTCTCTAACTTTATAATATAATTATTATAGTTATCATAACAAATAGGTGACAGATGACATCTCATGTCTTGCCTCCTTCATTCTGAAGCTAACAGTGATTGCCCTAAAAGCACAACACCTCATGAACTTTTTCTTTTTGAACTCTCTCACATTTGTTCTGCTTAGATGTACTTTTGCCAGAGTTTACTGCTGAGTTCTCTTTACCCCCACCCTAGACTATTATCCTTTACCCATCCCATTCTTTAGGCCACAATTTTATTATAAAAAGCTCTCTTGGATATTGGCCTTTCTTTTTTCCTCTTTCATTTCATTGACTTAACCTAAATCTAGAATCATTACATTCTGGAGCAATAAGGGATGTTGAGGATCAGTTTACCTTATTCTCTTCTCTAATAGGTGAATATAATGAAGAATATACAATGATATATTCAAAATTACATAACTATGTCAGAACATTACTAGAAGTACTTGTGTTGCATGTACCTCTCACATTTGTTAAGATCATTGTTATCATTTACAATAATACTTTTTCTCATATTGTTTCTTTTAAGACTTTCTATAGTAACAGTAGAAATGAATCTACTATTGATGTGGCAACATAAGTCACACATTTATTGAGCATATAGTACAGGTTAGTAATTGTTCTAAATACTGGAAATTAAACTGCAAATAAGGCAGAAAAAAATCCCAGCCTTCATGGACTTCCAGCTTGTGGTGGAAGATAGATTCTAAATGTATACATAAGAGAAATATGTAATGGTTTGTGATGGTGCTGAAGGGAAGCAGGGAAGAGGGAGAGGTAACGTAGTGGGTTTACGTTTTAGTGTACATTGTGGAGGTGGGGTGGGGAATGAAACCAAGGCTTTGAAAGTGAGGAAACTGAATATGCTGGAACTGAATCAAAGAAGCATATGCTCTTCTTGATTTAATTTTTGCTAATGAAGAAGGATTACCAAATATAATCCTTCCAAAGTTTTTTTTTTTTCTTCCTCCTGAGATGAATAATGTGAAATTGTAGCAGAGGGTAATGTCAGGAAAAGATGGTTTTGCCCTGGCTGCCACCCTCATTACCTTCATTTCTTGTGAAGAATTTCATTTATCTAAAAGGCATGATTCACCCATTGACATGGCAATCGCTAGTTAAGTTCATTTAAATCTAGACTTTGCATTTCTTCATTTTTAAGAACTAAATTTCTTAGTTGGAGGCAAAGGATTTAATCAAGGCTGCATGCAAGAGAATAAAACAAGGTGCAGAAGGAACCTAGAGCTACCAGGGCCTCAGCTCAAATACCAGGTACTGAACATTTACCAAAGAGTACAACAGCTTGGAAACCTCTTTATTGTACATAGGAAACTGGAGAGGAAATTTACACTGGTGACTTGAAAAAGAGAAAAATAAATACTGACCAGTTTTCTCTTCTTTTCCTAACCCAGTGGTTGGTACAGTATTTCAAAATGGGGAAAAAATCCTTCAGCTAGGTGGGGGTAATAAGGGAAATAGTAAGTCTCAGTATTTTTATTAACTTACTTGTGTTTGTGTATACATACCATAGTGGGGAAGGAAAGCATATATTAAATTTCCCCTGGTATCCTTCCTGCTTCTCCTACAATTTCTCTTCCCTTTCCCATGACCCTTCCTCTCCCTGTCCTTAATGTTGGTGTCCTTTACGGTTCCATCCTTTGTTCAGGGCTCTCCACCCTCCAGCTCCTTCCCCTGGTAATCTTGCTCATTCACAGGGGTTTAGTTGCCATGTACACAGTGATGACATCTCAGTCTCTTCACACTTCATTTTTCTGATCACTAGACTAATAATATTTCTCTTTTATATTATATGAGCACCTCAAATGCTTCCAGTGTGGAAACAAACTAACCACCTTTGTTCTATAAATTTATGCATCCTGTTTAGTCTCCATTTCACTATTCATCCCATCTCCTAAGCCAGATACTCATCAATTTTGATTGGTTTCTTTCTATTATCAATCAACCCTTCCTGATATTGCCAGTTTTATTTCCCAATAATATTTTAGATTTCTTCCTCTCCATCCCTGTAGCTCTTACTTCATGTCCCCTCATACCTTAGTTCCATCTATTCTCCACATTTCTGCTAGAGAGATCTTTGAAAATGAAAATCTGACCATGTAATATCCTGCTTTGATCATTTCCTATAATTGACTTACCTTGGGATGAGACATTTTCTTACCAAAAAGTGATCTCCATATTGCTATAGAAAGAAATATGGAAAGAAATTCAACAAGTGTATCAAAATGATGGAATTATAGAATCACAAGATTGAAAAATTCTTTAAGGGTCACCAGTGGAACATCTGTCTCCTTTCTAGAGGTATCTGAGCAGAAGTCATGAGTCAAATGAGAGGGACTGAAAAATGGAGAGAATTTAAGTCTTAGATATGATCTGAGCCAGGTGAAGCAAGATCTCAGCCTCCTTTTTTTTTTTTCTTTTAATATTTTATTTATTTCTAGGAGAGAGAGAGACAGCATGAGCAAGGGAGGGTCAGAGGGAGAGGGAGATAAAGACTCCAAAATAGGCTCCAGGCTCTGAGCTGGCAGTCAGCACAGAGCCCAACGTGGGGCTCGAACCCACAAACCACAAGATCATGACCTAAGCGAAAGTCAGATGCTTAACCGACTAAGCCACCCAGGTGCCCCGATCTCAGTCTCCTTCTAAATCAACACTGGATTGTTTGATCTGGAGAAGTATAATTCATTTTCTAGGCCCAAGTCTAGAATATCCCTCACTAAGTCTGTCCTCTAGCTAGAAGTGATTTTTTTTTTAACTTTGTTTCTTCCTTGAGGACAGAACATGTTTTTCACTTTTGACACATGGATATACATAGTAAGTTCTGAGTGAATATGTGGATACAAACCAGCATAATTTTTAAGGTTCTAGTTTGTATTATCATTGTTGGTATATTGTCAAGAACTAAACTTTACCATCAAGGAGACTTTAAATAAAATCCTGGCTCTAATACTTGCTAGTTGTGTGATTATCATTAGAAAAGTTGATGACAGTGAAGCTTGGTTTCCTCATCTATAAATTGGAAATACTAATTTCAACTCAAAGGATTTTTAGTAAGGATTAAAGAAACAACGTGAACCTCTTGTCTGGAGGCTCTGGGGAGAAGTTCATGTCTAAGCTCATTAATTTTGTTGACAGAATTCATTCCTTATAGTTGTAGTGCTGAGGTTCCCGTATCGCTCTTAGCTGTTAGCTAAGGACTTTTCAGCAACTGAGAGGCTACCCACATTTCTTCTCATGTGACCCCCTACACCTTCAAGCCATCACTTGTGTGTTAAAATTTCCTTTTGCTTTGTCTTTGACTCTGCTGTCAGGTGGACAGAGTTCTCTGTTTTTGTGTTCATGAGATTGTATCAAACCCACTTAGATAATATCCCTACTACACTATAAAACATAACATAATCATGGGGGTATATCTAATCATATTCACAGTTTCCAAAAATTATAATATGGTATTTCAAGGGGCCAATTTAGAAATTAATGCCTGCCACAAATGTGCATGTACTATATAAAATAATTATAACAAATAAAAAATAAATATAGCAAATAAAAACAAATTCTAACTTTTTTTGCATATTTTTTGCTTTCCTACTTAGCTTGTGTATTATCAGTTCCTCTGCAGATTATGTTTGCATTGAGAACATACTATATGTTTAAAAATTTCTTAAATGTTTACTTACCTTTGAGAGAGAGAGAGACCGTGAAAGCAGAGGAGGGACAGAGAGGGAGACACAGAATCCAAAGCAGGTTCCAGGCTCTGAGCTGTCAGCACAGGGCTCAAACTCATGAACTGTGAAATCATGACCTGGGCTGAATTCAGATCCTCAACAGACTGAGCCATCTAGGTGCCCCAACATATTTCATGAATACATAAAGTACAGAAAATCAGATTTGAAAAATTTTCATCACCTTTTAATAAATTCTATTTTAATTTATTGAGCATTTATTATGTGCCTGATTTCTGCTCCAATTCATTTAACTTTACAAGCAATCCTATGGCTGCTGCTATTACCAGCACTATTTTACAGATGGAGATGACAGGCAGAAAGAAATTAAGTAAAATTCTCAACATCTCACAAATAGTAAATAGTGAATCTGAGACTTGAATCCAGCTAGTCTGTGTGCACATGTTCTTGACCTTTGTGCTTTTCAGACTCAGGACCAGAAATTGCTCCTATTGATCAGTCATCTGCACAAAGAAAATGGCATCCAGCCATAAGGAAATCCAGCAGGTCTGGTGCAAAAAACTGGGAATCTTTGGAGGGTCAATTCATGTACATTTCACTGACAAATCTGCAAATGAGCAGATGACTCCTTGGAGGAAATGGAAGGGCTGCTTCCCAGTGATTTAAAATAAACTATTAATCATGTTCAGACCTTTGGAAGACTTAACTGGTTTGGAAGGACTCATTCACAGCATATTACTTATTGAAACAGAGTAAAGTAACCTCTACTGGTAAGACTTAACACTGTGGATAGAAATAAAGCCCAAAGACCAGCTAACATTATAGACTCAGTTAAGTGCACATTTTTACCTGTTCCTTGCTAACATGATTAAATAAGTGCTTCCAAACGGTTGACAGTTCAGTCATAACCAAATCCCACTAATCATAGGGTACTAGAGAACTCATTTAGATACTAGGGAAAAAAGAGAGAGACTTGCATGATCTAATGAGGTTTCCCCATCTCTAATATCTGTGAAACATATTATTTAGTAATACTTCAGAGATGCATATGTAATTTGAAGTAAGTTAATATTATAACCAGAAGTGTCTATTTTGGGACACAAATCCAATTGCAGTTGGTATGCCATGTTTGTCCCTGTGTGTCTGCCTGGTTACCAGGAAAAAATCTGTTCTGGTATTAGACAGGAGGCTGCTTTGTCTACACTTTGGAGGCTTACTGAATGACTGAGAGACCTGCAGTGGCTTGCAACACCTCCTGACTCCCTAGCTCACATTCTTATTTTTCTCTCACTCATTCATTCATAGTAGATGCTCAATAACTATTTGTTAAGTAAATGACAAAACAGTCCCTTGGAAAAAGAGTCACTCATCCTCATTCTAAGGAGATTGGAAAAGTAGAGCAATAATGTTGGGTTGAAGATCTAGACATTCTTTTGAGAATATTTTTGAAAGCGACTCGATCAAACTCTACACAGAATCTAGCTAGGAGATGGAACGTGTTCTGTATGTGGCAAAAGAAACCTACTTTGGGGTTTTATCACATATCTGGGGACAAAGTTCCAGACAGACATGATATAGTCTCAAGAATCACCTGCTTGGCAGCATGCTGTAGGAGTGAGGCTTTTAGACCCCAAGAGACATGTATTAAGACAAAATCACTGACTAGGTTCCCAAGTCTTTATAAAAACTCTGCAGGGTTTAATAATGCTAGGGGAATTATGATAGCATGGAAATGTCACCAAGAGAACAACAAGGACTGTATTGTCCATGGTTTAGCTGCCCATTAAAGCATTCAGCTTTGTAGATCTTTCACAGGTTGGCAAAGAGAAGGCCATGGAACTTTGCACTGGCTCATAAGAATGAGGAATAGAGCCTTTATAGGACAAAGCGATTGTTTTGTGCCTTGTTTTATGCTTTGCTCTTTAGGAATATTACTTTCAGGAGCCCATAAAGATATTTGAGGACTGAAAAAAGTATTGGCTTCAAATATGAAAAGACCACAGCAAAATAGAAATTAATAAATTGTTTAATTCAGTGTATATAAGGTATAACATGTTATTCTATTATTTGTTAAATATCTTTTTAGTTAATATTGATTTTATTTGAAAGAGATTCATAGATTAGATTTTTTTACCTTGACAAAATTTTAAAAAATGAGTGATGACTATAGAGAATTTATTGCTAATTTCAAAGAATATGAATTATGTATACCACATAATTTCTAAAAGAAAATTATGAAGATCTTTCAAAAATTTTACAGCAAAATATTATATTAATTGTATTTAAAAAGGGATGTAGAGGGGCGCCTGGGTGGCTTAGTCGGTTAAGCATCCGACTTTCGCTTAGGTCATGATCTCATGGTTCGTGGGTTCAAGCCCCGCGTCGGGCTCTGTGCTGACTGCCAGCTCAGAGCCTGGAGCCTGTTTCAGTCTGTGACTCCCTCTCTCTCTGACCCTCCCTGCTCACGCTGTCTCTCTTCTCTCTCTCTCCTAGAAATAAATTTAAAAAAAAAAAAAGGGATGTAGAGGCATTTTAATATCTTTGATACAATAGCATAGTTGCCCAAGGCTAAATCAGGAATGTGATGATTAACAAAAGGAAGATGTCCATACATCAGAAAAATTCAAGAGAAAGCCTCTGAGGAGTCTAACTGGCAGAGCCCAGGAATGGAAACTAGGCAATATGAGCTGGCAGGGAAGTTGTCAACGGTAACCAGCTTTCCTCCCAAACCATGAGAGAACTGGCAAGAGCAAGTGATGGCTCTAGCCCTAGAGAACCAAAACTCGGGTTCTGGGTCAGGACTTTTTTTCTGAGGAACAAGTCAGTTACTGGATTACCATCCGCTAGCACCAGATAACAGCTGGCCTTGGCAGCAAGTTTGACTTGTTTATTCGTCCCTTGAGTTTTAGTCTACTTTTTCCTCTAACCAATAACAGTTCCCAGAGCCAAGCGAAGGATGTGCACATGGGGGTCACAACAGTCAACAAGTATTTTTAAGCACCTGCTATGTGTCAGGGACTGTCTAGGAACTGGGAATATAGTAGAGAACACTTTAGATGCTAATTCCTAGGCCACACTGCTGTGTGCCTAATGGGAAAGATAAGACATTAAAACAATAACAAGTAGGATAAGTGCTATTGAAAAGAAGTAGAGAGTGCTAAGAAAGTAGCACAAAACTGTGGGAGCAAGAGACCCAGACAGCACATTAGAGAAAAACAAAGTGGAGCAAGCGTGCCCAGAACCAGGAACTTAATGATAGGAGAATTTTCAGGTAATAGAGGACATCAGAGCAGCAGTTGCTGGAGAGCTGGACAGGAACTTGGCATGGTGACACGGGTATGGATTTTGTGGGACGGCTATGTCAATCAGCGTTGAGCTCTTGGTTAGCCCTGCATAGACAAGATCTTTCCCAGGGCGATCTGTAACTGAGAAGCGGTCCCTGAGAGTATGTTTGATGAGCTCTGGATTACTGAGCCTTTCTCACGAATGAGCTATCATTTAAAATTTATCTTTTACTAACACTTCCTCTCAGACACCGTGGCTACCATACTTCCAAATAATCAGCTTGTGTCAGCCTATTGGACTGTCCAGTCGAGAGATCTGTCCTTTTTAATCTTTAACACGTAACTTAGGCCTTTGGAGACTCAGGCATCCTAACACATGTATAATTTTTTAAAATTAAAAATAAGTTGTATTCAACACCAATTAACATCATCATCAAAAATATTGTGCATGTCATACATCTCATGCAAGCAGCGAGCACTGATTGTACAAAGTACTCTCAACTGGAACCCACCCAGCCCAAATGACTTCATGCAGAGAAAATAAATAGCAGTGAGCAGGCAGCATGATCTGGGTAGAGTGGAGTTTTTGTTGTTTTCTTTTTCTGCCTCCAGCAGCCCTTAGCACAGTGCCTTACTCATGAAATGTTTGTTAAAATGAAAAGTGTACCACAGAACTTGGTATATTTTTTCAACGCCGCATCTGATTTTGAAAGGCAGTCGGTCCAAGTCGAGTCACCTAGCGTTTCTATTTTAGAGATAGTACCCCTGTCTTTTTGCCTTCCTCCAGAGGGGGAGATGAAATGTAATAATGTGGTCATTTGTACTGAGCGTGTTCCAGCTGAAAGGCCTTTGTGTAAGTGCTTTGAGTCTAAAAGAAAGGTATTCATTGTTAGTCTCTAGTATTTGAAGATGACCTCACTGATAGGGTTTGTATCCCTAAGTGACTGAAATGGCTGTGGTCTCAGAGGCGTGTGGGAAGGCTTTTCTTTGGTTTGTGGTAAGACCCTGTTTGCAGGGCCTGGTATTTGTAGCGCCACCTTTCTTCAGGCTGCTTGTCAAGATGAGTTGGTTCATGTTTGGTAGGTGCTCACCAGGTTCCTCTGTTGTCAGGTGTTCTATTCCAGAATTCCATAGTTATCGAGAAATGGACTGTGTCAATACAAGGTTTTATTGTATTTCGAGGCACTTTGGGGCCTCTGACAGCTGCTATCATTTTGCAGAGCAAACTGCTGCTGAAGGTTTGGCAAAGCTTAATTTTTTAAATGGATCCTGTGCTGCTATATGCAGCATCTCCCTTGGTATTTGAATCATTCAGCACATATCCTCATTGTTGGATCTTTTTTTCTTTTTTTGATGAAATTTT
Source organism: Proteles cristata cristata (assembly GCA_017311185.1). NCBI lineage: Eukaryota > Metazoa > Chordata > Mammalia > Carnivora > Hyaenidae > Proteles > Proteles cristata. Next base: position 43,772 of record JAESUZ010000812.1, read on the forward strand.
TGTTGGTCACCTTTAAAGCTGCATCAATCACTTGGTAATGGAAAAAAAAGTCAATGTAATGATCTGCTTTGAAAATAAACAGTGTAACTTGACTTTGGCATCGAGAGCCTATTATCATGTGGTAACATCATTCTATTCCAATGACATTATCTGCTAAGGATATTATGATGGTGGAAAATATTTCAATTTTGTTATCGGAACAATGAAGCTGTGATATTTAATTATAGAGAAGTATGTTTAATTTGGGGAATATGGTATGATGACTGTCACAGTGTACTCATCAGAAGCCTGGGCGGTGATAATCCAATTTGAATAGAATATTATTTAGGGGCTTACACTCATGTTATTGATTCAACACTTTTTCTCTCTTTTTTTTAAAAAAAATTAACATTTATTTATTTTTGAGACAGAGAGAAGAGCATGAGCAGGAGAAGGGCAGAGGGAGACACAGAATCTGAAGCAGGCTCCAGGTTCTAAGCTGTCAGCACAGAGCCTGACCTGGGGCTGGAACCCATGAACCATGAGATCATGATCTGAGCTGAAGTCAGACGCTTAAGTGATTGAGCCACTCAGGTACCCCACTTTTTCTCATGTGCTTAAGCCCTTTCCTTTGAAATTTGAATTCTTCCATTAGGTTTGCCTATTAACGAATTAACTAATGACTCAATACACTATGGTAGTAGGAAGCAGAAAAAGGCTAGGAAAGGGAGAATAGCATCTGTGGCTAGTTTTTATTTTGGAGGGGCGACACCTTTATGAATAAACACAGTGCAAGTATTTTCCTTTTGAAATGTTGACAAATTAGGGGAAGTCTATTCTCTCTCTCACTCTCTCTCTACCTCCTCACATGTATATGCTGTGTGTTGAAGAAATTAAAAATAAAACAAGCAGTTCTATGATTATATTGATTAGACTGTCATGTGAATAAATAAAGACTGTCCTTAAAATGGTAGAGAAGGTGACATTGAGGTACGATTTGAAATGCAATAGAGGTACTTCCTTTCCTAGAGTAACTTTTCTGCCAACAATTCCTTGTGCTATTCTACCTTCTTAAATGATCTTCAACTACAGTCATTGACTAGCCAAGAAATAAATGAGCCCCTTTTGCTGAGCACCTACTATATGTCAGACATCATGCTTGGTATAAAGGGAATGTGGTGATAGATAAGCACACACTCTCCTCAAGTAGCTCTCTGTCTCATGGGAAGCAGACACAACAAATCACTGGTTCTTGGTGTTCACATTTGATCGGGTCGAGAAAGAGGCCACTAGCAGTGGGGAAAGGGTGAAGAAAGCCACACCACACTTACTCCTATCAGGCAGCACATAAGCACAGAACAGTTAATAAAAAAAAAAAGAAAGAAAATCATAATTCCAGAGCTGTAAGTGACTCAGAAAACATAGAGTTCTCCCTAGTTTGACAGTGAAGCTGCGAACATCTGAGAGTCACGATGGTTTTTCCGAAGTCACAGAGCAAAGTAGTGGCAGTTTTCGGACCTGTGTTCTACCTACTACATCACATTTCTTGCAGAGTTCTATTTCCAGCTTGGAGTCAAGGGGATTAGAATTCTGCAGAGGCACACTTGGTCCACTTCACAATTTTTCTTGGTCACAAGTCCTGAGATTAAGTCTTCGTGTTTCCTTTTCATTTATCTGGGAGGCACAAGATGGATTCCAGGGTTACCTGGCTAACTGGCAGGCTATTTCTGCAGCTGGGTTAGAGATGCTCAGTGATCTGTTTTTGGCTTCTGAAACATTCTGAGTCACTACTTGGAGTGTCCTCAGATTCACAAAAGTACCACAGAGACCATGAAGCAGAACCTTTGTATATATGGAGGGTTGGGAAAAATGGAGGGGGTTGTATTGAGGGCTACCACTAAATTCACATGGGAGTTGCATTCTCAAATGGAATATAAGAAGACAAAAATGCCTTTTGTTTCTGGCAAGGGGCCACAATCAGCCTCGAGGCTGGTGACAATAAACTGAAAAAAGAAAAAAAAAGTAGCCCAGGCTGCATATTTGCTGGCACTGAGCAATTTGGACGGTCGATGGAAATACAACCTTTTTGGTTTGTGCTCCTCTCCACCAACTCAGTGCCCTTTGTAGGCTATTTAATATATACAGCAAGCTGAAAGCTCTCCTTTCATAGACTTTTTAGCTAGAATGAGTATCTGAAAGAAACCATTCAAGAACTGGTTTTAAATAACCCAAACATTTGATTATAGGGTGGTGGGTAAATATTGGTATTATTTCATTTTAAAGAGAAGCTTTACTTTGTTCATTATTTATAACTTTTTTTTTTTAATATACACATTTACAGGATTGTCTCTGTCACGTAAAGAGCCCTAATCCTAAACCCAAACAGCTAATGCTGATCACAAAGGTGTACACGTTGCTGGTAATTATGTATAGGAAACAAAAGGAGGAATCAATATAGGTCTGTTTACAGCAAGCTCATTTCATGTCACCACTGGCTTTGTGACAGAAGACAGCATAGAGGTCCAAAATGCCTTAGAAAACTACAAATTCTTTAAATTTGGAATGTGTTGATCTTAATCTAGTCAGCAACATTTTTATATTAATGCATGAATGTGTTATATTTAATTTATGTAGGAAGCAGTGTGTTGAAAGGAAACTAAGGCCTATGAGTCAGACCCATGAAGGTTAAGATCTTTATCCAGGACCTGGGAAGGTTACTTAATCTTTTTGAATCTCAGTTTTCTCACCAGCAATAGGAGAAATTTATTCATGTAAAAGTCTTGGCATAGTATTTGTTGTGTTATAGGCATCCCATAAATGTTAGTCTAGTTTTTCCTCTTAATTCCTGTGAAAATAACCCAGTGGGGACATGATGGTTGAAGCTCTCATTAACTATCCTTTTTCCCCCATACCTAATAACACTCTTACTGTTGGGCCTCTTGGTGGGCATATCTCAACTTTATTATAAAATTCAAACATAGAGAATAACTGTCGGAGGACTATCTTGGAAGGGAGCGCACACGATGCTGTACCTCTCATCTGAGGAGAAAAGGAAAATCAGTCAAGGGCAAAGTTGTGGAGAGAGAGGAGGAACCTGAGACACACGTCTTTCCCCTTTGTGGATCACTCAGTGTTCCAAAGGCAGGGCCATCCCATCTTTTACTGTCAAAACTTAGATGCTTTTGAAAGTGAAAAAGGATAGGGAAAAATGCCAAATAAGATGGGATGCAGAGAGAACAGACACACACATCCAGACTGTCCAGAGCAAACCAAAACATATGTTCACGTTGTCTACAGGAGTCCTAGGGGCCTCAGGCAGTGTGGTGTCACACAGAATGGGTCAGAATCCCCACTGGGCTCCTAATGGTTAGGCACACAGCATGATCAGTTATGCATCCTCCCCAGGCCTCAACTTGTTTATTCATGGAAGAGAGTTAATGAAAGCTGTGCCTCAGGGCTGTACTAAGGACCAGAGAAATGCACCTAAAGTACTTGGTACAAGTTGGTATGCAGTAAGTAGGGATTGTTATTTTAAGTACATAATGCACCCAGAAAGCCTGCGTGGAAAGGGTCTGAGAATATAAGTAAATCTCCCAAAGGGAGAGAATCTCCCTTATCTCTGACTGCAACATTGCAAAACTCAGAACATGGTGCAGTGGCAGAGAGAGAGGAAATTGACTCTCATCTTGTGCTATTTGCTGTTAATTTTGGACTTCATTAACCAACTTTATTAAGTTTTTTGCCAGGTATATTATTTTTATATTGTTTTTTATTTAATCAATAATGTGTGTGTCTAAAAGATAAAGGATCAAGAACGAGGAGATGTATTTGAGGAAAGAACTGTTGCCTGTAGACAAGGTATGGGTGCTTGCAGTGACTTTGCACAGGGTAGCAGAGCTCAGCTGGAGAGGTTTGCAATTCATTGCTTCCCCTTCCCTAAAAAGGATAACATATATAGATAGCCTTACAAGTTCTGGAGCCTCCTGCCAAGGAGGAGGGCAGCAATCCCCTGGTTTGCATGGCTCTCTTCCTTAGTAAGAAAGCTTTTCAACTGTATGTAAATAAGCACGTGCATCAGATACAAACTTACTTTGATTCATTCTTTGAAACCACCCAGGCAGCACTTTAGCCAACTAAGCCATCCAGGCACCCCCACCCAGGCAGCACTTTAAAAAACATTAGCATTTGTTGAAACTGCTAATCCTCGAAAAAGTAAAGTATCCAAGTACCTTTTAGTATAAATGCCGTGTCCTCAGATATCATACTAAAACGTGTTAATTATAAAATAACCGGGACTTCTGAATATTCTGTTCTACATGAGTGTTCACTGAGCTGAATGTGTATTCACCTTTGTTGTACCTGGATCAGCAAAGCGGAAGAGGAGATTCAGAGCTGGAATATTTTACTTGCTTTAGTGGGTACAAATTAAACTATGAATAGTTACTGAAATGAGATTTCCATCCATTTATAAGGAGAATGAGCCACATAAGCTGAAGGAGCTTCTCCACACTTTGACCTGATCACTGACATTTTTCCACTTCTAAAGTCATACCACTTCTAAAGACCCTGATTTTGTGAGGGTGGGTGTTTTCTACTTGCCTTTTAAGAAATAGTCTTGTTTTTTATTTCATTTTATTATTTTTAATTAACATATACTTTTTTTCAGACTGTTGAGTGTTTTCATTTTAAGAACAAATTAATATATATATTTGTCTCTTCATTGAGACTTTATGTGTTAAGCTATCAAAGAAGTTACATATTTTTAAAACCACATGAATTGCCAAAAAATAGGCTTCCTGTGCATTTCTCCCCGTACCTGCCCTTTATGTGATTATGATGTATCTAAAATGAGGCCCAGTTTTGCATTTTTTATAATTTCAAATTAACTTTGAAATCAGAATTGAGCAAGTGAAATTGAGGTGTTTTATTTCCCAATAGAAATAACATTCAGTCTGACGAATTAAAATCAGCAGAAGTAAGTGCCCTATTCCTTTGGTAGGAAGGGAAATCATCCCAATCCCATGTAAATGTTATCTTATAATTGATGGGGTTTGGTTTGGCAATTTAGCTTGCCAAGAATAACAGAACCTGGCTTCCCTTTCCCTGAGTCCTTTTTTTTTTTTTTTTTTTTTGGCAGTTCTTATTCTGGCAAAATTTTTGGAAGTTCTTTTGTAATTCTTGGAGAACACCTTCAGTAATGTGCCTGTGTGATTAAGAGACACATCTCGGCTGGACAGTTTAATGCATGTCTGGTAGGACAATCTAGTCTGGCTAGAAGTTATTGGCAAACTATTGTGTATTACCAGAAAGTAAAAGGGATGAATAAGAAGTTTCCCAACTACTTCTCTCATCTCTTTATTTTACTTTAGTTTTTGAATTAACAAAGTAAAACTGAGCTTTTTGGTATTCAATTCTGTGAATTTTAACATATGCAAAGGTTTGTATAATCACCACCATAGTCAGGATATAGGACAGTTCCAGTGCCAAGCTCTAGAATTGTACTATATCCCTCTAGTCACTTTCACCCCATCCCTAACTCATGGCAGTCCCTAATCTGTTCTCCATCATTATTGTTTTATCTTTTCAAGAGTGGCCTGTAAATGGAATCATAATATGTAACCTTTTCAGATCATCTCCTTTCATTTTGTAAATGTCTATGAGATTCATCCAAGTTGTGTGTATCAATAGTTCATTTCTTTTTATTGCTGAACAGTGTTCCATTGCATGGGTGTGCCACAGGGTGTTTATCCATTGGAGGACAATTTGATTGACTTCTGGTTTTTGACAATTATTAATAGAACTGCTTTAAACTTTAATATATAGGCTTTGTGTGGATATGAATTTTATTTCTCTAGGATAGTGAGGAGTGGGATGGGTAGGTCCTGTAGTAAGTACTAAGTGTGTGTTTAACTTTATAAGACATGCCAAACTTTCTCAGAGTAGCTATACACTGTTATCGACAATGTGTTAGAGTTTTATTTGTTCTGTATCCTCCTCAGCCCTTTGTATTATTCATATTTCTAACTATTCATTGTAATACATGTATAATGGTATCTCATTTTGGCTTTAATTTACATTTCCTTAATGACTAATGATGTTGAACATCTTTTTATATGTTTATTTGCCTCCCTTATATTTTATTCAGTGAAGTTTTTGTTCAAATCTTTTGCCCACTTTTCAAATTGAGCTGTTTGTGGGGCACCTAGGTGGCTCAGTTTAAGCATCGGATTTCTGCTCAGGTCAGTTTGTGAGTTCACAGTTTGTGGGTTCTAGCCCCACCATCTGGCTCTCTGCCCACTTCAGATCCTCTGTCACCCTGTCTCTCTCCCCCTCCTCTAATTTCTCTCTCAAAAATAAATAAACATTTAAATTGAGCTATTTGTTTTTTAGTACTCAAGAGTTCTTTATGTACTCTCCATATGAGTCATTTGTTGGATATTTAATTTATAAGTACTTAAAATATTTTCTCTGTAGCTTCTTTTTTCACTTTTTAAAGAGTGACTTGTACAGAGCAAAAGTTTTTAATATTGATAAAGTCCAATTTATCCTTTTTTGTTTTATGGATTATGCTTTTGGTATTATGTCTAAGCATTCTTTGTTTGACTTGAGATCAAAAAAGTTTCATGTCTGTTTTCTTCTAAGACATTTAACATTTTTGTATTTTACATTTAAATGTATGTATGATTCATCCATTAATGATACATTAATTTTTGTATATTGAGTAAAGTTTAGGGAAAAATTCATTTTTATTTTTGCATATGGACAGCCAGATTTTCTAATACCATTGATTGAAGTGACTATCTTTGCAAAAATCAGCTGGTTGTATTTATGAAGGTCTGTGTCTGGACTGCATGCTGTACATTGATCTATGTGTCTGTCCCTTCACTAGTACTTCACTATCTTAATTACTGTAGCTTTATAGAAATCTTAAGATTGGGTAATGAGATAACTTTAAGTTTATTCCTATTTCTCCAAATTGTTTTAGTTATTTGAATTCTTTAGTTTTCAATATAAATTTTTAAATGGCTTTGTCTATATCCACAAAGCAAACAACCAAAATCCAACACCCCCCCCCAAAAAAAAAAAAAAAAACTTTGCTGGGGTTTGATTACAATATCATTAAATCTGTAGATCAGTTGGGGAAGAATTAACATCTTTATTATTGTTGAGTCCTCCAGTTTGTGACCATGGAATGTGCCTCCACTGTTTAGTCTTTTGTTTTTTTTTATTTCTTTCATAAGTGTTTGTAGTTTTTGGAAAATAGATCTTGTATATTTTGCTAGATTTATACGTAAGTAATTTTTTTTTATCTATTTTAAGTGTTCTTAAGTTTTAATTTTTGTTTCCAGTTGCTCATTGCTTTTATATAGAAATACTGTTGACTTCTCAACACTGACTTTTTATGTCTTATTTTTAGGTCTTTTCACTTGCTAAACTCATGAGTTCAAGGAGTTATTATTATTAATGTTTACATTTCTGGAGATTTTCTTTATAGAGAAACATCAGTAACTAGGGATGGTTTCATTTATTTTCTAGTCTGTATGCCTTTTACTGACTTAGTCTTACCTTTGTGCACAAGCTAAGACTTTCAGTATGATATTGAATAGAAATGGTAAGAAAAGACATTCTTGACTTGTTTTTAGTCTTATGGGGGGGGGGGTGTTTCCCTATCCTTTCTGAGTGTTAGAGAACCCTTTTCCTTCTCCTTTAGACAGAACTAGAGGGTTCTCCTCCAGCTCTCTCTTTCCACATGAATGTTTCTCCCAGGGTTCATATTGCCTAATGTGCAGACCCAGTGGTAGCAGAAGAAAAAGCAATTATGAACTCAGAGCCACCTTAGGTGTGCTGTCCAGGTTTTTAAGCTGCATTCAATGGAAGATACAAGATGGAGTATACATCGTCCATCTTACCTGGAACTAGTACCTTTTTATGTTTTTAAAAATAAGAGATTTTTGTTTGTTTGTTTGTTTTTATATATGCTTTTTATCCATCAAATTTTAGGAGTAATTTTTAGGGGAAAAATATTTTAATCCTGAAATATGCAAAAAGTACTTTGGAAAAATTTTTCTTACTTTGCATTGTGTGTGTGTGTGTGTGTGTGTGTGTGTGTGTGTGTGTTTGTGTGTCTTGAGGATGGAAGTTTATGTGTTATATTTCATGATATTTAAGGCAGAGAGATTATAGGGTGCAGGTGGGAAATGAAATAGCTTTCTTTTCCTAGTACTTAATGCCAGACACACTCAAAAAGGCTAATTATTTTGTTGTCTTTCAATCAAATTTCGGGGGGGGGGCTCATTACTCAGCTACTTACTCCCAGAGCTAAAAACAAAACAAAATGAAATGGTTCTCCAGTTATTTTATTATGTCAAACCATATCAATTCAAGAATATTATGTACATCCCTATATAATATTGAAAGTTCCAACCTTATTTTATGTATTTATATATGTACTTATTTATTCTTAAATACTTTGTTAAGTTAGTTTCCTTATGACATCCCAACAAGTGCCCTCCTCCATGCCCATCACCCCCTTCCCCTCTCCCGTACCCCCGTCAGTCCTCAGTTTGTTCTCGGCATTCAAGAGTCTCTCATGGCTTGTCTTCCTCTCTCTCCCCACCTATTTTCCCCCTTCTCCTTTCCCATGGTGATCTCTTAAGTTCCTCCTAATCCTCCTATACGTGCAAACATATGGTATCTGTCCTCTTCCTGACTTATTTCACTCAGCATAACACTCTCAAGTTCTACCATGTTGCTACACATGGCCAGATTTCATTCTTTCTCGTTGCCATGTAGTAATCCATTGTATACATAAGCCACATCTTGATGCATTCGTCAGTTGATGGGCACTTAAGCTTTTCCATGATTTGGCTATTGTTGACAGTGCTGCTATGAACATTGGGGCACATGTGCCACTATGCATCAGAACTCCTGTATCCCTTGGGTAAATTCCTAGCAGTGCTATTGCTGGGTCATAGGGAGTTCTATGGTTAATTTTTTGAGGAACCTCCACACTGTTTTCCAGAGGGGCTGCACCAGTTTACATTCCCACCAACAGTGTAGGAGGGTGCCCGTTTCTCCACATCCTCGCCAGCATCTCTAGTTTCCTGATTTGTTCATTTTAGCCACTCTAACCAGCGTGAGGTGGTATCTCAGTGTGGTTTTGATTTGTATTTCTCTGTTAGGAGGGACGCTGAGCATCGTTTCATGTGTCTATTGGCCATCCAGATGTCCTCTTTAGAGAAATGTCTGTTCATGTCTTCTCACATGTCTTCACTAGATTATTTGTTTTTTGGGTGTGGAGTTTGGTGAGTTTCTTATAGGTTTTGGATACTAGCCCTTTATCTGATATGTCATTTGCAACTATCTTTTCCCATTCCGTCAGTTGCCTATTAGTTTTATGGATTGTTTCCTTTGCCGTCGGAAGCTTTTTATCTTGATGAGGTCCCACTAGTTCATTTTTTCTCAGTTTTGATTCCCTTGTCTTTGGGGATGTCTCAGGTAAGAAATTGCTGTAGTTAAGGTCAAGGAGGTTGTTTCCTGTTTTCTCCTCTAGGGTTTTGATGGTTTCCTGTCTCACATTCAGGTCCTTTATCCACTGGGAGTTTATTTTTGTGTATGGTGTGAGAACATGATCTAGTTTCATTCTTCTGCATGTTTCTGTCCAGTTCTCCCAGCACCATCTGTTAAAGAGGCTGTCTTTTTTGCATTGGATACTTTTTCCCGCTTTGTCAAAGATTAGTTGGCCATACATTTGTGGATCCAATTTTGAGTTCTCTATTCTATTCCATTGGTCTATGTGTCTGTTTTCCTGCCAATACCATACTGCCTTGATGTTGACAGCTTTGTAGTAGAGGCTAAAGTCTGTCATGGTAATGCCTCCCGTTTTGGTTTTCTTCTTGAATATTACTTTGGCTATTCAGGGTCTTTTGTGGTTCCATACAAATTTTAGGATGGTTTGCTCTAGCTTTGAGAAGTATGCTGCTGCAATTTTGATTGGGATTGCATTGAATGTGTAGATTGCTTTGAGTAGTAATGACATTTTAACAATATTTATTCTTCTGACCCATGAGCATGGAATGCTTTTCCATTTCTTTGTGTCTTCTTCAATTTCCTACAGAAGTTTTCTATAGTTTTCATCATACAGATCTCTTGTATCTTTGGTTAGGTATATTCCTAGGCATTTTATGATTTTTTTGTGCAGTTGTGAATGGGATGAGTTTCTTAATTTCTCTTTCTGTTGCTTCATTATTGGTGTATAAAAATGCAACAGATTTCTGTACGTTGATTTTGTACCCTGAAACTTTGTTGAATTCCTGGATCACTTCTAGTAGGCTTCTGGTGGAGTCTGTCGGGTTTTCTATGTAGAGATCATGTCATCTGTGAAAAGTGAAAGTTTTACTTCTTCTTTGCCAATTCTGATGCCTTTGATTTCCTTTTGTTATCTGATGGCTAATGCTAGGACTTCCAGCACTATGTTAAACAACAGTGGTAAGAGTGGATATCCTTCTGTGTTCCTGATTGAGGGGGAGAGCTCTCAGTTTTTCCCCATTGAGGATGATGTTAGCTGAGGGCTTCTCATAGATGGCTTTATTATGCTTAAGTAAGTTCCTTCTATCCCGACTTTCTTGAGGATCTTTTTTAAGAAAGGATGCTGTATTTTGTCAAATGCTTTTTCTGCATCTATCCACAGGATCATATGTTTTTTTTCTTTTCTTTTGTGAATGTGATATATCACATTGATTGATTTGCAAATACTGAACCAGGCCTGTAATCCAGGAATGGATCCCACATGATCATGATGGATAATTCTTTTATAAAAATTATATTTGTTATATTTATTTTTGAGAGAGAGAGACAGCATGAGCAGGGGAGAGTCAGAGAGAGAGGGAGATACAGAATCTGAAGCAGACTCCAGGCTCTGAGGTGTTAGCACAGAGACTGATGCGGGACTTGACCTACAAACTGTGAGATCATGACCTGAGGTGAAGTTGGATGCTTAACCAACTGAGCCACCCAAGCGCCCCGTTGGACAATTCTTTTTACGTGCTGTTGCATTCGATTTTCATGTATCTTGTTGAGGATTTTTGCATCTGTATTCATCAAGGATATTGGCCTGTAGTTCTCTTTTTTTGCTGGGTCTCTGTCTGGTTTGGGAATCAAAGTGATACTGGCTTCATAAAATGTGTCCAGAAGTTTTCCTTTGATTTCTATGTTTTGAGAATAGCTTGAGAAGAATGGGTAATAACTGTTTTAAGTGTCTGGTAGAATTCCCCAGGGAAGCCATCTGGCCCAGGGCTCTTATTTGTTGGGAGATTTTTGATAACTGACTCAATTTCTTCACTAGTTATGAGTCTGTTCAGATTTTCTATCTCTTCCTGTGTGAATTTTGGTAGTGAGTGTGTGTTTAGGAATTTGTCCATTTCTTCTAAGTTGTCCAATTTGTTGGCATATAATTTTTCATAGTATTCCCTGATAATTGCTTGTATTTCTGAGGGGTTGGTTGTAATAAGTCCATTTTCATTCATAATTTTGTCTATTTGGGTGTTCTCTCTTTTCTTTTTGAGAAGCCTGGATAGAGTTTTGTCAATTTTGTTTAGTTTTTCAAATACCAACTCTTGGTTTCATTGATTTGTTCAACTGTGTTTTTGGATTCTATATTGTTTATTTCTGCTCTGGTTTTTATTATTTCTCTTCTCCTACTGGGTTTGGGGTACTCTTGTTGCTCTCCCTCTAGTTCCTTTAGGTGAGCTGTTAGATTTTGCACTTGCGCTTTTTCTAATTTCTTGAAATAGTTCTGGAGTGCAATGTACTTTCCTCTCACGACTGCCTTTGCGCATCCCAAAGTGTTTGGATTGTTGTATTTTCATTTTCATTTGTTTCCATGTATTTTTTAATTTCTTCTCTAATTGCCTGATTGTCCCATTCATTCTTTAGTAGGGTGTTCTTTAACCTCCATGTTTTTGGAGGTTTCCCAGACTTCTTCCTGTGATTGATTTCAAGTTACATAGCATTGTGATCTGACAGTGTGTATGGTATGATCTCAATTCTTTTATATTTATTGAGGGCTGCTTTATGTCCCAGTATGTGATCTATCTTGGACAATATGCCATGCGCACTTGAGAAGAAAGTGAATTCAATGGCCTCAGGATGTAGAGTTCTAAATGTATCTGTCAAATCCATCTGGTCCAATGTGTCATTCAAGTCCATTGTTTCTTTAGTGAATTTCTGTCTAGTTGATCTATCCATTGATGTAAGTGGAGTATTAAAGTCCCCTGCTATTAGCACATTCTTATCCATAAGATTGTTTCTGTTTGTGATTAATTGTTTTATGTATTTGGGTGCTTCTGTATTCGGTGCGTAGATATTTATAATTGTTAGCTCTTCCTGATGTATAGACCCCGAAATTATTATATAATGCCCTTCTTCATCCCTTGTTACTGCCTTTACTTTAAAGTCCAGGTTGTCTGTTATAAGTGTGGCTACTCCGGCTTTCTTTTGACTTCCAGTAGCATGATAGATATTTCTCCATCTCCTTACTTTCAATCGGAAGGTGTCCTCATGTCTAAAATGAGCCTCTTATAGACAGCAAATAGATGAATTTTGTTTTTTTATCCATTCTGCCTCCCTGTGTCTTTTGATTGGGGCATTTAGTTCATTTACATTCAGTGTTATTATTGAAAAATATGGGTTTAGAGTTATTTCCTTTGTGGAATTCATGCTTGTGGTGGTGTCTCTGGTATTTTGCATTCCTTGCAACATTTCCTTCAGAGAGTCTCCCTCAGGATTTCTTGTAGTGCTGATGTAGTGGTGATGAATTCTTTCCATTTTTGTTTATTTGGGAAGACTTTTATCTCTCCTTCTGTTCTGAATGACAGGCTTGCTGGATAGAGGATTCTTGGCTGCTTATTTTTTCTCTTCATCACATTGAAGATGTCCTGCCTTTCCTTTCTGGCCTGCCAAGTTTCAGTAGATAGGTCTGTAACTACTCTGATAGGCTTCTCTTTGTATGTTGGAGCCCTTTTATCCCTAGCTGCTTTCAGAATTCTCTTTTTGTCCTTAAATTTTTCCAGTTTCACTATGATATGTCATGCAGAAGATTGATTCAAGTTACATCTGAGGTGAGTTCTCTTTGTCTCTTAGATTTCAATGCCTGTTTCCTTCCCCATATTGGGGAAGTTCTCTGGTATAATTTGTTCAAGGACTGACTCCTTAAGCACCTTTCCCTCTTTCTTCCTCTTCTGGAGTTCCTATGATATGGATTTTGTTCTGTTGGATTGTCTTGCTCAGCTCTCGAACTCTCATTTATTGTTCCTGGATCAGTTTATCTCTCTTTTTCTCAGCTTCCTCTTTTTCTAAAATTGTGTCTCCTAATTATCCTCTTCTCCTTTCTGCCTCTTCAGTCCGTGCATTGGACGCTTTCATTTTATTATGCATCTTATTTATAGCATTTTTAAATTCATCACAACTATTTTTAAACTCCATAGTCATTGTTGCAATAGTTTCTCTGATGTCTTCTATGCCTCTTTCAAGCCCAGTAGTTAATTTTATGACTATTGTTCTAAAGTCTTGTTCAGTTATGTTGCTTATATCTGTTTTGAGCAATTCTTTAGCTGTCATTTCTTCCTGGATTTTCTTTGGAGGATAATTCTTACATTTCATCATTTTGGTTAGCTTTCTATCTCTTGTTAGTTTTAAAATCTTGTTATGCACTCTGCACCTGTGAGTACTGCTGTATTAAAGAATGCTCTTTGTCCAGGGACTGTCCATTCAGGAAGTGTTCTTTGAATGGTGTCTCTTGGTCTCTCTTGTTGAGACTTTGGTTATTTTATTTCCCTACTTGTAGTGGTATTTGGGACTCTCTACCATGTGTACATTGGCTTGTTTCTTGAGGTAGCCCTGGAAAAGAAAACAGATAGACAAATACACAGGGAACAAAGGCACACAAACACACAGACAAATCCAACAAACATGCAAACTGAAAGGGAAAAAGAAAAAGAAAAAAAGGAAGGGACAAAAAAAAAAAGAGGAAAGAGGGAAGACAAATAATAACAATAAAAATAAATAAAATAAAAAAGAAGAAAAGAATAGAAAAACGAAAAAACCAAAAAGACAAAGGACAGTCTAAAAGCATAAAACCAGAATTCCCAGCTACAAATAAAGAGCCAGTCGTATGTAGTGCTGATGGAAGAGCATATACAAAGAGAGAAATGACAGGGCTGGAAGGAAACAAAATTGGAAATGAAATGACCAGGCAGAGACTAAGAGGCTTAATTAAGAGAAAGAAAGAGGAGAATATGGTCAGAGGCAAGGAGAAATAAAAGAAGATAATGTTACTCAGAGAAACTATATAGCCGGATAACTCCAGAGAGAGAGAGAGAGAGAGACAGAGAGAGAGAGAGAGAGAGAGAGAAAGGTAGTGGTGGAGGTGTAGAATATACATTTAGAGAATGGATTAAATGTGACTGTTTAAGCAAACCAATGACCAGAGTGCCCAGTCTAGCAGAGTAGATGAATACGAATGAGACAAGGGAAAATATATCTGAATAGGAAGAATTATCTAGAATTAATCATGGCAGTGTATCCATGTTGGTCTTGCTCCAGGCTCTGGTTTAAAAAAGCAGCTCTCTAGTGGGGATGGGTGTGGTTTGGTGTAGGCAGGTTTTAGTCTCCACTGTGTTTCGCTGGCCAATCCCTGAGGTCCTGCCTTAGTGGTTGTGGGGAGAAAAATGGTGGCGCCCCAGTCCCTTCTTGAACTAAGCATTGCAAATCACTCCGTTGGGTCCATTCTCCCTGTGCCATGGGTGTCACCAAGGTGGGCCATGTTCTGTGTCTCAAGCCATGCCTTGTTTCCAGATCTTAGTCCACGTGCTTTATTGATACTGTATTAAACCCACAGGCCAGGCCCTTCTGAGCAGTTTCAAGTCAGCAAATTCCCAACTGAGGATGGAGCCAGAAGAGCTGCAGAGCAGTTTCAAGCTGTGCTGCTTCCCCTCTGGATCAAGCTGGAGAGCAGAGGAGCAGTTTCTCCTGGCGCCGCCTGGGACCGGGGTATACAGCTAAAAGTCAGCTCTGCAGCTAGAAACCGGATCACTCTCTGTCCCGAGTGGAGGTTTTTCTCTTCTCCAGGGACAGGGGCAGTTCTTTAAGCAGTGTCTGCCGCTCTTTCTTTTCCCCTACACTCACCGTGGCTCCCCTCAAAGGGGGCTCCCTCCCCACCCTCCATGTCCCCAGGTCTCTGCCCAGTTTTATCTTCCCAGTTTGCACTCACGCACCTATAAGGTTGTTTTCTCAGCAGAGTCTGTCGCCTTTTCCTCCCAAACTCCTGCAATTCTGTTAGGGTTCCTATGGCTTCAGGCCTTCTCTGTTTGAGAGATGGGGGTGAGTGAATTGTACCGAGCTCCCTACTTCCCCACCATCTATCTCCTGAGACCCCAACCTTATTTTAAAGTTGAAGCTTTTCCTCTAGGACTGCTCAGACCAGGGTGTTACAGGGGCAAGGAGACAGGGCTGTCATTTTCCCTTTTTTTTTCAACTACTAATGCTTCTTTCTTTCTCCTCCATTCACTAGACAACTATGGCTTCCCCAGGACTGAAGGATAGAGTTGGAAAAGTGGAAAAGACTAAGGGTCAGGAAAAGTATTACTTGACTGGCACTATCAGGAGTTGACATTGGCCCTAGACTTGGAAAATATTTAAAGCTAAACTGTTTCTCATTTGCAGGGTTTTCAGATACTTCTTCCTCACCTATAGTTCCATGACACAGGTGATACATCACCTCCACGTGAACTCTAAGTGCTAGGCATCCAACACTCATTCAGGTGGCTACTTTGATCAAAACTCACTTAATATTATTATAGTCCAGGGTGTTTCCTCTCTCACTCTCTCTCTTCACATGCAAATAGTCCACAGGAAAATTACTTAACTTCCCAGAGCATACCCTGTACTCTCTTTCTTGCCCTTAAACTCTCTTGGGTATGAGTCAGACTACAGTCAATCATATCCACTAAGCTATTCAAGTGTTCTTGAGTATTTTGTGGTAGCTCCATACCTAGTGGGTCTCAGAGAACATCAACAATTTTCTCTAAAGAATGACTGCACTCACGGGGCGCCTGGGTAGCTTAGTCGGTTAAGCGTCCGACTTTCGCTTAGGTCATGATCTCGCGGTTTGTGGGTTCGAGCCCCGCATCGGGCTCTGTGCTGACTGTCAGCTCAGAGCCTGGAGTCCGTTTCAGAGTCTGTGTCTCCTTCTCTCTGACCTTCCCCTGCTCACGCTCTCTCTCTCTCCTAGAAATAAAAAAAAAAAAAAAAAAAAAAAAGAATGACTGCACTCTTTTACTAACTCGTCTCAGACTCTCAACCTACTTTATAGGGTAGAGGTTAATGGGAAGGTCACAAAGTGGTTCTCTACCATAATCTTTACAAGTCCTACTTGTATAGTATAGCCCCTTACTTTGGAATGTGAGTAGGTCGCTTAACCAATACTGAGAAAGGACAAGTCCCTTTTTAACCTCCTATTACCTGTATAAGTAATCCCTTTGATTACGTGACTGATGTCTTATGTGTTAGCTGGAAGAAAATATGTGGTGACTTAGCAGAGAAAGATTAATTGTATACTTACAACGGTACTAGTTATCTTCTTTACCATGTACTTTTCAGTCTCATGGCCCCATCAGTGAAGACTTTCTATAAGCATTGTCTTCAGGACTAGATGTTACTGCAGAAATGAAGATAGAAAGAAATGAATCATTGCTCTGCTTTGAGTTGCAGAAATCTGGAAGTACAGCATTTTATACTACTTACCAAAGTGTGGGTGAATGCCTGTTGATGTAAAAATGATTTTCTCACCATGCAGGGAAGCAGGAGGAGAGAAACTTCATAAGAAAGGGAAACATAAAAAAGGTTTAGAAAAAGGTGAGAGTATCCCCATGTGTCTACCTTGATCCAAATCTTGATCAGGAGAGGAACAGTGGATAGGTTTAGGGGACTTAAGAGCAGAGATTTTTGTCTTACTTTATAGAATGACCACAGGAAATGATGCTATTTGTTTTAGAGATCCCACATCCAGGATACAGCAGAGATTTGAATAGCAAAGCAAAAAGGCAAAGACCTGAGACAGGCCTCTGACCTCCAGTGATCTAGGAGAATCTTCAACATTTTCCCATAGTCAACAGAGGATTGTGTGGCATATAGCCAAGAAGAGGCCTTGTAGAACACAGGCTGTATGGCTCTGAATACCGGATGCCATGCAGGGCCATAAGTGTCAGCAGCTTCTGGAGACAGTGACTTCAGGAGTTGGTGGCCAAGACCAGGCAGGGCATATTAAGCCTCAGCAGGGAGGTCACTGATTACAATGGACTGGACACGTGCTTACTCCCTGCACCCCACAACTTCTGGAATATCATAGTGTTTTGAACTTTCTCCAAAACCAAGTATCACCCAAGAAGAAGGGAAGGACAAGCAGAGAATGAGACTCCTGAATTAACTGACTTGTTAACAATAAAAATACTGAGTTTAAATCAGAGATATCTCAACATAGCAAGATTAAGCTTTCCACTACTGAACTAGATCCAGTTTTGCACAACTGAGTCTATAACTATGAAATTAAAATTTATTATATACACATATAATTGCTCACTAAATTGTGGACATTTAGAGCAGATCCCAATTTAATGGATCATTTTGTCTCTGGGATCCAGTAAAATGCCTGAAAAAAGATAAAAATTGAGACAGCAGGTATTGTGTTAAATAAATATGAAAGAAATAAAACTAAGTTTGTGAATTGGTTAGTTATCCCCTATACTAGTAAATAAAATTGCTACCACTTAATGAAATTTTCAACTCTCTAGTCTAGTTCCTTTTCCTGACACTTGCATCTAGCTTCACTTTTCATGGTAGCCACTGAGCTTCTATGATTTCTTGGATACTTCTTTCCCCGCCCCTCCCTGTATCTTTGCCAGTCTGTTGTTTACAGATGAGAGTCACTCGCATGGTTCATCCCTTTTTCTTTTTATGAAAGTTAACAAAAACATGCAGAACTGGAAAAATGAGTCAAAAGAGAAAAAACACACATTAGAGAAAGGATTTTGACAAAGTACAGTAATGCATTGTTCCAAAGACTTGGTGATAGCATGATTCTTCTATTAATGTTGGGAAACAGTTTCCTCATTATGGACCTCTCCTAGATGTCTTTGAGAAGTCAGCAAAACTTTTCTGCCATGTCAAGAGGCCAGTTTTCCAGTGCCTTTTATTAGTGATTTTTCTTTCACCTTAGCTGTTGTCTCTTTTCTGATAGAAAGAATAGAAACAACTGGGCAGAAGACAGTTCCACATGAACATTTGATAAGATACCCTGTTAAGTACTAATTTCTTACCTAAAGTGTTTTGATTCTACATGCAGGTTTATTTTTAAGTTTACTTTTGAGAGAGAGAAAGAGACAGATAGGGAGGGAAACAAGGATTCTGAAGCAGGCTCCATGCTCCAGGCTGTCAGCACAGAGCCCAAAACAAGGCTCGAAGTCACAAACCATGAGATCATGACCTGAGCCAAATTCAGATGCTTAACTGACTAAACCACTCAGGCACTTCAACATGCAGTTTTTAGAAAACACCAAAACTTCATTGACAGCTAGAATGTAAATTCAAGGACAGTCCTTTTACCAAATGTGAGAAGGACCTTCAAAAACCCAAGCCATCAAAGAATGTTTCCAAAGTAATTCATAAATTTACTGAAACCTTTATTCAGAATTTATTTTTTAAAGTATTGTTTCCATAATTTTGGGCATTGAATTTGACTGAACATTAAACACCTAGAGTTTCTTCATTTAGAGAATATGTAACAGAGCTATGAGGAGTGCCCTGATACTATTGGGAAGACTTATCTAGGTGGGATTTCAATTGGGAAGTTCCACTTCTTTATCAAACAAAACAAAACAAAAACAACAAAACCACTGTAGTTTGCAGAAAACACAAGAGAAGATTATAGAGATGACAGAAATAATGGCTATTTTTAGTGATTTGTTTTTACTCTGCCTTTGAAATCCTAGGTTAATGATATGATAGTACTTAGATGAAATGGACAGATATTTTCTGGTGATGAATAGAAAGATAATTTTTTTTCCCCCGGAATTCACATTTTATTTTATTTATTTATTTTTTTTACAAATAGTTTATTGTCAAATTAGTTTCCACATAACACCCAGTGCTCATCCCCACAAGTGTCCTCCTCCATGCCCACCCCTCCTCCCCCCCCCACATCCACCAGTCCTCAGTTTTTGTCAGCATTCAAGAGTCTCTCATGGTTTGCCTCTCTCCCTTTCTCCCACCATTTCCGCCCTTCTTCTCCCCCTTGGTCCTCTGTTAAGTTCCTCCTAATCCTCCTATACGTGTACACATATGACATATGATGATTTGTCCTTCTCTGCCTGACTTATTTCGCTCAGCATAACACCCTCAAGGTCCATCCATGTTGCTACACATGGCCAGATTTCATTCTTTCTCATTGCCATGTAGTATTCCATGGTATAGATAAACCACATCTTCTTGATCCATTCATCTGTTGATGGACACTTAGGCTCTTTCCATGTTTTAGCTATTGTGGAGAGTGCTGCTATGAACATTGGGGTACATGTGCTCCTATGCCTCAGCATTTCTGTATCCCTTGGGTAAATTCCTAGCAGTGCTATTGCTGGGTCATAGGGGAGTTCTATTGTTAGTTTCCTGAGGAACCTCCACACTGTTTTCCAGAGGGGCTGTACCAGTTTACATTCCCACCAACAGTGTAGGAGGGTGCCCGTTTCTCCACATCCTCGCCAGCATCTAGAGTTCTCTGACTGGCTCATTTTAGCCACTCTGACTGGCGTGAGGTGGTATCTCAGTGTGGTTTTGATTTGTATTTCCCTGATGAGGAGGGATGCTGAGCATCGTTTCATGTGTCTGTTGGCCATCTGGATGTCCTCTTTCGAGAAGTGTCTGTTCATATCTTCTGCCCATTTCTTCACTGGGTTGTTTGTTTTTCGGGCATGTATTTTGGTGAGTTCCTTGTAGATTCTGGATATCAACCCTTTATCTGATATGTCATTTGCAACTATCTTTTCCCATTCCGTTGGTTGCCTATTAATTTTCTGGGTTGTTTCCTTTGCTGTGCAGAAGCTGAAAGATAATTCTTTATACCAAAAGGATGAATAAGATAATAATGAAAATGTGAGCTCTAGGGTCAGACTGCCATGGTTGAAGTCCAGGGAATCCCAGTTCCTCTGCTTTCTAATTTTGTGACCGTAAGCAAGTGAAAGAATTACAATACTTACGTTTCCTTTATGTAACATGGGGATAGTAATGTGTTTACCTCAAAGAGTTGTGAAAATTGAATGACTTGGCATATTTTAAGCACTCAGCAATTCTAGCTATTTTGAGTAATTATTATGAGTAATTGTATTTTATTATCATGCCCTAGAAATAACCCCCATATTCAGTTAGTGTTGCTATATATTACTGCCAGAAAGGATAGTTTAAAATCAGCACTCTGATATCCAAATCATCCACCCTGAGAGATCTCAAGTGATATTTAATTGGCTTCTACTCAATAGTTTAGCACAGCAAGACAAGTCATTTATTTAACCCAAGGATACAGAACACTTATCTCAAAAAGTATGTGTGTATACTATATTTTCTAAAATTAGATACCATCTGTATAATGAATCATTATATTTGGCTTTCTATTTTTCTGAGAGATGAGTGGCAATTCCCACCTAAAAATTTCCAAGCTAAAATTCTTACATATGCCATATAGATCTAGAGGTTTGAGGCTTTGCTTGGTGATTTATTCATCTGTGGCTTGATACCAAGTCTATTATCATAGAAAATGTTAGCACTGCACATAAGTAATCTCTTGGCCATCCAAGTGAGGTGGCCATTCTTTCAGACATGAGGCTTCATTAGATTTTTTATAAGAAACTGTTAACCTTACTTTCTGCCTAGTGGATTGTTAGGTATGTAGCAGCATATTTGCACTGAAAGCTTCCTCTAGGGAAGCGCTTTGAACTTTTTGATGCCTGTTATTTTAAAAAAATTTCATTTTTTAAAATATGCTGACAGTTCAGAGTCTGGAGCCTACTTCAGATTCTGTGTCTCCCTCTCTCTCTGCCCCACCCTTGCTCTTATTTCTGTCTGTCTCTCAAAATTAATAAACATAAAAATTTTTTTTTAAATTCATTTGTGATATTTGTGGAAAATTAATTCAAAGACATAAAGTTTTCAAGATATTCTACATTTTCCTCTTAGATCAAGGAGTAAGACCAAGAGTAGGGCGTTAACACTATATTTTTTAGAGTCATTATAAAACTGATTTTACTTACTTTATTTTATTTTTTAAAAGTTTATTCATCTTTGAGAGAGGCAGGCATGGCAAGAAGGGGAGGGGCAGACAGAGAGGAGGACAGAGGATTTGAAGCAGACTCTGTGCTGCCAGCACAGAGCCCAATGTGGGACTTGAACTCACAAAATGGGAGATCATGACCAGAGGTGAAACTGAGTCAGATGCTTAACTGGCTGAGCCACCCAGGAGCCCCAAAAGTGATTTTATTGAATGGTGTTTCATCAAATTCATCACTGTGTCTACTATAGGTGCATTACTAAAGACCTTACGCTACATAAAGGAGAGCACTGGCAAATTCATCTCACTCAGGTTTCCCAGAGAAAATTAGGACTCCTCTATTGTAATAAATCTTTTAAAAAAAAACTTATTCTGGGTCTTTATTTACTTTGGCCACTAGGAATCTTATTTCCAAAGACTTTTAAGATCCTATCTTTCTAAACCATGATCTGCTCACACACAGAAAGAAAATGCTTATATTTGTATGGCATAGCAAGGACAAAAGAAGAGGCTGCTATGGCCAGAGATAGATAGATATATTTGATAGTAGAGCTCACCATGTACATATACACACATACATATATATGTACAAGTATTTGTGTTTATTCCTCTACTCTAGCACAAGCTTTTATTTCAAAATATACTGCCCCAATCCCAATCAGCCATTTATTCTGGCCAAGCCAGTTTTCCTAAGATCCCTCCTACTCCACCCTTTCCTTGATCCATTTTTGTTTGTATCTTCCCTCCTTCCTTCTTCCCTCTGTCTTTCCTTCTTTTCTTCTCTCCTTCCATCTTCTTTACCTTTTTTACTTTCTTTCCTTTAATTTCTCTTTCTCTTTCACTCCTTCTCTCTTTCTCCTTCTTTTTTTCTCTCTTTCTTCTTATTCTCTCCCTAGCCACTTTTGCTCAAACTCTTTGTCTTACAAAAAAAGTTCCCTCCCTCTTTCTACCAATCCTAACTCCCCATTATTTAAAGAAGTAATTTATCTATAAGAAACTTTCTCTGGCTGCTGTACTTGAATCAGAGCATTAATTTTCTCTTTGATTCCAGAAGCTGAGATTCTTTTTCTTACTATGCATAATTTATTATTTGAACTTCTTGGTGGTTTCTTCATTGGGACCAGTACTACTAATCCTGTAATATTATACTTCTTGGCACTCACCGGATTGCAAACCTCTTCAGTTCATCGACTTGCTATCTAGATCCCTTAGATCTCCCTTTCAACATATTAGTTTGGGTATAGAGAAGGAAGCTCCCCATAGTCTGTGTTTTGGTTGTCTATTGCTTTATAGCAAACAATCTCAAAACTCAGTGCTTAAAACAACCATTTTATTTTACTTATGGTTTTACAGGTGAGGAAGTTGAGAATGGCTTGCCTGGCAGTTTGTCTCACCTCCCTTTGATAGCAGCTGGGGTAACTGGGGCTGGAGGATTCCAACCTGACTTTTTCACTCACATGTTAGGTTTCTTGGTGTTCCCTGGCCTGTCTCTCCCTGTATGGTGTCTCATCCTTCAAGGCCCTTTCATGTGGCTTAGGCTTCTTACAACACTTCTTTCATGATGGCTAGATTCCAAGCTGCCAGGCTAGTTAACAGATATGCCTCTTAACTCTAGAGGACAAACTGAGGGCTGCTGCAGGGGAGGTTGCTGGGGTATGGGCTAAATGGGTGATGAAAATTGAAAAGGGCACTTGTGATGAGCACTGGGCATTATATGTAAGTGAAGAATCACTGAATTCTGCTCCTGAAACCAATATTACACTATATGTTACCTAACTTGAACTTAAATAAAATCTTAGAAAAGAAAAAAAAAAAGAGATATGCTGGGAACTAACACAGTGACAGTTCAAACTTCAGTCCTATTCTTCTGTTGGCCAAAGCAGTCACAGACCCTCTCAAATTCAAGAGGGTGAAAAAATGGATTCCAATTCTTGATGGGGAATATGATAAAGTCACAGTGCAGGAGGTCATACAGGATGGGAGTTATTGTTAAGGCCATTTTTGAAAACAACAATCTGACTCAGTCTGTGGGTAAATTCAATGGTATTATGTTAGATGTGCATTTGAGTAAAATGTACAATATATACATTGAGGAATCAAAAGTTTGAATGTGAAAACAAATCCTATTTTAGACCAACCAATCAATTAAAACAATGTATAGACCAATATTTTATTAAGAGGATCTGCACAATTAGGTTCTGGTCTGTGGTCTACCTGATGGCTATGAAATGATGAGCTCCTGGTACAATGGTGGATTCTGTTCTTTGATTCACTATGCAGTGAGTAATCACTAATTCTACTGCAGCACCTTTTGTTGTATCAAATGTAGTAGTGGCATGGGCATGATATTCTCTCTGTGAATGGTCTGGAATTTAGCTTGGAGTCCAACTTTTTATTGAAAAGGCACTCATGGCTCTCCAGATTATGTCTCCACTTTCAAGTGTCATCGATTCCAATCTTATAATATTCTTTTCAGTTCTGCAGACTAACCTATAAAATAAGCAAGAAAACAAATTATACTTTACTTATTCTATTCACTTTATTATTATTATTAAAAATATTTTTAAACATATACTATTTTTAAAATGTTTTGTGTGCCATGGAGGATAAAAGATACATTTTGGTTAAATTGAATGGGATAAGATCTTAGTTCCTGACATCTAAGAGTACAGTCCCATGTGTATGTCTGTGTGTATTTATGTGTATTAGGATTTGAGGGAGTTTGCTGGTATAGTCTACACAGAGAACTAGATAGTCTATTTTAAAGTTTTAAGGTAGAATACTGATATTATCTTATTGGGTCTTATAATCTCCTACTAAATTGGAAGTTCATTAGGGTCAACACTGTTACGCACCTCCCCCTCCCAATAGTAACAGTACCTGGCACTTTTTATGTACTCATTAAATATTGAATACTCAACTCTCTGCAGTGGAGTTTCTATGCAAATGGAATTATTATTGGTAAACTGATTCTTATTTGACCACATGGGGAATTTGTAGTCCTAAAACAGGCTAACTAACTTCCCAGAACCTGGAAAAAATCTTTTGAACTCTTGCATTTTGGGTGAATCTTTCTATGCCTAAATCTGTCCCCTTGAGTTTCTCTATTATTTACACTGACTTACCTGTAATCTTAGGAACTGCTGATGATAGAATGTTTTCCAAAGTGCTTGAAATCAAATACCCCTCACTGAAACATTACTGGATATGGAATGAATCAAAAACATGCGGATTAAATTTCCCTGAAAATTTCTTTGGTTATAAAAATTAAGGGGAAAAAGTGTTTGGCCAGATGCATTGTGGGTGATGCCAAACCTAAATAGTTTGAAAAATGTGTGTGCTGGTTAGAAAAACAAACAAACAAGTTTTATTTCCCTCTTGCCTTGTAAAACTTCACACTTGCTATAAAAATCTCAGGTCGGATTGCAGTCAGGTTTTATAAAGGTTTTTGAGAAGTTTGTAGTTTCCTTCTTTACATGATCATTGGAGGGAAATCACTATCTAGGTAAATGCTCCAGAGAAGCAAGTGAGCAATGCTGATGTTTCTCAATAGACTGCACTGCATTGAGTGATGTAAGATGTATTTGTAAGATGTAACATTCAGATGGTTTCTGAATGTTAACTGAAGATTTTATCTAAAATAGGTTATTTCACAAGAGAAGCAGTTGACTTTTTCAACTTAAACTATTCCTAAAACATTCAAAGGCTTCAACATGATATACATATATGAAAAGGAGAGAATGCCTTTAGCATTCAAACAATTACTTGAAAGTAATTTAACCCCCAAATCCTGTTTAATGAAAGAAAGTGTCTTAGGGTTAAAATATCATTGTAATGGTTGTTACCATTATATTCATCCTCTCCATCAAAAACTATCAGATAATTGGTTAAACATCTATGTCCCTGTACCCAGCACAATTTAAGGAAAATCCTGTAGATATGGGCCCTAGCAATTAGACAGATACATGGGTATGTATAGCTTAGTACAATGGAAGAAAAACCTTAGGAACTAAGTGTGCCACAAAATATTTGTCAGTGGCGCTGACACTTAAGCATCCATAAGTATCACCTGCATTATCAGCAGGTGTATTGCATTATCTGCACCTGTATTATTAAAAATACAGGTTTCAAAAGTCTTTACAGAAATAGCAGTGTGCAATATCTGTGTTATGAGATGTTTGGGTAGATGATGGTCAGAGGATGGAAAAGGCTGGATAAAATGTAAAAAAAAACCTGACCTTGTCCTCAAAATATAATACAGATGGAAATTATATAAATCACTTACTTCCTAAGCAGTTATTGTCTAAACTAGTCAATATTTGCCTTCATTTTCACTATTCTTTTAAGCATGTAAATATGGAGTATTTTCAACTAAGAATGAAGGAAGATACAATTTGTGATGTTGGAAAGGTATTTAAGATTTGTGGGTTAAAGTAGAGTATATGCACCTATGTATAGTGCAATCTTCCATTTTTATTTCCAAAAAACTAAGGTTTTAAATAACCTTAATACCTGAGAGAAAATATTAATATGAATAAATCAAAATCACTAAATTTCCTAAGCGAAGAAGCCCTAGAAGATGGAAACAGTATATGTCATGTGATATATCTGGGAATAACAATGTGTTCTTCACCTCTTCTACATGATGACTAGTTACTAGCATATTGTAGCTGATATTTTACATTATAGAGCCAAGAGGTGTTTGTTTATAGTTTCGTGAGGTGCAGTTGGGCTCACAGGAAACATACTGATGCCTCAGATGAATAGATAATGCTCTCATTGGAATGAAGTTTGATATACAAACAAGAATTGGTGCCAGAGTTTGGCTAGGTGAGGATTCTTGTGTATGCTGTTGCCTGATTTCATTCTTCCTCAGCAACATCTTTGATCCTATCTCCCTTCTAACTAATTATCAATGCAAAGTAACTACTGTAACTACATTTTTCTGTCAGTGAACTGATCTGTCCTAAATAAACAGAAAGATATATCTTCACATGTTTGTTCAGGACTGATACTTATTTTCTGGGCACCAACTCGTGGATTCTTTAAGTCCATATTGCTTTTGTGTTAAAGAAAATGGGATTAAAGATGTCCATTTTTTCATAGGTTTCTGAGTGCTAAAGAAACTGGAACCTACTTAACATTATTCTAGCTCAAGAAATATTAAAATAATTAAAAGAATATTTAACACTTTACAAAGCGTCACAGAATAATGAATATTTGGGAATAAAATATTAGAAAT
The DNA here is from genome assembly GCA_017311185.1 of Proteles cristata cristata. Classification (NCBI taxonomy): domain Eukaryota; kingdom Metazoa; phylum Chordata; class Mammalia; order Carnivora; family Hyaenidae; genus Proteles; species Proteles cristata. The sequence goes on from JAESUZ010000812.1 coordinate 70,360, forward strand.
ATAAGGATCAGTTTCATTTTCCAGATGAGGAAATGAAGCAAGTTGGCTTGCCTAACTTCACATTGCTAACCAAAGTTAGAGCTAGGTCAAGTCCAGCTTATCTCACTTTCAGCATTGGGCTCTGGAATGTTCCAGAAGATCAGAGCGTTAATAAGAATCATCTAAGAATTGGTGGATACCATCTATGATTCACTACTAAAAGCCCCTAGACTCAAGATAAAGTGATCTATCTAGCTGCATGAATACACTTGACATAATATCGGGGTATGGGATGTTAGAATGAGAAGGTGCAGTGGAGAAGATAGTCCAGCTCTCTGATTTTTCTGATAAGGAATGTGTTATGTGAGATTTTCAATCTCCAGCTGCATCCTGGCTCTAGTTCATTTGTTCTTCAAGCTGATACTACTTTCTTATTGCTCTTCTGTAAATCATTACAGCTTAGATTTGCTTGACATGGTTATTTGAATTATACCAATTTATTATCTTCATTGGCAACAAAATAAAAAGTCCAGGTCTTCTATATATTGTAAGTCAGGTTTTCTGGTAGCAATCTCAAATCTTGACTGTGAGCCACTTCTGCCGCTTTGCTAACCAGCCATTTAGAACATAAACTTCTGGATCAGAAAATTAAAGAAGTCAAAGAAAAAGAAACAATATTTGGTTGAGTTGGCTTGGCTCTCCTTGCTTCTTTAGTATTCAAGTGGACAATTTGTACAGTTTCCCTTGCTTTGATCTTAGCTGCCCACGCCACCAAGTTGAGGCACAATTACTTGCCCATCTCGTCATTCACAGACTTTGAAGGACATGTAAGAAACCTCACCCATTGTGAAACTTGCAGACTGAAAGTGCCTTACAGTTATTGCTGCTGCTGACTTGAGCCACATGAGAAGAGGCAGCTCCCGCCAGGTCTGCCCCCAAACCACCCATCCTGCCAAACCTCTCACTCTTACCATCGTCGTTTCCTGAATAGTGAAACTCCTCAGTACGTGTCCACTGGCATGCCCCTGGAAGAGCAGGAATATTCAGTCAGGAATTAACTAATAGGAAGAAGGCAAGACAGAGCCTTCTATTTAACTTGGAACTATGATAACCACGAAATGGCTCTGCATATTTTGTGAATCAGATTGCTGTCAAATCCATGTATGTTTTGACTCAGATACAGATACACTTCAGTGATTGTAATGTTCTTTGGTAAGAACTATTTGATGTTCAAAAACCTTGAAGCCATTCAGACCACTTTATTTCCCCCTTTCCAAACAGAAGTTTGCATTTTGTCCACCACAAAGAGACTGCAAATGCCAAAGAGCCCAAGTTCACTTTGAAAGTCCAAACCCACAAACTCTGATTGGCTTCTGCACTTGGCCAGATGTATTCTCCAGGGCTCCAGACCTTATATCAGTGGGACACCATGATGTCATAATGAAGAGTGTGTACTGTGGGGCAGACTACCTGAATTCAGATCCCTCAACTATATCTTCAAATAAATTGCCCAATCTTTCTTAGTCTCAGTACTTCATCTTCCAAGGAGGCAGTAAGAATACCAACTTCCTTGTGATACTGTATGTGGAGTATTTAGAAACCTGACACACCATAAGTAACTTATGAGGACATTGGGGAGAAGTAACTTTTTGGTAAGGTTTATTTGTATTTGTGTATTTCCTTTTCATGTTATTGAACTGAAATGATCTTTATTAATAAAATAGACTAAGTAATTATGCAGTGTTACAGACTTGCAGATTTTAAATCATTTTAAGATATCTTGAATAGATAATATACAACAATTTCTGCCAACATATTGCAATATTGCCACTCCTTATTTTCCTCTCTTTCTCTTTTATGCCTTAGCCCAAACTAAAGTCTTTTCCCATTTTCATTAAGCACAATTAATATTTCCACCTTATTTCTCTTGGTCCCTGTACCCCTGAGTGCATATCAAGTACATTTGACATTTTCATTTGATTTTAAAAATATTTTCTTGAGAGAATGCACTAATTGTCATCAGAGGTTAAAGGGAATAGGAATGGAATTTGCAAAGACAAGAAGGCAAGAGGAAAGAAGGACTAAGTGGTCCAGAGACGTCAAAAAGTATGAACTAGAAAATTCAACTGTGATAATTCCTGTAAAATTTTAACAAAATTTAAAAAAAGAAAAGAAAAAGAGCGGAGGAATCAAATTTACCTAACAGCGAAGTGCTAATAAACTAGGAGCAGAGGTTTTTTTGTTTTGTTTTGTTTTTTTACAAATAGTTTATTGTCAGATTAGTTTCCACATAACACTCAATGCTCATCCCCACAAGTGCCCTCCTCAATGCCCATCCCCCCTCCCCCCCACATCCATCAGTCCTCAGTTTTTGTCAGCATTCGAGAGTCTCTCATGGTTTGCCTCTCTCCCTTTCCCCCACCATTTCCCCCCTTCTTCTCCCCCTTGTTCCTCCGTCAAGTTCCTCCTAATCCTCCTATACGTGCAATCATATGTTATGCTGAGCAAAATAAGTCAGGCAGAGAAGGACAAATAGGGGCAGAGTTTTAATAGCATTCAGATAGATTCCAATGATAAATGAGTTGTGCAGTGATGGAGGCTTTTGTGAGAAAATCAGAGTGAAGGCTCAAGAATTGAATTGCAGGGTTGCTGCATTTGAGTAAGGGTCATTGGGTGAGCATTGGATGCTTTATTTACTTCACAGAAATATTAAAGTACGTGCTTCATGGTTGACCCTTACTATGTCATATGAATGAACACAAGAATAAGTAAATAAATTAATGAATAAATTAAATGCTGTAACCAAAAAGATGTAGAAGGCAAAACATAATTGCATTTATATTTGTATTCCAAATATAGAACTATACTAGTAGAATGTTCTGAGACCTGCACTGTTATAATAAAAACTGTGTAACTGACAGGTTAATATCTTGGATCTTCCCAAATGCAAAATAAACCAAATAGATTACTTTTTTCCAGTCTCAGCTTGTGAGAGAAGGAGACAAGTAGAATAGTGAATGGGCTCAATATATTGTTGCTACCTTTTCATCCCCGGAGATGCTGGACAATCTATAGGGGCAGAAGCTGTAGAGAAGGCAAAAGACCAATTTCCAATGATGACTCAGGAGAAAGGGTCACTACCCCAGTAGAAATCAGCAAGGTGAATGTAGCTCAGGAATGTCATATCTCATGGCAGTAAAGCTTTCATCTAGGAAATCATTAGCACCCAGATTGTTATTAAGCAAAAGGCATTTGCTTACTAAGAGGTGGCCTCCTAGAAAGTGTCCCTCACATGAATTCATTCACCTCAACTTTGTTATCCGCAAAGCCCTGGACAGTAAGAAGCAGATGATGTCTCCTATAACAAGTCCTTCATTTTCTCAGGCAGAGAAAGACAGATACCATATGTTTTCACTCATATATGGATCAGGAGAAACTTAACAGAGAACCATAGGGGAAGGGAAGAGGGAAAATAGTTAAGGAGAGGGATGGAGGCAAACCACAAGAGGCTCTTAAATACTGAGAACAAACTGAGGGTTGATGGGGTTTGGAGAAGAGGGGAAAATGGGTGATGGGCACTTGTTGGGATGAGCACTGGGTGTTAAGTGGAAAGCAACTTGACAATAAACTATATTAAAAAAAAACAAGTCCTTAATTTTCAACCATTTCTCTATTGATGCAAATTTGATTGTAATTTTGAAGGCAATAAACTCCAGATTGTTGCAGGTTGGGTTCCCCCAAAAGAGATTGTGAGATGGAGATTCATGTACAAGACACTCATTGGGAAGCACTCTGGTGATGAATACTAGTAGATGGGGTGGGGGGAGGCAGAGCTGGGCAGACAAAGAAGTTGAGATGTGATGCAGGTTTTTTTTGTTGTTGTTGTTTTTTGTTTTATTTTTATTTATTTCTAGGAGAGAGAGAGACAGAGAGACAGAGAGACAGTGTGAGCAGGGGAGGGTCAGAGAGAGAGGGAGATACAGACTCTGAAATAGGCTCCAGACTCTGAGCTGACAGTCAGCACAGAGCCCGACGCCGGGCTCGAACCCACAAACCGAGAGATCATGACCTAAGCGAAAGTCGGACGCTTAACCGACTAAGCCACCCAGGCGCCCCGAGATGTGATGCAGTTTTACTAAAGACCTCTGCAGACCCCTTGGGAGTTCTAGAACTGGAATGACATTTTAGACTTGGGACAGTGTGGCTGGACTTTTATATCTCTGCATGGATTCAGATAGAATGAGGACACTGGATAGTGGCTTCCCCTTAAAATAGAGGTGACCTTAGGCAAAGCAGTGTCCTTCAGCTGAGACAGTCCTCCAAGAGGACTGACAGCACAGAGCCATCTTCAGGCAGTATTCCCAGCAGCTAGGGAGATAAATCTCATGTTTTTGCAGGGGAATCTGGCAGTATGCCACACAGGTAGGCTTTATGTATTTGTCATGGTTTCCTTGTGAGATCAAAGTAAGTGAAACACAAGAACAATAAAAGTAATTTATTTCATAAGTATAGATATAGATATGGATATGGATATAGATATAGGTATAGATAGTATCTCCTAGACAGGGCAGAGGAGTGGAAGAAGGAGATTGTCTAACGTAGGCATCTGGGAAATCTTCCCTGATTCAGCATCAGCTGAATCTCCTACTTAAAGATAAGTAGGAATAAATCAGAGAAAGGTGGGAATGCAGCGGGAGGGGACTTCTGAAGAGCATGCTAGGTGTAAGGAAGTGTATACAAAAGACCTGAGGTAGGAAAGAGCAGAGGAAGGTGAGGTTTACAGACTTCTTCCTTTAGTTTAGTCCTTTCGTTTCATGAGGCTCAACAAGTAAAGAGCATAAATGGCACTATGACCTATGGGTTGTCTTCAGTATTTCCTTTAATTTTGATGGAGTCATTATCGAAGACCTTTTTATTTTAAAGTCTTACAGATTGGGAAGCTAACACAGAGGCAGCTGCTTCTGCATGTGATTTTGTTTAGAGACTGTAGGAAAAATGCTGTATCCCATACTGTCTGAAAATGACCTCCTGTCAATTTATCAGATCATCTAAAATTCATTTGGTGGGCTTTTGATGACCTCTTGGTTTTATAGGAAGTCATCATTTAAAAGGCAGATATCCTGAGCAGCATAATAATTGAGCAGGGTCCTAATTTTTATTGCAGATGATCTAACAGAAAGAACCTGGACCTCCTAAAAACGGAATACAGAGACCCCTGGAAGGAGGGAAGAAGAAGAAGAAGGAGAAGGAGGAGGAGGAGGAGAAGGAGAAGAAGGAGGAGAAGAAGGAGAAGGAGAAGAAGGAGAAGGAGAAGAAGGAGAAGAAGAAGGAGAAGAAGGAGAAGAAGAAGGAGAAGGAGGAGAAGGAGAAGGAGGAGAAGGAGAAGGAGAAGAAGAAGAAGAAGAAGAAGAAAGAAGAAGAAAGAAGAAGAAAGAAGAAAGAAGAAGGATTGGGACGGGGAGGGGGAGGAGGAGGAGGAGGAGGGAACCAAAGCCTCAGCGAGGGGATGAAAGGTATAAAAGAAAATTTTTATGTAATTGATAATCTAGCCTCAGGACTATCTTACTTACAAGGGCAATTTACTAGTGTTGATTCTCAAGTAGTTTACCTGAAGAATTTTCCCCCACTGGTTCTCCCAGATCTTGTATTAAGAGCACTAGTAAGGAGGGAGGGTGTGTGTGAAAAAGTATGCAGGCTCTTTATGGGTGAACTTCACAATCCTGTTCCTCAGACAGCTTGCACACATGTCATTGTATGAACCATGATGCTAAGATTTGTAGTGCAATGACAGGAATGCACACCATTTCCTATCTTTACCTCTTGAAAAAGGCTAAAGAGGAAACTGCAAGCAAACAGCAAGCTTTTGTCCTCTCTTCTTTAGCCTCTGGAACTGACGAAAGTGGATGATCCAGGCACTCCACTCTCCCTCACTGCCTACCTCACAGCAACTCAAAGTCTCTTGTGCCTGTTGCCCTTGATATACTCTATGATTCTTCCATCAACTCAGAATCTATATTTTGAAAGTAATTCATATATTGTTTATAATATGTATGATGCATTTTAGCATTTAAATACTTTGGAACATTGGTAATGGTGAAAAAGATTTGATGGTGAGGATCCAGATCAGTTGCTATATTTTACATACTATGAACATAATTCCCCTATTAGGTATCTGCTTACTTCAGGTCTGGTTTTAGATCTTTGCTTGACTGTGGTTTTGAAACTGAACTCTGTTCATAGGAAATCTGTTTCACTACAATCTGGTCTCTCTGGGTCTCAGTTTCATGATCTGTGACCCAGTGAACCAAAAGATAGATAATTGTGACAGCTTGTCTATTTCAGCTTGAACATATTATGGTTCTTTGTTCTGTATGATGGTAGTTCTGTCACTGGTCATCAGTACTTGTTGGAGTATTTTAGTAAAAGTTTGATTCTATGCTGTTTGAAGCTGTTCAATGAATCTTTTCCACTACCCTGCAGCCTGTAGGGACTGATGCACTGAAAACAGTATCTATTCGTTGCAATAGCCTAGGAAGTCCTCTGGTAGTTGAAATGCCACTCACCTTTTCAGCTCTGAGAAGAGCTACTTACATTTACTATTTTTCTTAGAAATAGCAAAGAATGGTTCAGTGAGTTTGTGTCATTGTTCTGTGTCTTAGATGGATTAATGGGACAAAATAGACATAATGTAGAAGTGTTAGTAACTACCTGAACCATTTCACCCAGGGAGCAAAATGTAAGCTATGATAACAGACCATCATTGTTGGCACCATTTCCCAGTGTTTATTAAGGTGATAATATTATGGGAGGCCCAAGGCTACACCAAAGAATCTGATAAACCATAGTATCCTTTCTACAAGTATTCATTTCTAAGAAAGAAAATTATTAGGTTTTGTGCCAAACATTGTGGTTTATAGCACAGTTTAAACCTTTCTTTAATCCCAAGAACAACTTTATCCCATAAGTTTTATTATCAACCCTAATTCTGTAGGTGGGGAAATTGAGGCAGAGAGAGCTTATATAGCTATTAAGTGGCAGAGCAAGTACTCAAGTCCAGATGTATATTTTTACTTAACAAATGTTGTTATCTCTATAAAACACTGCTTTCCAGGAATGGAAAGTAGCAAGAAAAATGAGAGACTCTGACTATTTTATATTGGTTGAAGGTTCTCCCCCTAGGGTCTTAAATTCTCCTGCATTCCTATGTTGTGCCTGTCTTTGGAAGGTTTTGCTTCCACAGTCCCTGAAAAAGCCTTCAGGGTTAAGGGAAACCCAAGTAAGAAGTTATACATTTATCCTGAATTTTACTATAGCTGTAAGTGAACTGGGGAGCCAAGGGAGTATGGAGCAGGATATCAGCAGCATCTGCTACAGACATCTTTATGATCTGACAAGCAATTGATAGGTAGAGTACATAAGTGCCTTGCCCCATTCTGTAGACCACTTGTATATATGTGATTGATTAATGATAGGACACTCTGGAGAAAGATAGCATAATGCAATAGGTACAACCATGGACTCTGGTATAGCTCTGGATTCTAATCATCTGTTATTTACTAACTGGGTTGACTTTGTCAAGTTATTTAATTTCTAAGTGCCTGTTCTTTCATATTTATATAATGAGGATGGTGATAATAAAGCTTACCTGAAGTATATTTGTGTCAAGTTAAAATGAGCTAATGTATGTAAGCATTTACAACAGTGTCAATCCCAAAATAGGCACTCAAGCACTCTATTTTTGTCATGTTGGAGATCTACATCACCTCCTAAATTTTACAAATGTGGAACAGAACTTTCAAAAATCTTCCTCATGATTTCTTTAAGTAGGAAGCTTTCTTTTACATTCTGCCATCAAACTCTACTCTCCCAGATCCAGAACTTCATATATATCTTAATATGTGATCTACCCAACTTGTGATTAGTCAAAGAATTCAACTTTTAAGGTGTACAGGTTTATGAAAGGGCATAATGACAAGAGGTTATGAAAAACAGAAAGAGCTGGTATTGCCATAAACAGTTGGGATATTCTCAGAACTCCACATAAACAATACCCAGTATGGCATAGATTCCATTGGATAAAATATGATGATGATTACTACTGATGGCACTATGCTAAATGTGCTATACATATTATCTCATTTAGTCTTTATATCAAATCTGTGGGGTAGCTATTACCAGCTCAGTTCTTCAGATGAAGAAGAATCAGAATCAGAGAGTTGAAACCACTTGCTCAGGATCCCACAACTGGTAATTTGTGGGGCTGGGAGTCTGACACCAGTGCATGTTTTTTAACCACTATATGCAATTGAAACACTGCAATAGCATAAATGTTATTCTCCACTGACATCACTTAAGGCTGATGCTCAGAATAGCCTCAGAATGGAAGCTTGTGTTAAGTCCTGCTTTATTACTTGTGGCTTTGGGCATCACTTAATCTTTCTGAACTCATGTATTCTATAAAAGAGGAATAATGGTATTTACTCCATAGCATTATTTAGAGGATCTTGTGAAATTATACAAGTGCTTTATAATTAAGCACTATATAAATTTGATCATGTAAAAGGATAAACATTTTAAAATGAGACACTAAGAGTCCATATGAATGAGAGTAGTAACAGAGGGGTTTAGATTTTAAATTATTTCATAATTAACTTTATACTTACATATTTCAGAATTTCTAATTAATATTCTTTCTCCTTCTCTTCCATTCTTATTAATTCGACTCACAAGCCAGGGTTAAATACTTACTGCATAAGACATGTTTTATGAGTTGGGAATATAGAGATGAAAGTAGCATAGTATCTACATCTGGTTTTGCTCACTCTTTTCTCTCTGTCTTTTCTTTATTTCCCTTTCTTTCTCTCTCTTCCTTCTTTCTCCTTTCTTTCCCTCCCTCCCTCTTTTCTTCCTTACTATTCTCCCTCCCTCTCTCTCCCTCCTTCCCTTCATTCCTTCGTTCCTTCATTCCTTCCTTCTTTCCTTCCTTCCTTCTTCCATCTTAGATTCTACTCTGTCTTAACTGATGAAAAAAAAAACTCACCACTTTTGTTTGCCCTCTTCTGTTCATTATTTAGAAATAGTCTGAATGCTTTTAAGTTAGTTTGACTGTATGTCAAGACTCTCTGAAGACATGCTCATTTATAGATACCTCTGTCGGCAAATTAGGGCTTCATAGTACTGTGAAACATTAAGGTCTTTAAAACCATTAAGATTGTTAGCTTTGGCGCAGATAAGCAGAATAAACAAATCGCTTTCCAAGTGGGGACTACTTGTGCTGTCTTTGTTGACTTTTGAAGCTCAAGGATGTCGTAAGTCTCAAAAAAAAAAAAAAAAAAATGCTTATCCTCCAAGCTGAGAACTTTCTAATAGGCCTCATTGTTTTCTGTCTAGTGTTTCTCACAGGTGCGGATAACATAATGTTTCTATGTAGGCTGTGAATAGTCTTTAATGGTTTTCTGATTTGTGTTAATCTTTCCACTTACATATAATTAGTTGTCTACCTACCCATCTCTTGGCTCACCACTGGCTATGATAGACAAGACACACAATGAGTCTTCACTCCTGAGTACAAAATCAGTATATTAGTGCAAACAGAACTTAGAAATGTATTCTTACATTTTGAGCTGAAAATTATGGGTTTTCATGTTAATTCACTAGTTTGATTCCTTTCTCTAACCTTGTGGTTCTTAAGAAGTAATTTTTCCCCCATAGGACATTCAGCAATATCTGGACCCATTTTTGGTTGTTTTAAATCCTCTAATTGTTTGCCATCTACTAAATAGAGGCCCCAGGGATGCTGCTTAATATTTTACAATGGACAGGGCAGTCCTCTATAAAGAATTATCTGACCCCACATATCTATAGTACCAAGGTTGAGAAACTGCAAGTCTAACCTCATTCTTTTTTTATTACATATTAATATTTATTATATTTGAAAGATTGACTAACCATCAGCAATAGATAGAGCCACGAATACACATGTATAAGAAAGCAATAGCTACAAGCAAGATTGAGCGAATCCTGAACACTTTTATCCTACTTGATCCTGTCCTGCTTCTTGAAGTGCGGACTTTAACCTTTGACCCTGTGTCTCAATATTTTCTGTCTTGCTTTTAACTTATATCGGTGATTCTCTCTCACCAGTAACACTTCTGTGTTAATCGTAACTTGAATTTTCATAGGGGAGTCTAACCTCATTCTTCTTTGAAAGTTTGGGAGATATAACTGCATTTTTTAAGGTTAGTTCTGCTGGCCATAATCTTAGATTTCCCAGTGTCAAGATAAACATAATCTTAAGCAAAGTAGAGGAACCAACAGTGCCTCATTCAATAGATCTTATTATTCCGAAATGAAGCAATCAGCATTTTTACTTCCTTGGACTAATTTGAAAGGCTCTCTTGCTTTTATCTTAAGTGTTGTTTGTGTATATGTGTGTGTAGGGATGGGAAGGGACACCATAATCTTTTCAGTATTTAAGATCTCTAAAAGGTTAACATGGCTTTGGCCAGTCAGGTAGGAAGGTAGAAGAATGATGAGTATGACCACCACTTGTTAAAACACCAGAATTTGAGTGATCCTTGTGAATTACTTTCAGTTTTCCTAGAATCTCCTTATTGTTTTCTCACTTTAAAATCTTTGCTCAAACTGTTCCACACTCCCTATTAAAATCCTATCTGTACCTAAAGGTCCAGCTCTGTCAAGCCTTTCTAACATAGTCCAAGAAGAAAATAATTTCATCTTCCTTAAATGAATTTTGTGGGTTCTAGCCCTCTTTTTGTAGTCTTCTGTCAAAAAAAAATACATGCACATGGATTTATAAACATGCATATCTTAGTAAAATTCTATGGTGTCTTCTGAGGCGCCTGAGTGGCTCAGTTGGTTAAGCCTCCAACTTCGGCTCAGGTCTGATCTCACAGTTTGTGGGTTCAAGCCCCGCATCAGGCTCTGTGCTGACTGCCAGCTCAGAGCCTGGAGCCTGTTTCAGATTCTGTGTCTACTTCTCTCTCTGACCCTCCCCTGCTCATGCTGTCTCTCTTCTCTCTCCCTCAGAAATAAATAAAACGTTAAAAAAAATAAAAATAAAATAAAATAAAATAAATAAAATTCTATGGTGTCTTCAACTGAATCATATATTTTATATTTTAAAGGTAAGGCACTCTATGTCTTTTATTTTTCTCATAACATCTGTCTACTGAACATGCATTTAATTGCCATTTGATCAATTTAGTCGATAAGTGGGTATTTGCAGTTCTGCCTTTCTTGTGGGGTTGAAAACCACAGTAAAGATAAAGGTATTACCAAAGTAACATTCCTTACTGGGGAAGTACTGTCTGTCAATAATATGTTGGATGCGATTACTTGCTGTTCCTCCATGCTTTTGTTATCTGTCTTCTTTCACTGTTTTAAAGTCCCAGAAAAAGAGCCATAGCAACACAAATTATCTGGTTTCATTTGGTGTACTTTAAGCGTTCAGATTTTCTACAGACCTTTCCCACAGAGTGTTCTTTCTGGTTAATGAAAACTCTGGAGAGAGACAGAGGTGGAGGGTGAAAGGTGAGGACAGATAAGAATTTAGATGTGTGTTTCTCACAGGGCAGCAAGTTGTGGGAGACTTTGACCTGGCTCCCTGGAGCTTATCTCACATATTTGTTAATCATGTGGAAGAGGGAGCCCACAGATTTTAAACTGTTAACTGCAACACAAGCCACACATGTGAGAGGGTAACAATGAAACATAAAAGCAACGGATCATGTCTTGCAATCCTGCATTTGTTTTTTAAAAAGTTGCCCTGACTCTGTTCATACCATAACAAACAAATCAAAATATGATGAGGCAAACATTCTATATAGTCATGCGATGAGATCACGGTTAAACACTAACATATTTCTTTCCAGTATTCCCTTGAAAGTGTTTTCATGTATTACTTTCCAGGGCACAAGTAGCTTTACTCTTCCCTTCTCAGTACTAAAAATTCTTTTGGACTGTTCAAATGTTCTTTTCCAAACAAAACATAAAATTATATATTGCAGATGTGAATTCTTTAGATTAAAAATAGGCTCACGGCTTAAAGTTTAAAGATAAGGTATAGCAGTCAAAATGTTTGCAGGGTATACTTTATCAATTATATATCATTTAATATCCCCAGTGTGCTTACTCTGCTGCCCACTATACAAAATAATTCTTGTTGAATTATTTTGCTCTTGAGGAAACTTATTCATTTTTAAGACTCTCTATTCAATATTAACCTGGAAGCAAGCTTAATTTTACTATAGGGATGTTGTAGTTATGAACCATATATCTAAAAAAACATTTTATATTTGGAAAATACCAATTACATCCTATTTCAAGCAAACACATTCTTCAAATACAGGAATAATATGTAAGAGGTACACAGTAGGTCAAGCAAACTTAATATACTTTATGTATGCTCTAAAGAAGCATATCAGTGTATAATTAAATTGCTCAATAATGTAGCCTGTTGGCTTGAAGAACTTAGATTCTAAGACCTAATTTGCTAAGATCCGGAATCAAGACGGTTTTATTGAACATCTAAACATCTCATTTAGCCTCCTTCACTAGCCTCATTGATGACTCCAGACAACATTCTTTTAAGATTATAATGTCCATTTTATTTCTATTAATTGCATCTTTTGTTTACATTTACATCATTATAATATCTCTAATGTATTTATTTTTGGTGTATTTTTCTTTTTGTCTCTATACTGGGGAAATCAGGAGTGCCATTCTGTGATTTAAAATAAAATCCTCAAATTAAAGTTTACTCAGAATTTCCCTCTTACAGTTCAAAATTTTATGATTTTATGTACCTCTTTATTTCATTTGATTTATTGTTATTCTGTTGATTTACACATGTAGCAAAAACTTAGATACCTGATCCCTAGATGGTCTGCGGGGAGCTATTTTCAGTATTCATGTATGCCATCTAAAAACTGTGTTTGAGTTGGTTATTTATTTGTGCTATGTAAGAGCAAGACATTTTATTGGTGCTTCATCAAGTGTAGAATTATTTTTCTACTACTTTTTGTAAGATTTTTTGCAGCAAAGGGTGGGAGTGGTTACAGAGGTGATTGGAGCCAGTGACCTGATGGCTGCAAAATTGTTGAGAATCTGATACAGACCATGATGATACACAATGTTATCAACCTTCCTGGTTCTTGAGTGAAGACAAGAAGCTTTGGCAGTAAGATTTCCATTTGTTTAAATGTATGCTGTAAAAGTTGAATGTGGTTTTTTTTTTTGTTGTTTTTCTGAAACCATTATATATATATATACAACCTGTCCATTAGTCACCTCATACATTTTATTATCACTTCATACTTTATTTTCTTCCTTTGACCTCAGGAAGAATCCCAAGTAATTCTAAAACCCATTAGTATCTATGAACACTCACAAAAAATCCATAAATGATTTCTTAATGGTCATTACTAATCAGTATTAAGCAATCTTTTTTTTTTTTTTTTTTTGGTATTAAGCAATCTTGAACTGCCTAGAAGTCACTGTATAGAGACTTTAAAAAATATTCAATATGTGAATCCTCTTTCTCTCTTTTTTTAAAACTATTGTTTCTCTTTTGAGTATTTAAAAATAATACAAAATGTTTACTACTCAGTAAAACCATCATAGTAAATGGGACAATTTCATTTTTACTCTCCATTATTACAATATATTGGATGTTAAAATAAGAAAATTGCAAAACTGCTTTAATTTACAAAGAGTTTGAGGAATCCTGACTATCCCCTGTCTCTCCACCCTGCCCCTCCCCCCCGCCCACTTCTGGTTGATCCCTTGAGTAAGATAGTTATAGACAAAGGGCTTAGAAACACTGAGTTTAGATATAGTTTCCAGCTCCTGTGGACACCCATGCCATCTGAGGAATGATCTGTAGTGCTGTGGGGTATTATATAACAGAGAAACACGAGGTTTAGATGGGACTTAGATATACATGGGAGAAACATGGGATTAGAGAAACATGGGATTTAGATGTAGATGGAGTTCAAATCCTGGCACCACTATATTGTAGTTGTGTACTTAGGGCAAATAGCCTGTTAAGTAGGGATAATGCTAATACTGACCTTATAAGGTTGTTAAAGAATATATGAGATAATGAATAAAAACTCCTAGCACAGCTCCTATTATCCAGTAAATATGCTGTAAGGTTTTTTTTTATATTTATTTTTTAATGTTTATTTATCCTTGAGAGAGTGAGAGAGACAGAGAATGAGCAGGGAAGGAGCAGAGCGAGAGAGGGACACAGAATCTGAAGCAGGCTCCAGGCTCTGAGCTGTCAGCACAGAGCCCGATGTGGAGCTTGAACCCATGAACCGTGTGATCGTGACCTGAGCCAAAGTCGGACATTCAACCGACTGAGCCACCCACGCGCCCCTGCAGTAAGTTTAATCATTACTCTTATTCTCACTTCTGTGTCCAAGAAAGTACATTAAGAAATCTTTCTGACACTCAAAGAGAAATACCGCTTTCTCACATCTCAGTGGGGAGGACCACTACAGGAATAAAGCAAAAGTTGAAAACAAATGCTCAACATGAGACACCAAAATTTTCACTGAGGCTCACAGGGTGGGCATTGGTGCTATTTATTGGGGTTTATTAAGTGTCACAAGCAACTATACAAATAAAGACACATAGAAAGGTCTGTAGTTTTGTTCTTTGAGTTATGCTTTGTATTGTCACTTAATTTGGTACGTTAACAGTCTGGTCAAAAGTAGAAATTATTGTTTCCAATGATCTTCAAAGTTGTAACACCCCTGTCTAGAAGTTGTAGAGCTAATTTAAATCAATTTATCATTATTTAGAATCTTAAACACAGCAAAAGGAGACCTTTGAATACATCATCTATTATAGTCCATAAAAGTTGAGAGTTTTCATATTCCTAAGTATGTTTAGCAGGCATAATGAAGAGGTTTGTCTAAATACTTTCCACATTCACCATGGGAGGTAGGCTTGGTGGGAATAGTGGGAAGTCTTTAGGAGAATTTGTATAATAGGAGCCTCTCCACTTTCCCAGATTTGATTGGGAGCATACAAACAGAGATGCTTCTACTAGAGACCACCATGTAGTGTCCATTAGGCCAGTTATTCTTAGCAAGCCTAGTGAGGAAGTTGGGCTAAGGAAGAGATTATCATCATGAAGGACCTTCCATGCATAAGGAGACTGATGCCTCTGGGAAAGAACTTGGCATTTCCAGATCCTACCATTTTTGGCTTAGAACTTAATCTTAGTTTAGTGCCTTCCTCTGCTATAGCACCAAAGAAATCAGTGACTCCACTATTTAGGGAAGTACTAGCGCCTGGCACATTGGTTAAGCAGTCTCCATCTGAAGTCAGACTTCTTGGATTTAAAGTCTAATTTAGACACTTTTAAACTTGGAAACCTTGGGAAATCATTTAACCTCTTATCTCTAATTTCTATATTTTTAAAATGAGATATACCTCATAGGATTTTTGTGGATAGAATCAGATACTGAAAGTAAAAACTTAGCTCATTTATTGGAAAATTTTAAATGCTCAAAAAATTAGGGGTTTTGTTGTTAATATTTTGGGGACACTTTCGATTCCATATTAGAAAGCTAATCCAGTGAGATAAAATTTTCTTTTGGTTAAATGAAGTAGTAATGGGATTCTTAGGGAACTAGAGGGCTAAGAACATGGAGGATCATACCTTAGCCAGCACTTTGGTCTAGAAGAGTAGTGGCAATAGGTTATAGTGTCTAAGAAAACAATGTGTGAACACCTTGGATACTCATTATAGTGATGAGGTAATGTCCATCAGCCCAGAAAGCCCCTTTATCTAGGACCTTGGATACCTCTCTGCTGAATTGTGTTTCCCCAAAATTCATTTGTTGAAGTCCTACCCACCATACCTCAAAATGTGACCTTATTTGGAAGTAGGGTCTTTATATATATCAAATTAAAATGAGGTCATTTGAGTGGGCCCTAATTCAATATGACTGGTGTCTTTAAAAAGGGGGAAATTTGGACATAGAAATATAAAGAGAAGGAAACCACCATGTGATGAGTCACGGGGAGGACAGTCATCTGTAAGCCAAGGAGAAAGTCCTGGAACACATCCTTTCCTCACAACCCTCAGAAGGAATCAATCCTATCAACATCTTGGATTTTAGAATGTGAGACAATAAATTTTGTTATTTAAGCTGCCCAATTTGTGGTACTTTGTTATGGCAAACCTAGAAAACTAGTACAGATACTTAACAAAAAGTGTCCCAGAGTGGAATCAGTGAGGATATTGGTGGTGCAGGTAGTGGCATGTGAAAGAACTAAGGCCTAGTTGAAGTACAAAGCCATGGTCACAGACAGTAGGAAAGCCGTCTTAGGGGATTTGCCAGTTTGGATGTGGTTTGATTCTGCTTGGTACTTGGGAAAAATAGGATGCCAGAACCTTCCTCTCCTCTAGTTTTCCAAGGGTTTTTAGAGCATAGTGGTAATAATCATCCCATTTGCTTTCTGCTTGGTGTCAAAAGCATGCTCAAAGGACTCAACATATTTAGGAGGGAACTTCTGTTTGGTTTGAAACTAATGGGAAGGGAAAGGTATGAATCTTACTTTTAACTCCTCCATTTTTGTTAATCAAACCCAGATGATAGGAAACATCAATAGGAATATTTTTACTTCTGTTTTGAATGACACAGGCCACTGGAGTTGTACATAGTTGTATGAGATTAGTTAAAAACATGTTCATCCAGTCTTTTGTCAGACATTTATTGAACTCTTAATATATATCAGGCTCCATTGACATTAGGACTTTGATAGGAGACAAAATTTAGTTTCTGGGCTCACAGGACTTACTATCTAAAGAGGGATGTATGTGAGTAAACAGAAAGCTGCAGCAGACTGTAACAATTGCTGAAGAGCTCAATGATGCTATGAGAGCACACGGGAAGGCCATTATGTCATCCTGGAGGGGACTGGAAAAGCTATGAAATGCCTCTAGGAACAGATAAAGCCTGAACTAAGCCTAATAGGCCCTCCTATCTAAGTGAATGGAGGGAAAGGAGAGGGCAGCCCAGACAGTGGGTACAACACAGGCAGTGTGTTATATGAGGGAATGAGAGAACATGACACATCTTCCATAAGCACAAATGATTCTTTTCATGAATAGGTTAGGTACTGAGGGAAAGAAAAAAGATGGAAAGTTACTAGAGGATGTGCAGTAGCCACATGGAGTAGAAAATAAACTAATTTTTCAGTTAGAATTCATGCACTTATTCAATAGATATTTATTAAAGTTCTAAATATATTAGGAATAGAGGAGTGCCTGGGTGGCTCAGTCGGCTAAGCATCTGACTTTGGCTCAGGTCATGATCTCACAGTTCGTGGGTTCGAGCACCATGTCGGGCTCTGTGCTGACAGCTAGCTCAGAGCCCAGAGCCTGTCTTCAGATTCTGTGTCTCCCTCTCTCTCTGACCATTCCCTGCTCATGCTGTCTCTATCTCTCTCCTAAAAATAAATAAAAACATTTTTATAAAAAGGAATAGAGCACAGAGTACTCATTTCTGACCTGTTACATTTGCCTCCTGCCTGTGTCACTTCCTTTCTGTGTGGATTCTGAGCAAGTCATTAACCTAAAGTGGGAGATTCTGCACTTAATTTCCTCATCGGAAAAATGGATGAGTTAGATCCAGCTTGCTGTTAGTTCTAAAATGACGCTGCCATGAGCAGTAAGAACGTGTTATCCTAGTTGACATGGGTAGAATGTGAGGCTGGTTCATTGCCCTGCCATTCTAACCCCAAGTACCCTGGGCCCAAGTCTACTGAGTTAATAACTCCATACTGGGAAGAAGAGTGTTCAAATAACAGTCCCATTAGGCAACGATCCCCTTCTCCCAGAGTAATAAAAGTCACACATTATGATTTGTATGAAATAAAAACCATGAGGTTTGTTTTTTCTGTGAAAAATCTGTCATGTCTCTCTGGAAACTGGTTTTTATCACT
This sequence comes from Proteles cristata cristata, assembly GCA_017311185.1. Classification (NCBI taxonomy): domain Eukaryota; kingdom Metazoa; phylum Chordata; class Mammalia; order Carnivora; family Hyaenidae; genus Proteles; species Proteles cristata. The sequence goes on from JAESUZ010000812.1 coordinate 88,327, forward strand.
TATAGGGTTACTGTAATAACTGTAGACTTTTCTACACTCATTCATGCTCCAAGAAACAATGGGAATTTTACATCTTAGTTTATGAGCAATTATGACTCAATTGTGAAAATATTAAGTGTTGAGAGGAGAGAAGCATAGCTGGCCTTGGAGAAATACCTCAAGCAACTAGAATTTGTGCTGGTATCCCCTTTCCTCTCTGATCATGCTAAGTACCCTTCCTTTCTTTCTCTACCCTCACCTCAACCTGTCTTCCCATTTAGGTTGGTAGCTAATGAGTGGTGCATATCACCCACAAATTGTGAACTTAAGAAAATGATCTCTTGTATTGGTTATAATAATCCATGAAGAATATGCCAGTATTCCTTTTTTACAGGTAAGGAAACTGAGACTCTGAAATAAGAGATAACTTTTCTGAGACCATATAATTAGTAAATTCCAGAGCTAGGATTAGAACCAGGTAAGGTTTCACGCCAGACTTTGCTCTTACTCATATTCTCTTTCTCTTTCTCACTCTGTCTGTCTCCCTGGAAAAGTTAGCTCACCCTCAATGAGCATGCTTGTTGTAGGTATCAGTTTTGTAATTGTTGTATCAATACTGATGTCTAAATATGAGTCGTTATTGATTTCCAAATCATGTTCTCATGGAACTTGGCCATAATCCTTAACTAGATTCAGTTGTTTCCACCCTCAAATATAAGTTTGAGGGAGCTAAATCTCTTCTTTCTGCCATAATGTTAGACATAAACCTTCCAAAGCTATGCATTTTGTGTTTTTTTCGTTTTTTTTTTATGTTTTATTTATTTCTAGGAGAGAGAGAGAGCGTGAGCAGGGGAGGGTCAGAGTGAGAGGGAGTCACAGACTGAAACAGGCTCCAGGCTCTGAGCTGGCAGTCAGCACAGAGCCCGACGCGGGGCTCGAACCCACGAACCGCGAGATCATGACCTAAGCGAAAGTCGGACGCTTAACCGACTAAGCCACCCAGGCGCCCCGAAAGCTATGCATTTTGAAAGCAATTAAACATTCTTTAGATGGTATAAGTGTTATCTTATCTTATTTGGTTGTAATGGGAAGATTGCTTTGCAAAAATCATGAAGTATCTTTCTTTATGGGACGTGATATAAGCCAAAGGCAAAAAAAGAATTTACATGTAGAAGATAAAAAAAAAAAAAAAAACAATGAACAAGTGAGGCTCCTCATTGACATTCCCTATGTCCATTGAGAGAAAAGGAAGTATATGGGCACAGAATACAAAGCAATCAGCCAGGACTATTTTCATGGCCACAGGATTTACATTCTTGTGGAGGAATCAGAACAGCAATAGAATAACAGGTGAAGAAGCCACAATAACAAACTTCTCCTTGCCCCATCCCCAATAAAATGGCATTTACCAAGTGACAGCTGATGAAAAAGCCTAAAAACAAGAAGAGAAACTTCTGTTTTAGCATTTGTAAAAAGAGTTGTTTAGCATTATTTAGCTATGTTCAACCAAGTATTCCTCTTTCCACCTGTGCCTCTCCTCTCTTGATACTGTACATTAGCCTAAAATCCATTAACCATTGTGGAAAAAGCACCCATATTGTGGGCCTGTTGTAACTTTTGAAGACGTTCTGCAGGATAAGCTACCCACACCAGTTGAAAGGATATTTAGTTTTTGCTAAACCTGTTTGTTTATGGCCAGCCACTCCATTCCCTTCTTTATTTTGGCACTGTGGCTGACTTTCAGAGATTCTCTATTCTAAGAAAACCAAGATTGCTGCACCTCTTTAGTCATCTGGCAAGAGAGTTTCCCTAGACTTGACATTGCGGCTGACCTGGACACCTAGCTCAAGCCCTACAACCTTGGCAATGCCAATGGGTCTGTACAGTATTGTACTCACAGAACCAAGGGTCCCCAAGATGAACACATCTCAGAGTGAAAAGTACAATAGCACAGTCTGAGCAAACAGCTGATCTGAGAGTTTTCTTCCTGCCTCTAAGTTTTTTTCATTCTGGCATGAGAGGCTGTCACAACACTCCCATCCTTCTTGTTCTCAGTCATCACTGTAGCTGGTCTTTTGTATATTTTCCTCTTCACCCTCCAGCCCTGATTCTATAGCCTTCCAATCTCATATTGTCAGCTTGTGGTGTCTCTTCATAATTTCAAATATATCATGGCCAAAGCTGGCCTCTTTCAGAATTTCTCCCATGTCTACTTAAACAAGTAATTCCTGAGACTTCTCCTTCAAATTCTTCTCCCTCTCTCTTCCCATTATCAACTCAGTTGGAAGAAAAAAAAAAAACAAAGACAAAATCTATTGTTTCTCCCTCCACCTATATCCTAGGTTTTTTTTTTTCATTGATGTTCTCCTAACCTTTATACCCAAGAAACTATGATCATGTCTTAGCTAATATTGCTGTCTAGTCTTTTTTCTTCTGATCCTTTCTGCACATCATATAGTTATGCTTTTCTCAATACAGTCTTTTCCTTGAGTTTCTCCTATGTTTAGAAGCCTGAAGTAGAATCCAGCCTTTCCTGAATCAGCTGTAAATACTTTGCTAAGTTTTAAGTATTATAGAATCTACTGCAAATTTATCAAACCTCATTTCCTGTTGTTTCCTTAAACACATCTCTATATCAGACAAGGCAGTTCTCACTCCCCTCACCAACACAGAGTTTATTTCTAGCTTTCATATCTCTCTTCACTTAAAAGTTTTTTTAAAAATACTTTTTGTTTATGCTAGTTCTATTCATTAAAAATCTAAATCTCGGGGCGCCTGGGTGGCTTAGTCGGGTAAGCGTCCGACTTTCGCTTAGGTCATGATCTCGCCGTTCGTGGGTTTGAGCCCCGCGTCGGGCTCTGTGCTGACTGCCAGCTCAGAACCTGGAGCCTGTTTCAGTCTGTGGCTCCCTCTCTCTCTGACCCTCCCCTGTTCACGCTGTCTCTCTGTCTCTCCTAGAAATAAAAAAAAAAAAAAAATCTAAATCTCAACTCACATCCTTTTCCATGAAGTTTTCTCTGGCCACTCTAACCTGCAACCTTGATTTATTTTTTGCCTCATTGAATTTCTGTTGGTCTTTCCTGATTGAATGTTATCTTGAATTGTTCTTGAATACTTTAATAAGAATTAGCCTCATCTTTCCAATTAGAGTCTGAGCTCATCAAGGATCAGAGACTACTCTAAATTCTCTTTCGAATCAACAGAGAGGCTAATTTTTGTGATGTCCATCCTTCATTCTCTGATAAAAGATAAAGTTTTCTACCATTTGAATTTAAATAGCTTCTGAAAGTCTATGGTGTCTTTTCATTTACATTATCTATGAATAAGAAAGCCTTACCAGAATTTAATTAATTTGTATTTTCAATCAGAGAAATTAGCTGCTGACCACCCTCTGTAGAGTTTCAAGGACATCTTGGAAAAAGCCTTGGTACCTATTTGAATAAGCAAATATATGCCAGAGAGAGCATTATAATGACCAAAAGTTGCAAGAGCTTCTGTTATATTCATCAAACCTCTGTCAGTATGAGGAATTTTTAAGTGGGAGTGGGAAAGCCTACTTGAGGAGCCCAGAGAGTTACCTAAGAGAGAAGCAACTCGTTTCCCTTAGCTTCTTCTCCCTGAGATTCAGAATTAAGGAGTTCTGCTTGTTTTTGTGTGGTCCTGAGCAACCATCAGTGGCAAGAGAGGGCAACATGAACCTTTAAGTAAAGTTAACATAAGTTCAGAGGAAGATGGCACTGAGTGAACACTGTTTTCTATGTCCAATGTAGTAAACACTGAAATCAGCTTTCAGTTCAGCTCTTCTTTGGGACAGTCTGCAGTTAAGGCCTTTACACTTGGGGGTCAAGCCTACACTAAGGCTCAACATAATACTTCTACAAAGGACCCCTACAGCCAACAGTGGGCAGCATAAAGGGATTTTAGTCCCCATCACATTTCTGGATATAACCACGGGAAACCACTTGGCCCCAAACCAACACTGCCCAAGTTTCACTCAAGCCTCACATCGGATACAGTATATCCTATGAAACTGGCTTTGAAACTGTTTTGTTGGGAGCCCCAGCTCTTTTTAATGGCTGTTGGTTACACTGGGAAATTAACCTTCTGCTCCTCAAGGAATGGAATAGAAAGGAAAGGACAAAAAGGAAAGGAAAGGAGAGGAAAGGAGAGAGAAGAGAGGAGAGGAATGAGGGCATGGAAGGGAAAGAAAGGAAAGGAGAAAGGGAAGAAAGAAAGGAAAACTTGTCTCAGCCATTGCGTTTTGGCCAAGACCACCCAAGATAAACCCAGCATCTACACAGTAGCTCTCCATGATAGTAAACACTCTTCTTCTCTCTTACATACTGTATTTAAATTTTTTTTAACGTCTACTTATTTGTATTTTCAGAGAAATTAGCTGCTGTCTGCCCTCTGTAGAGTTTCAAGGACATCCTGGAAAAAGCCTTGGTACCTATTTGAGTAAGCAGAGAGAGACAGACAGAGACAGAACACAAGTGGGGGAGGGGGAGGGAGGGAGAGAGAGACATGGAATCTGAAGGAGGCTCCAGGCTCTGAGCTGTCAGCACAGAGCATGACGTGTGGCTTGAACCCATGAACCATGAGATCATGACCTGAGCTGAAGTCAAACGATTAACTGACTGAGCCACCCAAGTGCCCCTCTCCTACATACTATTAGGTACAAGATGTTCCTTGAAGTTGTAATGTAGAGAAGGTTGAAGCCATGGGGAAATGCAGACCAAACCTCCCTCTTCTCCTAAGTGAATATTCAAGCATAATTATATTTTGGGATATAACTAAATCATATTCTGTATTTTATATGCATGTAGAATATAAAGAGGATTCCATATTATTTTGATGTTCAAAATAAACTTGTAAATTAGAAAGGCCAAATATTACTTCCTCCATTTGAAATGTCAGCCCTTTGTAGCTGAGGGTCAAGCAAGGCTTCTTGATTGTATAATATTCTAAAATAATCCAATCTCCTTCTTGACCTGGTGTGATAAGCAGAAAATTTTCCCCTCCTCCCCAAATGTCCACTTCCCAATCCCTAGAACCTGTGAATATGGTATTTTATATTGCAAAGGGTTTTTGCTAATGTGAAGTATCTGGAGATGGGGAAGTTATCCTGAATTGTCTGGCTGGACCCAACATAATCACAAAGATCTTGGTAAGTGGAAGGTTCAGAGTCAGAGAGGAGATGTGATCACAAAAGCAGACTGGGAGAAGGAGAGGGAGAGAGAGAGGGAGAAGGAGAGAAATTTGAAGGTTCTATGTCCCTGCTGACTTTGAAAATGGAGGAAGAGGCCCTGAGCCAGAGAATGCAGGTGGTATCTTAAAGTGTAAGAAAGTCAAGGAAATAGATTCTCTTCTAGAGCCTCCAGAAGGAAGGCACTTCTGCCAATACCCTTATTATAGGACTTCATACCTCCAGAATTCTAAGATCATACATTTGTGTTGTTTTAGGCCTATAAATTTGTGGTAATTTACTACCATGGCAATAGGAATCTATACACCTAGCTAAGACACAATCAGTGGTAAGTCTTTAGCAACAAAACTGATTTGTAATCTATTTTACTGCCTATCTATTTCTGTATGGAAAGAAAAGATAGTATAATAAATAGTTAACCGGCAGGAAATTATTTGGTGCTTACTTACCTGATAGGATTGTTGTGTATTTCTAGCTTCTGGGTATCACCAACTTCTCCTTACAGACACAATCAGCTACTGCAGCCCAACTCTGAATGTCCCTCTGTGCACGTGTCTGCCAATTTCACACTGGGGCATGAAAGCAGAGCTGTGGGTAGGAACAGTGTATGTTCTGAAGGGTCAGCAAAAACTTTTTCTTGCTTAAAGTTTTTTCAAGTTGTTTTCAAGGTCCACTAATACCATGTTGGTTCACAATTACAAATTAAAAATGAGAATTTGCTTTTGTGACCGTTTGAAGAACTCTACTCAGAAACATCTACATACTTTTCAGTTTCCCAGGGTTTAAGTTCAAAATTCTCAAGGATGTCTGTTGAAGTTCATTGGAGAGAAATGACCTTCACATTAATTTTTCCTTTACTATGAGTCTATTTCATTGTTAGTAAGTTTCCAGGAAAAGCCATGTTCTTCATGCTAGTTTCCTCATTATTTGTGTTGTGGTTTTTCAAGAGATTCAAACTAAGTCAACCCAGATACAAGTAATAAGCCTTCAGTAACTTGGTGAAATTTCTAAAGTCTCTAGCATTTAAATATTTTTTCTCTAGAAATAAAGTAGTCAGACATTGTCATAATTCCATAACTTGTTATATGCAGCTATACTGAATAAGAAGTGTAAAATGTTATGGTCATAGCTTCTTACTCCTCATAATCACTAACAGTTATTGAGCACTTATTGTATATCAGGTTCTGAGTTAAGTATTTTACATTTGTTGGCATATATGATTCTAAAACAGCTCTGTGATATTGTATGGTGGATTGGTTTTATGAATAGCTGCAATTATTCACATATTCCTAGTCTTAGTCCATTCAGGGTGCTGTAACTAAATACTACAGACTGGGTGACTTATAAACAACAGAAATTTATTTCTTACACCTCTGGAGGCTGGAAGTCCTAGATCATATTCTCTGCTGAGAGCCCTCTTTTTCATTCATAGCTGGCACCTTCTCTCCATGTTCTCAAATGGTGGAAGAGGCTAAGGATCTCTCTGCACCCTCTTTTTATAAGGCACTAATCCGATATATGAGAGTTCCACCCTCATGACTTAAGCACTTCCCAAAGACTATTGTTTCTAATACCACTATCTCTGGGGGTTAAGATTTCAGCATATAAATTTTGGGGAGATTCATTCAGACTGTAGCATCCCTGAATCCATACATTTAATAATTTCTTTTAATAGTGACTCAAGGCTTGAGCCTATAACTTGCTCTGGTCAATGGAACAATGGCAAACTTGTTGCAGGTGAAGACTTGAAAAAATGCCTGCACATTTTTTTCCTTTGTCTTAGATCTCTGCCACCACCAGTGAAGAGACCTGGACTAGCTTTCTGGAGAGACATGAATTATATTGGAGAAGAGTTAACATATCTAAACAAGGCTATTCTAACCTATGCAGCCCCACTCTACCCTTCCAGATGATGAGAAGATGAGTGAATCTAGCCGAGGTCAGCCCAGCTCAGTCCATATTGTGAATAATAATAAATGCTGATTAGTTTAAACTCTTAAGTTTCGAAGTGGTTGGTTACTTAGCAATAGCTAACTGACAATGTGTAAATATTAATATTCTTAGTTTGTATATGAGTAAACTGAATTTTAAAATTTACTTTAAATTTTAAGTAACTTGTTTAAGACTGACTCTAGGGATGCCTGGGTGCCTCAGTTGGTTAAACATCTGACTCTTGGTTTTGGTTCAGATTATGATCTCACGGTTTGTGAGCCCACATTGGGCTCTGCACTGACAGAGAGGAGCCTGCTTGGGATTCATTCTCTCTCCCTCTCTCTCTTCCCCACTTGTGCTCTCTTACTCTCTCTCAAAATAAATAAATAAGATTTAAAAAAAGAAGACTGACTCTACAGCCTATGAACTTAACCATATGCAATTAAAACACAATTTGCAAAACCTTGAAATGAAATCTTCTACCTAAAAATTGATAAGGCTAGTTCCTGTACACATACACATGGGCGTGTGCGTGCACGCGCGTGCACACACACACACACACATACACACACACAGTGTCTCCATTCTTAAAGGACAGAAATGAGCATTATGAAATAGATATAACATAATGGAGCATTAGGTGATCATCATTGATCTGTTAACTTCACATAGGTGACACTATCGATATTCTGGGCAGAATAATCTTTTCTACTGCATAGGACTCTTTTGGGACTGCAACATGTTTATGGACCTTGTCTCTGTAATGTTCCTTGTGCCACCACCCCAGTCATAATAACCACTAAAATATCCTCATAGTAATTTTGACTATTAATCTTGGCGTCTACCCCCTGCCTCAAATTTCCAAACCTCTCTAAATGGGGGATAGGGCTGGGGAGAGATATCACTTCCAGTTGAGAACCACTGTTGGAATTTTTAAAATACTAGAGTTAATACAAAAATACATGTAGTTTTTATGTGTATGTACTAATTCAAAATAGCTCACTTTGTTTAGCTCAATAAATTATTATAAGGAAAACATCCTTGACATCACCACTCAAGTAAAGAAGTACTTTGTCTGTCAATCTCAGATACCTCTTCTATGCTACCCGTCCCTACTGCAACTCTCTCCATCCACTCAAAAGTAGCTACTGTCCTAGATTTTATAATAATTTTTATATTATAATAAATAATAGAATTTATATTATATTATTATAATATAATAAATATATATTATATAAGATAAATATAAATATATAAAATATAAATAAAATAAATATAAATTATAATATAATAAGTAATAAAATTTATTCTTAAATTTTTATTTCTTTGTAGTTTTCTCACACAAATGTTTATCCCAGGTCAACATAGTTTTGTTTTGACTATAGTTTAAAAAATATTTGCCTGGTCAACTTCTTTTAATCTAAAACTAATATCTCCATCATTTTCTTTCATTTATAATTTATTTGTTGAAGCATATTGTGTATTTAACTATCAGGGCAAAGGTAATAAATACATGAAAACACATTTTTTTTGTTTGGAAAAAATGGCAATATCATTTATATTGTCAGCTTATGCATATTTTATTCAGAGTCTGTTACTACAAGGCATTGGTGTCATTTTGGCACAGTTGTGTCTTAAGATAATGACCCCACTGACTTTCTTCCATTAACATCATGGTCAAGGATGTTAAACAGTGAGGTTAATAATTATTTCTCAAGGAACAGTCCTTGATTGCTTCCAGGGAAGCTATTAACTGCAGCTCTATTCCACTCATACCTGTCCAAGAATGATATCATCACGTTAGCCATTTATTTAGTACTTTTCCAATCAGGAATGATACAGAAAATGCTTTTGCTTTTTTCAAGTCTTTTTCTATCTTCAATTGCTGTTTCATGGCTTTCTCCTCCCAAGTTAGGAAAACAGTCTAATCCTAGACATTACTTGAGATCATGATGCTGCAGTTTAGGCTGCCTTTTTCTTAACTTCATGTTGGAATACTTTAGAATATCAGCTTACAGTATAATAGGGAAGGTAAGAAGCTACTTATCCTTTTGAAGTTGGCAGGTAAGTTGATTGCCTAGAAATCTGAGTGCTATTCAAACCTAACAAAATTTGCCTTCTGATTATAATAGCAATACATAATCACAGAAGACTTTGGGAGAAAGCAGAGAAGTACAAAGAAAATTAGTAAAAATTAGAGAATGATACCTTGTTGACAGAGTCCATCTTCCTCATTTTAATTTTAAGACCAAATGTTTAGCTGTCGTTTTCAAGGATAAAACAACAATGCCACTGCCTAAATAGTATTGTGCTAGCCCTAGCACCAATGCCTGCCTGTCTGGACTGGGGTGTTTCCTCCCTCTTGGCATGTATTTGACCTGTCACTGCACTAAAGATTAAAAACTATGAGGGCCACCTATCATGTGAACTCATCCACAATTTGGTTTTGTCCATAATCTTACATGGGACTGTCTTCTATTCTTCTCTATAAACATCCATTCCTAGGATTTTTGGATGAACTTTCTTCCAAAGTGAGCAGACTTGTGTGACAGGTGGTTCCTTGTCTAGTCTGGATGGTCAGTCAGGATGTAAAATAACATGAAATTCATTAATCTACAGCCCAAGCCAATACTATTCCTCACTAGCTCTCACTAAAGCCTTCTTTATCTATAGTCAGGAAAGATCTGATCATTACGAGATTCCATAAACTTCACTCCATTTTTATTTTCCATGTAACTTAGCTTCCAAGGTCTCTGAGGAAGAATTTAACTTCGCCTGGGGAATACTGTTAGTATGATATGATAATTAACAATGAATAACTTGTGTCTGGCATAGTGAAAACTCAAACTCAATGAATGTTAGCAAGTGCAACAATTAGTAGTAGAAATTTTAAGTTGGAGGATCCATGTCTCATCCAAATGAATATGTTCAAATATATAGTTAGAAATATATAAACAGGGACACCTGGGTGGGTCAGGAGATTAAGTGTCCAACTTTGGGCTCAGATCATGTTCGGATCTCATGGTTCATGAGTTCGATCCACAAGTTGGTCTCAGTACCGCAGCTTACTTCAGATTCTGTGTTTCCACCCACTTTTCTCTGCCCCTCCCCCCACCTTTCTCTGCCCCTCCCCCATTCACCCTCTGTACGTCTCTCAAAAATATTTCAAAAAAATTTTTTAAAGCATAAAAAGCTCAATTAAAAAAAAATACATAAACATTTAAGAAAATACAAGAGTGTGTAATTAGCTAAATGATATGTTGCCTGTCCTTTAATAGCTTGAATTATCCTGGAGAGTCATTGCCAAAGCTGGAAAACTCCAATGGTCTGTATGCTTTCAACTTTACTCAGAAGACAAACATGACTGGGGCGCCTGGGTGGCTTAGTCAGTTGAGCATCCGACTTCGGCTCAGGTCATGATCTCACAGTTCGTGGGTTCGAGCCCCGCGTCGGGCTCTGTGCTGACTGCCAGCTCAGAGCCTGGAGCCTGTTTCAGAGTCTGTGTCTCCCTCTCTCTCTGACCCTCCCCTGTTCATGCTGTCTATCTCTCTCTCTCCTAGAAATAAATAAAAATTTTTTAAAAATTTTTAAAAAAAGAAGACAAACCTGACTTTGCCTGCTTATTGTCCAATAATCCATGGTACCCAACAGATTTGTTTTAGGTTTAGAATTAATTAATAGGTTTTGGTGCACCTGGGTGGCTTAATCAATTAAGTGTCCGACTTTGGCTCAGGTTATGATCTCATGGTTTGTGGGTTCGAGCCCCACATTGGGCTCTGTGCTGATAGCTAGCTCAGAGCCTGGAGCCTGCTTTGGATTCTGTATCTCCCTCTCTCTCTGACCCTCCCCTGCTCATGCTCATTCTCTCTTTCTCTCTCTCTCTCAGAAATAAATAAAACATTAAAAATTTTTAAATTAATTAATAGGCAGAATTAATTTAATTTAGCTACTGAGTTGTACACTCTTTGAGAGCCAGATAGGCACTTTACTCACCTATCTAGTGAGCTCCTAGCAGAAGACATAATAAAAACTAAGTTTTAAATAAATATTTAGTGAATGAAAGAACCCATGTATTTAGTTAGAATAACATTGCAGGTTAAATCTGCTTCCTGTTTCCCTAAGAAAAATTTGCGGTACAAAAGCGAATTTATTTTAGAAATTATTGCAAGTCCATGACTGTACTCTGAATGATCATCTGGTAAAAAGCTAGAACAGTAATCCTGAAGACAAAACATATCTAAATTCATTCATTTGTTAATATATTCAGGACGTATTTATGAGCATTCACTGTGTTCCAGGTGTTGTATTAGGCAATAGGAATAGAGCAATGTGGAAGACTGATATGGTTCCTGCTTTTATGGACTTAACAGACTAATGACAGACACAAGTAAATTGTTAATTTCAAGACTATACAATCAATGTTATGATAGAGCCTCTCATATATATACAGCCTATGCATAGCCTAAAACAGTGGTTCTCAAATTTAGCATGTATCAGAATCATTCAAAGACTTTCACAGCACAGACTGCTGGGCCCATCCCCAGAGTTTCTGATTCTGTGTGTCTGGAATGGGGCCAAGAATTTGCATTTCAAATTTTCAGGTGATGCTAATGCTTCTGGTCCAGAAATCACTTTAAAAACCATTGGTTTAGGGGCATCTGGGTGGTCAGTTGGTTGATCATCTGACTCAGTTTTGGCTCAGGTCATGATCTTGCGGTTTGTGAGATCAAGCCCTGCCTTCGGCTCCAGGTTGATGGCACAGAGCCTGCTTGGAATCCTCTCTCTCTCTCTGTCTGTCTCTCTCTACTCTCTGCCCCTGCCCCACTTGCGTGTGCTCTCTCCATCTCTGTCTTTCTTTCTCAAAATAAGCATTAAAAAATAGATTAAAGGAGTGATAGGGCAGGCTGAACTAAACTTTGTGACCTCATTAGTTTAATGATAACATGAGGGAAGATAATTCATTGAATTGTCAGTTTGTATAGATACATTTCTTCCTTCTTGCCTGTTCAAGGAAAGAGCTTGAGCTTTAGCAATATTCTTGCCACGTGTAAATTTTGCAGAGTATTAGGGAGAAGTTCTTTGAACTCAAGGGTCTTTTATAAACAGCTATACTCAATTTTAAAGTTTTATGCCAGGTGTCCTTGGCAGGAAGGGGAATAGAGGCCCCTCTGAGATCCAGAAGAAAGGAAATATTTTAGTTAGGTTGGAGATAAATCTGTCTATGATCAGAGGGCAAGCTTCCCTATTTTATAGTCATGTCCTAGAGACATGGTGAGGCCTCTGAAATTGTACCACCAAGAAAGAATGATCCTGGTATGAGGCCTCCCAGCCTTGCTAGGGATTGGCCTCCCCTGCACAAGGGACTCAGAGGCAACAGAGCCATCAGACTTAGAGGAAGCTGTAGAAATGGACACACAGAGATTCTGAGTGATGACTAAGGAACTCGCCCCACCCCCACCCCCAATAATGTGGGGCCATGTAAGACTTGGGCCTCTTCAAATCCTGGAGGAGGGAAGCAACACAACGAACAGAATGAATTTCTTGCCAGAACACAAAGGAGGCTTGGATACAGATTCAAATAAATTTAATGAACAATGAATAAATGTTATTTCTTACACATCTTTGTTTTTGAAATCAGATTTATACTTGCCTCTCTTGGGTGATATGGCAATTGTAAAATTATTTTAAAGGAAAATGTGAATCCAGGAAGCCACCACTTCTATACATTTTCTGTGAGTTTCCACATAGGCTAATAAAAATTTTCATATTTAACATGTGCTCAAGAAATATTTGTTAAATTGATATGACTCTATTGGAGTATTTCTAAATAATTCAGATGTGTCAATGCTAAATGTTCAGTTTAGGATAAAGGACACAGCATATTGTAAGTGAGCCAATGTAGTGCTATGGTTAGGGAATCGTTTCAGGGATCACCTTCTTAGATTCAAGTTACACCATTTGATAATTAAATGTCCTTGGACAAGTTAAGCCCCTGATTCTGTACCCAGTTCCACATTTAAAAAATGTGTATAATAATAAACCTCTGAGAGTTGTTGTGAGGATTAAATGTATTAAATCCTTGGATTTTAAAATGTAAGAACTCAATATTAATGATAATTTGTTGGATATATACAGTTTGCACAGCTGAGCATTGCATGAATTCATTTCTAATAAACATGAATGTGCCTTTTAGGATACATTATTTTTAGAGGCTTAGAATGAAGAAATTTTCAAAAAGCTTAAAAGTTGCTGTTATTGTTATTAATCTGTGATCTGTTTTAAGGCACAATTAATGGAGGTTCTGTAAAATATTCAGTGCATTAACAGTGACAGTTTTAACATTAAGCTAGAAGCATTCTCAAGATAGTTTAACATTAACTAACTTGATTGTTTTTAAACTTTAATGTTGTTATTATTCATTTTTGTCTTTCATAACTTATATTATAAAATATGTATGTATACACATACACATATGTATATACATACACATAGGGTACCCACATGTATTCCAAGTGTGGTCCTTTGTAACATTACATTGGAGAATAACCAAGGGATGGCGTCTTGGTTATTTCATCAAATTAAACATCTGTACATTTCATTTTAGCTTATATTATAGCTGGCTTTCTCAGTTACAGGCATACAGAATATCCTTTCCCCACATAAGCTCTGTTTCTTGTAACTCACCATCTCCTTTTTGATTCTTTAATTCCACTGGCAATTTGGAGCAGCCTGCTTACTCATGTTGTGTCTGCAGCTCTGGAATCTTAGCCCTTGAGTCATGTAATTTCGGAAATCTTTGCTTTCTGCCTTATGTATTAACAGCAATCAGGCAGTCCCTTAAGACCTTCCTGGAAATATCCCAAAGTAGTTCATTTTTTATTTTGTATTTAGTTGGAAGGGATTCCAGTTAAGTTAGCCTTGGTTTCCTAATTTTGACTGGCCACCCAAATGACGACAGCCTGACCTCTAGTTTAGCAAATCAGCACCCTTGGTAGAACTCTGTGGATTTCTTAAACGTCACACAATCATTTTGTCATATCAACGTTCCAAAATCACTATTTTTTTTATTACAGGAAAACCTTTTTTGCAACCAATATTTAGTGCTAGTAATTCCTTTCATTTTTACTTAGTTTATCAATGAAAGATTGGGTTCCAAAGTAGAAAAAAAGTAAGGATTAAAGCTTTATTAAATATAAGTATATTTTAATGAAACATTAATAATTGAAGGATAGAGTTTAAAAATATTTATTAATACATTTATTCAATAAATTATTAACCTATTACCTGCAGAATATATTACTAATACACTGCAAAAGCAAGAGAAACTATGACCCATTTTCTGCCCATAAGAAGCTTTGAGTCTAGGTTGAAAGGCAGAAAAACAAACAGATAATTTCAGTACAGTTAAGTGCTATGTCGGGGGTAAGTATTGAGTATGATGACAGCAAAAAGGAGGGGGCCTCCTAGAGGAGGTTATATCTAAATTATGATAAGAAGGAGAAAAATAATTTAGCCAGGAAGAGAGGGATGCATTTTTTGAGCATTCTAGGCAAAGAAAACAATTGTATAAGGTGTTAGATTATTCCAACCAATGATGGACTTGTCTTAGAAGCTCTTACCTACTGCGCTAATTATAAGAAATTGTAAGTATGGCCACAAATTCTTCCCCTCCTTGTATCCAAGCCCTTACAATGTGATGTAACATACCCTCTCATAAAGAGGTAAAATGTATTTCTTTTCCTTTTGAATCTGAGTAGGGCATGTGACTTGCTCTGGCTAAAGGGACCTAAGCAAATAATGATACTAGCAGAGACTTGACTGGTGCTTGTACACAGGAGCCTGACCTCTTGCTGAGCTGGAGCCCTGAGACCACCATATTTTATGATCCTGAGCAAGCCTGTTACAGGAAAGAGAGATCACATGGAGAACTGAGGCGTCTTGACTGACAGGCTGCCCACTGCCAGATATGTAAGGGAAGACATCTGTAAGAGGCAAAATAAGCCTCCTCCCCCAAAGATATCCAATTCTAATCTCAGAACCTGTGAATATGTTACCTTATGTGGCAAAAGAGACTTTGAAGTTGTGATTAAGTTTTATTTTACTTTATTTTATTTAATTTTTTTAATGTTTTATTTATTTCTGAGAGAGAGAGAGAAAGAGACAGTGTGAGCAGGGGAGGGTCAGAGAGAGAGGGAGATACAGAACCTAAAACAGGCTCCAGACTCTGAGCTGGCTGTCAGCACAGAGCCCAATGAAGGGCTCGAACCCACAAAACTATGAGATCATGACCTGAGCCGAAGTCAGTTGCTTAACCGACTCAGTCACTCAGGCACCCTGTGATTAAGTTAAGGGTTTTGAAATGAGGAGACAATTCTGAATTACCTGGGTGGGCTCATTGTAATCCCAAGGGTCCTTCTCAAAGGGAGACAAGAGAGTCAGCCTTAGAGAAGGAGGTGTGAAAATGGAAGCAAGGGTAGAAGTCACAGAAAGATCTGGAGATGCTTTACTGCTGACTTTGAAAATGGAAAGTGGAGCCATGGGACAAGGAATTCAGGCAACCTCTAGAATCTGGAAAAGGCAAGGAAGCAGATTCTTCTCTAGAGTTCCAGATGGAAAGCAGTCATGCTGACACTTTGCTTTTAGCCTACTGAAGACTTCTGACTTCCAGAATTATAAGATAATAAACTTGTAGTGTCTAAAGAAGTTTATGGTAATATGTCATAGCGGCAATAGGAAAATCTAATAGAGCAATCTACATTGTCTAGGGCCAGCCAACCTGCTAGCAGACCACAGCTGCATGGCTGAGCCCAGCAGAGATCAGTCAAGCTGGGACACACCAGAAGAAGCACCCAGACTACTCAGGGATCATGAATGATAATAAGCAGTTGTTTTTAGTCACCAAGTTTTTGAGTGATTTCTTACATAAGAACAGCTAACTGATACAGTGATCTAGAAGTTTAAAATACAAAAAATAAAGCAAAATGTGTTTATATTAGGTTACTTAAAAATAGTTATTTCCTAAACTTTCTTATGAACTTGTGTGGGCAGCTCTCTAAAGCAAAAATTCACCATTCCTGCCTCTGAATCCCCAGTCTCCCCTAGTTCCTACCCTTCCTATGTTTGGTTGCTCACCTCTTCTTTGGATTTCTATTTTTCTTCAGTCTCCTTCTAATATAGTTCTCTTTTTTCTTAAACTAGCCAGGGCTGGTTTCTGTTACTGCTTGACTGTGAGCTCTGTAAATGCAATTTGAGAATTCCTTCTCATTACCAACCTGTTATAAATTTGCTAGATATGCTGATGTTTGGAAAGCATGATAGGAAAGACATTCACTCATCTCTAGATTTGTCTTTCAAATTGCTTGCCATTTTGTAGGCACTTAAAAAGAAAGCTGTATTGAGTATTATTTTGTTGAAACAAATCAACATGAACCTAGAGCTACTTACAGAGAGCCTCCATGCCATTACTTGTCTGTCTCTCAGCTCAGACTAAATCATCTTTTTGGAATGCCATGAGAAGATATTCTATCCTTTGTTAAGGGACTTGACTGACCACAGTTATATTATTATGCCTATGTGTGTTGAAAAATTCCAGGGAAAGTTAGAAAGAATCACATGGGATTTTGGCTTGAATCAAATGAAACCAGTTTGGAATGAAAAAGCAAAGATACTTTGTCTGAGCAATGAAAGAAATTTCACAACTATTATAAGTATCAGTTTTACTGCAAACTTTTTTCTTCCTTGAATGTCTTATAAATTGTACTTACAGTGGTGTACTTTTTAGGGTATGGATAAGGATCTTGGTGTTGCAAAATGTAACTTCTGTTACGTGGTATCTAACTTCTTTGAGTGTGTAAGATCAATTTCCTACAGTACATGTAAATATTTTTTGCCACTTCTATTATACATGCTTCTTGCTCAGTTTGGGATCTCTGATCCTCAATTCTATGATACTGTTACCAGAATAATTAATTTTCTCCTCCTTTTCTTCCTCTGCCCCCACCACTCATTCTCTAACCCTTAATGAATTCAAGACCTACCTTCCCTGCTTTACCACATAGGCTACTGAACATTGTAGAAATAAAATTGTATAACCACAAATTGGAACCACTGCAAGTTTAGTATTTTCAAGTCTAGCTGGGCTCTCACTGCCACTTGGCAATCCTTTTACTTGATGCTGGTTAGGAGCCTGAACTCTTTCTCTTTGAGTCCATAACTTTGCCTCAGTCTTGACAGAGGAAATAGAGCATGTCAGATGCTAATAATTTCCCTTCCCTACATTATAAAACTGCCCAAAGTAGCATCCATCCTACTTTTTTGTATTAAGGGAAAATGAGTTGATATTCATCAGCTATATGCTGTATATCTCCAGCTAAGCCTCCTCCCTGAACTCCAGACTCATACTTCTTATCGTCGACTAAACTTCATCACTGGATATCCAACAGGCTTTTCAAATGTAACACGTTCAGAACAAAACTCCTGATCTTTCCTGTCAAATCCTGCTTTTCCGCTATATTTCCCATGCCAGTTAGTGGTGACCATCCTTCTACTTGTTCAGACCCCACATTTTGGAGCCATCCTTGCCACCCAGGATACTATAATCTTTTGTTTAGATTATTACAGTAACCCTTTAATTTTTTCTCTTTTGTCTCCCTTGTGGTCTCTCACAGACTGTTCTCAACACTGCAGCTAGGGTCATTCATTATACTAAAAATGTAAATCAGATCACAGTTTCTGCTTCAAACTCTCCATTGTCTTCCTATTTTTCCCAAGCAAAAGCCCAAGTTTTCACAATGACCCATATCACTCTATACTGACAGGCTCACCCTTGCCTCTCTGACCTTGTGGCTGACTACTCTCCTTATTCATCTACCTCCTTGCCCTTCCTTGAATAGGATGGATTTGTTTTGGCCTTAGGCCTTTGCATTTGTTGCTCTCTGCCTGCAACAAACTTCCCCAGGTAATTTGCATGCCTTTCCTTGAAATATTTTTTTCTCTATGAGCTTTCTCTGATCACTTTATTTAATTTTTTTTAATGTTTTATTTATTTCTGAGAGAGAGAGAGAGAGAGAGGCAATGTGAGCAAGGGAGGGTCAGAGAAAGAGGGAGATACAGAATCCAAAGCAGGCTCCAGGCTCTGAGCTAGCTGTCAGCACAGAGCATGACCTGGGGCTCAAACCCACGAACCCATGAGATCATGACCAGAGCCAAAGTCAGATGCTTAACCCACTGAGCCACCCAGACACGCCCAGATCACTTTATTTAAAACTGTCCCCACCTACCTGATCCCACTGACTGCTCTCTAGCTCCCTTTCTTATCTTACTTTTTTCCACTGTGCTTACTATGATAGAACATTTTGTATATTCACTTCTTTCATTCATTGTCTTTTCCACCAGACTGTAAGCATTAAACAAGGGATTTTTGTTTGTTTGTTTACTGCTATATTTCCCAATGTTTATGAATTGCTTGACACATAATAGAAGCTCAATATGTATTTGCTGGATGAAATGGTTTTTTTCCTTGCTAAGGAATCTCTTTGTTTATATACTGATTCTAGTTTCTACTGTCTCTTTTAAATAATTCATTCATCAATTATTTCCAAATTTTCCTGAATTTTTGCTCTTTCCCTCTCATCTAAACCAATGCTTTCAACTATATAATTAGATATGTAAATATCACTAAAATTTAAAAAAAATTCCCTGTGGTTTCTGGTTCAGGCTGAGATTTTATGAAATTTATAATAAGAAAACATGAAATAAACACATTGTAGGAAAGATAATTTAGGATAGAGATCAAAAATGAATTTTTAAAAGATGTCTGAAGTTGGAAAGAGAATGGGAACAAGTTGAAAGATGAAATAGAATTTGAGGGCAGCTATAGCTCAGAAAACATGGAGGAAGGAGCTTTAGTGTGTGTGTGTGTGTGTGTGTGTGTGTGTGTGTGTGTGTGTGTGTGTGTGTGTGTTGAGAAACTGTTAGCCAATCTTCCTGGTGATGCTCAGAAAGCATTTGGACTCTCAATTAACAGGGAGAAAAGGAAGAATGGGAAGTGAAGCTAACAACTCAATCTGTTTAATTTCCTCTAACTTGACCTATGTCTAGTTTCTCTAATAATTCAGGGTTTGGTAGTCTTTTGAGGGAGTAGAATAGGGTTGAGAATGACCAATTATTTGAGATTCTGAATGAATAACAAGGAATGGGGGAAACGTTAATTTGATTAGATGCTTGAAATGTATCCTAATCATCATACCTTTGTTTCTGCTGTTGTCATCTTGAAAGACCTCTTACCCAGTTTTTGCATATTCTGATTTTAAGAAAATAATCAAGCCCCACTTCCTCTATACACTTTGATGAAATCCCTAGCCCACTAACAGCTCTCTTTACCCCCATGAATATATTATTTGTTCATCGCATTTAGCCCCATTTTACATTGTATAGTCTAATTATTAGGAACACAGAAATTAGTACTTTATTGCATGCCATTATGTAGAATCTATTTTACTAATTACTACAGGTTTTCAGTGTATGTTTATTTATTGGTAACAACAACCTTTCCTGTAAGATTTTGTACTTCCTCCTTCTTTTTAAAACTGAATCTGCATTCAATAATAGTGTGGTTTCCATTCCCATAGCTCATTTACTCCTTAAGCCTCTGTAAATTGCTTTAATCCCTTTATTCTGCTAACTCTACTCTCCTTGGGCTACAGAGTGAATTCTTAGTTGCCATAGGAAAATATATATTTCAGTTCTGATTTTTCTTGATCATTTCAACATCAACATCTTGACCACTTCTTGAGTCTTGAGTCCTCTTGAAATTTCTTTTTCTTTTTCTTTTTTTAAAATGTTTTATTTATTTCTGAGAAAGAGAGAGAGAGAGAGAGAGACTGCGTGAGCAGGAGGTAGGAGGGTCAGAAAGAGAGGGAGATACAGAATCTGAAACAGGCTCTAGGCTCTGAGCTAGCTGTCAGCACAGAGCCCAGTATGGGACTCAAACCCACGAACCATGAGATCATGAACTGAGCCGAAGTTGGATGCTTAACCAACTGAGCCACCCTGGTGCCCCTGAAATTTCTTGAATCTTCTCTGTCGGATTCCAGAAAAATGTCCTTCCTGCCTTGCCCCCTACCTGTGAACATTTCTTTTCAATATTCTTCATAGGTATCAGTATCCAAGATCTTTTGTAGATCTTTTACTCCATAGCTGCTTAGTATTATGTATTGGAAATATAATTTATGATGAATTAGCCAGTAAGCAGGGTTACTATCATATTTAATGGGAAATATTCTTAAGAATTGAAATTTGTAGACCACTGTAACAGATCAAATAATATATTCTAAGGGAAAGAACATATTTGAGATAAAAGTTTAGTTTTGAAATCAAGAATTGTGAGAAAAAGTTTCTGTGGTAAAGTTAAAAGACAATTTTTTTGTGTGTTCAGAGGTATAATTAAAAAGAACACTTGCAAAGCCAAAACCATTGCTAGAAAAATATTTTAAATACTGTTCTTGGAGAACTCATCTCCATGGAAATCCTCTTACTCCCCTATGCTCCCCCAAACACTGCTCTGTAGATACATTAATAGCACATCAATTATACATGATTTTGGGGTGCTGGTAGGAGTAGGAAGTGCCCTTATTCCCCATTTCTCTTGTCCTTAGAGGGATTTTTTTCCCCCTCTCAGTCCCTTTACTCTGTTTCCTAGGAGCCTCAGAGTGATTTAGAACTTAGGGAGTTTTATAGGAGAAGCTGATAAGTGTAGTCCTCTCCTCGCCCTCAAATCTTTGGGGTCTCCCAGGCTGGAGAGAATCTGTGCTGGTAGGTCATGTGGAAAGCATAGTGGCAAAGGTCCCAAACTTGATTTTTATTTGGAGCAAATAGGTGAGAACACTTACTTAATTCTAGGGGCTCAGAATCAATAAGTCCATTGTTGCCACATGTTCTTTAAGAGCCCTGTTTTGGTCTCTATCTGGTTCATCTTTTTGTTTATCTCAATGAACATTTTGTTCATCTTTTGAACATCTCCCCATTCAGGAGGGGAAAACAAGGAAGTTGTTAATAGTCCTTTACACTCCCGTATTATCTGCCAATAGAGTCTCTCCTTATTATTTGTGATACCATGCACCAGTGAAAACTATCATTTCGCTGACATATTATTCTATCTGGCAGTAGCTTCAAGTAGAAATCTTTCTATGATTTTCTTCCCTGATAATGAGCAATGTTGAGCACCTTTTCATGCATCTATTAGCCATCTGGATGTCTTCTTTGGAAAAATGTCTATTCATGTCTTCTGCTCATTCCTTCACTAGCTTATTTTTTGGGGGGTGTTGAGTTTGATAAGTTCTTTATAGATTTTGGATACTAACCCTTTATCTGATAATGTCATATTCAAATATCTTCTCCCATTCAATTGGTTTCCTTTTAGTTTTGTTGATTGTTTCCTTTGTCGTACAGAAGCTTTTTATCTTGATGAGGTCCCAATAGTTCATTTTTGCTTTTATTTGCCTTGAATCCAGAGACATGTCAAGTAAGAAGTTGCTGTGGCTGAAGCATAGAAACTTTGGGGATGATTTCATGATTTCCTGCTTCAGAAGAAACAAAAGTACAGTCCCATCTGATATATCCACCATATTCATCTCATAGTAGTGGATTCAGCTAGAATTCTTGTGGCCATATATTTTTGTTCCTTACTTTTGTTGTGTATATATGTGGCCATGTATTTTGTTCTTTATATTTTGTTGTGGAATTCTGTGATATAACAAAGTAGGAGACTAGAAATAGGTGCAAGAAAAAATCCTGCTTTCTTCATTGGAAAACTAAACTAAATCTTGTCTAATATCATATTGTTCTCATTTCTAGGGTTTTCTTAAATCAAATCTGAATGAAAACCAATTTTCTCCAAACTCTAGAACAAAACAACTTTGAAATTAGGTTCAGAATCCATGACAAATTAAAATCCTTTTCTTTGGGATCTTCACTGCTACATAATAGTTATAAAATGCATTTTATAGGATTCACTTGGGAGTATTAAAATGTTATAGGCTTTCATAGACAGTTCTAATCAGCTTCTCTGATTTATATGTAAGGGAAATCTTGAGTCATTTCAGGTTAGAAGGAGAATGCCTGGCACACTTAAAAACTGAAATTCTAAGGTTATAATCCTGAGCCATACAAGGCCCAGTCAGCTTAATTTAGTAAAATTTTACAGAGTAACTACCATGTATGAAGCCTGTTGTTAGAAACTGGGGGATTCAAAGATTAACCAGACCTGGTCCTTGTCCATGAGATTCTTACTCATAAATGGGAGAGACAAATGTGAATTCAATCAACCAACTGATGCTCCTCTTCTGAGGTACCAAATAAGCAGGCTAGATTTGAGTCAATGGATTAGTACTCGGTTTGAGTTTTTAAAGTCTGGATCTTGAGCTGGTCAATGTTCTGAAGTATCCAGGACTGGGCAGAATTAGGCAATAAACAAAAATAAATAACAACAACAACAAAACAGTCTTTGGAGAATTCTAAGGTCTCTTATTTTCAGGCTTTAGAAATAGAATTTGGTCTCTGTATATTAAAATCCAAAGGACCAGGAGTCTGGCAGACACTAAAACCAAGTAGAGGATAAGAACAAGGCAGAAGGAAAATGAGAGAACCTAAAATCTTTGCAGAGAGCAGGGTGGCCAGCTTGTGACTCATTTCTGGTGGCTACTGGCCATGTGAATTGGGAGCCAACAGCCTGAGTTGGAAGAACACTAGCCAAGTGCTAGATCATAGTGTAATGGGAGGAGGACAGGGATTTCAGCAAATCATGTAAGTTGGTTGTTATTTTCATCAGGTTCAGTTTTTAGTACTGGTGCATGGGGCTTTCCCTAGAAGAAGCAAGGTTATGTAGAGATGGGCTACCTAAAATAAGCAAGAACATTGGCACCATACACATTTTGGGATTCCTACATTTCCTTTCTTGTATGTCATATTTTTACCTATAGATCTGGGGATGAGTGAGACAAGCCCCACTTCAAACCATTAGGAATGAGAAGGGTACATGGTTTTCCAAAAGGAATACTGGGGTACTATTTTAAAATTTAAGGGGAACAGATTTAAGACTGGCAAAAATAGATGTCCTGCACAAAGAGGAAAGTCAAAATATCAAATACAACTGAAGACAAGGATTATGAGGAAGAAAGAAGACTTCTGAATTTATCAATAATCAGGAATGTGATAAAAACAGCACGCTAGTGTAGGAAAGCTTTGCAGCTGAGCAGATATCAATCTGAATCTTGGTTCTGCCTCTTAGCAGTTTTGTAATTGCTGGTAAGTCAGATCATCTCTCTGAGTTTTAATGGTAAAGTCAAAATTATGATTCATACCCAATAACTTGAACATGGAGGATTGGAATCTACCCTGCCCAATCCTGGCATATTGGTAGTTATTATTATTATTAATAAGCCCAAAAATGTATGTAGAGGAAATAAAAATAATAAGTTTTTAGTTCTGTTGTAAGAAGGCTAATAAAATGAAAGAAAATAGAGAAAACGTGATCGCTAGAAGGTTGCAACAAGTTAAACTTATTTTTACCAAGTTTCCTTTCCCTACATGAAGATAGGGCAGATCTTTGAGGCTTGGGAGAAATAGCCAATTGAATAAAAGACTACAGAGGAAGGAGATAAGTGAGAGAAATTAACATGTCACTTAAATAATATGAAGAAAAGACTATTTCTCTTCCAAAACTAAAGACAACAGCCACTTGTACCTTCATAGGCCATCTCAAATACTAATTCTTCTGTAAAGTTCTCCTTGATGCTGATAGCTAGGCTCAGTTGTTCCTCCTTTTAGTCCTTGATGCCCTTGACATATCTTCCACCATAGCCCTTACCACACTCTAAGGTGAAGTCATTTTATACATGTCTTTCTATCATGTTGTGAACTTGGACACTGCTCTTCATGCTGAGCATAGTTCTTAACTTCTATTAACTACTCACTAAATGTTATTTGAATGAATGTACCAATAAACACAAGTAATTGCTTTCCTTTTCTCCTAAAAACAATACTACTGCTACTGACTTTAATCTCTTGGGTAATTTGATAGAGGAGATTAGTGTCTGGCCAATTGTTTATATACTGGGACATATGAAAGACAGTCCTGTCTTAATAAACTTGAAGGTTAAGGTTTCATCTGTTAGAATGCACCCAGAAGAGTCATTGTTGTTCTTCTTGCTGAACTGCAAGTTTACAAGCCTCTCCCCTTCTTTAACTATGTGCTCCTCCAGGCTAGAAGCCAAATCTTATTCTTTTTGGTATATAGTCCCCCAAATTTCACTCACACCCTCAACTCCATAGCAGAAACTTCATTCAGTCCCTGACACTTAGAGAAATTCTATAAATGTTTGGGTAATTAATAAATGAGTACAAGCCAGGTTAGTGAGATTTAAACAATGCCTAGAGTGGTATTATTTAAATGTACAGTTAAAGAGTTGTGCCTCTATTACAGAGCATTTGTTTATAAATGATTTAAGCACATTATTCACACATCATAAAGCTGTCCCCTTTTAATCCCTTTGTTATATTATATTGTGAAACAGTTAGCTGTAATATCCCCACTGAGAGTATTTAATGTAGATAACTCAGTTCATTGGGAGAAGAGAACAGATTTTAACTGTTACTTACTTCTTATATTTGTAGCTGGGTTGACTATGCCAGAGAAAAGTTACAATCATTGACTTTCCTAATTTTTGCATACGGAGCATGGAAAACTGTCTGTGGTGAAAGGGAATAACTAAATAAAGGAGGTTGGGGTCCATCTTTGTGATGAAATATCGTTTAGTATTAAGAAGAAAATCCTTCCTTCCCAAAGATAGACAAGGGTAGTACTTAGAAGAGAATCCCATATGGTTAAATTCAGGGATTTGCAAGAATTCTACCCAACAACCTCCTCTGTAGCATTTTCATTTGATTATGATTTGGATCATTTTCCTTTACTTTAAGCCTTTCCTTGAAATTACTTATTCCAAGATTCTTAAGTCAGTAGCAAAAAGAATTGTTGGCCAAAGTTACTGCCTCCCTTATACAAATGGTCTTTTCAAATTATGTGACTTTCATTTAAAACTGGCTGTATGTGGCCATGATGTTTTCACTTTGCAATTGTACAAGACCCGTTTTGTGATTTTTGCCACGGGACCTGATTTGTTCTTTCTCCTTTCTTGGAACTCTTGTCTTTTCTCTTTGCTGAGGTGATTTGAGAAACATGGAGAGGCTTATAGGTAATTGCACATTGGTCTTTTTATTTTCAGTTTAAGGTCGACTCTTTCAAATATAGATTGGCATGGATTACTGCTTATTGTTTAGAATTTCAGTAGTCATTGGACAAACATTTATAGAGCACTGTCTATGAGCCAGACATCGAAGGTTCCTACGTGTTCATATACTCTAGGAGTCATGTCTTAGAGAGAAGACATTTAAGCCTGTTAACATTTCCTAATCAGCATGATGAGTGCCATAATAGTAAGATCAGGGGCCTTCTGAAACACTGAGGGACATCTAATTCCACACTGAAGGGAGTGGCCTACTTTCTGGGTGGGTGACACAATCCTTAGAATAAGAGTGAGAGAAAGGTGCCTGGGTGGCTCAGCCAGTTAAGCATCCAACTTCGGCTCAGGTCATGATCTCACAGTTTGTGAGTTCAAGCCCCAGGTCAGGCTCTGTGCTGACAGCTCAGAGTCTGGAGCCTGATTTGGATTCTGTGTCTCCCTCTCTCTGCCCCTTCCTTTCTCATTCTCTCTCTCTCTCAAAAATAAATAAACATTAAAAAACTTTTTTAAACAAATAGGAGTGACAGTTATCCAGGGAAGAGGAAGGGTAAGTATGACGGACAAGATAGACAGGCTCTTCTAAAGAAGTAGGAGTTTGGCAAACTGTAAGAAATTCTATGTAGCTTATAAGGAAAGTGCAAAGGAGGAAGTCATGAAATGAGTCTGGTGGAGAAAAAATGATGTTAAATTATAAGCATTTACCATCTCCAATCTTCTATGCAATGTGGATACCAAAGATATTTCTTAGGTAAGTGAGAGAGATGGTGATGGCAAATAAAAGAAGTTAAGGATTGCTTCATATACTAAAAAAATGGATAGAACCATAGGGAGAACAGAGGATTTGGGAGATAGGGCCTAGAATCTCAGATAGTCTGGATGGAGAAGGAAGCATATGGCCAAGTTGAAGAGATGATGGGGGAGATAGAAGGAAAAGTAGAGACAAAGAAAGAAAGACCTACACGCATATAAATACATGTATAAGACAGGGACACTGAGTGTCCGCACTCACACAACTTAGTGAGGTAGAGACACTTAAACAAAAGAACACATGTCCATCAGTGAATGAATGGATGAAGATGTGATACACACACACACACACACACACACACACACACATCCATACACACAGAGGAATATTATTCAGCCATGAGAAATAATAAAACACTGCCACTTGCAACAGCATGGATGATTGGACCTTGTGGGCATTATGCTAAGTGAGACAAGTCAGAGAAAGACAAATACTGTATAATCTCATTCATATGTGAAATCTAACTACCATTCTAATCATCAATTCTAATCATAGATTAGAATGGTAGTTACCAGGGTCTGAAGGATGGAACAGGCAAATGCCATCTAAAAGTACAAACTTGCAACTAGTAGGTAAATAAGTCCTGAAGATCTAATGCACAGTGTAGTGACTATAGCCAACAATACTGTATTACAAATGTCAAAGTTACTAAGAGACTAGGCCATAAATGTTTTCACCACAAAAAAAGAAATACTGACATGGTAGAGGTGTTACCAATGCTAGGCTGGTAATCTTATTGCAATATTAAATGTATAAATCAATACTTAAAGCTTACACAATGTTATATGACAATGATCTCAATTAGAAAAGAATCCACACCAAGAAATATGAGACAGAAGTAGTGAGATAGCAAACAGAGATATAAATCTAGAGACACATTTAAAGAGACAGATATTAAATAGAGCTATAGGGATTTAAAGGTGAAGCATCTACCACAGAGACTAGAACTTTGGGGTGAGAGGGCTACTTATAGAGGTTTTTAAGGAAGGTTTTCTGTTTACTGTGTCATGTAATGCTCTTTGTTTCTCCACAGCAACTTTAGTAAAACTACCCTACTTATGAACATTTTTAGAATTTGTGTTTTCACTTTAGGATGTATGAACATGGCCAGACTGGCTCCGTAGGTGCCCAGCGATGTACCACAGTGGTAAATAGTGATGAGAGTAGGGAAGGTGTGTCTACTGCCTTACAGGTTAGAGTGCCTCACTGTGACTCATGTGGCCAAAATGTGACTTTTGCCTGTCCTGAACCCAGTACTCATGCAGAGAGAGCTCTGAGGAGTCTCGCTGCATCTCAGGAAGAGAAACTGGACATCATCTTGCCTGGGAAGTCTTCCTAGATCTCACAGACCTGGTTAGGTGCACCTTCTGTGTTCCGACAGAACCCTGCTTCACCCCATTTATTACAGGCAGAATATAGGTACACTCTAGTCACATGGGGCCATGTATCCTCATTCTCCATATATACTTTTTAATAGACATCATGAAATTTAATATCAGTGGAAACACTGGATTCTGACTTTTTATAGTGAATCGGTACAGTATATGCAGGAAAACAGCCCATTTATTCGTTGACATGCTTTTACACAAAATGAGTCCTGGAGAATAGCTCAAATAGAGAGAAAGTTTCAGAGTTATTAATCTCAACCATCCAAGCTGGGAAAAATCCTCTGTTATTTTTTTTTTGCTCTTCTAACCTACCAAAGTGAAGTCTTAAAGGCTCAATGGTTTTCAGGTACCTGCTAATGAATGTTAATTTCCCATATTTCCTAGAAGAAACAGCTAGACAATCTTAAGAGAGACAGCTCAAGGTGAGGATAATAGTAAATGACAAATAAACACCTAGATCATAGTTTCTCTGTTTATGTCACTGTTATTTTCAATCTACAATATTACTTTTTACTTCAAGGGAGTTCAGTGATTTGGAAGAAGGCGATAGATGCCTCAACAAGTTTATAGCTTATGCCATCTCTGAATTATTAGGAGGTTAGATGGAAATTGTAGGTGGTTGGATCTGACTTCACACATTTTTTTTCGTAATAAACTACAGATTCTCAATCCTACTAATGGTCAAATACTTTGACATTCTTGTTTGCTTCCTTATGTTAGGCATACCTAACTGTAAATAGTGAATTACAGTGGGCCAGGCCAGGTAGAAAGAGTCCGGGACTTGGGAATGGTTTCTCCCACTGTGATAGACATTTTCTGTGATAGAAACAGATCCATCTACAGGCAGAAGGATAACTACAGTTCAGCAAGTGGAACATGGATGTCAATGAGTGAATTACACTATAAAAGATCATAGCTAGGGCAGTAGTCTGCCATGGTGGGAATGAGGTAGGAGGAATCTAATGGGGTAATTATTTCACCTAGAGGAATAGCATTGTAATAAGGAGTGTGAAATGAGAATAGCTGAAAACAGGCCATACACCTTGGTACTAGGGCAAGGTATCCTGGGCGACGAGGACAGTCGAGAACTAAAGAAATGCAAGAAAGGTTTCAGTCCCTAAGATTTCCGAGTGTGTTAGTAGCCTAGGACGTAACATGTGAGAAGAATGGAAGGGTTGGAATACAGGAAAAGTAATGATATCAAGTCAAAAAATGGTGACTGGAGATGCATAAAGCCTGTTTACCTAAAGTCGAGATTTGTCCTAGAAAATGTGGTTGGCTAAGTGTGCATATTAGGGTCAAGATATAATGGAAGAGGAGGAATGCAGAGACTAGGAAACAGTAAAGGCTTAATACTAGTTTATTGAAGAGATAGCAGTACTATTTTGGAGCATCTGACTCAGCTGCTGATGTAGAGATGTGTAATAAGATGGAAAAGTCACTTTAAAAGATGCTTCGTTCAAAACAATATGCTTGCAGCGCAAAAACAATTATGTAAAATGTCTGTTGAGATTTGAAGTATCAGGCTAGTGCTAAGAATATATCATTTGATTAGGACTGTGCATAAAGAATATGTAAACACTTGCATCATTTGCATCTGCAAAAAAAAAAAGAGTTTGTTTTTATTGCCTTGCTGTAGAAGAAGACTGTGGAGGAAGAAAAACTCACCACATGATATAAATTTAAAATAATAAAAAGCAAAGTTTTTAGACACAAGTTTCATTTATTTGGACTGAATGAATTCAGTTTCCAGTTGGATGCTCTTCTAAGAAAGAGTCTTTTTTATACGTCCTTTCTAGGAGCCCCCATCTTAAAAACAGATTCCATTTATTATCTAATTAATCAGATGATAGCATAGGTGTTTACTTAAAATTAGTCTGACATACATTATTTGCTGAATCACCATGTAGAAGCCATGGTAACTACAAGCTGAATGTCAGAATACATGTTGGCAATGATCCCTAGAAGACTTTAAAAGCATCACAGCCATGAATTAGGTCTAAAGAAACTGATAATTATTTTCTGGAGTATAGACTAAATATTAGTCTTGCTGGGTCATCGCTATTACCCACTATAAGGTGAAGGCTATTGTCAAGTTTAACCATAGCTTTTGGACACAGTAGTGGATATAGAGGAGGACTTTCTTTTACCTGTTCTATTATATAAAATTATGTGGATGACCCCTGTCTGGCCTTATACTGTAACTTCTTCTATTCTTCATTATCTCAGTGTTGGAAGGTGGGAGATTGGACAACAGAAGAAGGCAAATTATATAGACTTTACAAGACATATTGTGGTTACATCCTATCTCTTGGCTCAGATTTAAAGGCATTATGGTTTTGAAGACTCAGTGGCTTAAAACCAGCAACCAACTGAACAGAATACTACCTGAACACTGCATTACATTTACCACATTATGCAGCATTATAAATAATTCAGCACAAGTGGCACTTCTAGTGCAAATGAACTTAGGCCATTTTGTAGCATTAACTCTGATGATTTTGTTCACATTTATTTTCTAATTCAATATTGGCTCATCTGTAATGGATTTCGTAGGTCATCCATTTAGAATAGCCAGCTTTATTCTGTGCTCCCACAGAAACAATGACTATTTTTCAAATTGATAGTTGTAAAGGGAGGTCTAATTTCCCAATATGGATAGATTTTTTTTTTTAGATGCAGTACAGAAGATCTCTGTTTTTCAAAGGAGCCAGTGCCACTGTGGCTGTAATCTGGTTGGTATAGATTAGAGAGGGATTTGTGTACTGGAATGCTGAGTGCAGGTTCTAACTGTGTGACAGTTCTACTTCTTTGAGTAGGCAAACAAGACTGACCAATCTCTCAGGGTGCAGACAGGATAAATTAACATAATATTGTTAAGCATTTTTGGTCAAGATAGAATATATTATAGTAAATTGATTTATTTTCCTTTATGATATTTGATGAACCATAGATTTTCTAAGGAAAACTGTCCTCTGAGAAGACAGTTTCAGGCAACAATGCTGTGTGATGTGTGACCTTGTGGCATGTGATTGGTCACCCCCAGGTGATAAGACTCAATAGGTAACTGAGCCAAGGTTAGCCAATCCATACCTTGAACAGCAACCCATGATGTGATGGTATTCAAAAGTTATGCTCCTAAGAGGATGAAAAGTTATTAGTTGTGCCCATTAGATTACTTCTCTTAGGACTTTGCACTCCCAAGTATAAAAAGTAAATAGAGGCTGTGAACAGAGAAGTTCTGAAAAGTCTTGTTTTAAATTGGAGTCACTTTCTGCTGTCCTAATAAGGAGAACAAATGGTAAGCCTAGATTTTAAACCACAGTAGCTCAGATCTCAGTGTTAATAGAGTCAGGGAGTCTCATTCTGTAGTTCTGAAATCTTGAATTTTGTTTACCCCCCTGCAAAGAATACAAACTTCAGTCTGGGTTTAATCTTTTAAATAGGGGAGTGTGTGCTAGTTGTTTTCCTATTTGCTCTCAGATTATTCCCCTGCCTTTTTCTTCTTCTCTGTTATGTAGCAAGAAACTACATTTCCCAGATTTCTTTGCCAACTAACTTCAAGTAAATTGGAGGGATGAAGGAGGAAAGAAACTAGGGTAGTTGTCCCTTTCTTGGTCAGCTGTGGATGGAGCTCCAGCAACTCCCTCACTTGCTCTAGCTGTCACCAAACAGATCTGCCCTCTGTGGTGCTGACTCCTGGCAGGACCAGTAAGCCTTCTGTGCTTCCAACTGTCATTGGGTGACACTGGATTTTGGGCTCTAGGAAGTCCACCCCTCCCCTTCTCTCCCACCCCAGGGGCCACACAGGCTTCTTGCTGTTGCTCAACTCTTTCTTTTATTTATTCCCTATATGACTTTGCATCTGTTCCCTTACTACTATAACCAGTTTCCTGACCTGGATCAGTCATTTAACTGAGCATCCATCCATGTCTGTAAAATGAAGAAAATAAGACATACTTCAAAATGTTGTTGAAAGAATCCTATACTGACAGATGCCATATGTTTGCACGTATAGGAGGATTAGGAGGAACATAACAGAGGACCATAGGGGAGAAGAAGGGGGGAAAATAGTTGGGGAGAGGGAGGGAGGCAAACCATAAGAGACCCTTGAATGCTGAGAACAAACTGAGGACTGATGGGGGGTGGGGGGGGGAAAGAAGGTGATGGTCATGGAGGAGGGCACTTGTGGGGATGAGCACTGAGTGTTATATGGGAACCAACTTGACAATAAACTATTAAAAAATAAAAATAAAAAAAGAAAGAATCCTATACTATTCCATAGTGGCCTCAACTGGCTAAATGGGGCTGACCAAACACTGAAAGATCCAGGCTTCTGAGATAGAGTCTAATTTGTTAATATACAGCAGTTAATTCTTCAGCCCTATGGACCAGCCTCAGGCTAATGAGTATCTACAGTGGATGTGATGAAATTAAGCCATTTTACAGAACGGAAGCATGAGTTGGTCCTCAATGGGAGGTACATATAGGTGACTAGATACTTCCTATCACAATGACTCTGGATATATGGCCTAGCACATTACCATATTAAAGTTTCCAAGAACGTGACAAGAAGAAAGAAATAGTTAATTAACTTTTTCTACATGGCAGAAAACTTGGCTACCATAGCAGTTTTACACTGTAGAGCTTTCGCCCCTGGAGGGAAATTATGTCATTTTCTTATTGGTCTACAAGTCTAAACACCCCAGGCAAGAGACTGTGTTGAACACTTGCTGATCAGTAAGCTATGACTGGGGCTAGTAAGTATGACTCATGCTGTTTTGAGGAGACAGCTCCTAATGAAACATTTGGAAAGAGTGGGAAGGCCAGCCAGTGTCTAGAGAAGGGATACTGGAACAGGAAATTCCATAAGTGTTCATTAAAGAGTATGGATGAGGTAAACAAAAGAGTCTACAAGTATAAGAATAGTGACCTGGCCAGTGGAGTACACAAATTGGGGGGAAAAAAAGGGTGGTGTTGCAGAAGAAGTAGAATTTTTAGTGAATGGCAGATACAGGGAAGAGGAAGAGTCAAAGACAACAGCATGGTTTAAAATCTGAGAAATGGGGGCTCCTAGATAGCTCAATGGGTTAAGTGTCTGAATTTGGCTCAGGACTCAGGTTTGAGCCCCGCATGGGGCTCAGTGCTGACATCTCAGAGCCTGGAGCCTGCTTGAGACTGTGTCTCCCTCTCTCTCTCTCTGCCCCTCTCCCACTTGTTCTCTCTCTCTCTCTCTTTCTCTCCTCTCTCTTCTCTCTCAAAAATGAATAAACATTAAAAAGAGAGCCCTCCCCCTTTTTTTAAAAATTAAAATATGAGTGATGAAAGGAATATTTTGTTTAAACACTTATATAGTGCTTATGACATGCCTGGAACTATTTTTAAGTACCTTATACAAATTAACTGATTTAATTCTTTATTTTCTGATTTAATTCTTTTTAAAAAATGTTTTTATTTATTACCGAGAGACAGAGACAGAGACACACACAGCGTGAGCAGGCACAGGTCAGAGAAAGGGAGATATAGAATCTGAAACAGGCTTCAGGCTCTGAGCTAGTTGTCAGCACAGAACCAGACCCAGGGCTCATACCCATGAACTGTGAGATTATGACCTGAGCTGAAGTCGGACGCTCAACCGACTAAGCAACCCAGGTGCCCCCTTATTTAATTCTTAATAACAATGCACTGTGGTAAGGAAAAAGAGGCACAAGGAGGTTAAGCAACTTGTCCAAGACCACAGTTAGGTGGCAGAGTAGGGCTTCAGACCTAGCAGGCCTGTTATAGAGTAACAAAATGGCATTGGCAGTCAGACTTCACATATGCCAAACCATCCAGGGACTGAGACACTGCTTCTGATGACTGCTGCCATAGAAGATAGAACAAGCATCTTTTCATGACTCATTTACCTTGAATGGGTTACAGGTCCATTATAACCAGAATGATAAGCTATATATGACTAGCTAATGTATATCAGGGCTAGGACAATCCTACATAAGCAACAGGACTGGCAAAGGATGAGAAGGAATTCCACAAAGTAAAAATTTGGTTAATATTGATAGAAGATGGGGAAATAGAGGTTGGTGACAAAAATAACAAATTGAAAACCACAAAAAAGGAAACAAAGTAGAGGATTTTACTCTTAGAAGGGTTAACAGAATCAGGAGAAGAGGAAATAAGACAGTACAGGATGGACAAGAAAACAAAAGCCTGATTTGGGGTCCTGCTGAATTTGCTGCAGAGATTTCAGCAGGGGCTAAGTGTTCTCCCCTGGATCATTGGTACCAAGACAGAAAAACCTTGATCTGTCACATAATCTCACTTTTTACCGGGTTCACCTGAAGGTGAACCTTGTCTCTCTTATGTTGAAACGTCTTTTCCTCCTGGCTGTTTTTTTCTCAGTGCTGTATCCAAGCAGACTTATTTTTACCTCCATGCTTCCTTTCATCCTCAGTTTGAGCAGAAAATCAAGAACTGGGATTTTCATAGATAATTTAATCTCATGTCTTTATATTTCAACTTAAAAAGAGCAACTCTTCTACCAGAGTGACTTTATCAGGGTTAAACCATGGTAATGTGAGAGAGGAGCTCTATTTAACTGTCTTCTAATTTTTCCCCTCATCTCTATTCTTTGAGTTGTAGTCAGTCTTAGTTCAGCCTCAACATAGTTATTCTTTTTGATGGGAGTTGTTGAAGCCAAGATCCGAACCTTGAGAGGTGAGGAAATATATAATATATAAACACTAAGGTGCTATGTCTCATAAGTCTCTCAAAAATATGTAGTTGTACAAAAGGACTCTTTCATTCAATAGAACAAGTAAATAAGGAAGAAAAGTTGCTTGTGGATTTTAATTAGCATGATGATTGAATACTAAGTAATTTTTGCTGAGTCACTCTTTTTAGAGAAATAAGAACTTCAAAGATCATGGAAGTAGCTCCCTGCTGCATTGAAACATAGATTTCTAGATTACTGTTAAGTGGTAGCTGCTTTATTGATTGGGCAAAGCTTAAACTGGAGAAGAACCACTTACTGAATTTTCTCATTTCCATAGTAGTCTGATTATGATAAGGAAAATATCAATTTATAGTCTGGTAAGATTCACATCTCTTAGGTACAATTTAATTGTTTCATTCATTTCCCCTTTATGTACACAGTTTATAAAAGTAGGATTCCTAGATGTCTTTCATTTTTGGAATGAACAGTGTAGTGTATACTCCTCCTTTGCTTCCTCCTCATTCTCCCCTACCCCAATTTCAGCTCATGTATGTTCCCCTCCTTAAATGGAAAGAAATTGCATGTTGAGTGCTTCCTCCTGTAATAGTAAGAAGCAGAGCAGCGCTGTCATCTGCTTCATTTTATGGACACTAGTGATTTTCCTGTAGAGGGATAACTGTTGATTAAATATTTTCCATGCTGCTTCCACATTTCCTGGTTCTGCAGCTCTTGTTTCCCTGACTTAAAGCAAAAATATTGCTTGGTTAAGACACCGTGCTCTATTTCAAATCAGTTTGCCACCAACATTTGGTTATTGGGATATAATTTATCCTGTTTTTTTTTTAATGTTTTATTTATTTCCAGGAGAGAGAGAGAGACAGCGTGAGCAGGGGAGGGTCAGAGAGAGAGGGAGTCACAGACTGAAACAGGCTCCAGGCTCTGAGCTGGCAGTCAGCACAGAGCCCGACGCGGGGCCCGAACCCACGAACCGCGAGATCATGACCTAAGCGAAAGTCGGACGCTTAACTGACTAAGCCACCCAGGCGCCCCTGGGATATCATTTAAAATAGAGTCTACTCATATTTAAATATTACTCACCTGACCAAAAACAAATCAGGACACCTTCTTCATCCATTCATTAATTTAATAAAGGATTTTTAAAGAGCTCTTTATAATTATACTGCTTCTAGAAATATAATCTCTAAGCTGATGTGTAGCTATTGTTTAATAAATTTATCAAAGCATGTATAAATGCATAAAGGCATATTTATATATCTGCAACCTTTATTTACATTTACCAGCTGGAGGAATTATAATGTCTGCCAATTGCTATATTGTCAGTAGTCACTGGTGGATCTTACTAGAGCAACCATACCACTTCAAAACATACCAGAGCAAAACAACAATAGCATCAACTCTTGCCATTGGTACCACTACAACTATGTCTACTAATTTTATAAAGTAAGCCTGATGGCTATATTTATTCTCATCTTAAAGGAGGAACCTGAAGCTGAGCATATTTCAGTGCAGGGAAGAAATACCCAAGGCAGAAGCAGGGAATTAAA
Source organism: Proteles cristata cristata (assembly GCA_017311185.1). NCBI lineage: Eukaryota > Metazoa > Chordata > Mammalia > Carnivora > Hyaenidae > Proteles > Proteles cristata. Next base: position 124,213 of record JAESUZ010000812.1, read on the forward strand.
CCAGGTTTTCTGATTTGCAAGAATACTTATTTTGGTATCCAGTATTTTGTTATAATGACATCTTAATCTATTAAGAAAATTTACACGGGTATTTCAAAATCCACTATGAGCCTTGTTGGATCCTGATGCTAACAAATTACAGAAGGAAAAAAAAGAAAAGAAAAATTGCCTCTCATCAAAGTAAGATCAGTTAATACATTTATACAAAAATAACACATTAAAAATATTTTCACATCAATAGTGAGAATGCAAACTTCTTGGTCATTATGGCTGGCTTTCCTTATCCTCCAAAACTTTGTGATTTTACTTGGTGTTGAAGCACTGGGGAAGCTGGTTTGGATATCAGTCAATAGTCTTCCATAGATGAGCTGCTATGACACTAACCCAGTTGACATTGCCACTTCAGGTCTGGAACTCTACTGTTTATGTGTTATACTTGGGCACAGAGTATTATCTTTTATGGCCTAGGATTCTTGGTGTCTACGATCCTGACTCCTTAGACACATCATCCCATTCCCTTCTAAAGTCTTGCCAACTTCTAAGCTTGTTGCTCAAGAGGGACTCACAGATCTCATTCCCCTTTCAGGGTGCTTCAGCCTATTAAATTATATCATCTCTCCTTTCTTCCTAGACTTACTGAACCTCAAAGTATCATTTCCTCTCTGCTTCTGGACCTTGCCAAAATTTCTGGAGGCTGGGGTACAAAAGACTGATATTTTGCTTGAGGAAGGGCTATAAGGAGGACACACACATTATCCTGCCAAATACATTACTATAAAAAGGTAATCATCATTGCTCTTTTTAGTTATTTTAAAAAAATCTACTAAGCCCCAAAGCTTTCATCTTCTATTCTGGGCTGATATGTGGGGAAATTTTGGCCGGTAACATTTGCATTGGCCTTGGGAAAGGGTAGAAGGAAAAGACCCAACCTCCAATTCCTGGTAGTAAGTGGAAATTCCTTGTGACTCTTATTTGGAGCAATAACATATTAGTTTTATTTTTCTCATTTTAATAAGATTAAATGTAAGATTTTCAGAAGCAGAAAGCAAAGGAAAATACGCCCACTTGCATGCTTTTCTGTTTTCAGCTTATATATATCTACAAAGCAGAAAGAAGTGCCAGTTCTCTCCAAAATGAAAGACTGGAACATTCTCCAGAAGAAGGTAAGCAGACTCATCTTTTCTCATATCTAATCTTCTTGCACTCAGAAAAATACTGACAGTGAAAGTATAACTAAGATGTTAACTCTGAATTTGGATAAATTATTTGACCATTATCAAAAGTCCTTTCTTTGCTCCATGAAAAAATATTTTTATACCTTAATTTTATTCCACTTTAATTTCCTCTCTGAACAACTGGCCAACAACTCTTGTCATTCTGGTGCTGTGCTCACCATTTCCTGGGATCAGAAGCACTGTCTGCTTTTGGAATGGTTTACCCTGCAAGGTCTTCATCCAGTTTAATCCAGTATCAAGCATTCTGTAGTACAATATATGGGAGTGTTAGATCATTAACAGAGTTTTTATTCTGAGTCTTTCACAAGCTGCAGTGCTGTGTGATTGTGGCTGGGTCTTAAGGCACCTTATGATATCACTTCCCCATTTTAAAAACAAAGATTGTAGTCATTTATTTTGATATTTTAAGCTTGATTCCCTGTACTTACTTTCTTAACACCCCACAAGACTTTTTATTTTTTTTATTTTTTTATTTCTAGGGGAGAGAGAGAGAGAGAGAGAGTGAGCAGGGGAGGGTCAGAGAGACAGGGAGTCACAGACTGAAACAGGCTCCAGGCTCTGAGCTGGCAGTCAGCACAGAGCCCGACGCGGGGCTCGAACCCACGAACCGCGAGATCATGACATAAGTGAAAGCCAGACGCTTAAGCGACTAAGCCACCCAGGCGCCCCAACACCCCACAAGACTTTTAATAAAACTGGTCCATCTTCTGAAAACAGATTAAGAATCCTTGAAAATAGTTCTATCCAGCAAAGAGTAGATTACAACTGTCCTATACTTTTGTGGAAGGTCTAGATACAGGAATATGTGAAAGATGGATGAATTCAGTGGTTTGTGAGATGTTACCAGGAAATTCACCCTGTGTTCACTCTGGCATTAAGATCCAGCAAAATAGGAGAAAATAATACTTGAGAAGTAAATGCATTTTAGGTTAAAAGAAAAAGAGGGGGAAATGAAATGAAATAAAATAATCATAATGTAATGGACTTACAAACCCTTAAGCCCTATTTTAAACTTTAAAATCCTCACAAGATCTGGATCAAAGTCTCAGAGAATGACAAATGGAGTTCATTAATAATAAAGAAGAACACTTGAGAAATTAAGAGAATATTGTACCTATGCTTAGTGATATGATGTTTTTAAAGGGAGCGTACAGTCAGAATTCTAAGATAAGACATTTCATCAGTCTTGTCAGAAATGTGTTTTTTGAGCCAGGGAAAAACTCTGGGACTTGATAGGGTTCCATAGATTCTTTGTTTGAATATGGTTACAAAATATGTGACTGAATTATTAATAGAAACAGATGATAGCCAGTTCTTATTATTGGAAGTATTTTTCTTTTATATTAAGCTAGGAGTTATCCAATTGGTATTAAAATTTATTATTTATTTTTGAGAGAGAGAGAAAGCCTGACACAGAGCTTGAACGCACGGACCATGAGATCATGAGATCATGACCTGAGCCGAAGTCGAACAGTTAACTGACTGAGCCACCCAGGTGTCCCTATCCAATTGTTTTTAAAAGGCATCTCCAACTGGGCTTAGCCAAAAGTTAAACACTAGCTCAGGGTTACACAATATCTTGGTTTTCCGACTGTCATGAAAACAGGGTTCCCACTCTGCTACATTGACCCATGAGCTGTACCACCTTATTGGCAGATTGAGATCTCCCTGGGCCCAAAGCAATGATCTTGTTTCTGTTTGTGGTTGGATGGAAGATGTTCACTTGGCTACTGATCCCTGTGACCCAAAGAAAAGCAGGTGAAGGCTGAGGTTAATGCAATATTGAAGTGTTAAGAGGCTTTTTCACAACTCAGGAAACTCTCTTAGCTGAGCTGTTTCTCCTGAAATGTTGAGTCCTGTTTTCCATGGCATGGTGCAGCTGATGTTGTCACTCTGTGGTCAGGAGCAGGAAAGCTGGTGGGGTGGAGAGAGATTAGTGGTCTGAAAATATGTAATTGGTATTGCATGGCAGCAGGGAGTTGACAGCCCTCAGGGACCGCAAACAGGAGAGGACCAACAGCTCGAGTGAATTAAAACAAACTGTGATTTTGAAAAAAAAAAAAAAAAGTAAGAGAAACATCATTGAGTATTTAAGAATTTGATAAATTATGGATGAATTCTGTATTGCCCTCTTAAGAAGGTAAAGTGTTAAATGAGATATTGTATGTAAGGAAGTTAGTATGGTGCCAGGATCATAGTTATTAATCAATTAAAAATCTGGTAGTTTTTGTTATTATTATGTATGGGGGAAGCAGGTCGGTATATCTTAATCTTAGAAATAGTATTATTTCATTGGAATTTTCCCCCATTTGCACTAGAGAATTCTGATCCTCGATTCATATCCTGTACCTGACATTGTGGGTGGAAAAACTCCACTCATGAATTTGGATAGAGCAGGCACACTGCTACGGCAGTTGCCATCCAACTGACTGTGGTTAGTTTGTATAATTGAAGCCAAGCAAAGCTAAGGCAATGCTGGTACATGGATCCTTCTGTTAGACTAAATAAAGAACAATGAGACCATTTTTATGGGGGGAGGAGAAAAAAATGTTTTTAACAGTAGGGAATAGCTTAAGTCTAGGAACCTTAGGCTGTTACCAAATATTGAGGAAAAACTGCACAGAAATCTATAGTCACCCAGATGTTTCCAGAAATCCAGTCTTTGATTTCATTGTAGATGAAATTAGGGAAAGATTAGACTTTTTTTTTTTTCGGGCATTGTGAGACACAACCTTAGCATCTTTCTGGTTCGCTTGTAGGTCTCTCTATTTCGAACTGTGTCAGGGATTCATCCTGGACCAGCACAGCTGCTTTCAGGATGTCAGTCCACTGCTAGGGCCACTCTTCAATCTATAAAGGACTGTTTATTTTGTGAAAAGTTTGCACAGGGATGTAGCCCAGATGGAGGTCTGGTTCATTGGAATGAGCCAGCCAAGTTTGGTATGTTGGTAGCTTCAAGTCACAGAATTAAAGTTTACAAAGCAATGACATTTAACTTTCCTTCCTGGAGATCAACCAAGAAAGATCTTTCTGACATCCAAAAAAGTTAAGTCAGTTCAAATCTGTAATAGTATCATCTTGAGTATCTGGGAATTTTAGCAAGAACAATTCTTTGCTCAGGACAAGATGATAGAGAATGATCAGTATAGGTATAGGCTTAATACAACACTTTCCACAAAGCAAATCTTCCAAATGTTGGCCGTTGAGTGAATGAATTGAAATATTTTAAAAAGAGGTGGTTTTGACATGAAGTCCAAGATTTAATTAAACACTTTTCACCTTCATTTTTCTTATATAGAGGAAACATGTAAAAGCATGACCTCAATATTCTGAAGGACATAGATTCAAATCCTAAGAAAATCATTAATAGTTTTCAAATTCCCTCAACCATAAAATAAAAATTATAATCTATAAGAATTATGTGAAAATCAAATCAGATATTTATAAAGAACTATATGTGGCTCATAGTAGGTGCTCAATAAATATTGGTTCTCTCTACTCTAGTTGTTCTTTCAACCCTCTCTTTAAGCATGACTTTAATTCCAGGCATAAATGCTTAATATGCAAAGGAATAAAAGGAAAATTCTGAGATATATCTTTTAGGTTCAATTCTAGTGATCCACTGCATGTTTGTCTTCTATGATTATGTCACTGGATGGACTATACAGCAATGAGCAATGCATTCAGAGGAGTATTGTCAATAATTTATGGTGATGAGGATACTGTATAAAAATTTTAACAAGTTCATCAAAACTCCTGGGATATTTACATGGTATATTATAAGATCTACCTATGAAGTTGTTTTTGAAAAAAAAAATTGGGCATGAGATGCTTCTCATTCCATGAAAGGAATGCCAGAGAACTAATGTTATAGCTAACCCAAGAAACTATAGCATTTGGAGAATTCACCAGTCTTCCTGAAAATCATATGAGGCTATCCTCAAACACAAATCAAGGAAGTACACTCCAGAGTAAGATTCGTCTGTCATACTCAGTACCTATCTCATAGTCTGTACACAATTGGAGTACTTATTTCCACTGGAAATACTAGTTCCTGCCTTTATTATCACATGACTTCAGAACATTGAGCCTAGGGAGTGGTGAGCTGCTGTGAAGTTCTACATTGGAAGAGTCTAGGAACTATGAAAGGAAGCAAATCTTTAGGGCAGTTAGAGCTGAATGCAGCTATTCTTTGCTATGGCAGGGAATGTGGTCAACAGAGAGAACATAGTCAGAGAGTAGTCAGCTTAGTGAGACAGACAAGCAACAGGAATAGATATTTTACAGAGAACATTTAGAGATAACCCAAACTCAAAAGCAGTAAATAATAAAGACTACTTCAGACAGACTTCAAGTAAACTCTCAGCATGACTCAATCCTAGGCCAGATTGTATGGGACAAAAAGCAAACCTTGTGAAAGATACAGAAAAACCAACAAATGTAGGGATACCTTCTTGGCTCAGTAAATAAATGTCCAACTCTTGATTTCAGCTCAGGTAATGATCTCCCAGTCATGGGATCAAGCCCCACATTGAGTTCCATGCTAAGCGTGGAGCCTGTTTGAGATTCTCGCCCCCTTTTTCTTTGCACTTCTGCCACTCGTATACAATGAGCTTAATGTGGGCTGAGAATGTGTCTTATTTATGTGAATATATCCAACACCAAATATGTGGTATAATTGGTGCTCCATGAATTTATTAAATAGTGGTGTGTATGCACATGTGTTTCTCTGCATATTAGTAGAGAAGGGAGTATGGCCCAAGATACATAGTACATCATATTGGGAACAGCTATCCTTAACTTTTCATCTTGCCTGCCGTAATCCATTATTCTTCACTTTGATTTTTGGAATTTTGGAACTTAATACTAATTGTCATGGATTTTATATGTCTGGGTAATAAGGCCATTTAGTGAAAAGTAATAATATCAAAGAGACATGGTCAAAACTTCTGAAGATTCAACTTCTTGTGGGTCAGAGGGCTTAATACTCCATGGAAATTATTCAGAAATGTTTGTAATTGAACCATAGAGTCTAAGGGTAGGCCTTATCTGTAGACTGTTATGATAACTAATTTTGAGTTCACATCTATGAGAGAAGTTGAGAGTTTAACATGTCATATGAACCAAACGAATTAGTAGTTGTATGGATTGAACTGGATTCCACATGGGCAGAGTGAAACTGCATGACTCTGGAGGGACACCACTCACTTTGTCATCTATGTGAATTATGCTCCACGAAATTGTGCAGCAGGCGACCTGTGAATTATGGATGCAACCCCCAAGGGAAGGTGAAATCAGATGTGTGGAAGATGCTATCAGTGCCCAACCTATATCACTCAAATATCTCCATTTCCTCTACTTGACTTCCAACTTCCAGATAAGCCCAGAGACGTGTCGTTTCCAACACCTTGTCCCCAATTTGAAAAGTGGCATGCTGGGAGCACTGAGTTAATACCCACAGAATAGTTCTTGACCAATGAATCTGGAAGTTGGGGTGTGAGTATGTGTATTTGTGTGGGTATGCACACACGTGTGTGCTCACACACACACACACATCATGTATTGATTGCCTTCAATTTCTTATGTCACCTCCCCACTTTCCTTTCATTATTGCATGTATTTGCCAAATAAATTACTGGAACTTGACTTCTTAGAATCTTCTAGGAGATCTGAAACTAAAACAAAGTACAACCAATATATGCCTAAAAGTTTCCAGAATGTGGTTTGCAATTCTAGTTCCTTTAGAGAAGTCCTCTTCCTTTTCTGCTGGAGTTAGAGTAGTGGCCCTGAACAGCCGTCAGGGTAGAATGAACATTCCTGCAAAATGTAACATGAAATCTCTTCTATGCCCCTTGAATAAACAATTGAAAATCCTAATTAGAGGGCCCTAAAGAGTCACAAAGCATTCAAATGAATGTTGTTTTTGTTTCTACCCAATATTGTACACTCTTTAAAGTAATTCTGGTTACAGCCTTATTCTGTTTTTAGAGTACATGGAAGAGAAATGGAAAAACAAAAACAAAATCACATCTTTTCTGTTATCCATTTAAGGAGCTAAATGGTAGAAAATTTTAAATTTAGAAGAAATGACACAGAATCTCAGAGGATGTGACATAGCAGTTAAAAATACATTAGGAAATGGTGAGTATTCTTTCACTTAGACCAGTGAGACATAGACCCAGGCCAATGCTATCCACAGTGGTTAAAAGATACTCATTCCAGAGAATGTCACTTATTTGGAAATGAATGGAAACATGTCATGTTGAATATAGCTTAATATGGAGAATTATGACCAGGAGGTAATATTATTCATATTAATTATATTGTAGTAACAAAATAACTTGAAAGAAGAAAGAAAAACAAAAAGGATAGGCAGAGAAAACGATAAACTACCTTATTTTTAAAAAGGAGATACAAATTATGAAAGACTCATGTAAAAGGTGGGGTAATATTGAATGTGAAATATTAAGAAGGGAGGATACTCAAGGAGAATTATCACAAAGGAGAAGGGAAGGATATCATGATTGGATAGCAGAAATGGAATGTGGGAAGTCAGTAAGTTAGGAGAACATATACAGGATACAGGATACCAAACCCTTTGTAGGAATACTTTTGGGGACTTTAAATCAGCTCATGGCATTCCTTGACTCACAACCTTCTACTGGCTGTCAATCCCTCTCAGACTAAAAGCCAAAATTCCCTCTAGTGGGACCTATCTGATCTTCCCTTTTACTTCTTATCCTCGTCTCCATAACTCTTCCTCATGTTTACTCATCTCTGTATGCAGTGGTCTTCTTTCTGGGCCTCAAACATGCGAAGCACAATCTGTCCTATCTCAGAATCTTTGCACAGACTCTTCCCTCAGCCCGTGGGAATATGCACATGGCTTACCCCCTCTTCTTTAAGTCTTTACTCACATGCCACCTTCCCAATGAGGCCTTCTATGACCATCCAGTTTAAAATTTCTATCCTTCTCCTGACCACCTTGTTCTGTTTTTCTAAAATATTATTTTTCACCTTCTAACAAAATACATAATACACTTACATATTATGTTTATCTCTTATTTAACTCCTTCCCCTTCCCTTCAACTAGAATGTAAGCATGTTGAAGGTTGGAATTTTATCTAAATTTCTTTTTTCATTGATATATCTCAATCTGAATGAATGAATGAATAATGTCTTGTTGCTTGCTCTACCAGCACTGGCACCTGGCACAAAATAGTTACTGAATAACTGAATGAAAGAAGCAATGAACCTTTACAGGCTTGACTAGAAAAATCGTATAGGTGGTGAAGTAAAATTTCAAATTAACCTTCACTTTGGTCATAAACACTCAAATGTAAATCAAAACGTTATTCAAAGACCAATAGATTCTATAATTCAATCTTTAGTTATGAAATATCTCATCATAAATCTCTTAAATCCAACATCTCACTTTCTAAGCTAAAAGATATACATTTTATTTAGGTATTGTTTGTAAGATACAGTTTCTGGGAGACAGTTTGTAATATGGCCTAGGGTGATCCAGCCTGAAAGGAACAGAGTATTATCTAGTTTCTCTTCTTTTCACCTCAGTGATTCCAAATAGTCACTCAATCAGCATTTTTGCAAAATTCTAATTAATTAAACACAGTGTACAAATACTGACTTTAACAAAAACATAAAACATAAGAATAGTAAACTTCTTAAATGAAAGATTCTTTTTAAATAAAAACATTAACATAAAATACATTCTGCATATTAGTGATGTAGATGTATGTTTTAACAGCCTACAAAAATATTTGAAAATATAGTGGCTTAAATTTACTGTGAAAAAATAGATTTTTGGCTGAGGTGAGTTTCAAACAACCTTGGTATTTTGACCTTTTATGAAACAAACGAATCATGCTCAATCTGACCAGATGACTTTTTTCCAGAAATGGTTCAAACTCTAGCCATGTTTCCACCATTACCTTGTGACAAGAGGGAATATTGACAAGTAATGACAGTTACTTTGACTTCTTGTTTTTGCCACAAAATCCATCTTTCTGTACTGATCAGCATTTTGTTTGTACTTGGGCATGAGACCAAATGTAGCTAATTGGCTTTGGAGCCATGAGATTGGGTCAGCCTAGGTCTTCCCAGATCCTTTTTAATAAGACTTGCATTTAAGAATACATTCATATACATGAGATGTGACAAGCTACAGTGACCCAAATTTTGACATTTTAATTTTACTCTATCACCAGGGTTCAGGGGCACCTCCAAATTCAGTATAACCTTGAAATAGATCACCATAGATAGTATTTTGATCATAGCCACATACAGATTTCAAGTAAGAAGCCAGTTTTTATGCTGCCTTTCTCCTGGAGAAGATATTATCTAACAGAAATGTCTATTTTACTTCCAGAACAAAACACTAGACTATAAAATTCATTAATCCTTTTTTATGTTTTTCAAAGAAGGACTATATCTTTCCAGAACTTTTCAGAACACAGAAGAAATTCATTTTTCCCCAGTTTTATTGAGAAGTAATTGACATGCATCACTGTATAAGTTTAGGTGTGCAGCAAGATGTTTTGGTTTACACATTTTGTGAAGTGATTACCACAATAGGTTTAGTTAATATCTGTCATCTCATATAGATACAATAAAAAGAAAAGAAAAAAAAAAAGCTTCTCCTTGTGATGAGAACTCTTAGGCTCTACAATCTTAACAATTTTCTACGTATTATATACATTAACTATAGTAATCATGCTTTACATTATATCCCTAATACTTATATACCTTATAACTGGAGGTTTGTATCTTTTGACCACATCCCTCCAATTTTCCTCTTCCCACCATTAACCTCTGGTAACCAAAAGTCTGACCTTGTTCTATGTGTTTGGTTTCCTTTTTTAGATTCCACATGTAAGTGAGATAATACAGTGTTTATCTTCTTCTGATTTATTTCATTTGGCATAATGCCTTCAAAGTCCATCCATGTTGTTACAAATAGTATGATTTCTTCATTTTAATGGTTGAATAAAATGTTCGTGCGTGCACATGTGTGTGTGTGTGTGTGTGTATTATCACTTCCTTAATCCATTCGTAGATGGACACTTAGTTGTTTTCATGTCTTGATTATTGTAAATAATGCTATGAACATGGGGATAAAGATTTTTTTTAGAGTTAGTGTTTCCACTTCTTTTGGATATATTCCCTAAAGTCGAATTGCTGGATCATATAGTAGTTCTATTTTTATTTGTTTGTTTGTTTGTTTGTTTGTTTAGAGGAACCTCCACACTGCTTTCCATAGTGGCTATATCAATTTGCAATCCCACCAACAGTGCATGAGGATTCCATTTACTCCACATCCATTCCAGGATTTGTCATTTCTTTTCTGTTTGAAGATGACCATTATGATAGGTGTGAGGTGGTAACTCACTGAGGGTTTTTTTTTTTTTTATTACAAATAGTTTATTGTCAAATTAGTTTCCACATAACACCCAGTGCTCATCCCCACAAGTGTCCTCCTCCATGCCCATCCCTCCTCCCCCCCACATCTATCAGTCTTCAGTTTTTGTCAGCATTCAAGAGTCTCTCATGGTTTGCCTCTCTCTCTTTCCCCCACCATTTCCGCCCTTCTTCTCCCCCTTGGTCCTCTGTTAAGTTCCTCCTAATCCTCCTATACGTGCACACATATGGCAGAGAAGGACAAACTCACTGTGGTTTTAATTTGCACTGATGACTGGTGATTTTGAGCATCTTTTCATATACCTGTTGGCCATTCCTGTATCCTTTTTGGAAACATGTCTATCCAGGTCCTTTTCTCATTTTCTAATTGGATTACAGGTTGTGGTTTGTTGTTGTTGTTCTTTGTTTGGTTTGCTATTGAGCTCTATATGTTCTTTGTATATTTTGGATACTAATCCCTTATCAGATAAATGGTTGCAAGTATTTCTTCCCATTTCATAGTTTATCCTTCATCTTGGTTTATAGTTTCTTTTGTTGTACAGATGCTTTTTATTTATTTATTTTTTAATGTTTTATTTATTTCTAGGAGAGAGAGAGACAGACAGCGTGAACAGGGGAGGGTCAGAGAGAGAGGGAGTCACAGACTGAAACAGGCTCCAGGCTCCGAGCTGGCAGTCAGCACAGAGCCCGACGCGGGGCTCGAACCCACGAACCGCGAGATCATGACCTAAGCGAAAGTCAGACGCTTAACCGACTAAGCCACCCAGGCGCCCCTGTACAGATGCTTTTTAGTTAGACGTAATCCTACCTGTTTATTTTGTTGTTGCTTGTGCTTTAGGAGTGATTTTCAAAATATCATTACCAAGACCCATGTCAAAGAGCCTTTTTCCTTATGTCTCTTTCTCAGAGTTTTGTGATTTCAGGTTTACATTTAAGTCTTTAATCCATTTTAAGTTAATTTTTGTGACTGGTGTGACAGAGATTCTTATAAAGTATTAAGAAAGATGATGACAAAACAATAGATTTCACTTGTACAAAAATACATAATATTAGAAAATTCTGGCTTTTAGATAACTTAGTTTTATATTAGCATGTTAATTAAAATAACTGGAAATGTCATCCTATGCTCTTGCGCTACTGCTGCTGTTATTATTCTTATCATAATCATGTCTAGTTTTCTTAGATTCTGTTAAGCAAAAGAAGATGAAAATTATTGTTAGCTCTGCCTATAAACCATATAAGCTAATTTATGTGATTACCCAAAGAAAAGAGAGCCCAGCCTCTCACAGGAGGAATTGGAAGTCACACTCAAAGAAATATGGTTTTAAGCCCAGTGATAAATTGTGAAGAGACTGGGTCAAGGCTGGAGGGTGATGGGTAGTCAACATGTCACTACTAATTACAAAACCAATGATGGAGACCATGAATGCAAAAGATAATAAAAACTTGTTCAAAAAGTAATATAAAACTCCAGCAGCTCATGACACTGGAGCAATATTTTTCTGTAAAACTAAAGAAGGTGGTTTAGAAAATAACTTTCATTTTTTTTTAACTTTTAAAAATCTATTGAGAGAGAGAGAGAGAGACAGAGAGAGAGAGAGAATCCCAAGCAGACTCCATGCCATTAGTGCAGAGCCCAATGAGGGGCTTAAACGCATCAACTGTGAGATCATGACCTGAGCTGAAACCAAGAGTCAGACACTTAACCTACTGAGCCACCCAAGCTCCACTAGAAAAGAACTTTTAAACAAAACAGTTATTTAAGACTTTTTAAAAGTAAATATGTTCTATAATTTATTTTGGCTATGTTTTAAAACTAATTCAGTACAATTTAATATTTCTCCTTAAATTTATATTTTCTATAGCACCTTGATCATCACTGTTTTGCCACCCATAATACTTTTAGGAATACAACTCCTGAATTTAGAGAGATATTTCTGTAAAATTTATAGAAAAAATAAGAAATATTGCAAAATGTTAACAGTGTTTATCTATGTGTGGAGAGATCATAAATAATTTTTATTTTCTTTTTATGTTCCTTTCTGTATATTTCAAATTTTCTTACATGTCCACTTATTATTTTCATAATCAGAGAAAAATACTGTTAAAAATAATTGGAATGTTCTGTGAGACCAAGAGAACAGATCACTTGGTTAGTTGGTAGAATTTTAATAATGTGGATTAGTTAGTACTTAAATTCAGTTATGTGCTCACATGTTGACAGTCTTTGCCTGTATTTTTTGTTTGTATGTTTTAGGAATTTCTTGACTGACCGAAAGGCATATCTCAGGGTGAGAAATGCTCAGGAATAGTTTCACTTTGTTGATGGGAAAAGGCAAATGGCTAAAACCACTAAAATGGTATGGATTACCTCACCCATGCTGATTTGTTAGAGGAATAGAGAGATGAATGGAATGAGAGGATATGGATCTGCCTATGCCATGTGACTAGTCATCAAACTTTCGTAGACATAATCTTTCCAAATCATCTCTCTAGTATACTCCTCTTCCATTCATTCTCATATCAATAAATGGCATCCATTCTCTTAAGTTCTCTGGCTAGAAATCTAGAAAGTCATTCTTGACAGATTCTTCTTCATTCCTTAAATCAAAGTCTTTTTTTTCTTACATCAAAGTTGTCACCAACCATCAACTAACAAACAGATAAACAAAAAGTAATATATCTATGCAATGAATTATTATTCAGCGGTAAAAAGGAACAAACTACTGATATATGCTACAACATGCAAACATTATGCTAAGTAAAAGAAGCTGGATGCAAAAGGCCACATATTATATGATCCTTTAATAGGAAGTCTCTAAAATAGACAAATCCATAGAGACAGAAAGCAAATAAGTTGTTGCCATGAGCTGGGGAGAGGAAGGAATACACAGTTAATTAGTTTTCTAGGGCTGCCATAGCAAAGAACCACAGACTAGATGGCTTAAACTGGATGGCAGAAATCTATTCTGTCACACAGTTCTTGAGGCTAGAAGTCTGAGATGATGCTGTTGACAGTGTTGATTTCTGTCCCCTTGACTTGTGGATGGATGTTTTCTCTCTCCATCTTCTTATAGCTTCTCTTCTGTGCCTATGTCCAGATCTACTCTTCTTGTAAGGAAACCAGTCAGATTCGGTTATGGCCCATCCATATAACCTCAATTTACCTTAATTTTCTCTTTAAAGGCCATGTCTCCAAATACAGTCATATTCTGAGATACATGGAGTTAGGATTTCAACTTACAAATTTTTGGCAGGAAGAGGGGTGGGGTTGTTAGCCCATAAAGAGGAGTGTCTGCTTAATGGGTATGAGTCTTTCTTTTAGGATCATGAAAATGTCCTGGAACTAGATAGTGGTGATGGTTACAAACATAGTGAATGTACTAAATGACATTGACTTGCAGAGTTAAAATAGTTAAAATGGTGATTTTATGTTCTGTGTATCTTACCACAATAAAAAAGTCATCACCTAGTCATACTGATTTCATCTTGTAAAATGCCTCAAGTCAGTATACACTTGCCATCTCTGCCACTTTAGCCCAAGCCACTTTATTTCTTGCATGATAAATGTCAACAATTTCCAACTACTCTTCTTGTTTTCCACCCTTGCTCTGCTCCAATTTGTTCTCTGCTCTGAAGCCAGCTGCATCTTTTGGAAATGTGGATTCAATTATGTCATTCCCCAGATTAAAACATTTCAGTGATTTCTCATTTTATTTAGAATCAAATCCAAAATTTCTGGCTGTGGCTACAAGCCCATTATGCTCAGGTCTTTGTCTACATCTCAGCTTTGTTTCTCCCCCACTGCCTAATTTTCTCTAATCTCAGACTGTCATCTTTTAACTTTTATCAAGCCAGGATCACACTTATCTCCAGGCTTTTGCATATGCTACTCCTTTCACTCTCATTGCTCAGCCTTCATTCTTTGCCTACCTAACATCTATCATCATTTTTATCTTGAATGTCACTTCCTCAGAGAATTTTTTCTCTGATTTTTTCCATCTAAATTACTTTTTCATATCACACTATTTCTTTTTTCAAAGTACAGGAGACAATTAAAAATTACCTATTAATGTATGTTTTTCTGTCTCTCCTACCAGATTGTAAGCCCAGTGAGAATAGGAACCATGTGTTTTTGCTTAACTGCTATATCCCCAGCAGATCACATTGCATGCAGTATATAGTAGATATTGAATATTTTTCATTCAAAACTATTATTAGATAAATAAATGAAAAATTCAATAGTGTTAGGCTAGAACATTTCAAAAGCTTTATCCATCAAGTCATAATATCATTTGTAATTAAATTTCTTTTCCTTAATTTCAGTGGTTGCTTTTCTTTTTTTTTTTATTTTTAGACAATGGAAATAGTGTTTCTTTTCTTTTTTTTTCTTTCATAGTTTATTGTCAAGTTGATTTCCATATAACACCCAGTGCTCATCCCAAAAAGTGCTCTCCTCCATGCCCATCCCCCCCTTCCGCTCCCCCTCACCCCCATCAACCCTCAGTTCTCAGTATAAGAGTATCTCATGGTTTGTCTTCCTCCCTCTCCCCAGTTATTTTTTCCCCTTCTTCTCCTCCATGGTCCTCTGTTTCTCCTGTTCCACTTATAAGTGAAAACATATGGTATCTGCCTTTCTCTGCCTGACTTATTTCACTCAGCATAACACTCTCGAGTTCCATCCATGTTGCTACAATGGCCAGATTTCATTCTTTCTCATTACCATGTAGTATTCCATTGTATAGATAAACCACATCTTCTTGATCCATTTGTCAGTTGATGGACATTTAGGCTCTTTCCATGATTTGGCTATTTTTGAAAGTGCTGCTATGAACATTGGGGTATATGTGCCCCTATGCATCAGCACTCCTGTATCCCTTGGGTAAATTCCTAGCAGTGCTATTGCTAGGTCATATGGGAGTCCTATTGTTAATTTGTTTGAGAACCAGTGATTTCTTTTCAAAAGCTCTTATAAACTGATGGACTCTCACATAAATAATCTTATGATGCTCTGATGTGGCTCTCAAAAACTTCAGTAAGGCACACAGGAAGGACCAACTCCTACTCAAACAGAAGCAGGACTCAATAAAGAGATAAGAGGACATTAATAAAATAGAGTACATAATAGACTTAATCAATGAAATGAAAAATTAGTCTTTTGTTTTCTTTGATAAATGTATTTAAGGAAAAAAAGAGTTTAAAATAATGTGAAAGAAGGAAAACATAGATACACATGTAAATGTCAAGAAGTATTGACAGAATGCACTCATAACTTTTGCTCGAAAAGAATAATAAAACAATGAGCACTGAGTGTTATATGGAAACCAACTTGACAATAAACTATTTGTTTAAAAAAAAGAATAATAAAACAAAGAAAATGAATGATTAAGAAAGTGTAAATTACTTTAAATGACTTAAGAAGAGGTAAAAGTTGAGTACATCAATAACCATATTAAAAATCTATCCCTATAAAAGAGACTGGGTCAAAAGTAATTTATAAGTCAATCTTACTTAACTTTTAAAGAAAAGAAAATTACTGTTTAATAATGTATCCAAAGCATTAAAAATGTTGAAAACTTCAAAACTCATTTAATTAAGCTGCCATAATCCTAAAAAAAGACAGAAAATATAAAAGAGCAAAAAAAGAGAAAACTGTAGATTAATCTCATTTACAAATATAAGTAAATATCTTAAGTTAAATATTCACAAATGAAAAGCTGTAATTTTTTGAGTATAATATAAATGCCCAAACATGATTATTCTAGAAGTGTAATAATGCTTTAGCATTGGGAAATCTATTTATATAATTCATTTGGATTAACAGATTTGGAGAACACTCTACAATTATCTTTTTTTTATAATGTCTTTTTATATTTGAGAGACACAGAGAGAGACAGTGTGTGAACAGGGGAGGGGCAGAGAGAAACAGAGACAGAATCTGAAGTAGGCTCCAGGCTCTGAGCTGTTAGCACAGAGCCTGACACAGGGCTTGAACCAATGAACCATGAGATCATAACCTGAGCTGAAGTCAGATCCTCAACCAACTGAGCCACCCAGGCACCTCACAATTATCTTATTAGAAAAGGAATTTCTCATGAATCAATACAATTCTTCATAAAGTCAGACTAGAAATAGGCAGGTTCTTTCTTAGTTTAATGTTTAAAAAAATCTGTCAGAAAAACTTAGCAAATATCATAACGGTGAAACATTAAAAGCATTTCCACTAAAGTCTTGACCAAAATAAGTATGTTTAGAACTATTAAGATGAGAACTACAAGTCTTAACCAATGCAACAGGCAAGAAAAGAAAATGAGAATACTGAAACAAGAGACTCAAACTTGTATTTTTGTAAAAATAAAATTGGTAGAGAGAAGGAACAGAACGGTAATTTTAGTAAAAGAGGTTGATACAATGTCAACATACAAAAATCAATCTCTTTTCTATATATAAGTAAAAAAACAAATTAGAAAAATGAAGAAAGGGGCACCTGGATGGCTCATTCGGTTAAGTGTCTAGACTTGATTTCAGCTCAGGTCATGACCTCACAGTTGTTGGGATCCAGCCCTGAGTCAGTCTCTGCACTGATGGTGCAGAGCCTGCTTGGGATTCTCTCTCTCTCTCTCTCTCTCTCTCTCTGTCCCCTTCCCTGCTCACACTTATAAAAAAAATTTTTTTTAATATTAAAAAAAATGAAAGAAAAAAATCCAACTTAATGGTAATAAAAATTGTTAAAGTATTCATAAGTAAACTTAGCAGACTGCGTAAGACGTTTATAGGGAAAATTATATAACTTTTACTCAATTGTATATAATAAAGCCTGAGTAAAGAAGCCTCAGGAAGAGAAAGCTCAATTTTGTAAAGATGTTAATTTAACCTAAATAAATATGTAAATTAAATACAGTCTGAACTAAAATGTTAATAAGATTTTTTAAATGAAAGTTACAAGTGTCTTTTAAAATTTGTCTGAAAGAGAAAACAAGCAAGGATACCTGAAAATGAAAAACTGAGAAAGATGAACAATGAGAGTGTATGTGGGAGGGATGATCATTCCTTTGGTTTTTATTTTTCCTTAAAGAAGAAAACATTTCTATACCTCCTTGGAGGGAAATATTATTGGAGTAAACACTCCAAGGAAACCGGGTTTGGGATGCTGGCACTCTCTTCCTTGAACTGGTTGAGTAATTGCTTTGCAGATCTCATTCTCCCCAGTTAGACCTTAAGAACTAGATCTGTAGGGAAGAAATAGAGTCTCACTTTGGCCTCAAGCCAAACTATATCCTCTTACACAATTTATCAGAAGTTCTATATTTTGGGGAGATTATTGGACACTACTCAGCCTGTCTAAACTTCATGCTGTATGTTTTCTTCCTTATTGTACTCTAAGTGCCTATTGTCAATTTTTGAGGAATCTAGAAAAAAGATGGTGAGTAATCACCAACCTTAAATCTCCAAGAAGGAAGTTGTCTGTCTAATAAGAATCTCAGAATGACCCAAAAGGCAAAGACACCTGTTAATTTAAGATACAATTATGATTTCTAATAATGAGAAAATGATACTGAGGTAATCAGCTCTCCTTTTGTTTTAAAAAAATTAAATCTCTACTTCATCGCAAACTGCAAATAACATTTATATAATTAATCAAATACAACTATAAAGCCTACAGACTTCTTAAAGGAGTGTACAGGAAGTTATTTTGACAATCATAGAGCTGAGAGGATCTGTGAAAAACATTAAACCCCAAACCCATAAAAAACATTAACAGTTTTTATTTTATAAATAAAACAGTGAGATAATGACTCCAAATTTAAATGCAGTAACAAACTGGAAGAAAAAATTTGCAACAGATATGACAGAAAAAGAACGTTCCAGAGGTTCCTATGGTCAATAAGGAAAAGGAAATAACCTAATAAGAAAAATAAACAGTATTACAAACTGGCAGTGCTTAGAAAAAATACAAATGACCAGCATACATCTGAAAATACACTCAGACTTACCAGATTTCCAGAAAATTCAAAGTGTCAATTTTCCCCCATCAGATTGGCAAAACTTAAAAAAGACTAGTATACAAACTGGTGTTCTCCTGAACTATTGGTCAGTATTTAACTTGGTTTAGTCTTTCTCAGGTCAATTTGACAATATTGTTTTCAATTTAAGAGTTACACATTCTTTAACCAACAATTAATTCTGTCTTTAAAAATGCATGTTTAATGTCCTTGTCCTCTCCTGCAGTGATGTTCTTGGAGATCTCTACCCTTCAGTGTGTGAGATCAAAACTCACATGCTCAATTTCAGCCAGAAATATTTCCAAAACTACAACCCAGTTTCTCCTCACCTGTTCAGCCATAGTCTCTCAACCATATCCCCAGGTGGCTGGGGTTAGAAGGAGCTTCCAGTCTCAGCCCCATTGTGTGACAGAATAAGAACCCTATCCTAAAACCATCTAGGCAAAATATGAAAAATCTAACTGCCTGCTGGATTCTAGAAAGTAAAAGAAATGAATGAAGCAGGGAAGTAGAAGTATATATTCTGCTGGTAGGCTTTGGAAAGCAAACTACAGAGCATGTACCTCTGGCCAAAGCAATCCATATTTATATGCGAAATATCCTGACTTCTAAGTAGTTCACTAATTTTAGTTGGTTCACTAAAACAGTTCACTGAAAGTTTAGTTGGTTCACTAAAATATAATTTGTGGATGGCAAAGGAAACATAATTTGACTCATGAACAATTTCTTGATAAGCCTCCAATCTAGCAGTGGCTACCAGTCCAATATTAACTTAATTCATGATTAGTTTCCCCTGGTGGCTCATTGTGCCCTGGCCTGCCTGTATACCCTAGATGAGGCCATCACAATTCATTGGAGGCTCTAGAAGTACTGATCTTCCAAAAGTAAAGGGTCTTATTAGGTCACCTTTTCCAGAAACTTCTCGGCTCCTCTGAAGATGGATAAACCTCTTCCCAGTGACAATTTTGTATCCCAAGAGGATGGGGTGGTACTGAACAGGATGTAATTAAACCACTGAAGGTTCTGGTGGTCTTCCCTAAAACAAAGGTGACTGCTCATTCGTTTATTGCAAAGTCACTCAAGTGACTCAACCAGAACAATGTAAATCTGCTACAACTATATTCTCTCTTCTGGCAGAGAGAGATGCAGCTGGTAAATCACACATTGAAAAAATTAATGTTCTGTCTACTAATTCCCCAACCACATGATGACGAGTACAAAAGCCATACACTTAAAGTGTAGATAAACAACAAACACAAAATGTGTTCTGCTTACAGAGAAAGAGTTTAGGGATCACAACCTCCAATTTAAAGACCAAGGTTACTTTATCCAGTTGAGAGAGTAGGCACTGTTTTCGCAGAGTAATGAATCACATTTTTTTTCTGCCCCACAGAATTCTAATGCTGTCAAGTATGGTAAGATAGATGATCCTATTTAAAATTATATTTTACAAAGCAAAACAGATATAACTCAGTAACTGTGCATCTAATTGACTTAATTGCCTCATTTATCACATGACTTAAGTGAGCTGATGTTTTCTACTCTGCTTCACCCATGTAATTCTTGTAATGTAAGAGCTGAGACATGGTGCCAGGCATGAGCGAGAAATCCTCTCTCCTGAGAAAAGATATCATTGAACTGATGTTGGCTTTGGGTTCCAGTTTATTGAAAAATCAATGTCCATTTGTGCGACCAACACATATGGCTTTCTTCCAGGCTGATGATGGCTTTGGGAGGCTGGCTATCACCTAATGAAGTCAGATCAGCTTACCCAACACCCAAGTTACAGTTGGCAAAGTGACTTTGTCATTAAAATCCAGTTTATCATTCCTGTTGGTGTTTTTCTTCCCATCTCACCCTCTCCTATCTGTTTCTCCTGAAGCCACAGTATTGTTTTTCTCTCTGTAGATAACAGACCACTGGCTCCAATTTTAACATTTCAAAGGGACTCTGTATGATGTTTGGTGCTCAAAGGATAAACAACTTTTTCATATGTATATGTTTGTCATTAAAGGCAGAAAAATACATATATAAGTAGATAGTTCAACTCAGACTTGACTCAAAATAGACATTTTTACAACTCAGAGCCAGGTTTGTAACAGGCTCAATTGAAATTCATCAGGTTAGCTGTCTTGGGTAAATCAACAAAGCTAGGTTTGTTTAATGTGTTGATACATTCCAATAAACAGAGTCCAGCTGACATTTTACATAAGGCTTAAAAAAAAATAATTACCAGTAAAGTAATACCATTTCCCCATTATTAAATGGAGTGGCAGCCTAAATTGCAATGCTATTTCCCAACCCTCCCCAGTGTTCTTTACCTGGAGAATACCCCCAGAGTGATAGTCACTGGTATCAAAAGCTCTGGTAAGGCAATAGGGTTTTTTATTCCCCTCCTGAATCTGCCAAAAGCAACAAAAATTCTTCTGTTAGGAAGTGCCAGCTCAGTTACTAAGCATGGTTACTAGATTCTTACTTAGGTCCTGTGAAGACCTCCCTTTCTATTAGTTAGGAACATTTTGGTTACAGGTAACAAGACTGGCTGATGTTAGTGGAAAAAAGAAAAAGAAAAATTTATATATATAAATGTGCAAGGATAACAGGAGGTCACAGAATCAATGAGAAAATAAAGAACCAACATAGGCTGGATATGAACTAAGCATTTTATACCAAGGGGGAAGAAGCCAATTTCTTCTAGCCCAAACAGGCCGATCTAGATCTGCTGCTACATGCAAGACACCATGGCTGCTGCTGCTGCTGCTGCTGCTATGAAAGAATCTAAGTGTCTTTTGTCCATTGCTAAAGAGTCACACTCCCATGCTGGATGGAGCCCCCAGTTGATTAGGCCTAGGATTTAATGTGTAGTTAAATATTAGTTTAATAAGATATTAGAAACAAGAGAGTATATAGTCATTTATGTTTAGCATTCCTAAAGAGAACAAGCATCTAAAAGTCTGCAAGGAGTATAGCATGACTGAACTGGTAAGTGGTACAAACTGGAGTGGTACAAATCATAGACATTTTGAAGGATTCAAGCTCATTGCAATGAAGCTTCACCACTCAGTGAAGAAATGCCATCTAGTGAGAGAGTCATGTTAAGAAATTTATGTAAAGAAACATGTTCTTTTAGGAGACATAATAAATAGGGAACCAAAAGATAGGGGAATAAGCTAGTTAGGAAGTAGTCTCCAATAAAAATCTCCAAGGATTTGAAAAGGATGAAGATATAGGTTAGGATGAAATACAAATAGGACATAAATTCACAGTGTTCTTCAATTGTAGTAAGGCATATCACGAAATGGTTTTAGGACACATACATGCACATATGTGCACGCGTACACACACACAATTTTTGTACATATATGGAAATTACTCCTCTTGCATAATATTTTATTGGACAAATAACAGAACTCCCATATAGTCCATAGTTAAGGCAGTATGTTTGATTCTTGTCAACAGATTTATTTTAAAAGCCCTCAAGTGGGAGAAGTGACAGGAATCTGCATTTATTGAATGTTCATGGTGTTTTAAGTATCTTTCCATGTCGTATCACTTAATTCTTACAGCATTTCTCCAACATAAGTATGAGCTACTCAAGTTAATGATAATAATGATGAGGTTTGGGAAATGTATGAGCTTTGCTCAAGGTCACATACAGCAAAAACAATTGTGTATGTGTATATAAAAGAGTCACATGTACTCATAGTCTTTGTGTTTTCATCTTCCACTCCCTAGTCTGACTTGTGACACCATCACTTCAGTAAAACAACTCTAGTGAAGTTTATCAGCAATTTCCTTGTGACTAAATTCATTGGATACTTTTCAGTCCTCACCTTACATTGTTTCAGTAGCATCTCACACATTGTACAATTCTCTCCTTCTGGAAACACTCTGGTCTAAGTCACCTTTCCTGCTGTATCAAAATACCATAAACTGGGTGTTTTAAACAACAGAAATTTATTTTCCCACAAGTTCAATATCAAGGTGCCTGCAGATTTGGTGCCTGTTGAGGACCCACTTTCTAGCTTTCAGAGGGCTACCAACTTGATTTGTGCTCACATGATCTGTTCTTTGTGGGAACAAGAAGAGAGAGAAGGCTCTTGTGTTTATTCTTCTTCTTATAGGAGCATAGATCCTATCATGGGGACTCTACCCCATGACCTCATCCAAGCCTAATTCCCTTCTCACCTCCAAATAATATCATGCTGGGGATTAGGATTTCATCATATGAATTTTTGAAGGTGTCATAAGTAAGAGATGAATCACTAGATTCTACTCCCGAAGCCAAGACTATACTGTATATTAACTAACTTGAATTAAAAATATAATAATAATAATACTTCAAAATACTAAACTGAACTTATAACCTGCCCCCCCAAAAAAACCTCTATCCACCATACATACATACATACATACATACATACATACACATACTTGATCTTTTCTAGAATACTGTGTTACAAGGAATGGCAGCACCATGAATTACACTGTGATTTTCATTTATTGGCATAATAAGTATCTGTTAGTTTATAATCAGTCAGCCAAGATATTAATTGTGCATCTATTATCTATTCCAATACTATTCTAAATTCTGGGCAAACATCAGTGACCTAAACAGGCAGGGTCCTTATATGAGGGATTATATGATCTAATGAGGGGATATGAAAAATAAAAAAATAAATACAGAAAGAGGTTAGGGTGTGATTGGGAGAGATGCTATAACTAGGGAAGCCCATTCTGAAAAGATATCAAATGATTTGAGACTCGAACAGTGGAAACCGGGCAGCCACATGACATTGTTGAGGAGGAACACTCAAGTAGAGGGAGCAGCAACTATAATGATCTTGAGATGCAGATGAGTTTTACATGTTCTAGAACCCACGTGCATGCCAATATGGCTGGACTGTATTGCAAGAAAAGGATAGTGGAAGGAGGTGGGGTGGGATTAGGAAGTTCTACAAGACAATGACATTCAGATCAGATCTCTGGAGTAAGAAGTAAAACAACAACAACAACAACAAGCTAGGTTAACAGTTGAGGGAAAAGTTACACTTATAAGAAGTTAAATAATGGCTTTTCATTGAACCTCCTGAAACATAAGGAATAAAAAACAGGCCTGGCATATTCTCAATCTTGATATCTACTTTCATACTGTCCCCTTTTTAGGGGAAATTTAGAGGCAGATGTGATGGACCTTTATTCCATGTTTTTAAAATAACCCCCATGGTGAAAAGACAAAACTGATGAGATCAGAAAATTGTGAGAAAGCTGAAAATTTTGGCTAAAACGTTCCTTGTATACAAAGGATTGAACATAGAAATTCTATTGACATCTAATTGCTGGCATGTGCAGGCTGATAAGTGTTACCAAATGCCTTCCTAAATAAGTGTGGGGTGGTGTGGAAAGAAATGCTTCTCTGTTGGCTAAATGGTGAAAGCAGTAACCTATTAAGAGAATTATTCTCAGAGACTGAATGCTAATTGATTTTATGTGCATGTCAAGAAGCAGATCAATGACAGGCTTGCTACAAAATAGCAGAGCAAAGAAAAATATACAAAGCAGATTGTAGTCAAATGTGGAAAGCATCTGATCTTATCACTGAAAATATCTAGTTTAATGAACATTTTACCAGTTTGGTACTCATAAACTACCTAAAATCCATAAACTGGAATCTCTTGAATTTCACTCTGAGCAATTTTGAATCATGTAAGTTTGTTTAATAAAGGAAGACAACTTTATAACTTCAAATCCTTAAAAAAAATTTATTGAAGCGAAATTTATGTAATATAAAATTAGTTATTTAAAAGTGTATAATTGATTGGCACTTGTACGTTTACAATGTTGTGCAAAAACCATTGTCTAGTTCCGAAAAGTGGAAGTAAACCAAATGTCCACCAACAGATGAATGAATAAACAAAATGTGATATATCTGTACAATTGAATATTAACCAGCCATAAAAATGTGAAGTACTCATACAAGCTACAATGTGAATGATCCTAGAAAACATGCTAAGTGAAAGAAAAAAAAGAAAACCAGACCAAATAGGTAACAATCTATGATTCTATTATATATTCCATTTATATACTTTATAAGTTCTTATATGATGAATGATGGCTGACCATTCCTCTAAGCACTGTGAACTTTTATGAATGTATAAACTATACCTTATTAATCTGTTTCCTCAGCCCAAAACATAGTTCTTGGTACATAGAGAAACTTCTATATCAATCAAAGTTCTTATCATAGAAGTAGAGCCACCGGGATATATATATGTATAACATTTACAGGTATTTATCATACGGACCTGACCTTACATGATTAATGGA
The DNA here is from genome assembly GCA_017311185.1 of Proteles cristata cristata. Taxonomy (NCBI): domain Eukaryota; kingdom Metazoa; phylum Chordata; class Mammalia; order Carnivora; family Hyaenidae; genus Proteles; species Proteles cristata. The sequence goes on from JAESUZ010000812.1 coordinate 149,216, forward strand.
GGCAGAAGAAATAGTCTATGTGAAGTTTAGTTTCTAAGTCTAGTGCTGGGCCCTGATGTTTACATGCAGGTAGTTGGGAAGGGAAGATAGTTATGGACTGAGGGAAACAAATATAAACCGGCAACTGTGAGTTTGAACTGGAACCCTTAAGAATGAATGAATTAACTGTATCCTCTATTGGTTCCTTATCACCTCCAAGTTTATGATTTTGATGATGAAGGTTTTCTTCAGAAGCTAGCACCTGCCCCGTTGTCACAGAGCTAAACACACACCTGGGCCAGGAGTTAGAGAATTTAGATCAGGAGGTGCTGTAGGATCTTGATGAGTTGCTGCTGCCACACTCCATCCAAAAAGCCATGAGGTTAGCTCCAACAAGCAGGAGCTGCAGAAGTGCCCTGTGCTCCACTAGCCTTCTCAGCACTAGAAGACAGCTGGGATTCACTTCTATCTTTCATGTCTGCACCTGAACTAATCTCATGAAGGAAAGGTGTATAAATGTAGTTCAAGCTTGGTTACATTGATGTAATGCCTACAATTACCAGGAATGCTTATGGAATATATGAATAAGCAAATGCAAGAAACAGTGCTTTAGAAAGCATTTCTTTAATTTCCTTGCCTGCAGAGTATACACAAAATATTTTTCAAATACCTATATAGACCAGAAAATGGATTGAGCACTCTGCTAGCATTGTTGTTTTATTATATCTTCACAACAACCCTGTGACATAATCACAATTCTTGTTACACAATTATTTTTTAAATTTAATGAAATAGTTATTACAAAGATTGAGCAAAAGAAGCACAAATTGTTAAGTTAGCAATAGGTACTTAGCCTAGGTAGCAAATAACTGACCTAGAAAACCAGATTTAAATCTGTCCCATTATAAAGCCCATGTACTGTCCACTATACTGCTCTGCCTCCCACAGCCCCACCTTGATTTTCTCCATTTTATGAATAGTGAAGTTTTCTACTGCTTTCATCTCTTTTTCACCTTCTTCCTTTTCAAGAAAAAAAGAAAAAAAGCCTATCTTTTTCTTCCCATGTAACTGCTATTTTGGATGGCTGAGTTGTATAATGTATACTTGTTCAGTGGTGCCTGTCAGATATATTATGAGATTCAGCATCAGAAAATGACAAACCCCTTTTCTTTTTTTCTCTTAGAAGTGAATTATTCTCTCCTTCCTGGTCTCTGTGTTTTGCCCTGTGCTGTAAATCTACTTCCTTGCTATCAGTAATCTTCTATAAAACCATGAGCAAGTCAAATTCTGAGATATACTTCTCTTCTGTTTGTTGATGAGTCCCATAGGTCTCCAAAAGCATGCCGTTTTGCAATGATATAATGCTCGATATTATCTCAAAAAGACTTAATATATAATTAGCAGATTAAAGAATTGTGTTTATTAGTGACCCAAGATCAAGCACGAAAGTGTTAATAACTGACATTTTTTAGTATTTACCATGAGCATGGTCTAAGAGTTTTCTATGAATTGTCTCATTAATCTAAATGACCAGGCAGATGGAAGGGTTAATTATATGTTGATTTTTTTAAAAATCTGACGCTTAGAGAAATTTAAAAATTTGCTCAAATATATAGATAAGTAAATCAACAGGTCCATTTGATCTGAAAGCATTGGTCTTAATTATCATGAAATGTCATTTAAAACTCCTTAACCAAATTTTTCCTATTACTTAACAAATATCCAATGAGTGCTTACTGGATGTTCCAGTATTAATAGCAGATTAAAATACCATCACACAGGATAAAATAAGGAATATAGTCACCACCATATTCTTTTGTTCTAATAACTATTTTCAAAGCCAGTTTATAAAATCTGTATTAATATTTGGTAGGTGGAAGCCTTTTTGAAGGGTCCCTGCAGGAAGGCTGGGAATGAAGTAATTTTCCCCCACAGGTATTAAGATTGTTGCTCTTGTTTTAGTAGGCAGCAGTTAAGTAAATCTAACAACTGCAAGTTTAATTGACTGAATTTTTAAAATTCAAGCTTTTATCTTCATATTTTATGCATACAAAGCAATCAAGGAAAGGATATGTCTTATTTTCATAAATTTTACCTTCTCATTACAATGCTCTGTGAAAATAGGGACCTAGAGAATAGAAGAACCCAACTTGTGGTAACAAATGCTTATGGAGATTTCTGCCATTATAGCAGCAGATCCTCTCTCAAGCTGTTTTAGATAATCCTTTTGCTATTTGTGCTATATTTTCCACTGTCCCCTTCATAATGTTCCTCCCTCTCCCCTGCCTTTCATCTTAGATCTTTAGTACATCCACAGTGGAAAGGCTGTGAAGCTTGACTGGACAGGGACATTTCATTAGAGAATAGAAAGCACAAGAAGGCTAGAGACCTGGCCAAAGTGATCTTCTCTAAACTCTGTCATCTACTTGTTTTCACACCACACATGGGATTCTTGACTGGAAGAGCCAGTGGCTGTCCACTCGGTCTATTGTTTTCTAAACCTAGAGCTTCATTGACACAACAATAAGAGTCATAGAGATGATTTCTCCACAACATAGGATCAGAACCATGTCTGGTTTGACTTAAGCTACTTTTGTGAATATTGCATTATATATGACAGATAGGTTCTGACACAAGCTTCATTTCCTCTTTCACTATGTGAATTAATTTGGTTTGCCATGGCTCAGAGCCTAATACTTTGTAATGGTTTGCCGTTTGCTTTCTTTCTCTGTACAGGGTCAACTGATCCTCTTTTGTATTTTGTTTTTGTTTTTATGTTATTACGTGATCTCTCTTCTCATTTTGCAACTATACTCAAAGTTTTCTTTATCAACTGGGTTGTTTAAAGGAAAAACTTCCTTCAGTTTTCCGTAGATGTTCCACTTCTTATTATCCCTCACCCTGGATATCTGTCCTGGGTGCCTGGCTTTTGTTGTTTTGTTGCTTGTTTTTCCTTTATATATTATATATATATATATATATATATATATATATAAATAATATATATATTTTTTTTTGAGAGAGAGAATGCGAGTAGGAGGAGAGGGACAGAGAGAGAGAATGCGAGTGAGAGAGGGACAAAGAGAGAGAGGGAGATGCAGAATCCAAAGCAGGTGCCAGGCTCTGAGCTGTTAGCACAGAGCCCAACACAGGACTCAAACTCCCGAACCATGAGATCATGACCTGAGCTGAAGTCAGACACTTAACTGACTGAGCCACCTAAGTGACCCACTTGTTTTTCCTTTAAAAACAATGTTTACTTATTTATTTTGAGAGAAAATGAGAGAGAGTTCACTTGCATGGGTGCAAGTGGGGGAGAGGCAGAGAGAGAGGGAGAGAGAGAATCCCAAGCAGTCTCTGTGCTGACACAGAGCTGACACAGGGCTTGAACTCAAAACAGTGAAATCATGACCTGAGCCAAGATAAAGAGTCAGACACTTAACCAACTGAGCCACCCAGATGCCCTGTTTTTCCCTTTTAATCCTGACAGTCTCTATCTGTCTGTGGTAATACTTCCCATGTGTTTAATGACTACCATATATAACCTCTTGCTTTCACAGTAATTCTTCGGAGTGGTGTGTGTATCTCACTTTTACAAATAAAAACCTAAGAATCTGAGAAATTTGACTACTTTTCTAAGGTCATACATCATGATTTAAAACCATGTCTATCTGAATTTAAATCTCAGATTTACTGAAAAGGTATTTTATCCACTTCTCAGTGTAGTGAGAAAAGACTATTTGAATGGAAGAAAATATGTGACAGTCATAAGGCATGGGGCTCTGCAGTTGGACTGCTGGGGCTCAAACTCTGGCTTGACCTTTATTGTCTAATTAACTTTGAATGAGTTACTTGAACTTTCTGAGACATAGTTTCCTCATCTATAGAATGGACATAATTATATTAGCTAACTTTCTGGGATATTATGAGGACTAAGTGTGGTTTCAAATATGATATCACTGTTAAAGGACAGCGGCTGGCATGTGGAAAGAGTTTAGTACATGCTAGCTGCTGTTACTATTATTGTTATTACGTTTCTAACTGAAAAGTAGTTTACTAAACCAAAACATTGGTGTCTTGATGTTTACTGGGAAACCTCAGTGAAAGTCCCTCATGACTTTAGAAGTTCAGGAGCACCTGGGTGGCTCAGTTGGTTAAGCGTCCAACTTTGGCTCAGGTCATGATCTTACTGTTTGTGGGTTCGAGCCCTGCATCGGGCTCTGTGCTGACAGCTCAGAGCCTGAAGCCAGCTTCATATTCTTTGTTTCTCCCTCTCTCCGTCGCTCTCCAACTTATGCTCTGTCTCTCTCTGTCTTGAAAATAAATAAAACATTTAAAAAAAGAAGTTCAGAGGTTTGAATATTTAACTATTTTATTTATACTCACAGTCACATGGAGCCATATCTATGCTAGAAAAAAGAAAGGAAATTTTTTTCTTTAAATTAGTGCATTCCAAGCTATGATAATATTACTTCTTTTTTTTCTGTTTGACTCTGTTCTTAAATATGAAGTGGAATATTCACCAATTACCACACAATGCATGAAGTAGCCTCATCCTATAAAACCCTATTCCTGGAAAACAACCTTGGCTTGGCTTTGGTGATTCTAAATGTGAGGATCAGAGTCCAAAATTGACTCCCTGGAAAGGCTGTTCAGACAGCAGTTAACAAATCACCCTCTAGCAGGAAGAATTCCCGGACAAGCTGGGCAGGATCAGGGCTCTCACTTCCCATAAATCTCCCACCAGCCATTGCCCTTCTTTCTGGGAATCACCATCATTGTTTTCCATTTTCTCTTACTCTCTTCTTCCCTCTCTCCCTCTTCACCTTCCATTCTCGTTCCTTCCTTTCTTTTCTTCTATTAGGGAATTAAAGCAGATATCAAAACCAAATATAAAACTAATCCCTTGATATGCCCTGTGTCTGTAATACTATGTGTACTGTGTATATGTAAAGTTGGGAATTTAGGACTTCATGGGGAGGGACTGTGTTTGGTCCTGCTCTGAATGATACCTAAAACAGACCTTCACACTCTGCCAAGGCCACAGAGGCTTTAAGGAGAATCATGTTCACACACACACACACACACTCTCACACACACACACACACACACACACACACACACATTCATGGGTGTTAATCTTACTCAGTGCTCCATGGCATTGGCCGTAATACCTCAGATGTATTTGGAGAAGAATTATATTGAAATAATAATTATAAAAGCAATGAATAATTGGGCCTTCAATTTGGGTTATAAGAATGATCTCTTCAAAAGGAAGAAAAGAAGGCCCCGGCACCTCAACCAAAACTTTCTCCTCTGCTTTGCTGTAAAACATCTATTAAATCATGGTGGTCTTAATTACTTATAATATTGAAATTAGTTCAAACTGTCCCTTTCTGAATTTCCTGGTGTTTGCCTATACTGGAACATTCCTCACCTTGGTGAGGTGAGTCAGCTTTTTCCAGTTCTCTAGCTCATTAGCTGACTTGTCCCTCTGCCAGTGGTTTCCAAACCACTCACAAGAGTGCGACAAAATTTCACTGGTATGAGGTAAAATGAGAAAAATAAGGATATTGTGAGGGCTTTTTTTAGGGCTAAATTTATTTAATTGAAAGGAAGATCATTTGCTCTGAAATTATGTAATTTCTATATTTTTGTGACAAAGAAGTCTTTCTTTGATGAAAAGATCTGCAAAAGAAGAAAACTGAGGACTCGTGGCCTTAAACTTTGGGAAATGTGAAATGGAAAAACCGCCTTAGGCCACACATGGGGTGTGGGTATATGTGTGTGTTTATAGCCAGGCACCCACCTCAAGTGATCAAGAAACTAGACAGTTCATAAAGAAGGCTCTTAATAGGGGCCCAGTGTGGAGTTTTAGCTCTAGTTAGACGGTTGCTAAAGCAGAGGAATTACTGAAACAGAAGGGGCAGCTCTTCTGTCATTACAGAAAATCCTTTATTCTTCACATTGCCTTTTCGGGATGTATTTTCTTCTTCTGAGCTATAATTGGTGTCATTTTTAACCTGATTTCACTTGAATAAAATTGTTCCCTAGTGAGAGCCTTGATGAGAGTAGGCAACAAATTAAAACAGGAAATGAATGAAAAGAAAAAAATGCTCTGAAAATATTTATAGTAATAATGGTACTTTAAATTAATGTCATGGCTAAAGTTTTCTAGAAAACAAAATGCAGGAGAAGCCTTGATTGATGATGCTTTTTGTTTGGAAATGCATTTTCAGGACAGCAAAAAAGAGAGAAAAAAGAAGTGCTTTCACATGCATAGTGCATTTATTCATCTCAACAGAAATAAAGCAAGTAAGTGATCAAACTGAAATTTTGAGAAGCTGCTTTTAAATACCATTTTTGGATATCCCTACTGTTTCCATGATTAATAAATGAGTAAAGGTACTCAGGCAGGTGAATGGCCGGCCCAAGTCTATGTAGTGGGAGAGTGGCACAGCTGGATTCCAAATCAGGCTTAACTGGTGAGCTGATAGGCCTTTGTCACTCCTGCAGATTGGCAGCACACAGCTTTTTGAGGGATATCTGGGACAAGAATTATTATTCTAGTTTTGAAGAAAAAGGAAATAGATGCATTGAAGAGTTTAGTAATCTGTCTAAAGATAAACCAGCAAATAAAATCCAATTGTGAAAAGAAAGAAAAAAATGAAAATGAAAAAAATCAAGTGATAATGGGTTCAGGAAAAGCATTTGACAAAATTCACAGCCATTTATAATTTTTTAAAAAAGCACAAAACTCAGCAAACTAGAAATAGAGAGAAACTTCCTCAACCTGATAAAGAACACCTGCAGAGAGCTTCAGCAAACTTCATATTTAATGGCAAGAAACTCAAAAGATTTCCCACTACGATTGGGAATAGGCAAGGATGTCCCTTCTTACCACTTCCTTTTAACATTGTGCTAGAAGTCCTAGCTAATGCATTAAGACAAAAAAGGAAGTAAAAGGTATACAGATTGAAAAGGAAGAAATAAATGCTTTGTTTGCAGATGACATGATTGCCCATGTAATAAATATAAAAGAATCAACAAAATACTTAGAACTAGTAAGCTATTGTAGCAAAGTTGCTTAACAAAGTCAATCTATAAAAGTCAACTGCTTTCTTATATGCCAACAACAAGCAAGTGGGATTTGAAATTACAAACATAGTACCGTTTATATTATCACCCCTTCACCAAAGAAACACTTAGGTATTAATCTAACAAAATATGTACAAGATTTGTATGAAGAAGCTGATAAAACTCTGATGAGAGAAATCAAAGAATAATGAAATAAATGGGCAACTATTAGTTCACATTCATTGATAGAAAGACTCAATATCATCAAGATGCTGTTCTTCCTAACTTGATCTGTAGATTCAATGCAATTGGAATCAAAAACGCAGAAAGTTATTTTGTGGAAAAACCAATTTAAAGTTTCTATTGAGAAGCAAAAGACCCAAAACCGCCAACACAATATTGACAGAGAAAAACAAAGTTGAAGGAATGACACTACCCAACTTCAAGACTTATTGTAAAGCCACATGAATCAAGAGAGTGTGGTATCAGTGAAAGAATTAACAGAGCGAAAGAGCAGAATGGAGAGCCCAGAAATAGGCTCACACAGATAGAGAGAACTGATCTTTGACAAAGGAGCTAAGGCAATAGAATAGAGCAAACATAGTCTTTTCAACAAATGGCACTAAAATAACTGAACATCTCTATGCAAGCAAAAAAAAAAAAAAAAAAAAACTGAATCAAGATACAGACTTTACACCCTTTACAGAAATTCACTTAAAATGGATGGTAGACCTAAATGTAAAACATAAAACTATAAAATTCCTAGAATAATAGGTGAAAATATATATGATCTTGGGTTTGGCCATCACTTTTTAGATGCAACCCTAAAGACAAGATCCATGAAAGAAAAATTGATCAGTTTTTCTGTAAACCTAAAACTGCTATAAAAAAATAAAGTCTGTTTAAAACAAATAAACCAACCATCCTGCAACAGACAGAGTAGGTGGAGATGAGGTTTAAAAAGAAAAAAGAAAAAAGAAAAAGAGTAGCAGACCCCTAGAGGGATCATGGAGAATTGCTTTTAGACCCTGGTTTCTAAAATAGCATTACCTTGGGAAAGTAGTAACTTCTCTAGGCTACATTTCCTCTTGAGAAAGTAAACATGTAGAATAGGTAATCTCTCAGACTCTTTATAACCCTCCCACATGCTCAGTTTTGGAGCAAAGTAATCAAGGCTACTCTTGGGGGGCTCACATATGTGTTAGGATTCCTGAGGAACTGAATGAATCCTCTTGCCCTAAATGATCTCCTTCTTTACTTGGTGTGTCCAACAGTAGTGACTCACTTTTTGTGTTATAAAGGCTGTCTCTCTGCACATAGTAAAAGCAGATTCAGGGCACCTGGGTGGCTCAGTCAGTTAAGTGTGTTACTTCAGCTCAGGTCATGATCTCACGGCTTGTAAGTTGGAGCCCCATGTCAGGCCCTGTGCTGACGGCTCAGAGCCTGAAGCCTGCTTCAGATTCTGTGTCTTCCTCTGTCTCTGCCCCTCCCCTGCTTGTGCTCTCAAAAATAAGTAAACAATAAATTTATTTTTAAAACAGATTAATCCCAGCTCTAACCCTGCTTTCTAATACAAATACCCTTAAGAATTATTATATCTTCAGGCATAAGCTTAATTAGTGTTTATTTTGTTAGGGCGGGGGAGTCAAAGCAAAATCTAGTATATAATCAGGTGTTCAGTATATTAATTAAGTAAATGGGTGGGTGGATCAATGATTTAAAGGAGAGGGGTGCAGGGGTAAATAAAGCTGTAGGTGCACAGAATTGCATCAGGGTCATGGAAGGAGGCATGATTCCCAGAACATGGGATATATGGAGAAAGTTCCAGAGATAGATTTAGATTTGCCTACTTCACACTTATGCTTGAGACTTGCCCGGGTAACCCATTCCATCCCAATTTTTCATCAGTCACTCATTTATCAAAGGGATGCCTGGGTGACTCAGTGGGCTACACAGCCAACTCTTGATCTCAGTTCAGGTCTTGATCTCAGGCTTGTGAGTTCAAACCCCATGTTGAGCTCCACGCTGGGTGTGAAGCCTACTTAAGAGGGAGGGGGGAAGAGTAAAAGAGAAGAGTGAAAAAAATTGAGATCAAGATATAATCATTAATATTCACATTTCTTGAGTATCTACTATGTGCCAGAAACTGCACTCTGCATCAGGGATTCAATGATGAGTATGTATACTTCATAGAAGTATTTGGTTCCTCACTTAATGCCTACACAGCAAAGTGGATACCAGGCTTCCACCTACTTTCCTACTCTTGGTACTCTTACACACCAACACAAAACTCAAGAAAGATTTTAAATGTTCTGTTCATCCAACTTCCCAAGTTTTACTGTTTTGAAGGCTAGCTGAAGTAAAAAAAATTTTTGTGGGTTTTCCTACTGTGAATAAATGCTGCCCCCTTGTGGAACAATAGCAGAAGTGTAGAAGACTGACTTAACGGCCATGAAAGCTTTATAGTTCAAGAAAAGTCAGGGTTAGAAAGGGATTTAGTTAAATTTCATTGTTTTGCCATCGGGGAGCTTGATGCTTGGGAAGGTCAACTTTTTTGTCTTTATCTTGGATGAGGAGAGAGTAATAACAGAGAATGAAAGAGGGGACTGAAACATGATTTCAGACTTAGTTCTTTTCAAGTTCACTAGACTGGGGACATGGTTGTTGATATTTTTGTTGCTCCCACATGTGTATTTATCTATATATTTCCCCTTTATTTTCCATCACATTCAGGCATGCTACATCTCTTTCATACTCCCCTTTTCATAGTGCAGTGTCAGACAGACTCATTCTTGAGTGCTCAGCACATGTTCAGAGCTGTCTCAACCAATCTGTCTTTGTATCTGTGTGTCCTCTGAATTTTGTCCATATGATTGTCATATCTTCTATAGGTTTCTGGGTGAGGGACTTTAAAGCCCACTCCCTATTTCTGAATTTAAATCTATAGGAACAAACCTCACATTGTCTTCTCTTCCATTCAGATAGTCATTCAGCAAATATGTGTTGACTACCCACTATAAATTAGTTCAAAGTAAAAATATCTAGTCAGCGATCCCTGAAATTCAAGGATATAAACATCTTATGTAATCTGAGACCAAATCTTATGTGTCACATAAATCATTCGGAAACACTACTTATAATAAAATTGTTGTAGTATGTAATTTTTTCCATCTACTTCTGTAGTTGATATTCACATATTTATACAGCTTAGATTTATAAGGATATTTAAAGCCCTTCACTCTACTGAGGATCTGTCTTAATTTGTGTAGCAAACTCTGTAGACTGTCCAGTACATAAAAAGCAAAATAAAGCCAAAAAAAGACCTAAAAGTGGGAATGGAAATCAATGAACTTATGCTTGCAAGTGTTCTGGGCATGAAGGTTCTTTTTCTTTCTTTCTTTTTAAATATAATTTTATTTTTTTATAGTGTATTGTCAAGTTGGTTTACGTATAACACCCAGTGCTCAACCCAACAAGTGCCCTCCTCCATGCCCATCAACCCCCTTCCCCTCTCCCCCACCCCATCTGCCCTCAGTTTGTTCTCAGCATTAAAGAGTCTCTCATGGTTTGCCCCCCTCCCACTCCCCAACTATTTTTCCCCTTCTTTTCCCACATCATCCTCCGTTAACTTTCTCCTAATCCACCTATATGCGCAAACATATGGTATCTGTCCTCTGCCTGACTTATTTCACTCAGCATAGCACCCTTGAGTTCCATCCATGTGAGCATGAAGGTTCTTAATCTGTGTTACCAATGCCTGGAATTCTGTTTTAGTGTATTATAGAGGAATGCAAATTTAATTATGAGAAAACTGATTAGGAGAGAATGAGAAGTACCTGATTCCTGAGTGGATATTAGTCAAGTTGTTTAATCCCTCCAAGATTCACACAGAGGGCTACTTCTAGTTCATTTGGTGTCTTTGGGCACACTGGAAGAGGCACATCCTTTTGGCCAGTGTAGCCCCACAGACACTAAGCTTGGTGAATAGAATATGAGATGAATCTCAGCCTTCTCTTGCTCCTTACTCTGGTCTCCGTGTGTGGTATCTGCTCCAATATATCTTATGCCCTGGCCAGATACTTCAACAGTAAAATGGAGCTTGCAGCTGTTTTGTGCTTTTCACAAGGTTGCTGCAGGGATCTCACACACACAAAAAAAGTATACACGTATGTATACATGTATATGTACATACATACATGCATGCATACATTACATAAGCTGTATTCTACAATACAATCTAACATCCTGTGTTTGGAAGGGAGATTATTATAACAACAATCACAGATATGCTCATTAGAGATGCTCAGAAGAGGAGGACTTGTAGCTGCTAATGAGACATCTGTTATAAATGTCATCTAGAATGGCCTGAGGATGTTCCTGTTCTATAAAGCACAACATGGATTTCTTGGAAGCCTTCTCTTCTACCAAAATTCCAAACAGCAAAGCCACAGCCCTCGTAGAGCATTCTGAACCCTGTAGTGTGAATTCACACAGGTGGCGACTGGCAGACGACTGCTGGCAGCTGATGGCACCAGCTCTCTCATCTCTCTTTCATATCCCCTCACTTCTCAAGCCCTTGTTATTTCTGCTAGAAGAATTAGCTCAGCGTGTGTGTTTAAAAAATATTTTCAATATTTAGATTTTTGGTTTTATGGTTCAGTTTAATTAAGGAAAATGCAAATCACCAAGGTAAGTAATTAATTTTTCACTCCTCAGGCCACAGCCAAAGTATAACTAATTTTACACCTACACACACACACATACACACACACACACTCTCTCTCTCTCTCTCTCAAGCATCACTAAGTATGCTTCCACCTTAGCTCTGTGACCTTCCAGAGTTTCTGCCTGGAATGCTCTTCTCTGCATAGCACAGGAATAACTTCCACCTGCCTTTAAGTCTTTGTGGTTTGGTTTAATGATGTTGATGTGCAATGAATATTGATTGAACTAAATTGAACACTGAAGGTGGTGGGAATTGTTGACCCATAAGTTTATTTTGAGCTTAATATTTTTTGAGTATTACTTTAAAATGTTTCTCTATAATTATGCCCTCTATTTAAGGCTGATGTTTATTATATTTCATTATTCATATATAGCTTAAATGAGCTCATCAGTATGTTTTCCAAATACTTATGCTGACCAAAAGTCTGGCAGACAAACCAGCTCCCATGCTTGGTATTACCTTGTGAAGTTACCAGGTGTGAGTGTGTGTGTGCACATATGCACGTGTACATGTGCGTGTACCTGCATGTTTGTGCATGTCGGAATACTTGATATTCTTTGGGGACTCCAAGCCACTAGAAGATGAAATAGGCAAATGGGGCAATAGATGGATAGACAGTGACCTTGATCTAGAGGCTTTGGCAGCTATTCCTCATACAGCCTTGAAGTACTGCTTTCTCATGTAGTTTATACCCTTTAATGATCCTGATTCCAACCTTCTCCAAAGAAATTTTCAAAATTAGTTGGACTGGCCAAATCATGGTGGAAATCATGTTTTGAAAAGGCAAACACATAAATATTTTAGCATTAAGTTTAAAGTTCACATAGATAATCTTTCAAGTCTTTAATAAACTATAATCTGGTTTCAAAGCCTATTGCTACATTCTAGGATGTCTACATTTTTAAGACAAACTGCTTTCTTATTTGATTTTTTTCATAATGATATAGCTTCATGACTAAGAGCCTAATCATATTAGCTGAATTATATTCCAGATTTACCACTTACCAGGAGTATGGCTTTAGGTGAGTCATATAACTTCTCTGTGTCTCAGGTTTTCATCTGTAATTTTTTTTTTAAGTCCAAGTGTTTAATAATGATCCAAGATATTGGGGGTACTTTGGGACAGTAACAAGAACAAAGCACGGCCCACCTGCCTCTGCTTCTGAGGCTCAAATGCGGTCAGGCAACAGGTTCCTATCCCCCATTCAGAGGAGGAGACAAGGGGTCAGAAGCCTCACTCCAGCCTTCCTACAGGATTACTTCCTAGAGTTACTGACAAGAGTTGATGAGATTACATTTTAAAGTGCTTCATGAAGTAAAAACTTAATAAATGTTAGTTATAATTATATAATAGGATAGGATGTGTTTGATGTGTCCTTAAGTATTTCCTCTACAGTGTTCCTTTGCTTTACCATTCTACCTAGGAGTGTCACGTGGCAATTTTGTTGAAACTGCTTCCTTGTAGATCACTGGAGGAGGGTTGTAGAGACCACGATGTTGACAGCAGTAGACTGACAGATTCTTAACGTGTGAAAAGAGCAGGAGATTGCGGTGACCTATGCCAGAATCTTAACGTATTGTTTAAAACCAGACCAAATCTTGCCACCGTATGCTGCCACTCTCTGCCTTTTGGAACTTCTTATGACTCTTGGTGTCCTTGTAATTCATTTTCTTCCTCTCATTTGCTGGTTTTCCTTTTCCAAATATGAAATATTCAAGGTGAAGGGAGAAATAACATTTATTTGGTACCTACTCTATGCTGGAAATTGGGCTAGACATTCAACCTTTTCTGTCTCCATTTTATAAATTTTGAGGTTAAGAGGTTAAATTATTTACTCAAAGTTGTACAGTTATTAAGTGGCCAGTTAGAGATTCCATTCCTGATCTCTCTTCCTCTTCCCTACTCTTTGTGAATTAGAAGGCTGCCCCACTTAAAAGGCCCAAAAGAGGATTTTACTCTCAATGCCAAGATGACTGTTAATCCTGCTCCAAACATTCTGTTATTTTCTACTCATCATAACCCTACTTCTTTTTCAAGTGTTAGCACAATGCTATGTTCTCCATCTCCCCTATCATGCTGCTAAGTCATTGTCTTGCTAGAGTGTAGAACATCCAACAGCATGTAATGCAACACCTTAGGGGCATGTTATTATGTGGCTAACACTGTTTTAGTCACCGATGAAAAAGAAGTAAGACATTCAAAGCAACCAAGATTGCATCCAGACAAAACACTTTGAAGTCTTCTTCAAAGTTACCTGTGGCCACTACTCATTTGATTTGTAATGGAAACAGATTGACAAAAGAAAAGAAAAAAAATCAAGCTCTTTATTCAGCATCAGTTTTGTGACAGTCCTACGATGGGTGCTATGCATATATCGACTCTTGCAAGTTGTATAACTGAAGTAGTGGAAACACTAAAAAGGTGCCAAATCCATAATTGTGCATGTTTGGGCTGCTGGATGCTCTAGGGAGTTAAATGACTAGATAGATGCAAACATACGCACTCACTACTGACATGAATCTCACATCAAATCAAAAGAGATTGCAAACAGGAGCTGCATACATGAATTGTATACAAAGTTTTAAGAATATCCTATTTATTTACTCAGAGAAGGTGCAGTCTCTTTAAACATGTCCACAATTACCTTTCATTTTTCCCTAATAAGGTTTTCTTTTCTACCAGGCAACTGCATTTTGACATGGATGAATCACTCTCTCACTGTCACAAAATATTAGTTAGAAATTGATCAGGTTTGCCAGTTAGGCAATCAGACTTCTTGAATTCCCATTTTATGTGGAAGAACACAATCTTGCTGACTTTTAGGTGTATAACAGTAATACTACCTTAGAAAAAGTTCTTTCCTAGGGAGAGACCGTGTCAGAAGTCATTGAGAAGGAAAGGAGTGAATGGGATCTGAGGTTCCATTGTCTGGGAGCTTTTTGAAACAAGGAAGTGAAAACAGAATCAGGAGGGCAAAAGTGTATCACTCAGCATTTGCCACACTGGACCAGGACTTGTCACTCTGGGCATGCCCTCCTCCTGGGTACTCTATAACTTTAGGCTCTGGAACTACTGATCTTGGCTCCACTGTATGAAATAGTAGTCAAGAGCATGGGTTTTAAAACTAGAAAGACTTGGGGTGCCTGGGTGGCTTAGTCGGTTAATCGTCCGACTTTCGCTTAGGTCATGATCTTGCGGTTTGTGGGTTCCAGCCCTGCGTCGGGCTCTGTGCTGACTGCCAGCTCAGAGCCTGGAGGTTGTTTCAGTCTGTGACTCCCTCTCTCTCTGACCCTCCCCTGCTCATGCTGTCTCTCTCTCTCTCCTAGAAATAAATAAAACATTAAAAAAAATTTTTTTTTAACTAGAAAGACTTGAGTTTTAATTGTGATTTTTCACATCACTAAATGACTTTGAACACTTAATTTTCTAAGCTTCAGCATCCTAATAGTTGAAATATGGAATAATGCCTGCTTCAAAGAATGCCCTGAAGTTTAGTATATTTGATATTTATATTTGTCTACCAGCCACTATAACATATCCAGGAGAAACTGTAAATAAGACAGATAAGGTCCCAGAACTCATGTAATTCATCAGAGGAATAATCCTATGTTGAGCAAACAATTAATTATAATCATGGAAAATCCTGCAAAGAATGAATATAGAGCCCAGGTGAGCAGACAATAGGGAAACTATACTTAGACTGGAGACATGCATTTAATCTGAGACCTTGGAGCTTTGCAGTGAGCAGAGGAAACATGTCTCAGGAAAAAGAAACTGCAAGTGCTAAGACTCTGTGGGGTGGAGGACCATGGTGCAGTCCAAGATCTGAAAGAAGGGCTGGGGTGTGGTAAATTGTACCCCAGATTGTACAATAACTATATTCTCACAGCAATGAGGGGTAGGAGGAGATTTCTACATGAAAGAATAACATGACCTGAACTACATTTTCTTTTTTCAATAATTAAAATTTTGAAAGGATCACCAACTTACAGAAAACTTGTAAGTGTAAGGAATGAACCTGTGACTTTTTTTGGGGAACCATTGAAGTGCAGTTTGGTGACCTATTGCTTACAAATACATTTAGTATGTATTTTTGACAAACAAGACATTCTCCTATGTAATCACAGTACAACCACCACCATCAGAAAAATAATATTGATACATTAGTATCAACTAATCCTCAAAACCCAATCAAGTTTCACCAGGTCTCCCAATGTCCTCGTTCTGAAAAATAACAAAGTCAGAATCCTACTACAACCTATGACTTAGTTGTCATGTCTCTTTAGAGTCTTTCAGTTTGGAGCAAGTCCTTAGTATTTCCTTGAATTTCATGACTTTTAACCTTTTGTACATTGCAGGCCAGTTATTTTATAGAAGTCTTCTTAGTTCAGTTTGTCTAATATCTCCTTGGCAGGAGTAAACTTGATGTGATGCTGTAGTCTCATTGTATCCTATCAATTGTCAGACAGTCTCAATTTGTCCTATTACTAAATGACATTCACTTTGATCACTTTGATTAGAGTGATGTCTGCAGGGCTTCTTAACCCTAAAGTTACAATTTCCTCCTTTTAATAAATAAATATTTTACAGTCAATAGTTTAAAGCTATATAAATATCTCGTGCATCACAGTAATAATTGGATTATTTATTAATTTACATCTTTATTGACTCAGTTTCCTGCTTTATTCAGTGTGTTATAACTTGTTAACATTTTTTATTTATATGTTCAAGTTTTCCCTCTCCTCATTTTGTTCATGGAACCTGCTCAAGTGAGCTTTTGAATCCTTTTGACACGGCCCCTTCATTTTTTGAACACTGCTTGCCTCCTGGAGCAGAGGCACTTCTTGAACTTTTCCTCACCCAGAGCTGAACCTAGGTGATCTCAAGGATATAGGATCCTTTTGGACAAAAGCATTTGGAAACCAGGATATGGGCATTGGGAATGCTTAGTATGCTACTGGGTTGGATGTTGCTTCTTCAGTCCTCACGGTGGACAGAACTAGGAGTGCATGTGCATGCGTGTGTGTGTGTGTGTGTGTGTCTGTGTATGTGAATGAACCTTGTAATATTGGATTGGAACTAGAGTTGTCAGTGTGGACTTGTGATTTTAAAAATATATGTGGATTGAGAAATAAATGTGTGCGTGTGCATACATGTTCTAGTTTTCTCCTTCTTATATTTGCATCTCCCTTTTCCAATAGTGAGAAAACTGTTTCAAAATATTCTTTATGCATGTATTTGATAAATCTGGGGATGCAACAAATCTTGCATATCCATTGCTCTCTCCTCCTGCACAAATTCCTGCCTCCCCTGCTTGGACTCTTACATCCTGTGACAGTGGACAGTACAAGGATGCTTACCTCATCGTGCTTTGGGTTCAACTCACAACGCCAAGCCACCTGTCCATATGGATGCTCCCCATCCCTACCCAGCTCAGGCTCTGACTTCCAGTGCCAGCCTTCTTCTCCCACCAAGTGGAGCCTTCCTCAGTGCTTAGATACTGGCACAACGTGAAAAGCTGCCCCACCTTTCTCATCCTGTTTGAGCTCTGATTCCCCACCGAAGTGTACTCCCTCACTCCTCTGCGAAGCCCTTCTCACCTTGCTCCAGCATTGACACTCCATGGTGGGGCCTTGAGTCAGAAATATGCCTATTATGCCAACGTAGTAGCGAGGAGGCTAGTGTGCCTTGAAATGAATTAGTAAGGGATACTGAGTGGTGAGGGCCACATTGTATATGGCCTACAGGGTTACTTTAAAGTGTTTGGCTTTTGTTTTAAGTGAGACTGGGAACCTTTGGAGGTTTCTAGTGACATGACCTGACATGTTTTAGAAGAATCCATCTGGTACTGTACTGTGACTAGATGAAAGAGAGACATGGTTAGAAATAATGTGCAATGTATTGTTACAGTGTATTGGTACAACATATGGATATACTTTACATAAGAAAAACATACATCAGAGTGTGCTTAAATTCTATTATCTACAGTGGTACAGTATTATAAATGTCTGAAAATCATTGTTCACAGTGGCAAGAAAACCAGCAGCTGAGTAGTATTACATGTAAAATGGGTAGACTTCTTTTCTTCCTAGGTTCAAAGAACTAATTAGTGATAATACCTGCTAGAAACAAGACGCTGATCATACATTAGTATTTCTAGAACACTAATGAGAAAAGAGACATTTATGGGATTAAGTTGTTTATTGTATGGGGATGTTCTGTGTAAAGATTTGAAGCAGTAATGTTAGTATGTGTATAATTTACCTAATGTTATTCTGTATTCTTATGGACTTCTAAAACAACATTGAGGTGATCAAACATTTAATAATTTGGTATCAATATGAAAATAGTCCATTTTCCACTCTTATGAAAACATGTAATTTATATTACTGTAGTTTAAATTCTTTTTAGAATTAGAAAATAAGCAAAAAAGAAATAATGAATGAAATGCATCTATTATAGTATACTACAAAGATAGGTATTGATAATATTTTGGACACATATTAAATCTTTGTAACCATATATGTGGTGTACCATTAAAAATGACACAAATTATTCATGCATATTTTGAATATACAGTAGTATATAGATAGGCAGTTTTTAGTTTGCTGCCTTAAGTTTGTCTTCTAATATATTAAAATAATTAAGATGCTTTTACTCTGATTCTTTTAATAAGGGTTCTATTGAAATATATATATGTATATTTATATGTTTATATTAGAGAGAGAGAGCACAAGTGAAGGGGGCTTAGGGAGACAAACAGAGAGAGAGTGTCTTTTTAAATTTTTCATGTTGTATTTATTTCTGAGAGTGAGAGAGAGAGAGACAGTGTGAGCAGGAGAGGGTCAGAGAGAGAGGGAGATACAGAATCTGAAACAGGCTCCAGGCTCTGAGCTGGCTGTCAGAACAGAGCCGGACACGGGGCTCAAACCCACGAACCATAAGATCATGACATGAGCCGAAGTCGGACACTTAACTGATTGAGTCACCCAGGTGCCCCAAGAGTGTCTTAAGCAGACTCCATGTTTAGTGTGGAACCTGACTGAGGGCTCCACATGGGGCTCAATCCTGGGATCATGACCTGAGCTGAAATCAAGAGCTGGATGCTCAACTGACTGAGCCACTCAGGTGCCCCTAAATATTTAAGTTTTAAATTTAATATTTAAAATTGGAGAGAGACACAAACACACAGGTACATATATTTTTAAATATATGTATCAGGCATCAGCTCTCTAAATTGTTTTATTTTTACTTTTATGTAAGTACTAGTTCATGATCCTCTACCTATTTTTTGTTAATTAATATATATTTTCACTAAAATTTTTAGTTGGCATGTAGTATTCTACAATATGATAATTTATTGGACCAATCTCTTGTGGCAGATCTGCACTGCTTAGGATTTATTTCTATTATAAGAGCACTGTCATCTCTATTTTTGTTGACACATCTTTGTGCACTTGCCTAACTGTATTCTTATTCTGGTTCTAATCAAATGGAGGCTATAGTTTCCCAGATGTCCTTATTTCTTAAGGAGTGATAGAATAAACTTATTGTTCTTATGTCTAATATATATAGTTTTGTAAGGTAGTAAAATGTAAAGTATACAT
Organism: Proteles cristata cristata; assembly: GCA_017311185.1. NCBI lineage: Eukaryota > Metazoa > Chordata > Mammalia > Carnivora > Hyaenidae > Proteles > Proteles cristata. The sequence goes on from JAESUZ010000812.1 coordinate 168,606, forward strand.
ACATTTTAAATATAAAACTGGAATTTCAAAGCCATTAACTGGTCACTTTGGGGAGCCTCATAGGGGACGGTAAGTAGAGGGTATGTGAGAATGGGAGGAAATAACATTTTCTGCATCATCAAAGTTTCTTTGATGAATGAGTTTGAGGAGTATTTAAGATATAGCTCTAAAGGAATATCTAGGTCAAACAACATTTACATTTTTATGACTTTTTATCAGTATTGCAAATGTTTCCCTAGAAAGTTATACCACTTTGCCTATCTATAAAAACTGTGCCTATATGTTGGGGGGGGCGGTAGTATAGTCTTCTAATGGTAATGGGATTTAAAGGCACACTTCAGAAAGAAAAACATCATGGGCACAGCTGTCTATCACTAAAGACTTCAACATTCTCTTTCTTACCATGCTACTTATATCACCATCTTGTGCCATTCATACACAAAATGTCTTCAAAGCCTTAGCTAATTTTTGGTGGACAAAATTTTGTTTTTCTCTGACTCTGTAAATAGGAATGGATTAAATAAATTTCCAAATCACTCATGAGGGTGGTCAAACCAGCTGCACCCAAATTGAAAAAAAAAAAGACAACTATTTATGGCTATCCAAGTTTATTTTAAAGTGAATCATCAAATTTTCCATTGGCTTTGATTAAGAAGAAGAAGAAGAAAAAAAAAATCTGTCCTAGCTTTTCAGACAGCAGTCAGCCCAACTGCAGTTTGAAATTAATATTGTTTTGTGAGCATAGCAATGAAAACTCTTAAGTATTCAGTACTGTAGTAAATTATTACATAATGGCCAAATTCAATTTTGAATTAGAAAGTACACAAGTCACAAGTATTATACCTGTTATGAGAACCCCCCTTTTGTAATTCATTAAGTACCTTTCTCATAACAGTGTAACTTTTTGTATTTCATGAATAATTGGTTTAATTGTATCTGTGGTCACTGTACAAATGTTTTTTAAGCTTACAATTATGATGTAAAGCCTAATAAATTAGGTAGGCTGTAAGCTCCCTGAAAGTAGGACAGAGTCTTATCTTTGTACCTTTAATGGTTAGAACAATATCTGGCATAAGAAGAAACCCAATATAAGCTTCTTGAATAGATGAAATGTGGTGTGTAGCCCCAAAATTATCATATAAAGCTAAAATATCCATTTCAGAGATGATTTTCAAGTTCCCTAATATAATGAACATTAACTGAGTGCATACTGTGAGCCAGGTACTGGAGAAACAGTGGTGAATAAACCAGGCAGAGTGCCCAGTGTCTGTAGCCAAGAAACCTAACTGTATTTGTGTCATTAATGAGGCTAGCATGCTCCCTCTGTCCCATCTTGCTCTCTATCAAGAAAAGTAATCTTTCTCAAATCACAACTGAGACACACTAGCATAGAATTATACTACAAATTAGTATTTACAGTTAACTCCACTTTCCTCCTCCCTTTTGTTGCTCTGGTGTTACTGGTCATCTCTCTGTCTTTGGATTCTCTAAGCACTTTCCATTCATAGGGATTAGTATTTGCCTTTCCATCTGTCTGAACTCTTCTGCCTTGGAATCCATCTTCTCCCTTGAGATCTGGATGGAAAGTCATCTCCTTAAAAGGGTCTTTCTTGGTTTCCCCTCCCCCATCCTCAGCTAGTGGTACCTGCTCCAGTCACTAACACAGCACACTGTTTTATTTACTTCATAGCAACAATAACTTTTTTGAAATTATATTGTCTGTGTTTCTGTTTGTTTATTCTGTTTTTTTTATAATTTTATTTATTTCTAGGAGGGAGAGAGAGAGAGACAGCGTGAGCAGGGAAGGGTCAGAGAGAGAGGGAGATACAGACTCTGAAATAGGCTCCAGGCTCTGAGCTGGCAGTCAGCACAGAGCCCGACGCGGGGCTCGAACCCATGAACCCATGAACCGCGAGATCATGACCCAAGCGAAAGTCGGATGCTCTACCGACTAAGCCACCCAGGCACCCCTGTTTCTGTTTGTTTATTATTTCCCCACGCAGAATACAAATTCCACAGTTTAATATACATTCCAGACTTTAAGGGAACATAACATGGGTTATTGTTTTTGTATTAAAACAATAAAGAACTACAGTGAAAAGAAGTGCAGGCATTTCACAAGGACTCCTCTCTCTCTCCACTGTCAATCTCAGTTGCATTCCCCAGAAATTTAACATGGAACTTTCAAACATTTCAGTTTTTAATGCTTCCAGTGGTTACCCTTGAACTCTAAGTAATCTTCTTATATTTCATGATTTATCACAATTACATAGTATCTCACCATAAATATGAGGAATTTGGTGTACTTTCTCTACCTCTTACCCTCCTACTCCCTTACTTTATGTCCCATTTCCTGATATTACTATTTTAGTACTCTTGTTTACCTTCTCAATATTAAACAACAGATTTAAGTCTCTTAACTAACCCATTTGACATTATCTAATGGTTTAGATGTTATCTAATTATAATATTAGAAAATTGGACAATCAGCTTTCCTACAATTCTTTGATATTCTCTTAATACCTACTCTTTTCATAATTTTTGTCATTGCATCATCATTGTCAAGATTACATTATTTATAGTCTGTAAGTTGATTTTAGTACTTTAATTGTGAAATTGCTATTGTGTAAATTTTCTCACACATGTAGGGTGATTGGACAGAGAAGGAACTCTAAACTTATACCACGTATCCACATATCACTCTAAGAATAATGTTTCCAGAGCAAAGTTCAATTGAATTCTCCTATATCTATCGATTGTTCTAAATCATATCACATTTCAGTTAACTTCATATTTGGATCATTACTATAATGTACACATTTGTTTATCCTAAAGTTTCCAATTGTTTTTCTTCTAATTTATCTACGAAGTAATTAACTTTATTTTGTTTTAAAACTTTTCTAGGGGCCCCTGGGTGGCTCATTCGGTTAAGTGTCTGACTCTTCATTTCAGCTCAGGTCAAGGTCTCATGGTTCTTGAGTTCAAAATTCACATGAGGCTCCATGCTGAACATATGGAATTTGCTTGGGATTTTCTCTCTCTCTCCCCTCTCTCTCCCTGCCCCTCCCCCACTTGCTCTCTCTCTCAAACTCTAAAAGTATGAAAACTATATAAAACTTTTCTTGATTTTTAAACTGCAATTGCCTAAGGGCACCGGGGTGGCTCAGTTGGCTAAACTTCCGACTTTGGCTCAGGTCATGATGTCACAGTAGTGAGTTTAAGCTCCACGTTGGGCTCTGTGTTGACAGCTTGGAGCCTAGAGTCTGCTTTGGATTCTGTGTCTCCCTTTCTCTCTGCTCCTCGATTGCTCGTGGTCTCTCTCTCTCTCTCTCTCTCTTTCTTTCAAAAATAAATAAATGTTAAAGAAAAATTAAACTGAAATTGCCTAGTGTATTTCTATTCTGAAGATATGACTTCTAGAGCCTTCTGTTGCAATATCAATTTATTCATTTCTAACTGCATGGCTATCATTCTTGGATTTATTTTTACTGTATTAATATTTTGGTTCCATTACTATTTTTCTTTTTAGCTGTTTAATGACTTTATCCTTCTTGCATTCCTGATTTTACTCCGCCTATGGACATTCACAAGATTTTTGTTTTCAGGTGAATGAGATCTAAATTCTTCAGTACATGAACATCTGAAAATTGCTTTATATTGTTTACACTTAACTGATAAATTAACTAATACATTTTTTCTAGATTCCAAATAATTTCTTTTTCCACAATGCTAGATGTATTTTTCTTTCTGTTTTTAGTGCTTAATACTGCTGATCTGATCCTAATCTTATTTATCTTCTGTCATAAGTAAATCTTGACAACAATTTTGTCTTAGATTTTTAAATTTCATCAAGATGTGAATAAGTGTAGATCTTTTCCCTTCTTTTCATTCATTTTTTTCTTTGGCCTTCAGTGAAGGCTTTAAATGTGAAGATTTAAAAATATCTTTAACTCAGAAAAAACTATTTTTAAAATTATTTCTTTTCGTTCATTGCCTCAGTTGCCAGTCCTGTGGCCTCTGGAACTACTACTCTAAGATGTTGTAAGGAGCAAGCAAAATGATTTGAAACCTTCACAATTAACCAGAAACAAAACAAAACAAAACAAAACAAAACAAAACAAAACAAAAATTTTAAAACCACCTTTAGGGGAGCCTGGAGCCTGTTTCAGATTCTGTGTCTCCCTCTGTCTCTGACCCTTCCCTGCTCACGTTCTCTCTTTCTCTCTCTCTCTCTCTCTCAGAAATAAATAAAATATTTGAAAAAACCTTTTTAAAACCATCTTTATTCTAGATCTCTTGTGGAGATCTGAATTTATCTTGGGATCTGCTCTACCTTTCTTTCCAACTTCAAGACCAACATTTTGAGGTCTACCTCGGAAAAGTTTTGAAATTTAACCAGAGGCAAAAGTTACAGCTAACTGCTGGAATGGATGGGAGAGAAGCCAACTGGTCAAAAGTGTTCTTCAATTAGACACTTTGATAATTGATTTAAAATCCAAATAGAGCTTGAGCCTAGGGCTGGATTTAGGGCTCTTCAAAGCAGATGGCTCTATAGTGCACTATAGCCCTTTAGTTTCCTTTTGCCCTTGCATTTCCATTACTATGAGCCATTTAAATTCTATGTCCCAGAAATTTAATAAAATCTCTAATATCCACATCATATACTCACTCATTTTTATTGTTGACACCGATTTATTTTATTATACTTTTTACTGAAATTTTAGGCTAATATTAAGAACAAGGAGAAGCAAACACATATGCTCAATCTGCCATACTAAACAGACATAAACATATGACAGTTAGATGCAGGGTTTTGAAATAGTACTTTTAATGTATTTTGATACAATCTCCACCAAGATTATTATATTTCCATTATTTATATTCATAAGTAATAAGTTAAACATGTACCTTTTACCTGATCCCTAAACCTTTCTTCAAGTTTCACAGAAACAGAAATAATGTCATAATAATGAAGACCTCCTACTTTGCTGATTAATAAGAACACAGTCCCATGATCCTTGTTGAAATACATAATCAACTTCCGGAAGACAGAATTTGGATGGAATTATAAAGGTATAATCATACCATCATTTAGAGTAACTGGGATTTGGATTTGAATCTCCAACTTTTCTATTCACTCTACAACCTTGGACAAGTTAATTTATGCTCTCTATTCAGGTTTCTCCTTTAATAGTAAGGTAATAATGACATATCAAGTTATGTCAAGAACTCAATGAGATAATGTAAAATGCCTAGACAGTACCTGGCATATAAAATGTGCAATAATTTACATTTCTCCCAGAAACCTTTGCTTCTATTATGGTATATTTTCCTGACTGAAGAGCAGGCTTTATTTATTCCTGATGCTTGTGCTATTGGCTTATGTGCACTGAAATGATTCATCTTGATATTAATATCATTGCTAAGAGCACATTAGCAGAGAGGTTAAAAGTTGTAGAGCCCTGGGGCACCTGGGTGGCTCAGTCGGTTAAGCTTCCGACTTCAGCTCAGGTCATGATCTCATGGTTTGTGGGTTCGAGCCCCGCATTGGGCTCTGTGCTGACAGCTAGCTCAGAGCCTGGAGCCTGTTTCAGATTCTGTGTCTCCCTCTCTCTCTGACCCCTCCCATGCTCGTGCTGTCTCTCTCTCAGAAATAAATAAAACATTTAAAAAAAAAAGTTGTAGAGCCCATAGTGATATCACTATGTGCGAGCTGTTTGGGAATCAGTATTCTTATATACTGAATGAGGAGAATAAGAGGACTTGCCTAACCTAGGGCATTGCTGTGAAGATAATGGATGTACATGTGAAGTGCTTATCACAGAACTAAACACATAGGCATCCCTTTCTTGGGTTGGGTGAGCTTTGTGGTGCAGTACTTGATTTGGCCCTTAGAGGGAGCTCCACGTGAGTGAGAATCCTGTGAAGCAGATGAGCTCTGCAAAGCTTCTTGCATTCTGTTTTTAGCAAAACTGATTAAGGGGTGATTTAAATTGCACAGATTCACAGCTCTGTGACATTTATATGCATTTTTTAAAATTTTGAAGCAGAACATAAATTTAGGTTTATTCTGGGTTAACAATAAATAATTTGAATTATTTCATAAAACACTCCTCATGTCGTCGGCCAGATCAGAAAATTTAAATAATCTCAATACCAGAGTATCCTCCAGTGGCTGACCAAGATGGTAAATCCCACAGTTTACAAAATGTATTTTTGGCATACACACACACGCACACACACACACACACACACACACACACAAATGATTGCACTAAAATAGGCAAGGCGGCAATCATTTTAAATCTTTCAAACCATAACCTTTCAAAGAAATTAGTTCTTCCTGTGACAAAGATTGCTGAGGCAATAAACTATAAATGGCTTTTACGGAAGCAAATCCAAATAGAAGAGAGTTACAAGTAACATCAACATTCTGGATAACCCAGAGCAACCTTAGACTTATTTTCAGCCCTGAAAAAATGAAAATATAAAACAATAAAGATATTATACTCAACACTAAAACCAAAATTCAATAAGTTTAAAACAAGATACATTAAAGGAGAGATTAATGTGAAGTTTACTCCTCACATGACCAGAAATAAGACGATGTAGTTTAAAATGTTTCTCCTAAGAAATTATTAAACTCGATTTTTACAGCAACTCTATATGAACTATCTAAGGGAAGGAAGGAAATAATTTCTTATCTTACACAGTATAAAACTTTGCTGTGAACTTACATTTGCAAATATTCAATTAACTTTATTAGCATGACAAAGCCTGGTTCTGAGCTGGAGCCCCAATATATGACTTGCTATTTCCCTAACACACTTTGAGTTTCAAAGTCTCCATGCCTTGTGATCCCTTCTGGTAAAGACTCCATTCTTGCCACTCACATTTGCTGAGCTCAGATACCCCATTTTCACAATAATCCTCCACAAACACTCTTTCCACCCCTCCCCCAACCCATGCAGAATTATTTATTTCCTCATCTTGTTTCCCAAAACATATATTCTATTCCACTTACTGATATATAGTCTTCTCTCCATGCCTGAATTCTGAACTTTGTGTGACCATAGACTGTACCTTATTTCCTTGAGTATCCTCAGAACCTCCCAGGATACCCAGAACATGTTATAAAATGAAGTTGGATTTTTGGAGAGGTAGGTACCCAGAGTGCCATGCATCCATGGGCAACTTAAGTCCTGTGAGATGAGGCCAGAGGTGGTATTGATGGTGATTTAACTACATGGAGAACCTAATATACAATATTAAGAGACCATTATGTTCTTTCTTCCCTTTTCAAGAATAAAAAAGTTACTCACTATTATGTTCATTATAATAAAATACTTTTTTTCAAAACGAGTTTTTAATTTTTTTTTTACAAATAGTTTATTGTCAAGTTGGTTTCCATATAACATCCAGTGCTCATCCCCACAAGTGCCCTCCTCCATGCCCATCTCCCCCCTCCCCCCCACACCCATCAGTCCTCAGTTCTCAGCATCCAAGAGTCTCTCATGGTTTGCCACTCTCCCTTTCTCCCACCATTTCCCTCCTTCTTCTCCCCCATGGTCCTCCTTTAAGTTCCTCCTAATTCTCCTATACGTGCAAAATGGATAAAGGACCTGAACGTGAGACAGGAAACTATCAAAACCCTAGAGGAGAAAGCAGGAAACAACCTCCTTGACCTCTGCCGCAGCAATTTCTTACTTGACACATCCCCAAAAGCAAAAGAATCAAGAGCAAAAATAAACTATTGGGACCTCATCAAGATTAAAAGCTTCTGACGCCAAAGGAAACAATCCATAAAACCAATAGGCAACCAATGGAATGGGAAAAGATAGTTGCAAATGACATATCAGATAAAGGGTTAATATCCAAAATCTATAAGGAACTCACCAAACTCCACACCCAAAAAACAAACAACCCAGTGAAGACATGGGCAGAAGATATGAACAGACACTTCTCCAAAGAGGACACCCAGATGGCCAACAGACACATGAAACGATGCTCAGCATCCCTCCTCATCAGGGAAATACAAATCAAAACCACACCGAGATACCACCTCATGACAATCAAAGTGGCTAAAATGAACAAATCAGGAGACACTAGATGCTGGCGAGGATGTGGAGAAATGGGCACCCTCCTACACTGTTGGTGGGAATGTAAACTGGTGCAGCCCCTCTGGAAAACATTGTGGAGGTTCCTCAAAAAACTAACAATAGTACTCCCCTATGACCCAGCAATAGCACTGCTAGGAATTTACCCAAGGAATATAGGAGTTTTTAATGTTTTAGATAAAAGCAGAACAAGTTAAAGTTACTTAGATTCAGCCTCTCAAAAGGCACATGTAGGGAAGTCTTAAGTACAAAGGTGCGCTTACAGACCCCACTTGCTCTTAGCCCTGCTCTTTGCTATCCAGTTCCCACACAGAAGCAAAGCCCTTTCTTTTTCAAAAAGAAGAAATCAGACCATATCATTTACCTGCTTATCATTTATGTCTCTGATGGCTTTCCAGTCCACTTGGAATAAAACTCAAATCCTTTCCTCAAGGCCCTACAGGTGTGGCCTCTGCTGACCACTCTCACCGATTCTCACTGAGTTCTGCTTCACTAACAAGCTACAGTCACACTTCCTTTCCTTCTCTTACTTAAAGACACCTAGTTTATTTAGTTTTACTTTCAGCCTGTGAAGAACCGTCCCTCCTGGAGATTTTCAGTTACCTTTTTTTTAAAGTTTTTTTTTTTTAATGTTTTATTTATTTCTGAGAGAGAGAGAGAGAGAGAGAGCGTGAGCAGGGAGGGTCAGAGAGAGGGAGACACAGAATCTGAAACAGGCTCCAGGCTCTGAGCTGGCTGTCAGCACAGAGCTCGATGCGGGGCTCGAACCCACAAACCGTGAGATCATGACCTGAGCCGAAGTCAGATGCTTAACCGACTGAGCCACCCAGGCACCCTTCTCTTACCTTTTTAAGAGACTTGGTATCTTGTCATTTAGATCCAAATTAAAGACACTTACTTTAGGCTTCCTTGATTACCTGATCTAAACAGCTTCCCAAATCTTTAAAGTATGTCATCTTGTTTTATCTTCATTATAGCATTTAGCACTACCTGGCTGTTTCTTGCTATTTGTTTTTTTTTTCTGTGCTTTTCACTAGATGATATTGGTCTTAAAAATAGACACTTTGTTCAGCTCTGTGTCCCAAACCACTAGAAAGGCAAATAGAAGCTCAAAAGCATTTCAGTTTTTTACTTTTTTAAAAATTAAAGTATAGTTGGCATACAATATTGCATTAGTTTCAGTTGTACAACATAATATTTTGGCAGTTCTATACATTACAGAATGCTTACCATGGTAAGTGTTGTTACCATCTGTCACCATACAAAGTTATTACAGTTATCATTGATATACTCCGTATACTGTCTCTTCATCCCCTGACTTATTTATTTTTTAACTGGAAATTTGTACCTTTTAATACTCTTCACCTATATTACCCAAAGAAGAATTAAATAGAATTAACAAAAGCCTTTCTTGAATGAATGTACTGCAAGCAATAAAATTTGAGGTAGTAACAATTACTCATTTCCTTCATCTTTTAATACCTCCTGGTACTCTCTTAAAATATTGGAAGTTGGGATTTGAATTGGATTTGAATTGGGAATTGGAATTGAATGAAGAATGCATTCAGCTAAATTATCTCAAATGTTTAGAAAGCTGGTAGATTAATTGAAAGGATCGACTCTTGAGAAATCATTGTTGGTCCTGAGTTATCCAAAGACAGGTATGCAGATTCTTCTAGAATCAAACAGGCCTGGAGAGAGTGCATAGAGAACGACTCTTCCAAGGAGTTTCGCTGAAAATAAGATCAAAGGAAAAGTGAGAGGGAAGTAGGACCAAAAGAAACTTCTTGTTTTTCTTTTTTGAAGTGGAGGGAATAATTACATGTCTTTTAAAAAATGATATAGTGGCAAGATCATATTAATTAATCAGGTTATGTATTGTAAAAATCTTAGATTTTTTTTTCATTTCTAAGCTGCTATATATAAATTACTCAGAGGAAAAAAACATCTCCAGTAGGAGATGCTAATATGTAATTAGTGTCGTAATTAAGGTGAGGATGTTAGATATATACAGAGGGAAGAATCAGAAAAGGATTTGGGTATGCCATGTGATAACTGAGCAAGTGAATAATGCATATCGGTAAGTTTGGAGTATAATACATAATACATTGCTATATTTGTCCTCAACATATTGGGCCATATTGATTGAACCTGTTTCTTGGGACTCCAGTAGTGAGACTCTGGGAAAAATTCCTTTACTGCCTAGCTTTCTTCACTTTTAATATGACATGAATATATGTCATCATCTCTAAAGTCTCTAATAGGGCTGAAAACTCTGTAACTAATTGGAATGTTGCAGGTTTCAGAAGTAAAATGGAAGTACAAATGACACCAGAAAGATAAAATTCATCTACTTTAAGTCTCTGTCTGGATGGTTTTATGTGCCACTTGGAAAGTGTATTCCTCTTTCAAAGTAAAAGAAATCAATTAACAAACAACAGAGAGGTCATGCCTAGCAATTTAAAATTGCAAAGCATTTCCTGATGGAATTACATATTTTGTAGATGAAGGAACCTAAAAAATGATTTGATTTAGCTTTTGTAAAAACTGTGGAATGGGCATTTTATGAGATGTGAATAGGCATTATGCAACAAATGAGTTCTGTGATCAAATAAGTGTGGACTGCATGCACAGTATATTTGATTGAGAGATTCTTAAGTCTTATCAATATATTAAAGGTCCTGAAAAATTCCTCATTAAAAAAACCCAATTAACTTTAAACATATGTTTTATTCATTCCAACAATTTATTATGTGCCTACTGTATGACAGCCTCTGCCACATGTACTTAGGATATATCAATGCCAAAACAGACAAAGTTGTCCTCCCGGGGCTTACCTGCTGGAGGGTTGAGGTGAGGAATAAACAACAAACATAGTAAGGAATTTATAAAATATGATCGAAAACTATAAATGCTATGAAAAAATTAGAGGAGTATGGGGGAATTAAGAGAGCTGATGCAAGGATGGGAACAGACCTCATTCAGTATTTCACAGAATGGTCTCAATAGAGGCTCATTAAGAAGATGACATTTGAACAAAGATTTGATGGAGGCAAGGGAATTGTATAAGTAGATACCTGAGAGAATAGTATTTCAGTCAGAGAGAATGACCAGAGCAGGTCCAATGTTCAGGCTAAAGCAAGGTGGCCATTGTGGCTAAAGCCAGATAAACAAGAGGGTAGTCACAGGAGAAGAGATCATAGAAAATCTTTTGAAGATAGTTGTGTGCCATTTAAGGATTTTTGGCTTTTTCCGTAAGTGAAATGGGAAGCCACGGCAAGGTTTTGACCAGAAAAGTAACTTGAGTTTATTTGAGTTCTAAAAAGGTAATTTCAGCTGCTGTGTTGAAAATAGATAAAGAGTTGCAAGGACAGAAGCAGGAAAACCCACTAGGGCTCCATTGCAGCAATCCATGTGAGATATTATAATTCTGACTAGGAGAATAGCAGTGGAGATGGTGAAAGTGGTGAGATTTTTCCACGCAGAGCCAAGAGAATTTGCAAATTACATGTGGAGTATGAGAGAAAGAGAGGTGTCAAAGATACCTTCCAGGCTTTCAGCCTGAGGAACTCAAAAGGATGGCGTTCCCATCAACTGAGACAGAAAGGCTATATATGGGGAGCTAGCTCTCTAGGGAAAACTTAGGAGCTTAGTTTGGGGCTTGTGATCATGCATAGGCATAACAGCAGAGATGCTGGGAAGGCAGTTAGATATATGAAATATAGATATATCAGAAGTTCAGGAGGGAGGTCTCACCTAGAGATACAAGTCTGGAAGCAATCAACATTGATTATATTTAAAGACCTGTAACTTGAAGAGATCACCAAAATGGTAATAAAAAAATCAAAAGGGTTGGAAGAATAAGCTTGGAGCCTCCAGCATCAAGAGCCTGGGGAGAAGGAGAAGAACCAGCAAAGGAAACTGAAGAGTAGCCAAGGGGACGGGAGGTAAAGTAGGAGAATGTGGTCTCCTGGCAGACAAGTAATGACACCACATCAAGATGACAGGGACAACTATGTCACATGCCTCTGAAAGGTCAAGTAAGGTGAGGACTGAAAAGTAAACATTAGATTTAGCAATGTGGAGCCATTGGTAACTTTGACAAGTACAATATTAGAAGAATGGTGGAGTCAAAAGCCTTATGAAGTGGGTTTAAGAGAAAACGAGAAAAGAGATAATTTAAAATGATAAGTATAGAAATTTTTCCAAGAAGTTTTGCTACAGATGGGCTCAAAGAAAAGGTGGGAGGAAAGTACAGCCAAGTGAATTTTGTGCTTTTTTTTTCTTTTAGGAAGGAAGATAGTTGTATGCTTGTATGCTTATGACAGTGATCCATAAAAACATGAAAACTTATGATGTAGGAGAAGGGGGACTTGCCAGGGCATTTTCATTTAGGCACAAGTATTATTCTGACTTTATATATCAGCACAAAAAGTTATTTCATGCTAACAGGTAGGAAGGTGGAGTTTGTGGGAGCAGATATTGGGGTGGTGGCAGTCTATAAAAGTCCTTTTCTGATCATAGAACCCTTTTCTCTTTCCTCCTCAGATCCAACACAATACTAACCTAACATAGCCAGGTGCACCAGTATGCTATAGAACACTGGGGAACACTGATGCACTGATGTATTGCCATGCCTTTACTTTAGCAAAGAATAAACTATATTCAGAGGTAAAATGACTAGTCCTAGCTTACACATATAGTTAATGTTGTTAACACGTCCCTTATTCATGGACAAACTACCTGAGCACTATATAATCTAATCATTTCCAATTATCTGCCTAAAGTCATTAGTGTATCCCATATTGATGTCATAATTCATAGACCATTCCTCATACCTGACATACAGACTCTCAGTAAGTATCTACCAAGTCAATGAATATATTAATACATCATATATTTTTCTGAACAAAACAGGAGGCCAAAATATGGCCAAAACAGAAGTTCACTTATTTCACTAATTATGTGAAATTAAGACCAATTAAACTTTTAAGTCCCAGGTTATTAAGAACTGTGGGAATTATACATTTACTGCATTGGGTCAATTTTCTACTGCTGCTATAACAAATTGTTAAAACTTTAGCAGCTTCAAACAAGACCTATTCATTATCTCATTTTTTCGTGTCATAAATCTGACATTTATCTCACTGGGCTAAAATCAAGTTGTCAACAGGGCTGTGTCTCTTACTGAAGGCTCAGTGGAACAAACCACCTCCAAGCTCACTCAAGTTATGGCTTCATTTGGTTCTTCATGTTTGTAGGACTGAGATAACTGTTTCCAGGCTGATTTTTGCTCCTGGAGGTTGTCCACATTCCATGTTGTCTCCTTCAGCAATAATGTGTCCAGTCCCTATGACACTTGGAATCTCTGATTTCAGCCCAATAAATTTCTTTGCTTTTAAAGGCTCCTGTGGTTAGATTCAGCCAATACAGATAATCTGTAACTTTATCACATCCCTATGACTTTAATCACATCCATAAAATCCCTTTGCCATGTAACTATTCACAAGTTCCAAGGATTAAGGCATGGACATGATGGGGGCAGGGGAGGCATTCTGCCTACCAAACTTTTGTTATCTACAAGATTTAAGGTGTTTTTTAAAAGATTTTTCTATAAAATTATGTATTGTCCATGAGATAAGAGATGACAGATATTACCCCATTGAGAGAATCAAGAGGCAAAAAGTAAGTTGTAATTTTCTAAATCTGACTAATTTCCTAGAGATCATTCCTTTCAATCTCTCCCCTTTCATTTCCATTTCATCCCATTTAATTTTATTCGATTCCAGAAACTTTTGTTGAACAACTTCTATGTGCCAAACACCAGTACTAATTGCAATGGATATAAAGATAGAAGACATTTTTTCAGCTCTTAAGGAGCTAACGGCTTAGTTAGGGAAACCTCACAGCAATAGGGTATGGTAAATGAACATTAGTGGACAAAGAAATGGACATAGACTGCTAAGAGTTACCTTATACACCTTAGAGCTATTAATGCTGTGCTGGATCACAGGAACACTTTCAAAGTAACCAGGTAGTAACTAGTAGTAACTAGTACTAGTTACTAGTTATTAGGTAGTAACTAATGCTAGTTATTAATTACTAGATAGTAACTAATACTTCCAAAGTGTCTTCAGCTGCCTAAAGAGAAATCTTTTTGGGTATTGCCTTGTGACTAAAAAGGAAAACATTTCAGGGTTGGCATGAGCCTGCTAGTCTTTCTATAACTTAACTTTACAAGCCCAAATAAAAGCCTATAAAAATCAAGGCTCCCAGTCATAATCAATAGAGTGGGGGTAGGGAGGCAAGCTGGCGGGCTGGACTGGGGCCTGTATATATGTCTAAGCCACCCTGAGATGTTCTATGTCTGTCTATTTGGCAGGAGCCCTTGCTGTGCATCTTAGAAGACTGCTGAGGCACTCATTGGCAGGGCTGTAAAGACTTAAACAGTAGCAATTTGTTATATAGACTCTGGCACTGTACTTCACAGACCAAAAGGATTCGGTCTTTTATCAACATAATCAAGACAACTGGCTCCACCATTGTCTTGCTTTTCATTGTACTTTTGGATACAAATATTTCAGAGAAATTGTGGTTTTTCCAAGCTCAGAAATTTTTTTTCAAATTGTTCAATAAATAATTCATTAATGTATTCATTTATTCCTTCCTTTCGTTATGTACCTCCAGAATGTAAAACTATGTAAGCTTCAGATTTAAATGTGTGCAGACTTCCTTGATGTTTTTTAAGGGAATGAAAAATTTAGTTTGACTTAGCATATCCTGTTGAGTTAACCATCAGCCTGCAGGGATAAGAGGAAATCAGGGAAACCAGTCATATTTTTGAGTATCCAAAGACACAGGACAGTCCAAAGAGACATCAGCCAGAAGTCTTAGGCAGTGTCCTGCAGACCCCCTGCTATACCTGATATGGCATTAACATTTTAGTTTTTGGAAAGTAGGTAGATTCAAAGGGTCCTAGATGTCAGAGGGGAGGATATATTACCTATCAGTAGGAAAATATTGAAATATTTAAACAAGTGACATATGCATGCTGGTCATCAGAGCTCAATATCAATGTTGAGGGAGAGTATGCTTTGAATTAGTAGTGAGTTTGCTGTGGGCAAAATCTTTGTGCTATTTTGACCCATTCACTCCTCTAAAGCTGTACCTTAGGGTAGTCTTTCTCAAATCTCCCTGTTCTTCAGAATTGTTTGGTAAACTTTATTTTTCATTTTACTGGGTTTTAAAAAATTATGTTAAAATATATCATGTGCACATGTTTGTAAGACTCAAACTGTAGGGCGCCTGGGTGGCTTAGTCGGTTAAGCGTCCAACTTTCGCTTAGGTCATGATCTCGTGGTTCGTGGGTTCAAGCCCCGCGTCGGGCTCTGTGCTGACTGCCAGCTCGGAGCCTGGAGCCTGTTTCAGTCTGTGACTCCCTCTCTCTCTGACCCTCCCTGCTCACGCTGTCTCTCTCTCTCTCCTAGAAATAAATAAAATATTTAAAAAAAAAAAAAAAAGACTCAAACTGTATAGAGGGCTAGATAGTGAAAAGTTAAATCACTTGTCCTACACTACTTCTACCTGTAGACTCCTTCCTACAGGTAAATTCACTTTTGACCATTGCAGTACTTAGTTCTTCCAGTCATTGCCTCTATAACTAAAGACAATAGTTTTATATCTATAATACATAACAACTTTAAGTAGCACTCATTTAATTGGAGGACCTTTTACAAATACACAGATTACTAGGAACCTTCTTACTAGTCTGAATTTTTAAAAAGTTCTGATGTGATCCTTTTGTTCAGCCAGAGTCAGAACGTTCTCTGCTAACAGAGAAACGAGTGTGTGGACCATAACATAACCATGTGCTTTAGAAAGCTCTTTGCTCAACCACCATGGCCATGCTTGGTGGCATTTTACAATCTGCAAATTTCATTTCACTCAGAGAATATCTTGCCTTACCTTCCTCATCCTTTTGTTTTCACATCTTTTTTATTCCTCCTCTAAATCTACTTGCCTTATTACAAACCTTTTTTGTGTATGTCCTAGAGCTTATCTGCTAACCCTATATTCCCTGCTTTTTTTACCCATATTTAAAGAGTAGAATAAATTACTGTCTTACACCGTTGTTCAAAGAAAACAGATATGGGGAAAGGTCATTCAAATCATAGAGAGCAGAGTGCTCAAAAAAAAAAATCAGAATTTTCTGGGAAAATGTATAATCTCATGATCAATTAATAAAATACATATTCTCCATACTTGAAAACTCAGCATATTGATTTAACATAGCAATTTATATTTAGCAAGAATTACTCATCACACTCAGGAACATAAAATCTCAATGCTTATTTCTGCCTGCCAGTGCATTTCATGCAGCCCCAGTTGTTTATAATGAGATTGGTGCTGACTTTTCAAATGAAAATTTCTTCTGTAGGCTGCACTAAATCACAGGGAGTATTAGGCAATATAGAGCACAAACACACATTCAGAATAGGACATGGCATCTGTCAGTCAGCTTGCTGGGAATCTTTTGTACTTAGGCTAAGCCTCTGAACATTACACATAGATTTAACACAGAGTAGTCAGCCTTACATTGTGGGTGAGTGGAGAAACCAAGTAATTCAGTCTGTCACACAAAGCCATTCTTAGTTGTATCATGTCTGAATATTTTCTCAATTTTAAAATGTTGTTTTATAGAATTTTTAAGTTTAATCATTATTTTCTACAGGAGGAGTTGCTCATCTCAATTATTACAAAAGGATCCAAAGCTATTGCTAAGATTCTACACCATATAAAACCAGAGGAAGGGAAGTATTTGTAAAAAGAAAAATTTTTATTTCTCCTATGCCAAATCCTTTCTTTCAGAATTTAGCAGCAGATTTTTCTGATCCCCAGGATGTATAGGCTTATATTAGATCCTCTATTTCCAGTTACCTCCAACTGCCAACTCCTGGACACAGCAGTTCTCAGCCTCACCAGTTCTTCCTTTCCAATATCTTAGACAATGAATAATTGGAAATAAAAAAAATTAAACTATTTAAATACCATCGAAACCACAAAATATTAAAGGATTAACTTTACATAGGTATATAATATTGCTTCATCAAAAACTATGAACCAGTGCTGAGACAAATGTTAGAAGACCCAAGTAAGTAGTAAGAAATACTGTATTTATTTATTTAAAAAATTTTAGTTCTTATTTATTTATTTATTTATTTGAGAGAGAGAGACAGACAGAGCATGAGCAGGGAAGGGTCAGAGAAAGAGGGAGCAGAATCCAAAGCAGGCTCCAGGCTCTGAGCTGTCAGTACAAAGACTGAAGTGGGGCTCAAATCCACAGACTGAGATCATGACCTGAGCAGAAGTCAGACACTTAACCAACTGAGCCACCCACACGCCCCAGACATACTATATTTATTGACTGGAGAACTCAGTGTTGTTAAGATGTTTATTCTCCCCTAAATTGTGCGTGTATGTGTGTGTGTGTGTTCAATATAATCACAAATTATCTAAATTCCCTGTGGGCTTTTAAAGACTATAGACAAATTGATTTTAAAATGTATTTGTAAATACGAAAGACCTAGAATAGCAAACAAAAAAAAACTTTTAACAAAGTTAGAGATACCTGACTTCAAGATATGTTATAAGGGGCAATAGTAAATATAGTATAGTTTTAGTAAAATAATAGATTAATAGACTAAAATACAGCATCTAGAAATAGATTTACATATATATGATCAAATAATTTTCAACAAAGGCATCAAAGCGATTCAATGAGAAGTGGAAAATCTTTTTACAAATGGTGCTAGAAAAAGAGGATATCCAAATTTAAAAAAAGCATTTCAACTTTTGCCTCACTCCATACTCAAAAGCTAATTGAAATGGATCATAGACCTATAAATAAAAGCTAAAGTTATAAGCTTTTAGAATAATACACAGGAAGATATTTTCATGAACTAATATTACTTGGAGAGGGCAAAGAAACCATATAGTGGACTTTATTACAATCAAATACAACTGTTCATCAAAAGGTACTGTTAAGAAAATAAATACAAATCAGGAGAAAATATATAGAGCAAATACATCTGACACAGGGCTTATATATAAAGAATTCCTACAACTCAATAATAATAAAGAGTATAATTGTATAAAAATTGACAAAACACTTGAACAAACAGAAATGACATATGAGTAACTAATAAGCACATTAAAAAGAGTTCAACATCATTCTCAGAGCGATGCAAATTAAAACAGTATTGAAATAAGGTCAACAATACCAAATGTTTTAGAGCATGTGGAATGTGTGGAATGTTTGAAACACTCATACATAGCCAGTGGGAGTATAAAATGGTACAACCATTTTAGAAAATAGTTTGGCAATTTCTCAAATAAGTTAAACATATATATGTACCTTATGACTAAGGAATTGCCCTCCTAGGCATTTGTCTAAGAAAACTGGAAACATCTATCCACAAAAAACCTTGCTCTAGAATGTTTAGAACTACTTTGTTTTTATTAGAAAAATCCATGAATCCATCATCAGGAGAACAATTATTAAATAAACTGTGATATATTCAAACAGTGGAACAACAATAAAAAGGAATGAATGACTGGTACACACAAAAGCATAGATAAATCTCAAAAATACTATGTTGAGTAAAAAATGCCAGAAACAAAGTAGTATATAATTTATGATTCCATTTATAAGAAGTTTAGAATAACAAAATTAATCTATGTTAATAGAAATCAGATGAATGGGGTTGCTTCTGGGGAATGAGGCAGAGGACTTTCTGGAAAGAGATATGAGGGAACTTTCTGAGGTCATAGAAATATTCTGGCTTGATAAGGGTGTGGATTACATAAGTGTACTCGTTTGTCAGACTGAACAAACTATACACTTAAGATCTGTGCATTTATTTCATTGAATGTAAAGTAGAACCTAGCAAAAAATTTTGAAAATATCTTCCAGATTTGTCCATTACTACTGATTTTGTTAACTCATAACTACCAAAGCATTCTTCAAATACAGAACTGTGTTTTGTTTAGGTTCGCGTCCCAGTGAATGGACTGGTATGTGGCACATTTTATTCCTTAACCAGAAGTCCATACAAGTACAAAACAGTTGCAGAAACATAGTTCTGACCTAACCATTCTACAAACATGAAACGTTATCTAGTCTGTTGATTCCAAGCTTTCTAACTTCAAGGTATTGCAAAACCAGTGAATCTTTTCATTGTTCTCATCATGTCATCCCTTGGCACCATTCAGAATGCAAGGTGCTGCAGTTATTTGTTTTCTCTGTTAAGTTCGATGTTTCCTTCCTTCTACCACTCCAAATTGTCTTTCCATTATTTTCCTCTGTGCTCAATTTTTTATAGCTTTTGGAACTTATTGTTGTTGTTCAAAAAAGAAGGAAGGAGAGAAAAACATTAAGGAAATGAAAGGGGAAAAATCCCTCTGAAAGAGCCTGAATATTTTCACAAAATGCCCTAGGTTCATATTTGCATTAATTGAACCAGGGGACATTTGAGACCTTGCAGCTCTCTCAAGTGGAGGCCATTTATTATCAGACTCTCCATCTTTTGTGGGATACTAGGCATTCTTATTACTTTTGTTTACCTATCCAAACCATTGGTTTTAAATTTTTTTAAACAAGATACAAACACCATTTACTTCTAATTCAATGAAATATAGTTAAAGATCACCCTCTATGTTTATCAGTCATATCTGTTGATATCCTAATGACTCACCTAAGTTCACTAAGGACTTTGGGATCTGACTCCATATGTATCTCTATTTCTAATTCTATCATAATCCTTTTTTAATATCCATGTAGATGTCATTTTAATATCTAGGGGTTTTTTTTAGTTTTTTTAATTCCTTGATCTTCATTTTCATCCTACTTTAGAAGACCACTTCCATGTCTTCATGATGGACCTGTCCATTGCCTACTTCTTTTTTATTAACAGCTTTATTGAGATATAATTCACATAAACATAAAATTGATCCATTTAAAGTATACAGTTCACCTTTGGTATAATCACAGGTATGTTCAGCCATCACCCCAGTCAATTATAGAACATTTCCATTACCTTAAGAAGCAACCCCATTTTCTTTAGCTCTCATGCTATACCCCGTTCCCCCACCCCATTGCCCCCAAGCTCACAAATCTACTTTGTCTCTCTATATTTATCTGTTTTGGACTTTCCTATGAATGGGATCATGTAGTATATAGTCTTTTGTGACTGTCTTCTTTCTTTTAGCAGAATGTTTTCAAGGTTCATGCATGTTGTACCATGTATCAGTTCTTCATTCCTTTTTATGGCCAAATATTATCTCATCATATAGCTATACCACATTTTGTTTATTCATTTACCCATTGATAAATATTCGAGTTGTTTTTCCCTTTAGCTATTATTAATAATTCCTCTGTAAAATTTTCTGTACAGTTTTTATAGGTGCATGTTTTTATTTTTTATGGATCTCTAACTCAGAGCACAATTGCTGGGTCATATGCTATCTTTATATGTTGTCTGCTTTATAATATTCAGTATTTGTCTCTGACTGCAAATCAGTCTTTATCATTTTTATCTTCCCTAATCTCCTGCTCCTCAACTATATAAAAATCCAATTTTCATTTTTCCCCAAACTATGTAATCTCTTCCGACTTCATTCTCTTGTT
Source organism: Proteles cristata cristata (assembly GCA_017311185.1). Classification (NCBI taxonomy): domain Eukaryota; kingdom Metazoa; phylum Chordata; class Mammalia; order Carnivora; family Hyaenidae; genus Proteles; species Proteles cristata. The sequence goes on from JAESUZ010000812.1 coordinate 189,408, forward strand.
TACATGCCCATTGGCCCTTACTTAAATTACTCACTTGACAGCATTCTCAAATCTCTTGCCTTCTTTTCTTTCTCTTATTACACAATATGAAGCCCTAGCTTTGGGTTAATACATTTTCTGCTTTTAAACAATGTCTTAGTTTGTCATCATTAAAAATTTCTAGTCTCTGACCTCAGCTGGGCTTTTGGTGCTCTCTGTGAATGTTTCAGTTTGTTCCAAGTCAACTTGCTATTTCATATCCCATAATACCTATTTGAGACTTTGACATCTCTTCTCAAAAGCCTACGTGAACAATCCCTGCTCACCCCTCTAACCTCCTTGACATTTTCTAGCCCTCTCCCCACATCAGGCCGCTCTCTGTTTCTAAACTTCAGGATCTTTGTTATTGCTGCATCTTATGACTGGAAAACTCATCTTCTTGTTATTTGTATTCTTGTTCCCAAACTTCACTCATGTTTCTCCTCAAATGTCAACTCATGAGAGAGGCCCTTTTTTCTAACAGAACTAAATTAATATCACCTTCTAACAACCATCTTGTTATTACTTTCTGTCCTATTACTGTGCTTTATTTTTCTTCTTAGCTCTTATTTCTACCTGTTTCATTATTTGTTTATTTGTTTCTTTCTTGTCTGCCTCCCCCTCTGCCCCATGATGTAAGTTTCATAAGATCAAGGCATTTGTCTACTTATGGTCACTCATATAGTTTGGCACTGGGAAAAACTTATATATAGGAAAGGATTGATAAATTTTGTGGAAACATTTTATAGAAACCTTTCATTATGGTACTTTCCTTGCTCACTCAAAAGATTACTGTGTCCCACTCTTATTACCCACCTACCCATACTTTTCTCTTACCTGTCTCAGTAGAATAGATGTTCAGCTCCTGTCAAATAGAATTCCTCTATGTATGGTCTTTATCTCCTTTTTAACTTTTAATCTGGACAATTTCATAATTTATTCTTTATTTTTCATGCCTACTTACCTACTTAACCCCTCCTTTGTTGCCCCTGCCTCTTTTCCTGGAGCCAGTAAACACACTTAAGTTTTTTCTACCTAAACACACATACACACACACACAGCAAAGACACCTTCTCTAGAACACACACCCGTTTTGTGCTACTTTTGCTATATCTATGTATATACTATATCCATATCTGTATCTACTTCCATTTACAACCAAGCTTTGTGAGAAAGAATTATGTTCATATTATTTCTACTTTCTTATTGCTAATGTCACTCCTAATCCACAGTATTCTAACTCCTCAACCAAGATCATATTTTTTAAAAATTTGTTTATAGTTTATTTTTGAGACAGAGAGAGACAGAGCGTGAGTGGGGGAGGGGCAGAGAGAGAGGGAGACACAGAATCTGAAACAGGCTCCAGGCTCAGAGCTGCCAGCACAGAACCTGATGCGGTGCTCAAACCCACGAACCGCGAGATCATGACCTGAGTCCAAGTCTGACGCTTAACTGACTGAGCCACCCAGGAGCCCCTCAACCAAGATCATTTATAATATTAAGATTTCCCATGAAATCCTGAGGACCCTTCTGGGGCAGTGACTTGTTAAGCACATCCATCTTCTCGAGTCACACTTTGCTCTGCTATTGTGACACTTTTTTTTCCCCGCTATCTTTTGGATTCTTTTTTCTCATTCTCAAACACAGGGTCAAGTTTCTTAGCTTACATTTCAAATGTTGATATTTCTCACAGTTTCCAGTGCATCCCTGACTCTGTCCAACCATGATAGCCTTCTTACTGTTGCAAAAAAACACAAAGTCACCTCTTTCCTGAAGCTTTTATACTTAACTATTTTCACTTCTGGGAACACTTCTCTTTTGTCTTTTTACTTGGATGAGTTCTTTTTGTCCTTTAAGTCTCACTTTGAATGTGACTATTTCCTCAGGGTCCTCATAGGGAACATGCTTACTGAAAGGGAATAATTAAAAAATGTTACTAAGAGAACATTTATAAAGGTATGGGCAGGATTAAGGGAAATGTACAAGGAATGGTAACGCACTCTGAGACTAGCAACAGCAAGTTGAACATCAAAGAAAAAGCTACCAGAACTGGATGGTAGTTCCAGCCATAGAAGAGGTCTGTCTGGTATAATAAGTGTGTGCTTTAGGAATGGAGCCAGTGCCTAACCAAGGTCAAGTAAAAAGTGAGAAGGCAGAATAAATACTCTGACTTCAGCTTTTCTTTTACTTTTTAATTGGCTGAACCTTTGGGAAAAAGTAGTAAAGAGTTGATATCCTAGCCTTGTTCCTGACCTTATAGGAAAGGTTCTTAGTCTTTTCTCATTGAGGATGATGTTAACTGTGGGTTTTTCATATATGGCCTTTATTATGTTGAAGTATGTTCCCTCTAAACCTGTTTTGTTGAGGGTCTTATCATGAATGGATACTGTACTTTGTCAGATGTTTTTTCTGTGTCTATTGAAACGATCATATGGTTCTTTTTTTTTTTCAGTTCTATTATTTCTTTTATTTTTTATTTATTATTTTTTTTACAAATAGTTTATTGTCAAATTAGTTTCCACATAACACCCAGTGCTCATCCCCACAAGTGCCCTCCTCCATGCCCACCCCTCCTCCCCCCCACATCCACCAGTCCTCAGTTTTTGTCAGCATTCAAGAGTCTCTCATGGTTTGCCTCTCCCCTTTCCCCCACCATTTCCGCCCTTCTTCTCCCCCTTGGTCCTCTGTTAAGCTCCTCCTAATCCTCCTATACGTGCACACATATGATATTTGTCTTTCTCTGCCTGACTTATTTCGCTCAGCATAACACCCTCAAGGTCCATCCATGTTGCTACACATGGCCAGATTTCATTGTTTCTCATTGCCATGTAGTATTCCATGGTATAGATAAACCACATCTTCTTGATCCATTCATCTGTTGATGGACACTTAGGCTCTTTCCATGTTTTAGCTATTGTGGAGAGTGCTGCTATGAACATTGGGGTACATGTGCTCCTATGCTCAGCATTTCTGTATCCCTTGGGTAAATTCCTAGCAGTGCTATTGCTGGGTCATAGGGAGTTCTATTGTTAGTTTCCTGAGGAACCTCCACACTGTTTTCCAGAGGGGCTGTACCAGTTTACATTCCCACCAACAGTGTAGGAGGGTGCCCGTTTCTCCACATCCTCGCCAGCATCTAGAGTTCTCTGATTGGCTCATTTTAGCCACTCTGACTGGCGTGAGGTGGTATCTCAGTGTGCTTTTGATTTGTATTTCCCTGATGAGGAGCGATGCTGAGCATCGTTTCATGTGTCTGTTGGCCATCTGGATGTCCTCTTTGGAGAAGTGTCTGTTCATATCTTCTGCCCATTTCTTCACTGGGTTGTTTGTTTTTCGGGCGTGTAGTTTGGTGAGTTCCTTGTAGATTCTGGATATCAACCCTTTATCTGATATGTCATTTGCAACTATCTTTTCCCATTCCGTTGGTTGCCTATTAATTTTCTGGGTTGTTTCCTTGGCTGTGCAGAAGCTTTTAATCTTGAGGAGGTCCCAACAGTTTATTTTTGCTCTTGATTCCCTTGCTTTTTGGGGATGTGTCAAGTAAGAAGTTGCTGCGGTGGAGGTCAAGGAGGTTGTTTCCTGCTTTCTCCTCTAGGGTGTTGATAGTTTCCTGTCTCACGTTCAGGTCCTTTATCCATTTTGAGTTTATTTTTGTGCATGGTGTGAGAAAATGATCTACTTTCATTCTTCTGCATGTTGCTGTCCAGTTCTCCCAACACCATCTGTTAAAAAGGCTGTCTTTTTTCCATTGGATATTCTTTCCTGCTTTGTCAAAGATAGTTGGCTGTATACTTTTGGGTCCACTTCTGAGTTCTCAATTCTGTTCCATTGGTCTATGTGTCTGTTTTTGTGCCAATACCATACTGTCTTGATGATGACAGCTTTGTAGTAGAGGCTAAAGTCTGGGATGGTGATCCCTCCCGTTTTGGTTTTATTTTTCAGGATTACTTTGGCTATTCGGGGTCTTTTGTGGTTCCATACAAATTTTTGGATAGTTTGTTCTAGTTTTGAGAAGTATGCTGGTGCAATTTTGATTGGAATTGCATTGAATGTGTAGAGTGCCTTAGGTAGTAATGACATCTTAACTATATTTATTCTTCCTATCCATGAGCATGGAATGTTTTTCCATTTCTTTGTGTCTTCTTCAATTTCCTTCATAAGTTTTCTATAGTTTTCATCATACAGATCTCTTGTATCCTTGGTTAGGTTTATTCCGAGGTATTTTATGGTTTTTTGTGCAATTGTGAATGGGATCAGTTTCTTGATTTCTCTTTCTGTTGCTTCATTGTTGGTGTATAAAAATGCAACCGATTTCTGTACGTTGATTTTGTACCCTGCAACTTGGCTGAATTCTTGGATCAGTTCTAGTAGGCTTCTGGTGGAGTCTGTCGGGTTTTCTATGTAGAGTATCATGTCATCTGCGAAGAGTGAAAGTTTGACTTCCTCTTTGCCAATTCTGATGCCTTTGATTTCCTTTTGGTGTCTGATGGCTGATGCTAGGACTTCCAGCACTATGTTAAACAGCAGTGGTGAGAGTGGGCATCCCTGTCGTGTTCCTGATCTCAGGGGGAAAGCTCTGAGTTTTTCCCCATTGAGAATGATGTTAGCTGAAGGCTTCTCATAGATGGCTTTGATGATGTTTAAGTAGGTTCCTTCTATCCCAACTTTCTCGAGAGTCTTTATTAAGAAGGGATGCTGTATTTTGTCAAATGCTTTTTCTGCATCTATTGACAGGATCATATGGTTTTTATCTTTTCTTTTATTGATATGATGGATCACATTGATTGATTTGCGAATGTTGAACCAGCCCTGTAACCCAGGAATGAATCCCACTTGATCTTGGTGGATGATTCTTTTTATATGCTGCTGGATTCGATTTGCAAGGATCTTGTTGAGAATTTTTGCATCCGTATTCATCAAGGATATTGGCCTGTAGTTCTCTTTTTTGCTGGATCTCTGTCTGGCTTGGGAATCAGTGTGATGCTGGCTTCATAAAATGAGTCCGGGAGTTTTCCTTCGCTTTCTATTTTTTGGAATAGCTTGAGAAGAATTGGGATTAATTCTGTTTTAAATGTCTGGTAGAATTCCCCAGGGAAGCCATCAGGTCCAGGGCTCTTATTTGTTGGGAGATTTTTGATCACTGATTCAATTTCTTCACTCGTTATGGGTCTGTTCAGGTTTTCTATTTCTTCCCGTGTGAATTTTGGTAGTGAGTGTGTGTTTAGGAATTTGTCCATTTCTTCTAAGTTGTCCAATTTGTTGGCATATAATTTTTCATAGTATTCCCTGATAATTGCTTGTATTTCTGAGGGGTTGGTGGTAATAAGTCCATTTTCATTCATAATTTTGTCTATTTGGGTGCTCTCTCTTTTCTTTTGGATAAGTCTGGCTAGAGGTTTGTCAATTTTGTTTACCTTTTCAAAAAACCAACTCTTGGTTTCATTGATCTGTTCAATTGTTTCTTTGGTCTCTATGTTGTTTATTTCTGCTCTAATTTTTACTATTTCTCTTCTTCTACTGGGTTTAGGGCGTTCTTGTTGCTCTGACTCTAGTTCCTTTAGGTGAGCTGTTAGATTTTGGATTTGCACTTTTTCTAATCTCTTGAAATAGGCCTGGAGAGCAATGTACTTTCCTCTTAGGACTGCCTTTGCCGCATCCCATAGATTTTGAATTGTTGTGTTTTCATTTTCATTGGTTTCCATATATTTTTTAATTTCATCTCTAATTGCCTGATTGGCCCATTCATTCTTTAGAAGGGTGTTCTTTAACCTCCATGTTTTTGGAAGTTTTCCAGACTTCTTCCTGTAATTGATTTCAAGTTTCAAAGCATTGTGATCTGACAGTGTGCATGGTATGATCTCTATTCTTTTATATTTATTGAGGGCTGCTTTATGTCCCAGTATGTGATCTATCTTGGAGAATGTGCCATGCGCACTTGAGAAGAAAGTAAATTCCCTGGCCTCAGGATGTAAAGTTCTAAATATATCCGTCAGATCCATCTGGTCCAATGTGTCTTTCAAGTCCGTTATTTCTTTAGTGATTTTCTGTCTGGTTGACCTATCCATTGCTGTAAGCGGAGTATTAAAGTCCCCTGCTATTAGCACATTCTTATCTATAAGCTTGTTTCTGTTTGTGATTGTTTTAGATATTTAGGGGCTCCCATATTCGGTGCATAGACATTTATGATTGTTAGTTCTTCCTGATGGATGGACCCTGTAATTATTATGTAGTGCCCTTCTTCATCTCTTGTGATTGTCTTTAATTTAAAGTCCAGTTTGTCTGATTTAAGTATCGCTACTCCGGCTTTCATTTGATTTCCTGTAGCATGATATATATTTCTCCATCCCCTTACTTTTAATCTGAAGGTATCTTCCCGTCTAAAATGAGTTTCTTGTAGACAGCATATAGATGGATTTTGTTTTTTAATCCATTCTGCTACCCTATGTCTTTTGATTGGAGCATTCAGCCCATTTACATTCAGTGTTATTGTTGAAATATGTGGGTTTAGAGTCTTTGTATCTTTTGTAGGGTTCATGTTTGTGGTGGTGTCTCTGGAATCTTTGTTCCTTGCAACCTTTCCTTCAGAGCATCCCCCTCAGGATTTCTTGTAGGGCTGGCTTCGTGGTGACAAATTCTTTCAATTTCTGTTTGTTTGGAAAGGTTTTTATCTCTCCTTCTATTTTGAATGACAGGCTTGCTGGATAGAGGATTCTTGGCTGCATGTTTTTACTGTTCATCACATTGAAGATCTCCTGCCATTCCTTTCTGGCCTGCCACGTTTCAGTAGATAGGTCTGTCACCACTCTGATGGGTTTCCCTTTGTATGTGAGGGCCCTTTTCTCCCTAGCTGCTTTCAAAATTCTCTCTTTGTCCTTGTATTTTGCCATTTTTACGATGATATGTCGTGCAGAAGATCGATTCAAGTTACGTCTGAGGGGAGTCCTCTGAGCCTCTTGTATTTCCACATTGACTTCCTTCCCCAGGTCGGGGAAGTTCTCTGCTATAATTTGTTCCAGGACTCCTTCAGCACCTTTCCCTCTCTCTTCCTCTTCTGGGATTCCTATGATACGGATATTGTTGCGTTTGACTGTGTCGCTGAGCTCTCGAATTCTTCTTTCCTGTTCCTGGATCAGTTTGTCTCTTTTTTTGTCAGCTTCTTGTTTTTCTAGAATGGTGTCTTCTAAATCACTTATTCTCCTTTCTGCCTCTTCAAGCTGTGCATTGTAGGCCTCTAATTTATTATGGATCTCATTTATTGCATTTTTTAATTCTTCATGCCTATTTTTATTTTCCATTCTGTCTGTAGCCATAGTTTCTTTGATGTCCCCTATGTTTTTTCAAGCCCTGCTATTAATTTTACCATTATTATTCTAAAATCTTGTTCAGTTATGCTGCTGATATCTGTTTTGAGCAGTTCATTAGCTGTCATTTCTTCTTGGAGTTTCTTTGGAGGAGAGCTCTTTCGTTTCGTCATTTTAGTTAGCTTTCCGGCTCTTGTTGGTTTTAAAGACCTGTTATGCTCTCTGTTTCTATGAGCACTGCTATATCCAAGAAACTCTTTGACTTTCCAGGGCCTATCCTTTCAGAGATTGTTTTTTGAATGGTATCCCTCGGTCACTCTTGTTGGGACCTTAGCTATTTTATTTTCCTATTCGTAGTGATATTTGGGACTCTTCACCTTGTGTACTCTAGCTTGTTTCTTGAGGTAGCCCTGGAAAAGAAAACAGACAGACAAACACACAGGGAGCAGGAGCACACAAACGCACAGGCTGATTCAACTAACATACAAAGTGAGAGGGAAAACGAAAAAGTTAATAGAAAAGACGGAGGAGGGAGGGCGAATAATAGGGAGCATAAAATACATAAAAGGGTCAAAAAGGGGAAAAGAAAAGGAAAAAAGAAGAAAACCGATGGACAAAGAATGGTTTAAAGCATATACCTGGATTTCCCAGCTAAAGTTAAATAGCCGTGTGTATGCAGTGCTGGTTGAAGAGCATAGAGAAAAAGAGAGAAGGCAGGGCGAGACAAGGCAGATTTGGAAATAGAATGAACAGGCAGAAGGGATAAGAAACTTTTTTCAAAGAGGTAAAGGGTAGAATATGGTTGGATAGGTGAGAGAAAGATGCTGGAATTATCCAGAGAAACTATATAGTCTAATTACTCCTGAGAGAAATAGCTGAAAAAGTCGGTAGGTGTAGAATTTACATTTACAGAATGGACTTGTTGTGATTGTTTAAGCAAGCTGGCGACCAGAGTTAATCAGGTCAGTGTTTTGGGGAAAAAAGCGAGAAAAGAGAAAGAAGAAGAAAAAAAGAGAAAAGAAAGGGGAAAAAAAAAGAAAGAAAAAAAAAAGGGAAAAAGAAAAAAAAAGGGAGGAGGGCACCTCTCAGGCAGGGATGGGCGTGGCGTGATCCGATGCCTCAGGCGGGGGTTCTGCCTTGGCGATTGTGGGGAGGAGAGTGACGGTGCTCCAGTCCCTTCTTGAACCCCACGCTGCAGCTCGCTTTTTTTTTTTTTGGCGTGTCAACTCCCCGTTCCGGGGACGCAGCCGAAGTTGGTTGCACTCTTCAACCCCGGCCAGTTCCAATCTCCAAGTCCCAGTCCGCGCCCCGCTGAAGTTGCCTTAGACACAGCTTCCCAGACAACCCCCTCGGGCTATTCCAGGCTCCCTGCTGAGCTCTGGGGGCGGAGTCAGGATCGCTGCTTCCTTCTCTGGGTCGGGCTGGTGCGCATGCGCGGGGGCTTGCCTGCCGGGTCCGCGTAGCCTGAGCCCGCTGGAGTGAGGAAAACCGGGTCTCTCTATGGCTCGTCACCCGAAACACGAACTCACAGGCAAATTTCCCAGTTTTTAGCTCTTTGCCTTCCCTCTCGAGTTCCAGCCAGCCAGGAGCGCGGACGCCTGGTGTCTGCGCGTCTCCTTCAGGGATCCCAGCCGCCCTGGAGCTACAATGGCGGCAGGCGCGCCCGCGTCACTTTAAAACCCAACCTCCAGGAGCGGCACAAAGAAGCAGTTTGTGTGCTCAGCCTCCCCCAGGACCAGTTGTCGCGAGGGGACCTGGTGTGCAGGTATTTGGCAAGTACGGTCTTTCTATGCACCGAGCGGAGATTTTTCTGTCTCGGACTCTCTCCTTTTCCCCTCTCACTCCCCGTAGAGGGTAGAGGGGGATCGCCTCCCACCCTGGAGGCTCCGATCCCGGCCCGATTTTACCTTCCCCGGTTCGCACTCACGTTAGAAGGCTTTCTCAGTGGATTCTGCGTCCTTTTTCTCCCAGTCTCTCAGGTTTTGTATGGTTTCCAATGGCTTCAGATCTTTTCTGTGTGATGTATGGGCGCGAGTGCAAGTACGGAGCTCCTTACTTCTCTGCCATCTTGCCTCAATCCTCCACGATCATATGGTTCTTATCCTTTCTCTTATTGATGTGATGTATCACAGTGATTGGTTTGTGAATATTGAACCACCCTTGCATCCCAGGAATAAATCCCACTTGAGCATGGTGTATGATTTTTTAAAATGTACTGTTGTATGTGATTTGCTAATATTTTGTTGAGGATTCTTGTGTCTATTTATACCAGAGATATCTGCCTATAGTTCTCTTTTTCTGTGAGGTCTTTTATCTGTTTTCACTATCAGGGTAACTCTGGCCTCATACAATGAATTTGGAAGTTTTCCTTCCTCTTCTATTACTTTGCATAGTTTGAAAAGGATATTTATTAACTCTTCATTAAAAGTTTGGCAGAATTCACTTTTGAAGCCATTTGGTTGTGGACTTTTGCTTGTTGGGAGTTTTTTGATTACTGATCAATTTCTTTGCTGGTAATCAGTCTGTTCAAATTTTCTATTTATTTCTGTTTAAGTTTTGGTAGGTTATATGTTTCTAGGAATTTATCCATTTCTTCTAGGCTTCCAATTTGTTGTCATGTAATTTTTCATAATACTCTTTTAAACTTGGTATTTCTAGTGTCAGTGGTTATTTCTCCTCTTATTTGTGATTTATTTTATTCCTTTCTCTTTTATTCTTGATAAGTCTGGCTAGAGGTTTATCAATTTTGTTGATCTTTTCAAAGAACGAGCTCCTGGTTTCATTGATCTATACTATTTTTTTAATTTTAGTTTCTATATAATTTATTTCTGCTATAATCTTTATTATTTCATTCCTGCTGGCTTTAGGTTTTATTTGTCATTCTTTTTCTAGCACCTTTAGGTATAAAGTTAGATTGTTTACTTGAGATTGTTCTTGCCTCTTGAGGTAGGCCTGTATTGCTGTAAATTGCCCTCTTAAATTGCTTTTCCTGTGCCCCAAACACTTTGAACCCTTGTGTTTTCATTTTCATTTGTTTCCATGTAATTTTTAATTTTTTCTTTTATTTCCTTGTTGACTCATTCATTGTTTAGTAGCATGTTATTGAATGTCCATGTATTTGTGATCTTTCCATATGTTTTCTTGTGGTTGACTCCCAGTTTCATAAGGTTGTGGTCAGAAAAGATGCATGGTATGACTACAGATTTTTTGAATTTGTTGAGGTTTGTTTTGTGGCCTAATATGTGATCTATTCAGGAGAATGTTCCATATGCACTTAAAAAGAATGTGTATTCTGCTGTTTTAGGATGAAATGTTCTGAATATATCTGTTAAATCCATCTCTTCCAGTGTGTCATTCAAAACCATTGTTTACTTATTGATTTTCTGTTTAGATGATCAGTCCATTGATGTAAGTGGAGTGTTAAGGTTCCCTACTATTAGTGTATTATTATCTATTAGTTCCTTTATGTTTGTAATTAACTATTTTACATATTACATGTTTCTACCTTGGATGCATTAATATTTATAATCCTATCTTCTTGTTGGATTGTTCCTTTTACTTTTATGTAGTGCCTTCTTTGTCTCTCATTACAGTATTTGTTTAAGGTTTATTTGTCTATTATAGGTGTTGCTACTCCAGCTTTCTTTTGAGATCCATTTTCATGATAGTATTTCTTCATTCTGCCCCCCACCCTCCCACTTCCAACCTGCAGGTGTCTTTAGGCCTCAAATGAGTCTCATGGAAGCACCTGGCTAGCTCAGTCAGTTAAGCATCTGACTCTTGATTTCAGCTCAGGTCATGATCTCACAGTTTGTGAGATTGAGCCCTGTGTCAATATTTATTTTTTTTTAAATAAAAATAATAAATAATAAATAAAATGAGTCTCTTATAGGCAGGATAAAGCAGCATATAAATGAGTCTTTTTTTTTTTTTTTTGGTCCATTTTGTCACCCTAAGTCTTTTGAGTGGAGCATTTAGTCCATTTACATTCAAAGTAATTATTGATATGGGGCACCTGAGTGGCTTAGTCGGTTGAGCGTCCGACTTTCATTTAGGTCATGATCTCGCGGTTCGTGGGTTCGAGCCCCGCGTCGGGCTCTGTGCTGACTGCCAGCTCAGAGCCTGGAGCCTGTTTCAGTCTGTGACTCCCTCTCTGACCCTCCCCTGCTCACGCTGTCTCTCTCTCCTAGAAATCAATAAAAAATTAAAAAAAAAAAAAAACAAAAAAACCAAAGTAATTGTTGATAGATATTTATTTATTACCATTTTATTACTTGTTTTTTGTTGTTTCTGAAGATTTTCTTATTTTTATTTCATGATTTGTTGGTTTCTTCTAGTGATATATTTGGATTTATTTCTCTTTGTTCTTTGCATATTTATTAGTGGTTTTGATTTGTGATTACCATTAGGTTTGTATATAACCTCTTCTGTGTATAGCCGTCTGTATTAAGTTTATAGTTATTTAAGTTTGAACACATTCTTTACTCCTTCCCATGTTTTAGATATATGTTATTATAGTTTACATCAGTTTTTAAAAATTATTTTTAATGTTTCTTTATTTTTGAGAAAGAGAATGCAAGTGGGGTAGGGACAGAGAGAGAGGGAGACAGAATCGAAGCAGGCTCTGAGCTGTCAGCACAAGGCCTCAAACCCATAAACCGCAAGATCATGACCTGAACCGAAGTCAGACGCCCATCTGACTGAGCCACCCATGTGCCCCTGTTTTACATCCTTTTATTTTGTGAGTTCTTTGACTGATTTTTTTACAGAATTATGCATTTTTACTGCTCTTGTGTTTCCTATCTTCACACTGTAATTTTTTTTTAATCTTTCCTTTCCATTCAAAGAGTCTCCTTTAATATTTCATGCAGGGCTGGTTTAGTGGTCAAAGACTCCTTCAGTTTTTGTTTGCCTGGGAAACTCTTTTTCTCTTCTTTTATTATGAATGACAGCCTTGCTGGATAAAGTATTCTTGGCTGCAGAGTTTGTTCTGCCAGTCTTCAGATCAATTTGTGGGATATTTAGAATGATTTGATAGTTATTTAGGTGTATTTGTGGGGCAAGGATTCTCCTATTCTGCTGCCATCTTCCCTTCTTTCCTCTAGCTGTTACCTTTTAAATGGAAAATGGTGGTTAGAAGTAGGTTTGATATTACCCTCAAGTTGTTGATATTTGTGCTGAAATTGTTCTATTGTGTATGGCTAGAAGATCTCTTCTACCATAGAGACTTCTGATACCATTGGGTCCATTGCTTATATGATCCAAGTAGAAGGGCAGTTTGCAACACACCCAGAACCTGATGGAAAACTTTTTTTTCATAAATCCAAGTCTCACCCAAATTGGCAGTCTTATGGGTCACCTAAGAAGTGTGTTTGAAAAGAACACCCAAATGTGTTAAGTGTGGTCTCCTATTTCAAAAGAGACCAAGCAGTGTGCCTCTTTCTTTGAGGTGGAATATGTGAGGAAGAGCAACTTAAAACTTAACTCTCTCATTAGAGGGCATATCTGAATGTGACCACAGACCACTAGAACTAGATATTTCACTAATGTGCAGGCCCCTGAACTCTTGCCCTTATTTCCTGTATTCGTTGGGCATTTTTCAATGGGCATATGGGGATGCTTACTATTTTGTGCCCAGTATGTCCAAGTAGCATAAAAATGTCAATATCATTGAACACCATGATATTCTGGGAGATATGAAGATGATGAAGGGACATCTGGGTAATGTATAACATTAAACAGACATAGTCACCTAACCTGAGATAAGATAATGAAAGTCTACTGCAATCCCTCCCACATGAAGAAACTCTGTTCAAAATATTCTGATTGCTATATACCCCTGGGATATATTATAATTGCATTCACCTTATCACCACTTTGACTCTACCAGCTCAGGAACCCAGTATTCCTATTCAAATCCAAGAGCCCAGTTTCTTTGAGGCATACCCCAATACCATCTCTGGCTTACAATTAACACAAAGTTTTTCAAAGATGCTAGTATCCGTACTTACAATTTCTTAATGTGTTGATGAGGGAAATATCCTCTGAGCCCATATCCTAGGGGATGTGTTTAAAGGTGGCATCACAGTTGGTACATGATAGGTTAATTTTCATCCTTTTGAGCCTTTGGACTATTTTTTATCCAAAATGTGCCAAGGAATTTCCACATTGTGTACATTTCTTCATCACTTGCTATGGGACACCATTGAGTCATGGCTTCAGTTAATCAACGTAGTTTAAGAAGGTACATGGCACTTCTACATGCATGAACCAACTCATTAAATTCAGAATCCTGAGAATCTGCTCTCATGTTAGTAAATAAGCCTAATGTTGCCTTATGATTTGACCATCTTGTTATGACTTGACCACTTTTTTCTAAACTACTTCGGATCTAATCCCATACATGCTCTCCAGCATTCTGTTTACAGAAAAATTCTGTCACTTCTTTAGGCCTTGAATTTTTCCAACTACAAAATGCTGTCCCTAGAGGCAATGAAAGGTAGTAAGTGTGTATCCTGAAAAGAATAAACATGCCCCAGTAGGTCACTCCCAGGCCTGGCTAGTTAAAATTTCTCATGTGTGATCCTCCATGAACTTTTCTCTTTCACCATCTGGTGTTGATATCTAGGGTCGTGTTGGAACCATGAATTAAGTAATAGTATTTCCATCAGCCTGGGTCTCTTAACCTGAGAAAGTAACTTCTATTGTGTTTGAGCCATTTTATATCAGATCTACATGTTATAACAGTTTTCTTACCTTAAATTTTACAGGGCTCTTTTTGCCTTCTTTTTTTTTTCTTTTTACTTGAAGTGTGGCTTGAAAATCATTTTAAAAATGGGAAATTATATGATTGTTGGAATTAATGTCTTAGAGAGCCTGTTCTCTGTGATGCTACTCCTACATAAATTTGTAGATATGACAACTCTAGTGATAATTAGATATTATTAGTCTGCATGCCACTCTTAGAATGTTATTTCTTCTTATCCATTAGTATCATAGAAGCTACAATTTTCAAATCCAGAAAAATGCAAAACATATGCATGATACCTTTCATTGAAGAAAAATATCAAATTGAAGAACAAAATGATCTGAGTGGCTATCAGAAGAGAACTTGATGCAGGGGAAATGTTTTCATTGCTTATGTTTGTTTGTATAAAATATATACTTTTACTAAAACATTATCCACATACATTGTACACAAACTGCAATGTATCATAATTGCTTTTTTTTCCTCTCTTATTTCAGAACCGGGCTACAAGGTAAGAAAAATACCCACAAAAACAGCTATAGTATTCCCAATAATTTTCACAAGGTCTTTTTTTAGGCAGTTAAATAACCTTGAAATTTTTGACCTTGCAAATCCTTCACCAGACCTCTGTTACCATAGATAATTTGTGATGCAGGTTAATGAGTAGAGCCTTGAGTTATTTTTCTAGAAAGAAATGATAAATCCACCTTGATATCACACTATTAAGCAAGGACATAAATTTACAGATGGCCTCATTATGGCATTGGCCAATTTCTTATTTTTATAGAACTCACTATTATACTTCATTACAGATGCCCTTTGGTCAGATTATTTCAGAGCTTTCCTCTAAAAATAAATGCTTAGTTTTTAAAAAGTAGAAAAAGAATTTAAGTAATTTATTAAAAACCCCTTTGACCTTCTGCTTATTTTCATTGAAGTGTTCATTCTAAAATGCAGAATGGTGTAGCAGAAATTATGCTGATCTGAATGTCAGAAAGCTGTGGGTTCATATCCTGATTCTGCTACTTAGTATATATGGACTCCTGAGTAAACTACACACTAAGCTTTATTTTTTTTCTTATTCTCAAAATGAAAATCTTGTAAGTTACTGATGAGGAGTTAACATGATTAAATGTCTGGTATATAGGTCCTTCTTGTTTCATTATTTCTTTTGGTTCTAACCTGATTCTTCTTCATTGAATTAATACAATGTGTCAATGCCTTGCATATTAAATCAACTTGGCAGAATTATCATGTGCAGCAGATACAGTACACTCAGAACATTTGTCCTTTGGACCCGGTTCATGCATTATTTAAAGAGCAAGCATGATTTGTTGTTGAAATTAAATGTGTGGAATCTAAATTTTAAAATATATTCAAATTCATCATTTCACACCAAAGGCAGTCTGATTTTGAAATTTTCTTGGAGCATCAATACAGAGACACTAAGCAACACTCACCTCTTTGGGACCAAAGGCACAAGGCATTACCAGTCTGGACTAAGGGTATCCTTGGATCTCTGTAGTCACAAGCCAATAAAACTTCAAAGCAATCCAGTATAATACAAATTCAATAGAGGAGGAATTTTCTGAATAGTTTACTTAAAGCGAAACATTTATCTTCCATTATCCTTTCCTTTCTTCCAAGTAATTAAACCTTTTGTTCTTTATATTTGTAAGAAGACAAGGACGTATATAGAAGCTAAGCTTAGACAGAGAAGGCTGGGATAGATAGTGTGGTCTACCACACACCCCCACTTTCTTACTTTCCCTTCAGTCCTCAGTTCATGGTAAACTGATTTCGGTACTTTTCTTATTAAAACTGTTCTTGAATAGTAGCACATAGTCTCCAAATTAATAAATACTGGGAACACTTTTGAGTCCTTATGGTATTGTACCCACCAGCTGCTTTTCAAACCGTATGTGATACTTGAAATTTTCCATCATAATTTTCATAATTTTCTCTCTCTGGTTTTTACTATTACTTTAACTGATCTCTCTTGGTATGTTTCAGAATCTCTTACACCTATACACAGCTTCTTTTCATTAGTTTTCCCCCAGGTTTTCATCTTCAGCCCACTATTCTAAATATATATGCTTTCTTGAGATGACTCCAGCTTGAACTATGGTGTATAGGACTACCCTATTGATGTATCCGGGCCTACCTCTCTACTAAAGCTTAATAAATGTTTCTGAATGTCTTAATTTTGGATCTCAACTTAGGATGTATGTTAGGGGCTGTATAAGACACCTGTTGGGGTTTCTGCCCAGTTTATAACATGTTCTTTCTTCTTTAAAATCATTTTATTTTATTTTTCACGTGATAAGTGTACTATTTAATTCCTATCCCCTATTATCTCCCACCCACCTTCCCTCTGGTAACCATCAATTTGTTCTCTCTGTTTCTTGGATTCTCTCTCTGAGCTTCCTTTCCTTATTTGTTTTGTTTTTGAATTCCACATATAAGTGAGATTATATGGTATTTGTCTTTTTCTAAGTGATGTATTTTGTTTAGTATTATACTCTCTAGCTTCATCCATGTTTCAAATGGCAAGATTTTACTCTTTTTTAATGGCTGAATAATATTCCATCTCATTCACACACACACACACATACACACATCTTCTTTATCCATTTATCTATCAATGGACACTTGGGCTGCTTTCATAGCTTGGATACTGTAAGTAATGCTTCAGTAAACATTGGAGTACATGTATCTCTTTAAATCAGTGTTTTCATATTCTTTAGGTAAATACCCAGTAGTGTGATTACTGGAGCATAGGGTAGTTCTATTTTTAACTTTTTGATGAACCACCATACTGTTTTCCAGAGTACTTGCACCAGTTTGCATTTCCACCAACAGTACAAGAGGGTTCTTTGATCTCCACATCCTTGCCAACCTCTGTTTTTTCTTGTGTTGCTGATTTGAGCTATTATGGCAGATGTGAAGTGATACCTCATTGTATGTAGTTTTGATTTGAGAGCGGAGAGACCTGCCTGGTGACCAGAAAGACTCTTGGGCCTCTCTCATCCCTCCCTCACCGACACCGTCCATCCTTCAGGGATCCCTGGGCCCCGACTGGAGCCGGTCTCCAACAAAAGAACAGACAAGAGTGCTACCTCAAGAAACAAGCCAAAGTACACACGGTGGAGAGTCCCAAATATCACTACGAGTAGGAAAATAAAATAACCAAGGTCTCAACAAGAGAGACCAAGAGATACCATTCAAAAAACACTCTCTGAAAGGACAGGCCCTGGACAGTCCAAGAGTCTTCTTGTGTACAGCAGCGCTCACAGGTGCAGATTGCATAACAAGTCTTTAAAACTAACAAGAGACAGAAAGCCAACTAAAATGACGAAATGAAACAGCTCTCCTCCAAAGAAATTCCAAGAAGAAATGACAGCTAATGAACTGCTCAAAACAGATATAAGCAGCATAACTGAACAAGATTTTAGAACAATAATCATAAAATTAATAGCTGGGCTTGTATGTAGTTTTGATTTGCATTTCCCTGATGGTAAGTGATCTTGAGCATCTTTTCATGCATCTGTTGGCCATCTGGATATCTTCTTTGGAGAAATGTCTATTCATGTTTTCTGCTCATTTTTAATTGGATTTTTTTCGGGTATTGAATTATATTGGTTCTTTATATTTTTTGGATACTAACCCTTTATTGGATATGTCATTTGAAAATATCTTCTCCCATTCTGCAGATTGCCTTTTAGTTTTGTTGATTGTTTTCTTCACTGTGCAGAAGATTTTTATTTTATTGAAGTTCCAATAGTTTATTTTTGCTTTTATTTCCCTTGCCTCAAGAGACACATTAGAAAAAATGTTCTTATTCCCAACATCATTTATTGAAGAGACTATCTTTTTTCCCATTATATATTCACACCTCCTTTGTTGAAGATTGATTGACCATATAATATGGGTTTATTTCTGGGTTTCCTGTCCTAGTCTATTGATCTATGTGTCTATTTTTATACCAGTACCATACTGTTTTAATTACTGTTGCTTTGTAATATAACTTGAAATCTGGAATTGTGATGCATCTGGTTTTGTTTTTCTCTTTCAAGATTCCTTTGACTATTCAGGGTCTTTTGTGGTTCCATTTAAGTTTTAGGATTGTTTTAGGATTTTAGGATTTTTAGGATAGTTCTGTGAAAAATGCTGTTGGTATATTGATAAGGACTGCATTTAATGTATAGATTACTTTGGGTGATTTAACAATATTTGTTCTTCCAATAATAATAAATAATTTAACAATATTTAACAATAATTAAAAATAATAAGTAATTTAACAAAATTTAACAATATTTGTTCTTCCAATCCATGAGTGTGGAATGCCTTTCCATATCTTTGCATCATCTTGAATTTCTTTCATCACTGTTTCATAGTTTTCAGAGTATAGGTTTTGTTTTGTTTTGTTTTGTTTTTGTCTCTTTTGGTTTAGTTTATTCCCAGATATTTTATTGTTTTGGGTGCAATTATAAATTGCTTGCAATTATAAATTGGTTTGTTTTCTGAATTTCCCTTTCTGCTGCCTTATTATTAGTGTATAGGATGCAACAGATTTCTGTACGTTGATTTTGTATACTGCAACCTTACTTAATTCATTTATCAGTTGTAGCAGCTTTTTTTTTTTGGTGGTGTCTTTATGGTTTTCTATATATAATATCATGTCATCTGCAAGTAGTGAGAGTTTTACTTCTTCCTTGCCAATTTGGATGCCTTTCATTTCTTTATGTTGTGTAGTTGCTGTCACTAGGACCCCAGTACTGCGCTGAAGATGAGTGGTGAGAGTGAGCATCCTTGTCTTTTCCTCACCTTTGGGAAAAAGCAGTTTTTCACCACTGAGTATGATGTCGGCAGTGGGTTCTTTAGATAAGGCCTTGATTACGTTGCGATATGTTCCCTCTAAACCAAAGTTTCGGAGACTTTCATCATAAATGGATGTCGTACTTTGTCAAATGCTTTCTCCATGTCTATTGAAATGATCACATGGTTTTTATCCTTTCTCTAATTGATATGATGAATGATGCTGATTGTTTTGTGAATATTGAATCAGCCTTGCATCCCATTAATGAACCCCACTTTATCTTGGTGTATGATATTTTTTAATGTATTGTTGGATTCAGTTTGCTAATATTTTGTCAAGGATTTTTGCATCTATGTTTATGAGAGATATTGGCCTGTGGTTCCCTTTTTTTGTGGCATCTTTATCTGGTTTCTTATTGAGGTGATACTGGCCTCCTAGAATGAATTTGAAAGTTTTCCTTCCTCATGTATTTTTTGGAATAGTTTGAGAGGAATATATGTTAACTCTTCTTTAAAAGTTTGGCATAATTCTACTGTGAAGCTGTATGGTCCTGGACTTCTGTTTTGGTGGAGTGTTTTGATTACTGATTCAATTTCATTTCTGATAATTGGTGTCTTCAGATTTTCTATTTCTTCTTGATTTCATTTTGGTAGGTTATATGTTTGTAGGAATTTATCCATTTCTTCTAAGTTTTCCAGTTTATTGGCATATAGGTTTTCACAATATTCTGTTCCAATTGTTTGTGTTACTGTGGTGTTGGTTGTTATTTTTCCTCTTTCATTAGTGATTTTGTTTATTTGGGTCCTCTATGTATGTTTTTTTCTTTTTTTGGAGGGGGATGAATCTGGCCAGGGCTTTATCAATTTTGTTGATCTTTTCAAAGAACTAATTCCTCATCTCATTGATCTGTTCTGCTGTTTGTTTTTGTTTTCTTTTGTTTTAGTTTCTATATCACTTATTTTGCTCTCATCTTACTATTTCCTTCCTATTTCTGGGCTTGGGTTTTGTTTGCAGGAAACACTTTTCCGAGAACTACTCTTGATACACTGTTGTGGCAGACCCTGCTTATGGTCTCCTTAATTTCCATTTCTTCTAGCTTACTAATAGAAGTTTCTTTTTATTTAGGGGGGTCAGTGTGACCAGCTACTAAATTAAATGTCAACAGTTGACCAACATGACATAAGTTAAGTCTTCTAAGGATTCTGGAAAATTTTGCTTTCCTGATAGAGGAATCACCTCTCCTTCCTTGTTTCTTTCTTTCTTTTTTTTCTACCTGGAGTGTAAATGAAAGCTGAAGGGAGACCATGTATTCTACTACAATGATGTGGCCCTAATGATGAGAAGAAACACACACACACACACACACACACACACACACACACACACACACACACACACACAGAGTGTGCTGAATCAGAAAGACAGAAGCAGCCTGGACCACTGTTTACTCCTTGGAGCTTCTGCACTAGTTCTGACTCCTGCATTAGTTAGAATTAATTTCAATTGTAAATGAAATAAAATCTCAAAGTTATAGTGGCATAAAAAGATATAAATTCATTTCTCTTTCATATAAATGAGGTCAAGGGATGGACAGTTCAGAGCTGATACAATGATTCCTTAGTCATTAGGCACTCAGACTCTTTTCACTTTATGCTTATGGCTTTGGGAATAAGAAGGCTGCTAGGCTATATAATCCAGCCATTATATTCACGCATAATTCATGAACAAGAAAGAAGGACATAATATCTCCCATTAAAAAATACATTCCAGAAGTCACATAGGACACTACTGATATCTCTCAATGAGAAATTAGTTGTTGAGTAATACTTAACTGCAAGATAGCCATATTTTTAGCTAAAAATCATGAATGGATGTTGTGGCAAAGGAAGAGGATGGAAACTGGGGGCAGTAACTAGCTGTTTCGGCTCCAACATTTTATCTTTAACTACTTCATATGTCCCAAAAAATGATTCTCCATTTGATTAAACTTTTTAAATTAGGATTCCATTACATGAAGCCAAATGCAGTCCTTAACTCATTCAGAGTTTGGATCCAAAATGAGAATGCTAAGAGTAACAGAAGATAAAATGTGATAAAGGAAGAAAATGGTGCACTGGACAATAAGGACTCATATATTGCATACCAGAGAATTGGTGATGATTATTCTATAGAATTAGGTCAAGTTGTTGTCTATTATATTTTAGGAGGTAAACCATATGCCCCTCCCCTGCTAGAATCTTGGTTACTAACATTGTTTGGTAGAGTTAAACATATATATATTCTGAGAACCAAAAACTTCATTCCTGTGCTTTGTTCTTGCACATGTACACCTGCAAAGGTATGCAAGGAAGTTCACAGCATCATTGCATGTAATGACAGAAAAACTGAAACAATTCAAACATCATTAAAAGAAGAAAAGGTAAATACATTATGGAGTATTTATACAGTAGAAATACCCAGCACTGAAAATCAGGGAACCACCGCTATGAAAAACAATAAAGATGAAAAGATGAAAACATGAAGAAAATTGAGTAAAAAATAAAGAGCAAGCTACTGGACTTCATACTTTCAGATACTATGCTACTATACAAAAAAAAAAAAACTAGCAAAATTATACCACATATTATTTAGGCATATGTGCCTGTGTGGTAACTATTTTTAAAGAGACAATGACATTATAAACATAAAATTGAGGTAGCTTTTAACCCTTGTGGAGTAGAAGAGAGAGACAGAAGTAGGCACACTGGTGACCTGCCTATGTATATGTATAAGGTATAAAGGTAAGGTTCAAGTTCTTAAGTTGGGTGGTTTGGGTTTATGCTCTAAACTTACATATACATTATGACTTTTATATTTCTCAAGTATTACAGAGTAATGAAGACACGCTTTATGTAGCGGTATGGAATGATGTCTAATACTATTAAGGAGGGGAGCTCCATCTTGGTTTGCATGGGATAGTAATGCTTACTATAGTCCTGGTATTGCATCATTTTTCCCCTCTCTTTTTGTTCTTTCTTTTTTATTTTCTTTTGTTTATTTATTTTTTAATTAATAATTTATTTATTTTTAATTTATTTCCAAGTTAGTTAGCATATGGTGCAACAATGATTTCAAGAGTAGATTCCTTAAGCCTCTTACCCATTTAGGCCATCCTCCCTCCCACTGCCCCTCCAGCAACCCTCTGTTTGTTCCCTATATTTAAGAGTCTCTTATGTTTTGCCCTCCTCCCTGCTTTTATATTATTTTCACTTCCCTCCCCTTAAGTTCATCTGTTTTGTATCTTAAAGTCCTCATATGAGTGAGGTCATATGATGTTTGTCTTTCTCTGACTGACTAATTTCATTTAGCACAATACCCTCTAGTTTCATCCATGTACTTGCAAATGGCAAGATTTCATTCTTTTCGATTGCTGACTAATAGTCCATTGTATTTATATAGCACATCTTCTTTCATTCATCCATCGATGCACATTTGGGCTCTTTTCATACTTCGGCTATTGTCAATAGTGCTGCTATAAACATTGGGGTGCATGTGCCCCTTCGAGAAAGCATACCTGTATCCTTTGGATAAGTACCTAGTAGTGCAATTGCTGGGTCATAGGGAAGTTCTATTTTTAATTTTTTTGAAGAACCTCCATACTGTTTTCCAGAATGGCTGCACCAGTTTGCGTTCCCAACAGCGGGGTATTGCATCATTTTTAACCCTCAAATTCCCATGATAAATTATCTAATATTATATGATAAATTATATGTTTGCCCTGTTGTTAAGTAACAAAACATAAGATACAGAATAGCATTTATATCATGCATAGTTTGTATAATATGACCTATTCAAAAGCATGTAGATTTAAAGAACAAGCAAACAAGCAAAGGAATTAATTACAGCTAATATTTTGTGGAGACAAAATACTTAGGAAATAGGCCACTTTACAAATGGATAACAGTGAGTTCCTGTGGAGCAGGTTGGAAGACAGGGATGGGAGACTTTCTTTTCTCTGTAAACTCATGTGCCCTATTAGAATTTTATGCCTTATCCAGGTATTACCTGTTTTAAAAAGCAATTTAAAACAACAAAATTTATATTCAATATAATGTGAGCCATTCCATGCTAGCTGTCACCATACTAGTTAGCTTCCATTTCCTAGGCTCTTACTGTGAGGCTCCATTCTCAACACCGTACAGACATTATTAGATTAATTAATTCTTACATCAAACCTAAGAGGTAAGGAGCACTACTATCAACTGTGTGATTTGGAAAAGTTGCCTGATTTCTTCTGTAAAACTATTTATATTCTATCCTATTTATACTATTCTCATTTCTGCTCATTCTGTGATATCACATACGTTAAACGTTGAATGTTTGCTAAGTTAGTAGCTCTAGTAGAAAGTGTTCTGGATTTGAAGTCCCGAGCTTTTTTTTTTTTTTTTTTACCCAGCGACTTACTACCTATGCAAACCTCAGCATGCCTCTTTTCCCCTCTGAGAGAGCCTTATTTTTTCACTATAGAATAGAAACAATACGCCTTCTCCTTTCACAGGCTTTCTGAGAGGATCAAATGAAGGCATACAAGTGGAGGTAGGTTGGGACCCAGAATACACCATACCAATATGAGTTACTATTATTATTAGTGACCTAGTATAACTCACTTAGGAAAGCTGTAAGTCAATAGACAAGTAACTGAAAACAATCTGGAGATCATTTTCTTTTTCAGCACAAGTGGCATTTCCTCCTTGCTTGTTGCTTTATATAGTCGATAGTTTTATGCATAGCAACAGCCTTGAAACAGATCAGCAAGTATATAATGAACATACTTTAAGCAGGAAATGTTAAATGATTTATATCTGTTGTTATGGGCTAAGCCTTGATTAATTCAGGAGGTGGTTTTTCTCAGCTGAAAAGAAAGCAAATGACCTCATGTTGTTTACTGTACATGAATAAATTTGGTGATAAGATGGTAAGCTAAGTTAAATTTGTGGGTTTTGTCTTAAGAAAACCCTGGAAATATTATACAGTATTTATTTAGCTTCACTCTCTTTTCTTCTGAATAATTTGGGAGCAGCCTCCTCCTCCTCCCCCTCCTCCTTCTCCTCCTCCTTCTTCTCCTCGTTTTTTTCTTCCTTTCTTTTCCTCCTTAGTCTTCTTTTCAGGAACAAAACAACTATGTAAAATACTGCAAAATAACAGCAACAGAAAAGTCTTACCAAAAATTAAACAAAAAAGTGGAAGAATTTGATTTTATTTAATTTTCACTCTGCATCTATGAAAATATATGCAGTGTTCTAGAGGATTTCTCAAACTAAAAATCCTTCAGAATGCCATATATATAATAAGAGAACCATTTGAGAAATGAGGGGAAAGGCAAAAAATATGTAGCTTTGTTGTTCTTACAGCTTTATAAAGTTACCTGGCAGACTTGCCTGTAGATTGGTTTATTTTAGTTTTCCTTGGCTCTTATAACAGTTGAAACCCAGAAAAATCTTCTAGAGACCTTTATCTCGTTGGTGATAAAAAAAAAAATCATAATACCAATAGTCTCAGACAGCTCTGTTTATTTTTGCCCAGAAATTTTATTTTTTTTCTCAATAATGTCCCATCCTCCCCCTTCTCTCCATAGAGCCTTTCACCTCCCCGCAGTGGCTCTCTGCTGAGCAGCTTTCCAAGAGGAGAAGGAATGTTTGAAAATGTGGGGGAAGATGTGAACTGCAACCCACATAAAAATCTTTATTTAGATAGTTTTTATCCAGAGATTTTAAAAATGCCAACCAAAGTATTCAATCCTATTTTCTTAACAGAAGCAAGAGAATAAAGCAAGATGGTGGGCAATGCTTAGTACATCTACACCTTGGTTGGAATTCAACATTTTCTCTTATTTAGTAGCTTCTTATTTTCCTGTTACCTCTATCCAGAGCTTACAGTGTCAATAGACGAGAGGTTTCTGGGCAGCAAATTCTGAGTGTGGGTTTTGGAGTCAAGCTGACCTCACTTCAGATTCCTTGAGTATTTTTAAATCAGAGTTTGACTGCTTCAGCAGAAGGAACCAGAAATTTTACCCTACCCCATACAAAACAAGACCCAATTTCAAATAATCATAGTAGCAACACTTAAAGCAAAATGGCCAAATTGTATGTTTACTATAATGGAAAGAGATCCATTTGAAGTCAGAAAATCTGCATCTAATTAACTAGAACAAGCACTCACAAGCAATGTGATCTTAAGATCTTCAGCCTTTCTTCTTCTGGTCCACTGGAATGACCACTGGCCTAACTCTTTTATGGTTCCTGTGTATATAGCACAATGGTGTATATCAGAGAGTCAGTAATCTTTCTCCATAAGGGACTGGAGAGTAAATATCTTACATTTTGTGTGTCATTATTGTCTCTACTGCAACTATTCAATCCATTGTTTTAGGGCAAAAGCAGCCATAGACAGTACTTACACAAATGAGGGTGTCGATATAAAACAAAAACCCCCCAAAACCTTTTATTTAGAATACTAAAATTTGTAATTTAAAAAGATTTCACACTTCAAAAAAATTCTATTTTTCTTTTGATTTTTTTCCCTCCATGTAACATTTAAAAATGTTAAAATCATTCCTGCTCCTGGACATGCAGTTGTTAGGCTGAATTTCGCCCACAGGCTATAATTTGCTGACCCTGGTGTATATTAAAGCACCTAATAAGGTTACATATGTATGAATAGTTATTATGTTGTGGAAGATCACTGTGGAATATCTGAGCTACATTGTAATTCCAGATTGATTTCCCTCTATCACCTCAAACTTAGTGAGATTCTCCCTTGCCATTTTGCAACATTTCAGTGTTGTTTTAAGGAAAATCATTTAATTGGGGACGTTCTTCTGACTAAAAAGG
Source organism: Proteles cristata cristata (assembly GCA_017311185.1). Classification (NCBI taxonomy): domain Eukaryota; kingdom Metazoa; phylum Chordata; class Mammalia; order Carnivora; family Hyaenidae; genus Proteles; species Proteles cristata. The sequence goes on from JAESUZ010000812.1 coordinate 215,163, forward strand.
TTCCAGGATTCATTTCCTATCCAGAGAGAGATGGTTGTAGAGTTACTTAGCATTTGAAATTAGATGAACTACTGAATCATCTCAGAGTGAAGCATCCTAGGTTTCCCTAGATGATACAGACACTCGTTTTACTCCTTGTACATGACCCAATATAGAACCCCCCACACACCGTGTGTTGTAATTATCTGCTTAGCTGTTGGTCTCCCAATGGGTTAGGAGCTTTGTAAGGGTAGGGACTGGGCCCGAGAACCTCCTAAAATGTCTGACAGTATTATTCTTTAATTTATGCCCCTGTGCAGCTAATAAAGAATCTAAAGAGCTTGCAAAGATACTTACAGGGAAAAAAATGGGTAAAATAGATGAGGCATCAGGATAAAGGAGAAATATGGGAGTTAGATTTATAAAAACAAGAATATCACAGGGAAGTATGTTCCACTTGGTCCTGTACAGTTGCTACATGTGGCCAGCCAACTAGCCCCTGTGATTTCTAGCAGCAGAAGCAGACTTCCGATGGCCTTTATCTGCAGAGAAAGAGTGCCAGATGTTACCAAGGAGAAAGTGGTCACAGCATTTGGGAGCTGTCACATTCATAACTGCATATCTATAATACCTGGCCAGCAAGATTATGTTATGGGTTCAGAAGTGAGAATTGGGCAGAATTTGAAAAGCAGGCAAAGTTTATCTTTAGAACCTCCCCCACTTCTCCTTCCATTACTCCTCTTTTGTGCAGGTTACCACCCTATACCACACCCTCCAGACCTTTCATCTGTGCTCTCCAGTAGCTCATTATTGTTATCTGTTGACTCAGGATCCCTTTTTGGAACATGCTTAAAATTGTGAAATGATCTGAGGAAAATGAAAAGTCTCCATGACAAATTAAGTTTTAAAACTTTAGAAATTGAACTCCTGATCTGAGAATTGCAATAGAACGACAGACAATGTGTACACATTATTTCACCTGATGTTGCTCAGGTGGATTTGATTATGGACATTCTTTCAGATAATTCCTATTAACATCTACTGGATTAGTTTTCTATGTATTTCAATTGAAGAAACACATTTGGAGAAACTATTTGGTGCATTGAAGCCTACATAAGAGAGAGCAGTGATTCTTCCCTTCAGGAAGTTTATAGTCGACCAAGGAATGACCCCACTTTGGAAAAAGGTGCCTTCCATTATTTCTTGCAGTATGTCAACCTTAACAGGATTGTTTTTGAGGGTTAAACTTTTTTCAAGACACAAAGGAGTGATTCTTTAGGGTTGAAACATTTTAAGACCCATGACAAGCAGCAAAGAAGATATTTTTAAGGAGGGGTCGAAGGTCTCTTATACCATACCATGCAATGTGCAACCTATTCCATGTATTCACAGGTGCAATTTGCAGCATGATAAAAATGGCAGTGAACTTGTAATCAGGAGATGTAAATTTGAATCCTAGCTCTGTCACACATTCTTTTTTGTTCTGGAGCAAAACAGTGGCATGATTTAAAGAAAACCTAAAAGAATGGTTTCTAGTTATTGATTAAAAGCATGGCTATTAGTTACAAAATTTATATGTAAAAATCAATGGCTCTGCCTTATATATTGACAGTAACTGGTTAGAAGATTTAATAGGAAAAAAGGCTCTTTATAACAGTAACAAAAAACATAAAATAGTTATAGCTAAATGTAACAGTAAGTGTTGAGAACCAAACTTCTGCTGGGCAAGAATAAATTTTAACTAAAAATTTCTGGTTCCAGAAATAGCTTGAACAAATTTGCTTTTGACCTCCAGATTTTCTGATACTAAAGTTCATTTATATTTTTATTCTGCTTCATATAATGTAATTTTTTTCTATCTCCTTATGTTTGCTTTTCAGTAATTTGACTACAATATGCCAAGGGAGTTATATTTTTCACCAAGTTTAGGAATTTTGTCTCCATCCTTTATGGAAATATTTTCTTCCACTTACTCTCTCCTCTCTGTTTGGACATACAAGACAACTGTGAGGCTACTGTTCCACAAACTTTAAGTTCTTCAGTATTTTTTTTCTTATCTTTTCTTTTTATCTCCTATATTCTGTTTCAGATAATTGAAATTTATCTTTCCTAACCCTTTCATCATGAGCCTTTCTTATACTGTTAAGTCCATTTGTTTTTCATTTAAAATGATATGCTTTGGAGGTGCCTGGGTGGCTCAGTCGGTTGAGCATCCAACTCTTGGTTTCAGCTCATGTCTTGATCCCAGGGCTGTGGGATTGATCCCTGCATCAGGCTCTGTGCTGAAAGCATGGACCTTGCTTAGGATTCTCTCCCTTCCTTGCTCTCGCTCCACCCCTGCTCATTCTCTCTCTCTCTCTCTCAAATAAATAATAAAATAAAAATATATACTTTGCAATTTCTATTTATTTCTTTTTTTATACTTTCAGCTTTTCTGCTGAGATTTTGTTTTCTCTGTTGTTGTTGTTTTTTTTTTAATTTAAGTCCGTGTTTAAATAAATAGATTTATATTGTATTTTTAAGTTGTTGGCTGCTAATTCCAGAATCTGGGTGTGTTCCATAGCTGTTTCTACTGACTGTTCTCTAAATTATAAATCATGTTTTTCTGCTTCTCCACATGTCCAGTAATTTTGGAGTGTATGCTAGTCATAGTCAGTGATATCTGGAAGGGGGTAGAGATATGTTATCTTACTTTAAAAGGGATGAATTTTGTCTTGCGATATAGCTAACTTAAATAGATTCTTTTGATCCTGTTGGGATTTTTTTATGCTTTGTTAAGTTAGAAATATTTCTATTTTGTCCACAGTCTTATGACAGGGTTCTTACTCTTGGACTTGCCCTTTCTCCTAAATCTGGCCTTTTGCGGGTATCAGCTGAATGCCTGACATCCTCAATGCAGTCTCTCCACTTTCAGATTGAACCCCACCTTCTTCTGGCAGTCTGAAATCTCTATTCATATCCTCTGTTAGCTCCATTTATCTCTCAGACCCATAACAACTATTCTGTTACTCTAAATGGTGTACAGTTCTGTACGCACTCATCCCAGCTTTCAGCCAAGGTGTCAAGAGGATCCCTATGTAGAATTCTCTGGGCTCTTACCATATACATCCCTCCTCTCTGCTAACCTCACTTGTGAACCACTTCAGTGTCCCTGAACTCCAGTGTCTGCCATTACAGATCAGCTAGGCTGACACTTTGCTTGCATTCCATCTTGTTGTATTGAAGTCGGGAAAGTGTCCCCAGGCCAACTACAGGGCAAATGTGAGTCTAACCTTGTGTGTTTACCTTCTCCCAAAGATCACATTTCTGCTGTATCTATTACTCAGTGTCAGAGAAATAGTCACTTCATATTTTTTTCTGTTCATAATTGTTTAAAAAAGGATGATAGGTCCTATATCAGTTATTCTGTCATGGCTGAAAGTAGAAATCAGCACTTTTAAGTATTAATTAACTCTGCTTTACATTGATGTGTGCCAACTTTGGTTGTGAAATATTCAAATGCCTGGATTATTTTAAAAGTACTGTGAAACTTTAATAACAGTAGCTTTGTAAGATGAGGAGTAGGCGTTACTACAAAATAATTTTTTTTAATGTTTTATTTATTTCTAGGAGAGAGAGAGAGAGACAGCGTGAGCAGGGGAGGGTCAGAGAGAGAGGGTGTGACAGACTCTGAAACAGGCTCCAGGCTCTGAGCTGGCAGTCAGCATAGAGCCCGACGAGGGGCTCGAACCCACGAACCGCGAGATCATGACCTAAGCGAAAGTCGGACGCTTAACCGACTAAGCCACCCAGGCGCCCCCAAAATAATTTTTTAAATAGAATGTAAGAAAATAGGGTTGCAAGCTCCACTTAAAACTATGTAATGTCTTTTGAAATTTAAGAGTAAAGAGGACTGTTACACCATAATAAAAGTTATTTGACATCATTTAATTTATTTCACAAAGGCGCAAACTTAACTAAGATACCTACATTAAACTAAACAATCCAAAAACAATCTAACTTTTGCATTCAGTACCCTTACTACAGAAATTTAAGAAAAGCATTCATTGGGAATTCTGCACACTAAATACTATATATTTATAAAAACCACAGTAGAAGTAAGATCAGAGAAGAATTTGAATATTAATAGCAACATACATTTATTACCAAATTAAAAGCAACTATGATGAGAGAGTATTGGCAAACAAAAAGAAAAAGAAGAAAAAGTAAATCAGGAATTGGGGAAGATAGGAATGAGAAGGAATTTTTTCCTTTTTTTGTATTTATCCTTTATTCAATGCTTAAAGGGGGTCCTGAGATCAAGAGATCATGGTCTAATCCTTTGTAGAAAGCAACAATACTGTGTATTAAGAAAATAAGGTATAATTGAAAATTAGAGAGTTTGTTTGGAAAGACTTGCTTCTAAACTTTTAAAATTATTTGTTTTATTCTGTCATTAAGTTTTCAAAATACTTGGTTTTCATCTACCTCCAATTAAATTCAAGGCAGCATTCCAGAATTTGAGAGTATAAATCTACCTAATGATACAGAAGTTAGGTTTTACTATGTTCAGAAATCCAGGAGCTCTCTTAATATATGATAAAAAGTGCTTGATTCTGCAGAATTCCTGGATCCCTCCTCACCTGTCTGAGTAAACAGCACACAGGAAATCACTTCATCTCTTTGTCTCCCTTTCTAACTTAGAAATAGATGGAAGGGACTAAAATTCTGAGTGTTTCCGTATGTTCTTGATATATTTAACATCAATGTCTTTGTTGTGATCTTGAATCTTATCTCACCTTAGGCCAGATCAATAAGTTCATTACCTATGACTTAAGGTACATATCTCCAAATTTAGACAAACAGACTGAGATCACTGCATGAAATAAAATTAGTTTTTCCCCATGAGGATAGGCCTGCTGTTTCCTAGTAGCTACATTCAAAATGACTGGGTCTGCACATGTTGCAGGAACTCCAAGAATGATGTATTTTAAATGGGTGAAAGGTTCCTTTCATCTGGTAATAATATAAATTCTGATCTTATAGTGCCAATAGTGTTTATTATTTCCAGCAGACCTGTTGGAGTCCAGTTCCAGCCAGTCCAGGGGTCCCTGAAGGATGGATGGTGTTGGCGAGAGAGAGTAAGAGAGCCCCAAGATTCTTTCTGATCACCAGGCAGGCATCTCCGTCCTGTCAGTTTTGATGTCTTTATTTATAGGTCAAATGATAACATGGCATCAGAAAATGAAATTTTTACAATGGATAGTTCTCTGTGATAAGATGCTTTGGAAAGTGTACAGAAACAGTTTTTACAGAAGTCTTCTTGCAGAACTGCCCCAGTTATAGTGAGGTTGAGTAAATCTTACAAGTAAGAAAATAACAGGGTGTTCTTAGTGAAAAGCAGGATAACACACACATTTTAATAACACTAAGATTAAGTCATAGGTTAAGTTGTAGATACTCTTGTCCATCCTCATCCCGGCTGCCAGTGTAAGGGAAGGTATTTGTTGAATGTAGGCCTTAGGGAAGGATTGCTATACACCATCAATTAGCAAAGGTATATGTAGTAACTTATGTTCTGCCCTTATCTGTTCCTTCTTTCCAAATTAGGCTCTTTGTCTTTGGGTAAGACATAATTGTCCAGTTATATTCCTTATGGCACTGGAGAGCCAACCGTATCATTAAAGAATTTAGCTCATTTCCAATACATAGAATAGCCTCTTCAAGTACATTTACCTTTGTGTCTAGTTTTTTGTCTATGATTTCTTGAATAGCTAGGGCATGAGAAACATTTTTGGTTAGTTGGTTTACGTGTTGAGCTGTATGCTGCTGTTAGTCTTGGACTAACGCAGCAGTAGAAACAGAATTGTACACGAAAAGGTCAATCTTGTTTGAGTAAGGGTCATTAGCCTGTTTATAGCTCAAGGGAAATATCAAGGAAAACAGGACCTTCCAGAGACACAATGTCTGTTCCAACAATTACTAAAGAAGACGTTCCCACAATGAGTTCCTTCACAAGGTGCAGTGATCATACCAGGGCCAGAATAAAGGGACAAGTCACTCCTGATACTGATCAACAAGTTACCTTGGGAGTCAGTGGTCAAGCTGAAATCATTGAGTGGGGGTGGATATCGGCTGTCATCTGATGGAAAGAGCCTTGCAAACCTGCCTTAACTTCATGAGGCGTTTTCTCAACTAGTGGGCTCAGAATGGCTCCCAACACAGACCTCTGTTTTAACCACAGACCTCAATATTTCCATTAATCATTTTGGTTTCTTAAAAGCAAGGAGGCTATACCCAAGGGAGCAATACCAGAAAAAGATAAGATTATATACCATTCATTCGTTTCCAGTTTGGGGGTCTATGAGCTCAGTGTATAAGAGGCCAGGTATTTTTTACTATTGGCAATAGGAGACAGTGTTGACTGATTAGGATTCTCCATGTGGATAATATTTTTTAGTCTTTTTTTTAATGTTTTACTTATTTTTGAGAGAAAGATAGAGACAGCATGAGCAGGGGAGGGTCAGAGAGATTGGGAGACACAGAATCTGAAGATAGCCTCCAGGCTCTGAGCTAGCTGTTAGCACAGAGCCCGATGCAGGGCTGGAACCCACAAACTGTGAGATCATGACCTGAGCCGAAGTCAGATGCTTTAACCAAGAGCCACCCAGGGGCCCCTCCACGTGGATAATTTAAAGATAACAAATATGTAGTTTTAATTTAGGGAAATCATTTTTTAAATGTTTATTTATTTTTGAGAGACAGAGTGTGAGTGGGGGAGGGACAGAGAGAGAGAGGGAGATAGCGAATCCCAAGCAGGCTCCAGGCTCCTAGCTTTCAGCACAGAGCCCAATGTGGGGCTTGAGACCACAAGCTGTGAGATCATGACCTGAGCCAAAATCGGAGGTTTAACCAACTGAGCCACCCAGGCACCCCTAGGGAAATCATTTTTTTTTTTAAATAGTTTATTGTCAAGTTGGTTTACATATAACACCCACTGCTCATCCCAACAAGTGCCCTCTCCCATGCCCGTCACCCCCCTCCCCCTCCCCACCATCCCCATCAGCCCTCAGTTTGTTCTCAGCATTCAAGAGTCTCTCATGGTCTGCCTCCCTCCCTCTCCCCAACTATTTTTCCCTTCTCCTTCATGGTCTCTGTTTGCTTCCTCCTAATCCACCTATATGTGCAAACATATGGTATCTGCCCTTCTCTGCCTGACTTATTTCACTCAGCATAACACCCTCAAGTTCCATCCATGTTGCTACACATGGCCAGATTTCATTCTTTCTCATTGCCATGTAGTATTCCATTGTACAAATATACCACATCTTCTTTTTTTTTTTGTTCGTTTTACAAATAGTTTATTGTCAAATTAGTTTCCACATAACACCCAGTGCTCATCCCCACAAGTGTCCTCCTCCATGCCCATCCCTCCTCCCCCCATATCCATCAGTCCTCAATTTTTGTCAACATTCAAGAGTCTCTCATGGTTTGCCTCTCTCCCTTTCCCCCATACCACATCTTCTTGATCCATTCATCAGTTGATGGGCATTTAGGCTCTTTCCATGTTTTGGCTATTGTTGAAAGTGCTGCTATAAACATTGGGGTACTTGTCCCCCTGTGCATCAGCACTCCTGTATCCCTTGGGTAAATTCCTAGCAGTGCTATTGCTGGGTCATAGGGGAGTTCTATGGTTAATTTTTTGAGGAACCTCCCTCCTGTTTTCCAGAGGGGCTGCACCGATTTTCATTCCCACCAACAGTGTAGGAGGGTGCCCATTTCTCCACATCCTTGCCAGCATCTAGAGTCTCCTGATGTGTTCATTTAAGCCACTGTGACTGGCATGAGGTGGTATCTCAGTGTGGTTTTGATTTGTATGGGGAAATCATTTTTAAAGGAATATATACCCTTCTTAGTATTACTATATTCTATCAGAATCTACACAATATATCAATATTTATCTCAGCACTATTTATAATAAGAAAATAAGTAAAATAATAATAAAATTTTAAATATTATATAATATTCTGAAGATTTATTATATTGCTATCCTTATAGGATATTCATATGCTTACATATGGGGCTAGTTAATTAATGCACCTTAACAAAGTTGATTTAACTTCTTGCTGCTATAAGTAGCCTCTCCTATTTTTTTTTATGTTTTATTTATTTCTAGGAGAGAGAGAGAGACAGTGTGAGCAGGGGAGGGTCAGAGAGAGAGGGAGTCACAGACTGAAACAGGCTCCAGGCTCTGATCTGGCAGTCAGCACAGAGCCCAACGCGGGGCTCGAACCCATGAACCGCGAGATCATGACCTAAGCGAAAGTCGGACGCTTAACCGACTAAGCCACCCAGGCGCCTGCCTCTCCTATTTTTTAAACCAATAAGCTGCTTTTAATGCCTCCAAGAAGCAGCCATATAGGTATCTTTTAAGTTTATGTAATTGTTGAAGAGAAAATGAGCCTTAAGAGTACCAGAAAATAATATCAGAATTAATAAATATGTTTGTGTGCTAAATTTTCCTATGATTCTTGGTCATATCTTTTATTTTTCCTTTAACAAATCAAAAACAATTTCTACCTTAGTAAATGCTTTGCAGTTTTCTCTCAAGTCTATTCCATTACTTGCTTAGCACTGAATCATTTATGTAAATCTGCATATTTCACTTTTTTGTTTAACTGTGCCTTTTTTTTCTTGTGCTGCCAAGAGAGAAGTTAAACTTTTCTGTTGGAGCATTTAAAAATGTTTTTAAAAGCAGAACATCTTTCAGACAGTTATGCAGCTGCTTTCTTAGAGATCTCAGTAACTAGGCTATATCATTTCATGAATTCTACAAGAATTTTTTAATAACCTAAAAATGATTTTAACAGAAAATTTCTAGTTCCAAGAGTAGCTCGGACAAATTACCCTAAAAATCCCTTTATAAAAGACACACACACACACACACACACACACACACACACACACAGAAAGTAAGAAGAGAACATATTTTCAAATGTAGAGCAGAAACAACAAGAATGCTGAAAAGCAGTAAGTGAGCATGCAAACTGGATTCCTGCACATACCCAGGATCCCCAAAAGTTACACCCTCCACAAAGGGAGGTATTAGAAAAACACCACCTACCACGCTTAATTCTCTTGACCTGAGTAGGTAGAAGGACATGTAAAGATAATTCACAATACAGGAAATGCAAATGGTCATTAAACTTATAAAAAGATGCACAGTCACCCTAGTAATGGAGGGAAAACAAGTGAAGGCATTGAGAAATAAAAGTACACCTCCATCAGATTAACAGAAGTTTAAAACTGGGGAGCTGTGAAGGATATCTTCCTTTCTTATAGCTGAAAAATATTCCATTGTGTATATGTACCACATCTTTTTTTATCCATTGTATTTGCAACAACGTGGCTCGACCTTGGGTACAATATGTTAAGCAAGATAAGTCAAGCAGAAAGACAAGTAATGAATGATACAGCTTATATGTGGATTTTAACAAAGTTAAGCCTGTAAAAAAAAAAACAAAACAACAAAAACAAGTAAAATGGTGCCTATCAGAGAATGGGTAGGGGATAAAAGTAATGGTGTTTAAGGGTACAAAGTTATAACAAGTAGTAAAAACCATAGGGATCTAACACACAGCATAATGAATACAGACAGTACATTGTACAATTATGTAGTATGATAAATATTGCTACATTAGCAATCAAATTACAATAAATAAATGTATCAAAGTAACATACTATGTACCTTAAAATTATATGATGTTACATGTCAAAGTAATTCAGTTAAATAAAAAGAGCTGTGGAGGATGCTGAGTACTGACAGTGCTAATACACTGTTAGTAGGGGAATAAATGGACTCAAAGAGGTATTATTTAGTAAACCTGATGATGCTCACACCCTTTAACCTAAAATTGCTTACTTCTTTACAGAAATTAACATACCAAAACACAAAAACAAAAACAAAAACCATGAATGAAATGTTCCTTGTAGTATTGTTTGTAATAACAAAATATTAGAAACACTGCAAATTCCCATCAATAGAATAATGAGACAATAAATGGTGGTATATTCCTACAGTGGGTGCTCAGTAGTATATAATAGTGAAAATATGAAACTAATCAAAGCCATATAGATAAACATGGATATATCCTAAGAATAAAATATGATTTCAAAAAGCCAGATGCCGAATGACCATGATACCATCTCACATCATTTATATAAGCTTGAAAACGTGCATAAACAATATACACAGTATTTATAGTATATAAAATATTTGTAATATATTTCAAAGCATGCATAAGATCCATGTATGAGAAATAAAGTAGTAAAAAAAAAGCCTTGTAGGAATGATAAGCACCAAGTTTAAGATAGTTGCAACCTCAATGGAAGAAAATAGGTCTTGGGGAGAGGTAAAAGGGAACAGCAATTCTAATCTGTAATAGCTTGTTTATTAAAAACATAATTCTCATGAAAATTGAGAAGGATGGATTAAGCATCAAGAAAAGTGAACAGTTTCATACACTCTTGGTGGAAGGTTAAGTTGCAATGTCTTTGGAGGGCACTTTGACAATATTATCAGAATTTAAAATGCATATACCTATAATTCAGTAATTATATCTAGAGATTTATCCTATGGATACATTTGACATATGTGAAAAGTCGCATATGTAAAGATGTTCATTGAAGCACTGTTTGTAATAGCAAAAATTTTGAAACATCTGAAAGGAGACTGGTTAAATATATTCATATATATATCCATACTTTATATGGATATACTGATTATGGCATATTCATACAATAGAAAATATACAGTTCATGAATGAGGTATCTCTGTAATTGCTGAAATGAAAAGATCCCTTTTATAAATTTAGTAGGAAAAGCAAGGCACAGGACATTATTACCATAGGCATATGTGGTTTAACTGTTTTAAGAAACATGTATGCTTCGAAATACTATTATGTATCATATGCATAAAAAGTCTGAAGTTTATATAAAATTTTTGAAAACATACTTATGTGGAGGAGAATAGGGAGACTAAGGTGAAATGAGATTTAATTTCCATTGTATATGAAATGTATATGTATATTAACTAATTTCAACAGCTGGTTATATTTTTTAAGAGGGAGAAGGCTACCGGTAACAGAAAGTGCTAGATTTTTTCATTTTTGCTTTAAAAAAATCATAGAGACTCTGGACTCTAATGCTATGGGAGTTATCTTCATATTATTAAGTATTATAATAAAAAGGCAAGGCAAGGATGGTTTTCCCACTGTCATGAACTAAAGGATCAAATAAATAACTTTAGTCATTCTAATCACCAGAACTTATTTGTTGTTGGCTCCATAATCAGTATTATACTTGGTAATTATTAATTTCAGGGTCTTTTTATAATCTATCAAGAAACATGGGAGAATAATTTGAAATATGCTTACGGATGCTAATAGTCTTGTTACATAAGTAATCCTTATTTGAATACAATTAAGTTCATATTTTCTACAAAGGTGATGAATTTGTCCCTATTTGTAAGTATATATATATATATGTGTATATATATATATATTTTAAATTTTTTATTTATTTCTGAGAGAGAGTGTGAGCAGGGGAGGGTCAGAGAGAGAAGGAGATGCAGAATCTGAAGCAGACTCCAGGCTCTGAGCTAGCTGTCAGCACAGAGCCTAATGTGGGGCTCGAACCCACAAACTGTGAGATCATGACCTGAGCCGAAGTCGGGAATTTAACCGAGTGAGCCACCCAGGTGCCCCAATATAAGTATATTTTTGATTATTGTCAAGTAATTATTTTTACCAGCTCAGTTTTGCTGATAGGAAAAAAAAAAAAAAACACCACTCTACTAAGTGTCAAGTGGAATATAAAGTTAGTCGATAATATTAAGGTTACTATGTATGTTTGATGTTATGTAAATAAATAATTAAATAACATTTCTTCCCACCCCCACCCCAAAGCATGCACATTCTCCAGTGTGTGTGTGTGTGTGTGTGTGTATAATTCAGGTCCTGAGATGGTAAGAGGTGTCTTAAGGTCACACAAATTATTAGTGGCAAGTCTAAAGCTGGCACTCATGTTTCCTGACTGCTGATTTAGAGTTATTTTATCTACATCTAAATGCCTCAAATGATAAATCCAAACCATATGTAACAAAAGAAGGAGGGAGACAGAGAAGGAGAAGAGGGAGATAAAGGGAGAAGTGAGGAAGGCAGGAAGAAACGGAGAGAAAGAAAGGGAGAAGAAATTAACATTTATTGAAAACCATTATATAGCAGGTACTTTTATACAGTTATTCTCTTTTTAAACTTATAATTACTCTAAGGTGCTATATAGATTGCTATGTAGATTTTATAGTTGTGGCAACTGAGGTTTGGTTCTGTTGAGGGTAGGAAAGTGACATTAAGTAAATAGCTAAGGGATAAGCAAATACCCTTATCTCATCCTACACTTACTTTGAGCTATGTACTCAGTGCATAGAATTGTGAACAGACCCACAGACAATATTCCAAATATATACATATACTTGTATAGCAAAACGGGGTAAGAGAAATGTTTAAGTTGAACTGTTATTTATTTTGACTTATAACAAGAGCAATTTTATGTGGCTTGATTATCCAATATGCCCGACGCAAAGCACAGCTTAGAAGGCTCTGCCATTCAGAGCACATTGATATAAATACAGACCCCATAAGATTCCAGGTGGAACCTCCAAGCAGCTTAGATAAACCAGAACAAGGTTAAGCCAGTCTCTTGGGATTGGCAGCTTAGGTTGAAAAACCAAGTGCACCAGGAAAACAATACTGGGTCACAGATCCTGTCCTAAGAGATGAGTTGCCAATAGCTGAGCTAGAGGATTATTAGCAAGCCCATTCTGAGTGCGGTTTTGACAGAATGCATCTGTTGGAAGGAGAGTGAGAGGCAGCAAATGCTTGTGGCTTGCTCTTGCTCTGACTGCAACATTAACTTGTCTTAACCTTTACTTGGCAGAGTGCCTGAAGCTCTCCTTAGAAGAGATGCAATTATCCTCTTGCGTTTTTTCAAAGTCCTCTCCATGTCACTGTATAGTCTGGCTTCAACAATGTCATATTTGATGACTAGTGTCTGATAGGAGCCCTAGCCAACAGTGTCATTACCTGGAGAGGGTATAGGGATGTAACTCTATGCTATGATCTATGGCAACTTATCCTGTAAGTGCTGCAAACCCAAACGCTTTTACTGGTTCAACACCCAAGCCAAGCTGCAGGGCAGAAGGAAAAGGAGATGGTGTGTTTGCTCAGGGACTGGGTCATAGTTGGCTGGACCAGGCCAGTTAATGGAGTTCCTCTGCTTATAGTGTCCTCTTCCTTGTAGCTCTGACATATTAGTTCCTGGATTCCTGAAGTAAGATGAAAAGCCAGAGCTCTCTGTCTGTCTGTCTCTCTTTCTTTTCCTCCCTCTGAATACTATGAGACCTATTTTGAGAAGAAATCCACTCTATTTATCACCCTTCCTTAGTATTTACTTGTATAGGGTCCTTATGTGATGTTTATGCCATGTGTGTGTATGTTTAAAATTTCACCATAGCTAAAATCTTTGCTGTTTTATTTTTTTCTTTGCAAGAGAATCTCATTGAATTTGTATACCTTATTTTTCTTTCTATTCATTCATCAATCCACTTCTTTAATAATCCAATAAACATCTTCAATATAGCTAATGCAGTATTAGGCTTAGGATGCAAAACAGAGTGCTACAGTGGTTGAGAGCATAGTTTCTGGAATCAGGAACCTGGGCTCCAGTCTAGGATCACCTAATTACTAGATATTACTTTAAGTTTTCTAGTATTTCTACATGTAAGTTTTCTCATCATTTAAATAGAACCTACCTCCAAGAGTTGCTGTAAAGATTAAATGAGATAACCAACATAGAGTCTGCATAGAAGCTGGAATACAAGTATTGAATACATATGAGCTCTTATTAATAATGATCTATGAAGCCACAGGTATCAGACAATAAAGAGAAATATAAGGCATCCTGGTCAGTAAGGAAGAAAGAAAAGCTTCACTATTTGCAGATGACATGATACTATATATAGAAAGCCACAAAGACTCCACCAAAAAACTTCTAGAATTGAAGTAAAGTTGTGGGATATAAAATCCATGTACAGAAATCTGTTGCATTTCTATACACCAATAATGAAGAAGAAGAAAGAGAAATTAAGAAAACAATCCCATTTACAGTTGTACCAAATAATAAGATACCTAGGAATAAACCTAACCAAAGAAGTGAAAGACCTGTCCTCTAAAAACTATAAAACACTGATGAACATTGAAGATGACACAGAGAAATGGAAAGACATTCCATGCTTATGGTTTGGAAGAACAAATATTGTTAAAATGTCTATACTACTCCATGCAACCTACATCTAATGCAGTCCCTATCATCATACTAATAGCACTTTTCACAGAACTAGAACAAATAATCCTAAAATTTGTATGGAACCACAAAAGACCTGGAATAGCCAAAGCAACCTTGAAAAAGAAAAGCTAAGCTGGAGACATCACAATTCCAGACTTCAAGTTATATTACAAAGTTGTAGTCATCAAAACAGTATGGTACTGGCACAAAAAAATGACACATAGATCAATAGAACAGAACGAAAATCTAGGAATAAACCAACAATTATAATCTTCAACAAAACAGGAAAGAATATCCAATGGAGAAAAAGACTGTCTCTTCAAATGGTATTGAGAAAACTGGAAAGGATCATGCAAAAGAATGAAACTGGACCACTTCCTCTCACCATACATAAAAATGAATTCCAAATGGATTAAAAACCTAAATTTGAAGCCTGAAGCCATAAAAATCCTAGAGGAGAGAATAAGCAGCAACTTCTTTGACATCAGCCATTGCATCTTTTTTCTAGATAGGTCCCATGAGGTAAGGGAAACAAAAGCAAAAATAAACTATTGGGACTATATCAAAATAAACAGTTTCTGTACAGTGAAGGAAACAATCAACAAAACTAAAAGGCAAACTACATAATGATAGAAGATATTTGCAAATGACAAATCCAATAAAGGGTTAGTATCCGAAATATATAAAGAACTTATAGGGATGCTTGAGTGGCCCAGTCAGTTAAGCATCTGACTCTTGATTTGGGCTCAAGTCATGATCTCATGGTTTGTGAGATCCAACCCATTTTGGGCTCTGCACTGGCAGCGTGGAGCCTGTTTGGGATTTTCTCTCTCCCACTCTGTCTGCCTCTCTCCCTCTCTCTCTCTCTCAAAATAAATAATTTTTTTTAAAAAGAACTTACAAAATTCAACATCCAAACAACAAATAATCCATTTTAAAAATGGGCAGAAGAGATTAACAGACATTTCTCCAAAGAAGAAATACAGATGGCCAACAGACACATGAAAAGATACTCAACATCACTAACTATCAGGGAAATGCAAATCAAAACTACAATGAGATATCACCTCACATTGGTTAAGATAGCTAAAATTAGCAACACAAGAAAAAACAGCGGTTGGCAAGAATATGGAGATAAAGAAATCCTTTTGCACTGTTTGTGGGAATGTAAACTGGTGCAGCCACTCTGGAAAACAATATGGAGGTTCCTCAAAAAGTTAAAAATAGAACTACCTTATGATCTAGTAATAGCAATACTGGGCATTTACCCAGAGAATATGAAAACACTGATTTAAAGTGATATATGCACCCTGTTATTTACAGTAGCCAAACTATAAAGGCAGCCCAAGTGTCCATCAATAGGTGAATGAATAAAGGAATTATAGTATAAAATATATGATGGAATATTATTCAGCCCTAAAAAAGAATGCAATTTGGCCATTTGCAATGACAGGGATGGAGCTGGAGAGTATAATGCTAAGCAAAATAAGTCAGAGAAAGACAAATACCATATGATTTCACTCATGTGGAATTTCAGGAACGAAACAAATGAGGAAAAGGAAAAAGAGAGAGAGACGAAGAGGGGGAGAGAGAGAGAGAGAGAGAGAAACAGAGACTTTTAACTATAGGGAAGAAACTGATGGTTACCAGAGGGGAGGTGGGTGGCAGGATGCATGAAATAGGGAATGGGGATAAAGGAATGTACCCATCAGGATGAGAACCAGGTGGTGTATGGAGTGTTGAATCACTACATTGTATACCTGAAACTAATATAACCTGTAATTACATTATGGGTTTAACTAGCTGGAATTAAAATTAAAACTTAAAAAAATAAATAAAAATTAATAGTTTTTTAAAAAAATAATGAACTATGAAAAATGTTTATCTCATGCTTTTAAGTGAGAGCTGTTGGATTAGTTCTACAGCTAGGCCATGCCCAAAATAAAGATGCCTTTTCCATCTTATTGGAGGATATTTTAACAGCTTGTAAACTGACACTCATATTCTTCTCCAGGAAAATCACCTGGACCTGGAAACTGACAGTCTCAACATCCAACAGAAGCCTTTGTTCACAGAAGCCATAGGCAAAAGAATGTTACCCTTTTCCTATTTTCCTGTCTATGCAAATTATATGCATCCCTAAAGTTCTTCCAGGTAGTGAGTTCTCTTTTCTCTAGTTAGTCCTTATATGAGGCTATTCATGTAACATTGACCAAATCTTCCAAAAGTTAGGAGATTCCTTTATGAAATATATTTCAAGGGTTCATTCTAAAAATATATATATATAAACAATTGTCACTTTCAAAGACACCAGTCAACCACTATTCCATCAAATCATAACAGAAAATAGACCTAGGCACAGGGCTTGTTGCCTTTTGGAAGAAAGGACAAAAAAGAATCCTCTACCAAATGCAATCCCTCTTACGCTTCTGAACAGATCAAAGTTCAATCCATCAGTGTTTGAAAATGTTTTGTCAGTGTTTCATTCTTTTTGCTATTAACACCGGAATGAAAGTGGATGGGATGGGCATTATCCTCAGTACGGTTTGAGGAAGGAATAGCTGTGCTTCATGAAGAAATGCCTCTTTACACACAAATAAACCTGGCATAGACTATTGTCACCCAGCATCTCTCCAAACACACCTGACTAAAATTTCAGAGATTCGAAGACTAAAAGTTCATTATATACCCTGGGGGTTCCAGCCTCCATCGTGCTGAATTTCCTCCAACATAAAGGAAAATATCCTAAATTTTTAGTACCTTTTTCCTAAGGACAGATAGCCAATTTTCATGAACAGGGTGAAAATCCTTCAAAGCAAATTTAATAATATGGAAGCTCAGGGCTTAATATAGGCTCTTCATTTCCCTATCCTTTTCCTTTGTTTTACTTATCATCAGTTGTAACTGTTGTCATATGGGATTATATGATTTATACCTGTCTCCTCCAAGAGATGAAAACTTGTTGAAGGTAAATAGCTTCCGGTTTGGTTCTCTTACCTTTATATTCTATTGCCTAGCAAAATTTCTAGAATAGAGTGATCAATGAGTAAAAAATTATTGAATGAATAAGAGTCCATAAGAATAAATTTCCTCCAAATTATTTTATTTTGCCTTGCCACAGTCTTTCAGATATCTCCTTATCTTTACCTAATTCTTCACCTATTTCTCATGAAATGAAACTGCCCCATGCATCTGGCTGAACCCTAGTTAAACCCTTCCTCTCCTGTCATTGATAAATCTAAGAAACCAACCCTTTTCACCATTATAATGCTCCCATATGTTATGACTCAAATCATCCCAGATAAAGTAGGTGTTATGAGTCAGCCACAACAAAAACAAACCGCAAGCAGTTAAAGGCAAAGAGCTGCACTTTAGATAATTCTGAAAAATGTTAACTGTGCTTCTAAAATACTAAAATTCCTTCCCTGGAATTTAGCTATGTAAACATGAATCTAGGCATGAGATGGTTTGCATGGTATTAGAATGTTTTAGATAAACTAAATTCCAATAGTCACTATTTTTGGAGATTTTATAAATAATATAAAAGGAACAATAGACTATTAGCATTTGAATTTGCTATCTGTGGTTGAGATTACTTGGAGATGACCAGGAAGGTCACCAGAAAGTATCCATTTATAACTTGGGTAAGAATGTCTATACTTAGGTGTTTTGAGAAATAAACTAACACCTTTCACTCAAAACAGATATACAAGGCACTTCTCTGGTAAAGAATCTAATTCTCTGATTCATATCTTTATTTCATTTAATAAAATCTGTGTCTCACTTCTTGAATTCTTGAATCTGTGTTCTTGAATTGTGAAATTAGCTTATTCTTGGAGTTATCCTACAGGCAGGTAGCAGTCTATTGACTATTTGCATAGTCCCAAAATTAAACAATAATTCTTCCACCTGGTAATGTGACAGGCTTCTGATTAATTAAATATTCTTTCATGAAAACAGTTTAACATGACAATATTTAGGAAAAGGAAGTAGAAGAGTTATTGCAAAGGTGCTTGAGAAAATAATTGTTAAGACATGATTTTTACCTAAATTTTTTTCCTTTTTGGAAGTGGAAGAGTTATTGCTTGAGGAGAAAATAATTTTTACCTCTTTTTTTCCTTTTCCTTTTTGTACTACCTCTGGAAAGTGAGCCTTTAAAAACTGCCATTTCCACACCTACAGGGAAAACTTGATAGCATTTTATGGGATATTCCATTTCTCTCTTGCCCTCAAACACAACCAAGATAAATGAGAAGATATCTAAATGGCAAGTTAAATCTGGGTGACAATATCATGACAAACCTACTGCAATGAGCAGTTGACTGATTAGCAGGAGAATGGGGGTTCGGTTCTATAAAAAAGTGAGTTCCTAGATGCCGTGTACATTTTTTTTCTATTCTGAAGTAGGGACTGCTTTGAGTTTAAGATGAAGAAAATTCCTTATCCCTTCTGAATGCATGATAAAGTTAGTTTAAGACAAAAGGTCATGTGGCGCCTCATCCTGCTGATGCCATTCAAAGTGAGAACATTTCTCTCTGGGGTGCTTGCTCTTCAGGCTTAGCTGGTGGACGTCATTTCTGAGTGGCGACAGAGGGAGTATGAGCTTGAACCACCACGGTAGTGCCTCTTCTTCTAGCTCATGTCACTCTGCTTTGATCTCTGCTTCCAAATTACTGGCTGCTAAAAATGCTTGTGGCTGACATTTAAGGACATTCCGCACCCTCCTAGGTACCTGTTAGATTAGTCCCAGTTTGGGCAGAGATGAATTCACTCCCTTCTGTTCTCCAGCTAAAGAAAATCCTTAAGAACTCAAATCAAGCTGAATTATCACTCTTCATCCACCTGCTATATTTCTATGGCTCCGATATTTGGGGCCTTTTATCCTCTTCCTATTCAGTTGTCATCGTAAGGACACAAGTCTAAATGTCTAAACCAAACTGACTCCATGACAGGCTTTAAGTTTCCCCTCTAAACTAGAAGGCCTGAGTTCCAGCTTCCCGGAAACTATCAGGCAGTTACACATTGCCCAAGGCAGGAGTAACCACCCTTGCAACACCCAATCAAGAAAGGCCAGCGACCACCCTCCACATTGTTAAGGAAGAGGCCTGGAGATAGAAACTATAGACAGGACCCTGTTACCTAATGTTAAAGTAACCTGTTAGTCGCTGAACAAGACCCTAGGCTCGCTCTGTGATTGGTTGAATTTAAAGTTACTCTAAATGTTGTAATTGGATCCCGCCAAAAGTAACAAATACTCTAGACAATGTGTATGGTCAAACCCGCTGTCAATGATGTTGAATAATTATAATTGGATCACTGTTCCCATGTCACAACTTCTGTAACTCCCCCGTCTCAAACCCCATAAAAACCCTACTCTGCCCTTTTTGGGGCTCTCAGCACAGATCCACGCGCTGGTGAAGTCTGTGAGCCCGAGCTCCAGCCCATAATAAAGCCCTTTGCCTTTGCATGCGTGACTCGGTCTCCCTGGTGGCCTCTGGTCGGTGAGGATACTGCGATCTGGGTAGAACAGTCATCATATCAAGTCAATATGATTACCATTTCTAGGTACACAACTTCAGCATATTCTCTGGTGTTTGATTTGCCTATGGTCAGGATTAGGTGTAAGAGAAGAAGATTGTGTAGTACCCATTTACTTTTCCTACACTAATGTTAGTTTTCACTATTCAGCACCAGGTTTGAACTGGAGATCAGAGAGTGGCTGATCCAGAGAACATTCAGGTCTGACAAATCTGCCTTACTTAAGGTGCTCTTTTCTCTAGCTACCAGTGGTACTATAATTTTAAATCAACTTTCTCAAGGGCCTTTATTATACAGGGCTTTAAGAGGTGGTAGGAACTTAATGGCCCCTAGATAACACAACCTAGCTAAGGTCTTAGCAGTTTGGAATTACTTATTCATTTATTTTTTAGCAGACTAATGAATGAAATATAAAAATCTAGCAGAGGGAACAGAGATAATAAAAGGGAAAGAACAGACCTGCCTTTACAAAGCCAATTTCTCCATATCTCTTGTTATGGGATTCTTTCTTAGCTAGTTTCCCCAGTAAAAATGTTTTTTAAATATGTAGGAGGGCCAGCCAGAACAATTTCATTTCACACTGACATTTAGTTTTTAGCCTAATGCGGTATATGTAAGAACATATTTCTTAGAAACCTTGCCTAGTTTTGGGTTAAAACCTAACTGGAAGCGTTCTATTACTACAGGTATAGAATGCCTTCAGGTTGTTGGGCTTCAATTTGACAGCCTTCTGAGCATCACTAGAGCCCATCTACTGTCCATCTCAAACAGGATTTGAGTACCATGATTAGCAGTGGGTCTACTGTGGTTCTATCATGAAACATTGTTCATAGAAAACATGAGTGGGAAAATATTGTTTCCTCATAAGCCTTTTCTTCATAGAAAACTGTCTTGTATCAAAACTGAAAATACTTTATCAAACTCATTTATTCTTGTAAATGATATCTTTCATCACTAAGAAAGCCCGCAATTTACTGACTACTTCATCATCACTAGAGGTAGAGCTTTTAAATATACTGACTCTCTTATATTTCTGCCCTAAGTTTTGACATTTTGATGTACAATACTAGGAATGGGGTATCTTCTTCTAAAATCTAAAGCTCTCCTTAACATTCTTACCAAATTTTCTTTGGGGGAGGCTTTTTCTCTATGGAGTTTATTTTGCAAGTTTGTAAGAACCAACCTGTGTGTTCCACATTGTAACTGAACCCCAGTTCGTATGCCCAATGCTCAGCAAAACCAATCATTGAGACATCAAGTATGCAGCAGCAAGGAAAAGGTTTATTCAAGAGGCAGCCACATGAGGGGACAGCAGGCAAGCTCAGATCTGTCTCAACCAACTGGGCTTAGAACAAATTTTTATAATCATGGGGATTGGGATTCCACACATATTGATGAAAAAGATAAGGAAACATGACTATTCATGAGGAAAGATGTAGCATGGGCATTGAGCAAACATATATGTTACATACATTCCATGTTATTTTTGGGGTGGAGTCTTAACATTGAAATGAGGCAAAATTCAGCCCCTGATGTCAGGAAGTCACTAGTAGGACTCTGAGAGCCAGTATAATCTGTATGTGGTCTTGGACTCATTGTCTTGGGTAAGGATATAGGGCCTTTCTTGTTCACAGGCTATAACTGTATCAGTGACCTTCATCTGTGTCAGCCCAGGCCTCTGCAGAGACAGCTGGTGGATTTGTTAGTGGGGTATGAAAAGAAACAATAGCTAATTAGGGAGAAACAGGTCTCTGAAAAACAAACTTTAAATTTCCTTTAAATAACCCAATGGGGCAGTTTCCATATCAGAACATTAGGAAAAGGAACATCCACATTGTCAGATTATTTTCAGTAAATTAACATAATCCAATTAACAAAGTATTTGCATGTATTAGCATTCACTAATATTTAAGTAGGCATACTAAATGAACTTATCCAGCAAAATTTTATTTATTTTTTATTTTTTAAGTTTTTTTAAATTTCAGTTAGTTAACATACAATATAATATTAGTTTCAGGTGTACAATATAGTGATTCAACAATTCATACATCACCCAGTGCTCATCACAAGTGCTCTCCTTAATTCCCATCACCTTTTTACCCACCCTTCCACCCTCTCCCCTCTGGTAACCATCAGTTTGTTCTCTGTAGTTAAGAGTCTGTTTCTTGGTGTGCCTCTCTCTCTTTTTTCCCTTGCTCTTTTGTTTTGTTTCTGAAATTCCACATATGAGTGAAATCATATGGTATTTGTTTTTCTCCGATTGACTTATTTCTCCTAGCATTAAACTGTCTAGTTCCATCCATGTCATTGCAAATGGCAAGATATCATTCCTTTGTATGACTGAATAATATTCCATTACACATTACACACACACACACACACACACACACACACACACATACATACACACACATCTTTATCCATTCATCAGATGAATAGATACTTGGGCTGTTTCCATAATTTGGCTACTGCAAATAATGCTGCTATAAATATTAGGGTGCATATATCCCTTTGAACTAGTAATTTGTATTCTGATCCAGCAGAATTTTAAGACATAATATTTGAAGGTGCCCAGTGAAAGCAGTAATTAAGGATAACTTTGTTGTTGTTCTTATTGTTATCATTAGTATTGTTTATTGGGTTATTTCATTTGGAACTTGTTAGATTCATCAGAATGTTTTCTAGATAGATAGTCACTGAAGATCTTACTTTTTGGCCAAGGTAATATATTATCAACATAAATGTTCAAAGTTTTTAAATCAAAATTATATTCTCCACCCTTTATGGTATGAAAATTATTTAACTGATTGAATAAATTCAAAATGATTTTCCAAGTTAGAGGGACTTTTGCAAGGTCTCTAAGGGCTCCCATTCATGGAGACAGGTTAAGAACTTCCATAAGCACCATCATAAAATGGGCCCTCTGAAATTTTCACAGTAGCCCTATAGGTCTGATACCTGAAGCATTTGAAATTTACTCTCATAAACAGATTATTAACAATGTAGGCACTCATCAGAGAATTCAAGAATAAAAGACCAGAGACCGAGCAGTATACTTAGAAGTTTTGCAAAAAAAACCCAGTATTTGAATGTCAGTCAGAGAAGCATGTTAACTATCCAATGCTCAAGAGAATTTTGGCTCCATTCCCTTAGTTCATCAGAAAGCAAGCTGGGCTGTATTATCTTAGTTTTCTGAAAATATATCTTCCTTTTGGGCTTAATAATATGTCCTTAGCTTTTACTATATTAGATATAATATAATTATGTATGATATAATAATTATATTTATATAATTATTCTATATTATATATAATCACATATTGATAGGATACATAATAATACAGATATAATGGCATGCGTAATATAATATAATAATTAACATAATGATTTTTTTACTAAATAATTTTTTATTTTATTTTATTATTTTTTTTTA
The DNA here is from genome assembly GCA_017311185.1 of Proteles cristata cristata. NCBI lineage: Eukaryota > Metazoa > Chordata > Mammalia > Carnivora > Hyaenidae > Proteles > Proteles cristata. Next base: position 238,495 of record JAESUZ010000812.1, read on the forward strand.
CAAATAGTTTATTGTCAAGTTGGTTTCCATATAACGCCCAGTGCTCATCCTCACAAGTGCCGTCCTCCATGCCCATCACCCCCCGACACACACCCATCAGTCCTCAGTTTGTTCTCAGCATTCAAGAGTCTCTCATGGTTTGCCTCTCTCCCTTTTCCCCACCATTTCCCCCCTTCTTCTCCCCCATGGTCCTCCGTTAAGTTCCTCTTAATCCTCCAAAACGTGCAAACATAGGATATTTGTCCTTCTCTGCCTGACTTATTTCGCTCAGCATAACACCCTCAAGGTCCATTCATGTTGCTACACATGGCCAGATTTCATTGTTTCTCATTGCCATGTAGTATTCCATGGTATAGATAAACCACATCTTCTTGATCCATTCGTCCGTGGATGGACACTTAGGCTCTTTCCATGTTTTAGCTATTGTGGAGAGTGCTGCTATGAACATTGGGGTCCATGTGCTCCTATGCCTCAGCATTTCTGTATCCCTTGGGTAAATTCCTAGCAGTGCTACTGCTGGGTCATAGGGGAGTTCTATTGTTAGTTTCCTGAGGAACCTCCACCCTGTTTTCCAGAGGGGCTGTACCAGTTTACATTCCCACCAACAGTGTAGGAGGGTGCCCGTTTCTCCACATCCTCGCCAGCATCTAGAGTTCTCTGATTTGCTCATTTTAGCCACCCTGACTGGCGTGAGGTGGTATCTCAGTGTGATTTTGATTTGTATTTCCCTGAGGAGGAGGGATGCTGAGCATCGTTTCATGTGTCTGTTGGCCATCTGGATGTCCTCTTTGGAGAAGTGTCTGTTCATATCTTCTGCCCATTTCTTCACTGGGTTGTTTCTTTTTCAGGTGTAGAGTTTGGTGAGTTCCTTATAGATGTTGGATATTAACCCCTTATCTGATATGTCATTTGCAGCTATCTTTTCCCATTCCGTCGGTTGCCTATTTGTTTTATGGATTGTTTCCTTTGCCGTGCAGAAACTTTTAATCTTGATAAGTTCCCAATAGTTCATTTTTGCTCTTGATTCTTTTGCGTTAGGGGATGTGTCAAGTAAGAAATTGCTGCGGTGGAGGTCAAGGAGGTTGTTTCCTGCTTTTTCCTCTAGGGTTTTGATGGTTTCTTGTCTCACGTTCAGGTCCTTTATCCATCTTGAGTTTATTTTTGTGTATGGTGTGAGAAAGTTGTCTAGTTTCATTCTTCTGCATGTTGCTATCCAGTTCTCCCAGCACCATCTGTTAAAGAGGCTGTCTTTTTTTCCATTGGCTGCTCTTTCCTGCTTTGTCAAAGGTTAGTTGGCTGTATACTTTTGGGTCCAACTCTGAGTTCTCAATTCTATTCCATTGGTCTATGTGTCTGTTTTTGTGCCAATACCATATTGCCTTTATGATTACAGCTTTGTAGTAATATATTGGAAGCATCCATTTGAAGAACATTTCTGTAGCTTTGGTAAAACTATTTTCCATTGTATTACTCATTTTTCTTTATGCAAAGATCTACATGATATATTCCTCTCAGAATTTTGTGCCAGGGAGTGTCTCTTTCTATAAATTAATACCTAGACTTTGTTCTTATTAAGTACTTCATAATAATGATCCAAATTTCTTCACTATCCTTTTACTTTGTTTAATAGAAACCTCAAGGTTAACAGACTTATTGTGGGTTATTGACTAATATCAGGTATCTAGTTTATATTCTCTTCTGATTTATTTTTAATTAATCTTTTTTATTGTTAAATTTTGGTTTAGGACCATTAATTGCATCAATCTTCTCTGAAATAGATGAGGTACAATTATAGTTACCATACATCCTAGCTTTTCCAGGAACATTTCGATTTCAAGTGGCATTATTCTTTTACCTACAGATGATGAATTAAAATCTAATAATATACTTCTACATTCTTATATCTGTAAAGTTTTTCATGAAAATGAAGTCACTGGCCATTAGATATTTGAAAGACCCTGGGTTCTAATTTTGGGTAAACACAGCTTCATGTCATAAGCCCAACCTCATTCCACTACTCTAGACCCATATTTTCATCAGCCATTAGCCATGTTCATTTGGATGTGCCCCCCACATACCCCAAAGAAAACATATCCTTTCCACCAAACCCAGTACTTCTTCCTGCACTTTTCAAACCTTGGTTACTGTCAAATTACCTAAGCAGTTTCTCTCACTCTCTCTCCCTTGTTCACATTAATCATCAACTTTATCTGATTTGATCTTTGAAATGACTATGGTATTTCCTCCTCTCAGTCTCTTCACTTTTCTAGTTTATTATTTCTCCTTGGCCCCTTCCTGTTGCTTCCCACCTGTCCTCTTCTCCAGCATCTGAGTTTTCTTTCTAAAACTGAATTCCGATTATGCCATTTTTAAAAGAAAATATCAGTAGTGCTTCCATTATCTGTAGAATACAGTTCAATTACATAACCGTGACAAATAGTTGTCTTCTACCCCAATTTCCCTATTTACTCCTGTAATACACGTGTTTGCACCTTTTACCCTTCATCTACTCCTCCCTCCTTCCCCTGCCCACATAACAACTCCTTTCAAGGATCACCTTCCTAGTATTTCTGGGAGAAATTATAGGTAAGTCAGTATATACCACAGCCTGCTTTTCTGCTACTGCCAGCAACTACCTGCTGCTGTTAGGTCTAATTAAAATTTTTGTTTGCTTCCCTAAGACCATGGAAACCTGGAACAGCCATCACCCCCAGCTGCTGGTGCCTCTAATGCCAAGGGGTCTGCCCTTCTCTTCTCTGCCCATCCTTAAATTCTCTATGGTTCTACAAACATAAGGTTGTTATACATGGCTGACTTGTATGAAAGGTTTGAAGACATTAAAAGAGTACAGAATAATTAGGAACAGGGAATAGCTTCATATTAAATATGTATATAACTCATCTTCAAAATCATAAAGCCATCTTTGCAATGAGGAATTTGTCACCAAGTAGACTTTTCCTTCTGAAGCCTGTGACTTTCTTAGGCCCTCTCCCTCTGCCCTTTTCTCCCTCTGTTCTTTTTTCTTCTTGGATGGTTATCCCCAACTTGCAAGTTCCTCATTACTTGTTATATAGAGTAGTTTTACTTTCCACCCTCTCTCCCCCTCAAAGGAGGAAGTTCAGCCTGTGAGTAAAAAGCCACAAAGTCGGGGTGCCTGGGTGGCTTAGTCGGTTAAGCATCCGACTTTCGCTTAGGTCATGATCTCGCGGTTCGTGGGTTCGAGCCCCTCGTCGGGCTCTATGCTGACTGCCAGCTCAGAGCCTGGAGCCTGTTTCAGTCTGTGACTCCCTCTCTCTCTGACCCTCCCCTGCTCACGCTGTCTCTCTCTCTCTCTCTCCTAGAAATAAATAAAAATATTTAAAAAAAAAAAAAAGCCACAAAGTGGGCCCACTGTTATAAAATGGAAAAATTCCTTTTTTAAAAACTAGTATGGTTTGGTATAGTGAGAAAATAAATTAATAACTTTTTTACTAAACTCCTTTCTTACTGCAACTAGATAGAAGTCAACAATAAAAGGGGCACTTGGGTGGCTTAGTCGGTTAAGCGTCTGACTTCAGCTCAGGTCATGATCTCACAGCTCATGGGTTCGAGCCCTGCGTCGGGCTCTGTGCTGACAGCCAGATCATAGCCTGGAGCCTGTTTCAGATCCTGTGTCTCTCTCTGACCCTCCCCTGCTCACACTCTGTCTGTCTGTCTGACTGTCTGTCTCTCTCTCTCAGAAATAAATAAAACATTTAAAAAAAAAGAAGTTGACAATAATAAAATCAACTTCTCAGAATAATTATAGTCCTCTTGGCAAGTCAGAATATTTTTGATTGTTAAACAGATAATAATTTCTTTTTCCTCTGACCTATATTCTGACATAAAACTCACAAGAACCTCATAAGAGGAAGGAAAACTGATAAATACAGTTCAGTACAAATAATGCCATCTAGCTACCAAATAAATTATTCATGGTAGCTATTTATATGGTGTAATTCCTATACTTAACTGACAATATGCTGACAAGTTCTCTCTACTATATTTTTCATCAGTTGACTTATTAAAGTCTGAGAAGAAAGATAAGAGAATAATTGCCACTCTCTCTCTTTCAAAGTTGTGTAGATTATGTTCATTCTAAGTTGTAGACAAAAATATATTTACAAGAAGGACAGTCTTGTCTCTGTGACTCCTTTAAAGGATGAGAGTATACATGTAATTATGGAACAAACTGGGTCACCCTGGTTTATTATTTCATAAGTCACCAAATCCTAGGCCTGGCAGGGGACCTTGAGAGACACCCTCCCACTCTCAGCAAGAAGGTATCACCAATCCCATTTTCATGGTCCTACTGAGAATGAAGTTCTCACATTTTGCCTTATAAGTCATTCTAGGATAATATTTCATAATGGATAACTTCCTGATGGATAACTGAATTCTTCATTCTTCTTTTCAAAGAAGCATCATGTTTTTTTAATGTAAGCCTTTTTTTGAAAGAGAGAGAGAGGGAGAAAGGGGCAGAGAGAGAGGGATAGAAAGATTATCCCAAGCAAGCTCCGCACTGTCAGCGCAGAGCCCTACATGGGGCTTAAACCCAGGAACCATGAGATCATGACCTGAGCTGAAATCAAGAGTCAGTCACTTGACAGACTGAGCCAACTCTCAGGTGCCTCTGCATGTTGCTTTCTGATCTTCTTATATTAGTCCAGGAGAGTCAAGATATAAAAATAAATTGTTATTTTTCCCCATAAATATGATTTTATTTTCTTGTTTTAAAAAATTTTCACAGTCATAGTACAGTTAAGTGCATGGGCCCAAATCCTACTTCCACAAATTACTAGCTGTGTGACCTTGAGGAAATTTTTATACCTTTCTATGCCTCTGTTTCATCATCATTAACATTGAGGTGACAATGGTAGCTACCTTATTGGGTCCGTATGAAGATTAAATTAAAGGAGTTAATAGTTGTAAATCTCTTAAAGTCTGAGAAGAAAGATAAGAGAATAATTGCCACTCTCTCTCTCCTTCAAAGTTGTGTAGATTATGTTCATTCTAAGTTGTAGACAAAAATATATGAATATTGGCATATTGTGTTATAAAAAATGCTTGTTAAAAACTAAAACCACATTTATCAATAAAAGGAGAGAAAATTTCAGAAAATACACCAAAAGAAACAAATTACTAATAACCTTACTCTAGAGATAGCTATTTACACTTTAATGTTCCTTCTTGTCTTGTGTACATATAAATATATACATAGCACATAATTGGGATGATGCTATATACAGGAAAAGGCTCTGTATCATGAACTTCTTCACTTAATGTTGCTTCATGAGCACTTCTCCATATCCTTAAAAATCTTTGAAAATCTTCAGTGGTTTTACAGTGATCCTTTTATGGGCTTAACTCATCTCAGCAGTCCCTCTATTGAGCTCTGAGATTGTTTTCAGTGTTTCATTTTGTAGCTAAGGTAGTAATAAATATCTTTGTAAATCAACTTTTAGCCATTTCCTTGAATATTTCTATTCTAAGTTTTCTTGACGTGGGATACTGGGAGAAAGAATATTTCGAAGATTCCAGGTACATGCTATTAATTTGTGTTCCAGAAAGAAATGTGTTGGTTGATGCCCCTGTGAAGCTATGTATGAGATAGTATCTTTCATGGCAACATTAAGCTTTGCTTTTAAAAAAGATAAAAAAATGTTCCAAATTTGATACGAAAAAGTTGTATCAGTTTAATATTTTAGTTTGAATGTTTTGATTCCTGGTGAAAGTGAATGTTTCTGCATTTCAACTGTTAAAAACTAGTGAATTTTTCCTGAGACATGCCTTAGCCTTTGGCTCTGCAAGTAGAAGTCATTGTTCTTTTACATTTGTTACATTTTATATTTTCCCTTGTGTCGTGGTTTCTAACTTTAATCCACTGGTTTCTAACTTTAATCCACTTCGTGGCTCTCCTCTAAAGGATCTTTCCTTTTTTGGGTTCTTCTCTTATCCTGGAAACCAGGATAAGAGGCTACTTTAGTATTGGGGCCAGACTACTCGTTTTTGGCATAATGAGAGAATTCATCATGTTTCTATTCCTGCAAGTCATGAGCAATCAAGTGGTTGGTACAAGTTAGTATTGATCTGGGTACTATGGAGGTAAGAGAAGGTCCTTGCCGTCCCAGAATTTAAAGTTTAATTGTAAAGAAAAGTCTAATGCATGAAACAATTAGTGATCAATATAAGGCAGCCTACACTGAGTGAATTTTAGAATACAGATACTAAGTGCCATGGTCATTTAAAGAAGGGAGAGATCAATGATGATGTGAGCAATCATCAGTGAGGTTGGCCTTGGCAGAAGGAAGGACAGGCAGTTGAGGTGAAAAGAACTACAGAAGTAAATGGCAGCCTATTATAGATACAAAGAGCATGGATTTTTGTGTCAGACCTGGGTGGGAAGTCTTAGTCCACCATTTACTAGCTTTAAACTTAAGCAAGGGTATTAATCAGTTAAACTCTGGGTTTGAATCCCAACTCTGCCACTTCTGAACTGTGTGTCAGAGCTAATATTTTGGGCAAACTAATAGATTCAACGGTAAATCTAACTTTGTTCATGAATAACATTATGGTAATCAGAGTACCTACCTCATAGGATTGTTTTGGGGATTAAATGAGCAAATGTGAGAACTGGGGCCTGGGACATTATAAGCACTCAATAGTTTTAGCTTTCATCATTAACCTCTTTAGGCATCAGTTTAGTAAATTTAATAAATCATTTGTTACTATGATGTACTAATGATTCTCCACCATAATAGATATCTATGGATGTTTTGACTGAGAATTAGATAGATTTGTCATTGCAGAGGAAAGAAAGAGACTGAAACTGGAGATTTCCCCCCCCAAATTATGATGACCATCATATTTTGAAGAGAAATGCTTGGCTCTCCCTTCAACATCAGTTTATTATTTATTCATTATAGCCTACACGCACAGCCTATACCTCCTCCATTTGGGCTTGAAAGCCTTTTTCTCTGCAAGGGCCAAAGTCAACTCTGATTGAGGAAGGAAGTAAAAGGTATGTAACTTTCTTAACTACTTTAGCCAGGAAGTGACAGACATCACTTTGCTCACATTCCATTTGTGCAAATTAGTGATGTGGCCCCACCTAAGTGAAGGGTGAATGTAGGGGGAGGGGATCATAGTCCCTGGTTGGGTCACTGCTCTCTAGCAATAACTTGACACCAAGCTGCCATGATCTCTCTCTTTTACTTACGCACAGCACATAAACTCCCAAGGGAGATGACTCAAAGATTTATCCAGATAGGTCATTAATGAACCTTTATGTTTCAGAGATTCTCTCAGCCTCATCTATTACTGTTTAGGACCTAGATTCAGTCTCTCCCAATCTTCTTTACTTTTGGTTACAACCAGGGAATTTTCCAGAGCTTAATACTTGTTTAAGGTATGATTTAATGCAGGTGCTGGCTTTGCTCTCTTCCTTCACTGGTATGCCCAATTTCCCTGCTATGGATCTGCTCAGCAGCAGGAGGCATTGCTGACTATCCCATTTAAGCATCAAGGGAAAATAGGTTCAATTTTTAGCAAGTGTTCTTTTTTTTAATGTTTTATTTTTTATTTTTTTAACAAATAGTTTATTGTCAAACTGGTTTCCATATAACACCCAGTGATCATCCCCACAAGTGCCCTCCTCCATGACCATCTCCCCCCTTCCCCTGACATCCATCAGTCCTCAGTTTGTTTCTCAGCATTCAAGAGTCTCTCATGGTTTGCCTCTCTCCCCTTCCCCCACCATTTCCCCCTTCTTCTCCCCCATGGTCCTCAGTTAAGTTCCTCCTAATCCTCCTATACGTGCAAACATATGATATTTGTCCTTCTCTGCCTGACTTATTTCGGTCAGCATAACCCCCTCAAGGTCCATCCATGTTGCTACACATGGCCAGATTTCATTGTTTCTCATTGCCATGTAGTATTCCATGGTATAGATAAACCACATCTTCTTGATCCATTCGTCCGTGGATGGACACTTAGGCTCTTTCCATGTTTTGGCTGTTGTTGAGAGTGCTGCTATGAACATTGGGGTCCAAGTGCCCCTATGCATCGGCACTCCTGTGTCCCTTGGGTAAATCCCCAGCAGTGCTATTGCTGGGTCATAGGGGAGTTCTATTGTTATTTTCCTGAGAAACCTCCACCCTGTTTTCCAGAGGGGCTGCACCAGTTTGCATTCCCACCAATAGTGTAGGAGGGTGCCTGTTTCTCCACATCCTCACCAACATCTGGAGTCCTATGATTTGCTCATTTTAGCCACTCTGACTGGTGTGAGGTGGTATCTCAGTGTGGTTTTGATTTGTATTTCCCTAATGAGAAGGGATGCTGAGCATCGTTTCATGTGTCTGTTGGCCATCTGGATGTCCTCTTTGGAGAAGTGTCTGTTCATATCTTCTGCCCATTTCTTCACTGGGTTGTTTGTTTTTCGAGTGTGGAGTTTGGTGAGTTCCTTATAGATTTTGGATATCAACCCTTTATCTGATATGTCATTTGCAACTATCTTTCCCCATTCTGTTGGTTGCCTATTAGTTTTGTGGGTTGTTTCCTTGGCTGTGCAGATGCTTTTAATCTTGATGAGGACCCAATCGTTTATTTTTGCTCTTGATTCCCTTGCCTTTGGGGATGTGTCAAGTAAGAAGTTGCTGTGGTGGAGGTCAAGGAGGTTGTTTCCTGCTTTCTCCTCTAGGGTGTTGATAGTTTCCTGTCTCACGTTCAGGTCCTTTATCCATTTTGAGTTTATTTTTGTGCATGGTGTGAGAAAATGATCTAGTTTCATTCTTCATGTTGCTGTCCAGTTCTCCCAACACCATCTGTTAAAAAGGCTGTCTTTTTCCATTGGATATTCTTTCCTGTTTTGTCAAATATTAGTTGGCTGTATACTTTTGGGTCCACTTCTGAGTTCTCAATTCTGTTCCATTGGTCTATGTGTCTGTTTTTGTGCCAATACCAGACTGTCTTGATGATGACAGCTTTGTAGTAGAAGCTAAAGTCTGGGATGGTGATACCTCCCATTTTGGTTTTATTTTTCAGCATTACTTTGGCTATTCGGGGTCTTTAGTGGTTCCACACAAATTTTTGGATAGTTTGTTCTAGTTTTGAGAAGTATGCTGGTGCAATTTTGATTGGAATTGCATTGAATGTGTAGATTGCTTTGGGTAGTAATGACATCTTAACTATATTTATTCTTCCTATCCATGAGCATGGAATGTTTTTCCATTTCTTTGTGTCTCTTAGGAATTGTTCTTAATGTCATCTGTATTCCAGGGTAGTTAAATTTGCTATTTTGGTAGAACATGGACAAGGTGAAATAAAATTTAAAGATAAATTCAATATAAGCACACAAACTCTCTGGTTGGATAAAATGGCAATGAAGAACAGCTCTTGCCAGATACTGAAAAGTATCTTTCAAGTTTTAAGACTAAAAATGTTAAAAACAAGAATAAATTTTTCAACCAAATAAAAGGATTTTGCTGGACTTTTTTATGGCAAAACTCTTCTATTCAAAAGAGAGAGTTTTCTGCCATATAACATTAGAGCTAATGATCGGAGTTATGTCTACTCAAGGTGTGAAGTCTTATGGTACAAGATGTTAGCACATGATACTTTACAATTAAGGAAGACAGTTTTCAGATTGATTTTCTGTCTTGTGAGGAGATATAAAATTTTCTTTATCAGACATGTCTATGATGGTAGAAATAAGAGATCTCCAAATGAATAGTTTGCACATTGATGATTAATAATGATGAAGGAGAGGAGATGAGGAGGAGGAGGATAAGGAAGAGGAAGAAGGGAAGGAGAAAAGACAGAGGAGGAAGATGTGGAAGAGAGAGGGAGAAGGTAAAGGAGAATATTATTTTTTATCACGATGATGACCCAGTTCAGTTGTCAACCAGTACTTAATCAACACGAACATAGCTCCCAAGTACTTCCAAACACCTTGATTGTGCTGTTACAAAGCAGCCCACTTAAGACAATGGTGGACCTAATGATAGAATACTGGACAGGGTTCCCTCTCAGCCTTCATCTCATTTATCACTTATAAGTTTCATCCTGCAAATCAAACACTATTATCCCTATTTTACAAATGAAGAAACTAGGTCTTGCCCAGGTGGCTCAATCGGTTAAGCGTCTGACTCCTGACCTCAGCTCAGGTTATGATCTCATAGTTCAAGAGTTCGAGCCCCCCACCCCCCCCATTGGGCTCTGTACTGACAGTGTGGAGCCTGCTCAGGATTCTCTTTCTCACTGTCTCCCTGTCACTCCATGCTTGTGCTCTCTCTCTTTCAAAATAAATAAATGAACTTAAAGAAGAAACTGAGGCTCAGATGACTTGACAAGAGTAGAGGAGCAGGCATTCAAAGTTTAAGTCATTTGTTTACCTGATTATGAAGTTCTCATTATACCATGTGTTATGAAGAGTAAGCAAGATTACCTGAAAGCGGAATGCCTGGCACATAGTAAGCACTCAAATATGACTTTCTTTCCATCTTTGAGTTCCTTATTGGAGAGTGCATAAATCCTGTGAGAACTATTGCACATATAGGAAGAATAACTACATTTTCTTTTCAGCTGCGAGGAAAGTGTCAGTATTAGCTTATCTGAACCTTGGTGGGGACAGTGAGTAGCATGGCTGTGAGTTTTGATAGATTTAATTTGGTTTTATATTTTGTGAAATGGCTATGTTCTCTAAAACAAATATTACTACGATTGCCTTAAAGAGTTTATTTCTCAAACCCCATGACTATTACTTGACTTTTAAAAAATGCTGAATACAAAATGAAATAGCTAGTATAGAATGTTTTGTTCTTGTTGCAAGAAGGGTAATATTCCTTCTAACCTGGAATAAGTAATAACTTTATAGTGAAGTTGTCCTAGGTTTCAATCTTTTCTCTACTGCTTATTAGTTGTGTAACTTTGGCCAATTATCTAATATATTTGACTCCAGTTTTTTATTTTTAAAATGCAGGTAATAATTCTTGGCTCACAGGAATGTGGTGAGAGTTTAGTAAGAGATCAATTCCCTAACATGTATGATAAGGAATTAAGAAAATGCTTCCTTCTGCTCATGAACTGAAAGGATTAGTATTTTAATCTCTGAATTTTTATGATAAAATAAGACAACAAAATCCTAATAGGTAATCTTAAAGTAAATCGTGATCATTTCTCTCTTTAAAAAGCACTACTAAATTCTATGTTTCTAGGAGTTTATAGAAGAGGTTTTTTTTATTGTTGTTGTTTTTCTGGGGGATTTCTTGCCCTCAGTATAAAAATATTAAAAATAAATGGATCAAGCAGTCATCAGAGAATGTAGGAATTTTTATGTTGATACATAATATGCTTTAACAACATAAAGACCTTAGAAATTGTGGTGGTTATTAGTGTTTGTCAACAGCCCTAACTCTCCCCCCTTTCGGGACACTGATGGAACTGCATTTCCTGGCTTGATTGGAACTATGTCATTATTACTGGCTCAAGTTGCCAGGAGGTCCAATGCCTGTTCCAGACCTTTCAGACTCTCTTTTTCCCTCCAGGTTGACTACCAGCAACATTTGAAAAAGTAGCTAACTCAGGGTCTCTAAGAGCCTTCCTGCCGACCCATAAGAGTCATGTAACAAGATACTGTGGAATTGTAGCAGCATTATGTAGCTCATTCCAATGATCAGAGGTGGTTTAAAAAAGGAAGGGAGGGAGGGAGGAAGAAGAAAGTAGGGTCTTCTTTCAAAAACTACATAAAACTACATTATACATGGGGCGCCTGGGTGGCTTAGTCAGTTAAGCGTCCGACTTTCGCTTAGGTCATGATCTCGCGGTTCGTGGGTTCGAGCCCCGTGTCGGGCTCTGTGCTGACTGCCAGCTCTGAGCCTGGAGCCTGTTTCAGTCTGTGACTCCCTCTCTCTCTCTGACCCTCCCCTGCTCACGCTGTCTCTCTCTCTCTCTCTCTCCTAGAAATAAATAAAACATTTAAAAAAAAAACTACATTATACACACATATATATAAATATATATATAACTAGTTTTTAACATAGTTATAAGTAACTAGTTAACATATATATATATATATATATATATATATATATATATATATATATATATATATAAAACTAGTTTTTTTTTCCTTTATAGAACGTAAGAATCTTGATCCAATTTTTAAATAACTGGAGCAATATATGAAGCCTCATTTTAAATTGTCCCCTTAGAACTCTCAGCTTTGACAATACTAATACATAATAAGGATAAAATTTCACTTAATGATATAAATTATTATGCATCTTCAAATGAAAATGGAGATCAAAAGTAGATTAAGAGATATTTAAGAGGGGGATCATAAGTTAATTTGACTTTTTTCTCACCTAAAAGTTTTCTAGATATTTAGATAGGTATTTTTAAAAACATCAATAAATACAATTCATGTGTTTTTCCCACATCATGCAATTCAGTCTAAGTTTAATACTGAGTAAACTCATATAGATTTGACTATTTCATATAAAGTAAAATAATAAAGTATGGTTTACATTGTTCAATGATATGGTAGCAAGAAAAATGATATATTGGACTCAGGATAAATATTACTTTTAATTTTTTGGACAAATAGTTTCAAATATAATCTTAAACAACCAAATCAGCATCACAGATTCATATTCAGATAAATAAAAGTTAACAAACACAATGAAACATCTTAATAGTTTTATTTTAAAATGATACGACACACTTGCTATTAACATAAGGCATCACATGCCCAAAGAAAAAGCCCATAACCTTAATAACTGCCCTTTTAGAATGTTCAAACACATGATCAACATCAAATTATTTTTCTTGTTTGGCAAGAAAAATAAAATTAATGGCATGATGAGAACCACAAAATAGAAACTCTCAATATACTATATAGTAATAATCCATCACTGCATTCTTGTACAACACTTGTTCAGAGCTTGGCTAGGAGGCATAAAGATGGCAGTGGGAGATTAAGACTGGCTCTTACCAAAACACAGGAGAATTACTAAAACTTGGAGCAAAAGAATGTACTGTCTCTGCCTGTATTTACTTGAAATAAAACCATAATTCATAGTAAAATAACTGCTAAATATGCTACACTCTTATGAGCCTGAAATTGAATGGTTAAAAAAATAAACATCTATGAGATGCTGACCAGCCAAAAGAGATCTATGTAATTATGGAATCTCATTCTGAGGCTGATTCTAAATTCTTCATTCATGACCTGTGAAGGACTTCTGTAATCCTTAAAGTCAATGTTAAGGCATGCCACGTGTCCTATAAGAAAATTATTCTAACAGTAGCTTTGGATATTACAGTTCTATAATTGTAAAACATTCTCCTAATACATACAAAGACTTGAGTGGACATAAACTTACACATTAATAAACATAAACCACAGGTATGCTTTTAAATGTAAGCCACAGATTATTGATTTCACCTTTACATATTTAAAAGAACTTCTTACTTTGTACAGTGTCAGTGCACAAATCAGGCAAATTATTTCCCAAGGCTTCTGCCCATAAAAGTTGAAAGGAGAGAATATTATGGAGTACTATGAGCCATAAAATGATCTAGCTGAAAATCAGCTGAAAGACAATGATATGTTAATTCTCTCTCTTATGAACCCTTGTATGCTGGGAAAAGCCAAGGAGACTTCATTATAATTCTTTTCATTGTAGTAATTCTTTATCTCCAGTTCTGGGAAAGGTCAAACTCCATTACAGAAAACTGTAAGGATCTGTCTTATTCCTTTGTCACAGTGGAATCTAGCTGGCTGTATTAAATCTTGCTGAATAGGTGAACCATTGGTGAAGGTTGTGAATCTCTTTGGTCAGACCACATTTTTGTGGTGGCAGTAATTGCTGCAATGGAATCTGACCTTCAGATTGAAAAACCTTCTTCTAATAAATACATAGAACATTTTTTTCTCTAACTCTAGATGTTTAATCCAGGTAAGGTTTTGCATATGCCTGTTGTTGCACATATGATAGATGAAGGCTGAAATGTTCAAATATTCTTGCCTAGAATTTTTGCCCGTCCCAACAAGTAACAAAAAGTAGAGCTGCTTGGGTTCAGACCCTAATTCCTGACATTCAGTGGCACAGTGCTCACTCAATCACTTCCCTTACACTGGAGGACAAAGGGAAGGCACAAATGAATTTAGTAGGGCAATCTCTTTGTCTAAATTTGCACCTCAAAGGACATGTGCCAGCACCCAATTGGGTCCCTAAAACAAGTCAGTAGGAGAGGGAGGTATTTTAAGCTCAGATATTTTAAGCAGCCATCAAAGCATGTGATACTGGTATCAGACAAGTATCTAAGCCCTAAGAAGGAGTCTTTTATTAAAGCCAGTAGGAGGATCAGGAACACCTGGATGGCTTGTAGGTTGAGCATCTGACTTTGGCTCAGGTCATTATCTCATGGTTTGTGAGTTCTTGCCACTGTCAGCAGAGAGCCTGGCTATCAGAGTAAAGCCTGCTTTGGATCCTCTGTCCCTGTCTTTCTCTGCCCCTCCCTGACTCAAACTCTCTCAAAAATAGGCAAACATTTAAAAAATAAATAAACAAACAAACAAAGTCCTTAGGAGGATTAAACTGTCCATCAGCATGTAGATCCCAGTAGTAATGGAGAAAGTCAGCTTTCTCTCTGATACTCACTCCTTTGGACTGCACTGCTGAACAATGAACTGCTTTCTTTTAAGGTAAGGAAAGTGACTTAGCTTAGTTTTTTTAACACCTGATAAAAAGTTTAAGACCTAAACCACGAACCTCTGAAAAAGTTTTGCTGTTCCATATCTAGCAATAAAAACTCTCATAGACAACAATCAGGATCATGTTAAAAAGGTAGATTTAACATCATAATCTCCATGAAGGATCCAAGCAAGACCAATACCACCATAGCTATCATCTTGTTCAATGTGTGTAATACATATCACCTGATCTTGCCAAAGTACTTCTAAATAAATATACTTTGAGCCAAAAGCCTCTGTATCAGATTGGAAACAATAGTATCTAAAGTCCAGGGCTTTTTGTTGCTTGTATTACCATGACTTTAGGTAATCCTTATCTTGAATTCTCGCACTGATAGGATCGACTAGGACTATACAAGGGAATACTGGAGGAAGGGTGATTAAGGCAGTTATCTGAGCTGTGTCAACACAGCACTATAGGAGATGTCCAGATGATTTTCTGAATTGGTTCTTTTTGGAGTAATGGTCTGCCATCACATAAGCAGGACCTTGAAAGAGATGTGTCCTATAAATGGACATATTTAAATAATCTTGAAATAAGTAAGCATTGATTACTATACTTCAATTTAAAAATTTTAAGGAACAGGGGCGCCTGGGTGGCTTAGTCGGTTAAGCGTCCGACTTTTGCTTAGGTCATGATCTCGCGGTTTGTGGGTTCAAGCCCCACGTCGGGCCCTGTGTTGACTGCCAGCTCAGAGCCTGGAGCCTGTTTCAGAGTCTTTGTCTTCCTCTCTCTCTGACCCTCCCCTGCTCATGCTGTCTCTCTCTCTCTCCTAGAAATAAATTTTTAAAAAAATTAAAAAAAAAATTTTTAAGGAACAGAAGGAATACATTCTGACTTGTTAGGTCTTTCCTCGTGCATACCTTTTCCTAATTAAGATATATATACAGATATAATGGTATATATACATATAGAGATATATATATCCTTTAGATCACATATAGAACTATATGTGATATGGTAGCACTATAAGATTCATTAAATGTTTCCAAATGAAAAGCTCTGGCTTTTTCTCCTTTTTCCAATTTTACATAACTGAAAGACTTACTAACACTTGATTCTCAAATTTGTCTTCCTTCATGAGCTGAAAATCGGGCTGCACATTAATTCAGTTTAGCCTGCAATTTGGCTAATTAATCATGTTTCTCCAATAAATAAAAACAAAACTCAGGTGATCCCTCTTAGCTTTTAAGAACAAGTGTTATGTTTTTAGTGTATTTTTTTTTAAAGACATACAGCTCAGACCTACTCACCCAGCCAAAGATATCATTATCTTATTGCCTCAACTTAATGTATGGTGGGTCCCCAAGCAGGTTAGAATCTGATAATTTCTAAACCTTTAAAATATTAAATTTATCCTGCTGGTAAACCAGCTTCAACATTAGCCATGACATGAGAATCATAACAGAACAAAAACTTTGTTCAAAAAGCACAAAGAACCAGCAATAGAAAACAAAACTCAAGTTTATGATGTCCCAATTATTTCCAAGTCAGTTATTAGTTCAATTGCATCTAACTACTGGTATCCATGTAAATTCTCATTTTTACCTAATAATTCTTTCACATGCCTGCCCTATTTTTACTATCCTCTGATCCTACCTTTTTGCATTTCATCTTAACCCTTAGTAACACACAGTGTACCTAACTTATCAAATCAATCTCTGACAGCCACAGGAGCTCATTCATATAAACATCCTGACTCACACACTCTGCCAGCCAAAGTCACCCACATATTCCAGTCCTCAATAACAAAAACTTCAGGCA
This sequence comes from Proteles cristata cristata, assembly GCA_017311185.1. Lineage (NCBI taxonomy): Eukaryota > Metazoa > Chordata > Mammalia > Carnivora > Hyaenidae > Proteles > Proteles cristata. The sequence continues at coordinate 255,033 of JAESUZ010000812.1, forward strand.
TTAGAATTAAGCTTTAGAATCTATAAAGAAATCATGTTCTCACTTACCCGTCTCTGCCCTCCCACCCCAAATTCCAAGTTCCTGTCCTCTGTAAGGTCCTGGTAATACAGTAAGTGGAAATTAAAAGAGCTCTTGCAGTGGGAGGATGGAAACACCTCAAGGATTATTTGCAAAATGCAAGATATTTCTGAGGCTGCATTTCCTTTTTGTAAAAAAATTTGTTAATGTTTATTTATTTCTGAGAGAGAGAAAGACAACGTGAGCAGGGGAGGGTCAGAGAGAGAGAGATACAGAATCTGAAACAGGCTCCAGGCTCTCAGCTAGCTGTCAACACAGAGCTCCACGCAGGGCTCGAACCCAGGAACTGTGAGATCATGACCTGAGCCGAAGTCAGACGCTTAACCAACTGAGCCACCCAGGAGCCCAGAGGCTGCATTTCCTACCCTTTCCGGAACCATATGGAGACGGTGTGTTAGTGTGGCCACTGGGTGTGTGTTTTGCAAAGTTGTGACTACTTTGCCCATCATGCCTCTCATCGAGCAAGTGTAAACATCATAAGGCAAGGCATCACAGTTGCCGAGGGCCTGGATGAGGAACAGAGAGAGACATTTAGACCAGTTAGGAGGAGACAAGCTTTGGTGAGGATGCAGTTCCCACTGAATCAGTGTTTCCTCTCTCTGTGTCTCTCTTCCCTTTTTTATGTATGTATGTATGTATGTATGTATGTATGTATGTATGTATGAGGGCTTGAGGACTGCTTCCATCCTGGGGCAATGGCTTGTTGCTTGGTCTAGAGTAAGTGATACCAATTTCTAAAAGTCTAAGAGTCTAGCTGCAACTGTATTGGACCTTTTCTCCAAACAACAATAAAACATCACCTGGGTGTGTGTGTCTGAGCTAATCATGACTCTGACCTGCCTAGAGGTTGATATGTCTGGAAATATATTAAGAAGGTCCTATGCTTTGCTTCTCTGGCGTGAGAACAAGATAAGACTTCAAGAGCTCGGATAACCTTTATGATGGCTAAACCACAAACAGAAAATGAAATTTACAGAAGCAATTAATTTTACTTTATCTAGAAAATGGGCATGCAACACCAGCTAATATCTGGCACTAACATTCTGGGTTAAATTCAGATTGATCTAATAATGATTTATATATTTTTCTTTTACTAGAAAGTTTATTCTAATGACTTAGTACCACTTCTGAGCAGAGGAATAATTTTAAATACAACATATGTGTTCTTGCATTTTTAAAAATAATCAACATCCTCAAGCTTCAAAATATTCAAATTCAAAACCCTACATTTTAGTGCTCAGGCAAATTAGAGGAAGAAAAAATTTAGCAAGAGAATGGAAAAGCACCTTTGAGAATTAAGTGTAAGCCTTATTATGTGATTAGTGCTTAGGTTCTTTTTCACAAAATAAGCTATTAATTGATCCTACTGTGTGCAGGAATTCGTAAGTCCAAAGAATAATACCCCATATCATGAAAAAGAAATCATTTGTACACTGATTATTACAAATATTTTGCTATAGAAATAGAAGCTGTTATAGATTAATTAATCTCAACTTTTTAGAAGGACAGGTGTAGCTGGTTGTAGTTTCTTAATGCATCTTAACATCACTTTTCTTGTAAATAAAAAATACATATAGAACAAAAACACTCACTGGCTGTTGGTTTGGGAAATAAGCATTTCCTGACAAGCAAATAAACTGCACTGTTAATTTTAAGAAATGTGGTTGGTTGGTTGGTTTTCATAGAAAATGCTAATACAGACCCTCAAGAAGTTCACAACCAGAATTAACTCTGTGCATCAAGAGCATCTTCCTCCACCAAGGACAGTTCCAGGGTGTTTTCATTTGTGCTGGATTTCATCCTAAAGTTGAAAGAACCGTAGAGTTTTGCAGACTCTTTGGAAGAAGCAAACCTGTTGCGACGATATAGCTCCCCCTTCCACATAGACATCATTAGCAAACAGGACAGAACCACCCCCCCAAGAGTGAGCAGGCAGAGTCCCGCAATCACACAGCGGTCCAGGTGAGCCCCCAACCTTGCGCTCTCCTTCTCCAAGCGTTCCATCTCCCGGGCCGCCACAGTGTTGGGATCCACGGTCACTTCCCGTGGAACAATGTAAGAGATGATCACCAGCAAGATGCCAGTGACCAAGAACAAGATGGCACTGATGAAACCATAGTCTACTGACCTCCCTGAAGACGGGGCTTCCAAACTTATATCATCCTCATCTTCAGATATCAAGGATATGGCAGCCTCATGGGACCACTCATTTGGATTTCCCCAGCCAAGGTCTCCCAGGTGATTGCTCCCTTTTGCTGAAGGAGAGCATCGGTTCCTTTGCTCTAAGTTGACATTCTCATCCACACAGGTAAAAGAAGTTTCTAATTCCTGGCTGCAGCAATTGCAGACTTTCCGCCCTGCTGTTATTTGGTTGTTTCCTGAGTTGAGAGGTCCTAGTGGCAAGGAGTCTATCTGAATAACTCTGTCTTGCAGACAGGAGAGGGGTGCTGGAGAAGGGCTAAGTTTAGACCCTTCCATCTCAGCTGCTCTTGGTGTCGACATACAGTGTCTCTGGCAGCGGAGAGCAGCTTTGATGGCTGCTGCATCTGCCTGGCCACCAGGAGGGCCTCCGGAATGCCAGTCCCCAGCATCATACAGGACTGCCTGGCTGCTCTTCTTAGCAAGGTAGGGGAGCTCCATCGGAGCTAGTCAGACATCCCCCAGCGGCTTCTGAAAATTCTGCCAACAGCAACACAGATAAGAACCCAACAAGAGCTAAGGCTGCACTACCAAGAGTATCACTCCTGAGGTCCCCATCTCCTTTTCAGCCACAGCTGTAGACACCTCAGCTCCAGTTCGTCCTAAAAGGGCTAAACGAAAGGAGAGGATACCTAATGGCAAGAAAGTGTGAAAAGGGCAAATCCTCTGACTTATCACCGAGATTAACACTGAGAAACTTAGGTCAGGGTAGAAGAGGAGCACAGAGGAAGTAGCAGTGTCTCTGAAGAAAGCATTGCCGTCACCAAGCCAAATTTATCCAAGGACTCACACATTACTGTGACAGGATCCCTCAAATAAGAAGGCAGGTTTCCTGTAGAGAGACAAATGAGAAAGGCAGGGACCTTTTTTAGCAGAGCCGCGATTTTCTGGAGAACCTGGGGAAGCACACACTTCTCAACAATTCAGTTAAATTACATTTACACCATCTTTAGTTCAGAACAGATTCTAATACAGATTAGCTTTAGAGCATCACCAGTGATGAACAAATATTGTCACCTGGGCTTTACTGGAGCTGGGGCTCAGCATTTTGACTGAGTAGCTCTGAAGTGGGTAAAAGATGGCTGGCCTAATCAGCCACCTCTCTTAACCTTACACGTCATATATCCAATGATCTTAGTCACACAGCCCTGTGTTTTCAAGACTCCCTCTTGTTCGTTGTGCTTTCATTCTCAGCCCTTGTGGTATATGACACCAGCTTGTTCTGGACCCAGAAGTATGCAGACAACATGACTTACTGTGATTCCTCCCAAATACAAGGGGCCAGCCCACTCCACAACCCTCCCCCCAACACACCTACCTGCTCTAGGTACAGGTCTGCTAGTCTTTGCTCACTGTGTCTGAAGGGGTCTCAGTTCCTCTCCTTCTTCATACTTTGCTAACACGCATGGCAAACTGACCATCCAAAAGTTTTTATTTAGAAGTAAACTGACAGTGAAAGACAAATTATAAACCCAGAGAGTCAACAGTTCTGTTGAAGTAAGCAGGTGAGAGGTTATTTCCAAAGTTCCAAGATTACGTTTGGAACTTTGTATCCATGGCATGTCCTTACCCCCAGCACAGCATGGGATCTTTCTGTGATAGAACTTTGGGTTGAGCAGAAAACTGCCCATCTTTCTCTGACTCTACCATCCTTTGAAGGAATAAACTCACTTTTCACTGTCACCAAGTATAGCAGTTCAAGCGAGGGCCCTTCTTATTTTGCTTCCCAGTAATAACTGATCTAACCCATGGTTTGGGGGCTTATTGTGCTCACAATCCACAGCTCCAACAGCTGGTAACCCACACAGATGCATAAGTAAGGCTCACCTAACATCTACCTGGCAACTCACTTAAAATAAGAGGGGAGGGAATCCACATCCTTTCTGCTTTACATTAGAGTTTGTATTTCCCAAAGCTACTTCTCTCCTATTATTAAAGTTTCTCTGTAACTAAAACATAAAAAGAAAACAAAACACAAAAACACCAAGTCCAAAAAAACATCCAACTGAACCAGAACTTTCCTTTAGCAAGTGTACACAGATCCCTACAGCTGGATATTTCCAGGAAGGAAGTGGTGATAATGGATTTGATCAATTCCTGAAATGAAAAATCATCTCGCAGTTCCCTCAGACATGAGGTGCTCTGATTAACTTTTGGCACGATTAACTCATCACATTGGACTTTCTTGGATAAAAGCGGCAGGATCCCTTATGGGACTTCCCATTTATAACAAAGAGGGAAAGAAATCTCCACTTAATTCCCTTCTCCTGCTTCTCTCTCTCTTTAAAGAAAAGATAGACTCTGCTTTCCATCGGAGATATACTAGCTGCACAGTCGATTCCCTTTGCAGCTCCGTAATCCGGGGCTTCCATCCTCCGTAGAGAATGGATAATCCCATGGGACCAGAGAAAGGCTCTTTCCTTCCGTCTCCTGCCTCTCCGTCTCTCTAGTTAAGAGCCCGGTTAATGAAATTGCACCTCAAAGCGAGGGGACTTTGCACTTTGCCTCCTCCGTCTGCCATTAACTAATAACATTAATATCTGCATTGGAACTAAGTAATACGGGCGAGGCTGGTGTGGGCAGGCGACCTCGGGATCCGTCCAGCGCTCACTGTGCGAGGTTTGGGGTGGGGGGGTGCACAGTAAGCACCGGGAAGCGGGGCCCCTGCGAGATCAATCCATCCATTCTGGGTAAACCTCAGGGCACCTACAGTCCCACAGCGTTCTCCAAATACCTTGAGGCAAGGCAAGCACCTTGGGCACGGAGTGAGGACGCGCTCCGCTACTCCGCCGCTCCGCCAGGCTCCCAGGGTCTCTCCCTCGCCCCAGCGCCTCCTCCCGGTCCCACTCTCCGTCACTCACCCTTGCCTTGACCACCGCGTGTGGCTCGAGCACCGCGCGCCTGTTCCTGCGCGGCTCCTCGGGAAAGTCCCCCGATTACCAGCCGCGGCACTTGTAGCCTCCGCGCGCCGCTGGGCTCCACGGGGTGGGCAGCGCCTGCTGTGCCGGTTGGGAGGGGCGGGGCGGGGCAGTCCTTCTTGCTGAGCATTCCGGGAGTTGTAGTCCAGGGGCGGCCTCCTTCCGTGCCCCACCCCCTACCCCGTGCTTTCTCATTCTTCCTCGCTTTCGCCCTTCCAGAAGACGTTCCCACTATACCTTCATACTCCTGACCGGTACTTTGGAAGAAATCGCTGGGTCCTAAACTCAAGGTTGGGTCCTCCAGCCTCGGGTAGGGCCACAGGATTATGGGGGAAGGAGTGCATATTTAGTTTCAACATTGTGCCAGGCAGTATGCATATTTTGTCTTATTTAATAGAACAGACCTTCAAAGTAGATTGTATTAATCCTCATTCTACAGATGAGGAAAGGCTCAGAGGAATTATTTTATCCAAGGTTACAAAAACAATAAATGGTAGCAAATAAATTTTGTTCAGGAAATGTGCAAAATCAGAAGAAATGTGACCATTGAGGGTAAGGGACTGCCCTTTTTGCCTATGCATCCTCTATATCTAACCAAGTGTCTGGTATCTGTTGAATTATGAATAGTAATGACCCAAAAATAACAGAAATTAACATTATTATTACTGCCAGTTTCTCTTATTATTTTAGATACATTAACTTATTGAATGGTCACAATTAATTTTTAAGGCCTACAAAAAATTATCATTTTTACCAGAGAGGAAACTGAGTTACAAAGAAGTTAAGTAATTTGTTCGAAGTTGTACACTTGCAACTTAGCAGAGGTAGGGCATGAACTCCAAAAGGTTCTAAGCATTCCACAAATTGAATGAATGGAAGAAAGATGAGAAGACAAGAAAAGAAAGCCTTGGGAATAAAGAAATCTGTAGGTAAAGCTACTGAATTATGACTCCCAGGATACAGCAAAGTAGCTTCTTTGGGTCACCCAGCTTTGTAAGCATAGTGAATTGCAGCAGCCAACAACAAAAAGGAATGTGTGGTTTGTGGATCATCTCCAACAAGTTTTCGTCATCACCTTTGGGGCTATTGTAGGGCTATTGATTGTTTTCATCTGAGGGAAGCAAAAGAAGGGCTGTAATGTAACTTTTTGCTACTTGTGAGTAGCTAACATAAACTGTGGTTGCTTGCTTCCAAGCGATAAGCAAATCTTCTGTAATGACAATTTTGTTGGTTTTCCTTTATATTGATAGGATCCATAGTATCATGGTTCCAGGGACTTCACAATCCAGCCCCTTTAAGATTTTCCCCCCACGAATCCCTTTTAGCCAGTTAGGCCCATTTGTTGATAAGCATGCCATGAGTATTTGTGGTTTCTTTTCCATTGCTTATTACTCTTTATTCCGGTGAGAATATCCTTCTTTTGATTCCCTATTTTTTCATCCTTTGAGGATTATCTCTTCAAACCACACCTGCAGGAATACATTCTGTTTTTAGTACTTTGCATTCAAAAGCGAACACAAAGACACCATAGGATATTAAGAAGAAAGCAATTGAGAAGTTGAAGAAACTTAAATTCACATTGGACAGGCAGTACTGAAGGAACTTGGGGTATTTAGTCAGAAGAGACTTAGAGGAAACAAAAACTAGCTTTAAATAATTTGAGGTTGGTAAAAAGGAAGAGGTTAAAAGGGTAAAAGCAGAACCAATGACAATACTAGTAGTATTATTCCTAATGTGTTCTCATCTTTAATTCTTACACCAACTCTATAAGGGAGCATATATTATTGTACCCATTTTTCAATGTAGAAATTGAGAATTGAAAAGGTGGCTTTGTCCCAAGGTTTCAGAACTAATAACTGATAAAGCCAAGATTCTAACTTGGGTCTGTCTGATTCCAGAACCCTGATCTCTTCACTACCACAGTATACTGAGCAATGCTCCGCACCACAGCATGCATAAGAGGTGATAATATTTACTGCACTGGGATACGCATAAGAGGTTTCCCAGGGCCACAGTTCTGTGGCTACTTCAGGCCCTACAGGACAGCTAGAAGGGCCAAGGTAATAAACAAGCCAGCATGTCTGTAATACAATGGAGCACCTGAGGATGGCAGTCACAGGGACTGGGAATCTTTGGGTAGCTCTATTACATTTAACAAGAGGGTTGATTTGGGGCTGATTATGAGGAATACTATTCTCTCTAGGAACCTGAAATAAGATGTTTCATGAAAGTGAATTCTGTATTACAGGAGAGGATAAAAAAAGAACCATTTATCAGTGATGTCATAGAAGACATCCATCTAGTTGGATTAGAGGACCTCTATGGTTTCCCTACTGAAATGATTCTAAGTTATATCATGTTATGAATCCTTTTTCCTCCAAACCAGCCCCCCAAAAATTCTGCCTCCTATGAGCTTTACTAAGACTTGTCAGCCCTGATAATTTTTCGTATCTATCATCCACTGCCTTGTGACATTTCTCATATGTCTAGATAACTACTGCATATTGCTCAACTTCTTACTTAGGTGCCTAACCCTCTAACAACAACTGCAAGCTTCTTAAGGTCGGTATTAATATAATAAATGTCTTGTTACCTCCTTGAAAAAGTGCGATATTTCTATTGGAGTAAAGGAAAAAGAACAGTCACTGGAGATGACTATCTATCCACATGATTCTCTCTCACGTCCTGTTTCTGTATATAGTACATTTGACTGTCTACATATTATTGAGTGTTAAAAAAATCAACTCTGTGCCATGTACTACAAAATCTCATTCAAAATTCTGCAGAAAGAAAGATTATATGTAGACTGACTGAGCTCCTGGAAAGAAAAACCCTGCAAAAAATACCACTTGCTGGAATAAGTTTACTTCCCTCTCCCGTAAGTCCATATTTAAAACTTTCCTCACAATCTGACCCAAGAACCTTTCTCAAGATTCAAGAGCCTTTCTGTTAGGAGCCATTCTGCGCCCACTAGTCAAGAGAGCTCCTGGTGAGGTTAAAGCAAGTTTGCACAGTCTCTTGCCATCAGATGACGACCGATATCCACTCCTACTCAATTATTTCTGCTTGAGCACTGACCCCCAAGGTACCTTGTTGATTGGTATCGGGGAGTGACTTGCCCCCTTATTCTGGCCCTGGTATGATGATTGCACCTTGTGAAGGAACTTATGGTGGGAACTTTTTCTTTGATTATGGGAACAGACATCATGTCTTCAGTAGGTCCTGTTTCCCTCCATACTTTCCCTTGAGCTATGAACAGGCTAATGACTCTTACTCATAGAAGATTGACCTTTACGTATACAATTCTGTTTCTACTGTTGCATTAGTCCAAGACGTTCATACAGCTCAACATGTAAATCAGCTAACCAAAAATGTTTCTCATGCCCTAGCTATTCAAGAAATCACAAAACTAGACACAAAGGTAAATGCACTCGAAGAGGCTATTCTATGTATTGGAAATGAGCTAAACTCTTTAAAGGTATGATTGGCTCTCTGGTGCCATAAGGAATATAACTGGACAATTAAGTCTTGCCTGAGACAAAGAGCCTAACTTAGAAAGAAGGAACAGATAAGGGCAGAACATAAGTCACTACATATACCTTTGCTTACTGGTGATGTATAGTGTCCCTTCCCTAAGACCTACATTCCACAAACACCTTCCCTTACACTGGCAGCTGTGATGAGGATGGACAAGAGTATCTACAACTTAACCTATGACTTAATCTTAGTGTTACTAAAATGTGTGTGTTATTCTGCTTTTCACTAAGAACACCCTGTTATTTTCTTACTTGTAAGATTTACTCAACCTCACTATAACTGGGGCAGTTCTGAAAGAAGACTTCTGTAAAACCTGTTTCTGTATATTTTCCAAAGCATCTTACCACAGAGAACTATCCACTGTAAGAATTCCATTTTCTGATGCCATGTTATCATTTGACCTATAAATAAAGACATCAAAACTGACGGGACAGAGATGCCTGCCTGGTGACCAGAAAGAATCTCGGAGCTCTCTCACTCTCTCTCGCCAACATCGTCCATCCTTCAGGGACCCCTGGACCAGCTGGAGCGGGTCTCCAGCATGTTTCTTGTTCAACATCCCTAATTTCTTATTACTCTTCTAATTGACAGTCTCATGACATAATACATTTCCTTTTATACAGTCATTTTACATATATGGAATTATTTTGTGCATATTTTATATGGCTTTCTATGTAGTATCTCTTCCCTGATAAAATTTAAGCTCTTTGAGAACCAATATATTCTTTTTTTTTTTATTTTTTTTTTAAATGTTTTATTTATTTCTAGGAGAGAGAGAGAGACAGCGTGAGCAGGGGAGAGTCAGAGAGAGAGGGCGTCACAGACTGAAACAGGCTCCAAGCTCTGAGCTGGCAGTCAACACAGAGCCCGACGCGGGGCTTGAACTCACGAACTGCGAGATCATGACCTGAGCGAAAGTCGGACGCTTAACTAAGCCACCCGGGCGCCCCTATATATTCTTTCTATAATTTTGAAACTACACATGGGCATGAAATAGGAAAATACGTGAGCAACATGTTCCTCAGTATATGCTTACAAAATAATGGACACTAGTAAAATGGTGATATTAAGTCTAAATAATGATTTTGATCTTACATAATTTTTTAGAGTTTTTTTCTTTTTTAATTTTTTATTTATTTTTGAGACAGACAGAGACAAAGCACAAGTGGAGGAGGGACAGAGAGACAGGGAGACACAGAATCTGAAACAGGCTCCAGTCTCGGAGCTGTCAGCACAGAACCCGATGTGGAGTTTGAAACCATGAACTGTGAGACCTAAGCTGAAGTTGGACTCAACCAACTAAGCCACCCAGGTGCCCCTGATCTTACATAATTTTGAATATGTCACTTTTTTTGTTTGCTTATACTCTATGATTCTGGGAGGAGCAATCATGATTATACTAAACTAATCAGTAAAAAATCAGATTCTGGGAAGTAAATCTACCAAGCGAATCAAGGGTAGTGAAGGGACTTGTTCTGTAACAATCAGTTTCTTATAATGGTGACTGAGAATGCTTTCCAGTTTTCTCTCTTCAGCAATAGTAATAAGGCCTGGTTGTAAATAAAAATACCCTTAGTAGGTTCAGAGCTATCAGTAGATGCTAGGCTGTAAGAAGATGAGAAAGGCGTTTTTAGAACTGGATATTTAGAGGCTCAGTCATTTAACGGCAATAGCACACAGAATTTGACTTACTTTGTACACCCAGACTGTGACTTCTGAATGATGGAAGAAAAGACTACGAATAACCAAAATTTAGAGTAATGATCTCATTTGCTAACTAAATTCTAGAGACAAAAAAGTCATATTAAATTTGAATGTTTCCTTTAAATGAGAATGTTTACAGTGGTCGGGCAAGCACGTTATTTAAATTAATAAAGTACCAAATAGAGACAGTGTCAGGGAAGACTTCAGCCAAATTGAGAGCAAGTGCTTTTCCTAAAGGGATCAGTATCCACTAACTGTTTTACCTGATTTTTATCTTGAGTGAATTCAGATATCAATAAAAATCAGATAACCCAATTTGTATTCAAAAATTGAAAATATTGGGGCACATGGGTGGCTCAGTCAGTTGAGCATCAACTGTTGATTTCTGCTCATGAGTTGATCCTAATCCAAGGGTTGTGGGTTCAAGCCCCCACGTCCAGCTCCATGCTGAGCACAGAGCCTGCTTAAGGCTTTGTCTCTCTCTCTGTGCCCCCTCCTCTCACCAAATAAAATTAAAAAAAAAAATTGTAATTTAAATTAAAAAAATTTAAATCTGTGTGGGTCAAAGGAAACACAATACAGGAAACGTTCATTTCCAGTATAAGGAAACTAGGTGACTTACACCCACCCACTGCTGAGAATAATTAGAAAATCTAGACAAAGTATATAAAAATCATGTGCTTAAAATCATACAAAATTAACAAGATAGAGAATAATTACTGGGCCAGAGTCTTCAGAAGAAGAGAGGCAGCTCAGGAGCTTGGAGCTTCCTTTTACTTGGGGATGTTAGATATTTACAGAGCGAAGAGCAGAGAGGCTAAGAAGCTAAGGAGAGTGGGGGTTAGAGTCCTGAGTCTGCCAAAGGAAGGAATTGTAGTGAACTGCAATTAACACTAGTAAAATGGTGTCCATTCTAAACTCTGGGTTGGAATTGCTAGCAGTGTTAGCCAGAAATTAGATAGGCCCTCATCGGGAGCACACTTCAGACTCTTAAAATGTCAGTCCCTAAAATTTAACCAAGGTGATTTCAAAATGTTAGGACACCAGTTACTTGGCAAAAGAATTCTCTGAGGGAAAAAAAAAACTACAGCATTATCTCAGACCAATTCTACAAATTTGCATATATACTGACTCATAATAAAAAATAACCATGAAAAAAGCCAATTTCTAAAGGTCACATACTCTAATTTTATATGTACATGTATAAAACGTTTTTAAGATGACAAAATTATAGAGATGGAAAACAAATTAGTTCCTATCATGGGTTAAGGATGGTGGAGGGTAAGGGGGTGGGTCTGACTGTAATTGTAAGGGACAGCTTGAGAGAGAGCTTCATGGTGATGGAATAGTTCTGTATCTTGATCATGGTTGTGATTACATGAATCTACACATGTGGTAAACAGTTTTTTGGTTTGATATTCCATATAGTTACATAAAATGTAACATTGGGGAAAACTGAAAGGTATACAAGATCTTTCTGTAATATCCTTGCAACTTTCCAGGAATCTATAATTTTTTTTTTAATGTTTTATTTATTTTTAGGAGAGAGAGAGAGACAGCGTGAGCAGGGGAGGGTCAGAGAGAGAGGGGGTCACAGACTGAAACAGGCTCCAGGCTCTGAGCTGGCAGTCAGCACAGAGCCCGACGCGGGGCTCGAACCACGAACCGCGAGATCATGACCTAAGCGAAAGTCGGACGCTTAACCGACTAAGCCACCCAGGCGCCCCATCCAGGAATCTATAATTTTAAGATAAAAAGCAAAACAAACAAAAAACCAAGCACATCAGAAGATTAGATCACATACATGAAAACAAACAGAAACATAAAGCAATAAAAACGACAAATGGGAGGCCTCAGATATTGGAGAATTTTAAATAGCTATACTTACTGTGCTTAATGAGATACACAAAATTTAGAATTTTGTCAGAGATCTGGAAATGAAAAATAAAAAATAACATAATCAAAATTAAGAACTCAAAAGATGAAATAAGAGATTAGACACAGTAAAGAGAAATTAATGACTTGTAGATCAAGATAAAACATCTCAGAGAACCTGGGTGGCTCAGTCAGTTAAGTGTTCAACTCTTGACTTTCGCTCATGTCATGATCTCATGGTCTGAGATGAATCTCACAGTTCTTAGGCTTCTCTCTCTCTCCCTCTTCGCCCCTCCCCAAGCAAGTCCGCATGTACATGCACACCTTCTCTCTATCTCTTTCTCAAAATAAATAAATAAACTTAAAATGAAATAAAACATCTCAAACAAAGCACAAAGAGACAAAAGAATGAAAAATGCAAAAGTGAAGGTAAAAAAAATATAAAAGCTAAATGTCAAGTTCCAATGAGGGATTCTTGTGTCCAAGAAATAAACGTTTTTCTCTCTCCTTCTGGGAGGAGAAGAGAAGGCAGTTTTCTCTCGCTCCTGTATATAATCACACAAAATCAATTTTTCTGATCCTCACTTGTCATACAGACTTTGAAGTTTATATACATAAGACATTTGACTTGGCTTTCATTACATTGTCCAAGGAATAAAACTTGGGGTGTTAGGAGCCAAATGGTCATTATTTTCTTTTTAAGTGAAATATGGTAATCTGTCTCTTATCCAAATAATTTGCACATTCAGGGTAAAATTAATAAATATGAATATTTTCTAAAACAATAGCAAGGATGAAGCTATTTTTTAGCTACTAAAAATACTAAGTGTAGTTTTATAATTCCATTTATATTATTAGTAAAAGAGGCAAAATGATACTGGAATATTTTAGTGAAATAGTGAAGAAAAAGCAAGAATGTGGTTACATAAATATCAATATAGAGGCTATCTTTGCAAGGGATGGAGGGAATACTGGTTTGAAGAAAGCAAAGGGAGAGGCTTCTGGGACTGATCTATTCCTGACCCACATGTGTTTACATGAGTATTCTCTTTGAGCTAAATTATTGGAGGTGACTCTTTATTTCATGCATTGTTCTCCTATTGTGTAGGAGATCACAATAAAAGGACAAACATGTCTTTGGAGAGGATTCTGGTTTCAAGTACCTAATTTAACCTTTGCATTAAGAATTTATATCAGCCTAAGGATTTATTCTCTTATCTTAAGAAGAACTTGAAGATGGTTTCCTCTAGCCTGGTTTCATCTGGCATATTGTTATGCCTGGAGGGTGGGCAAGCATATGATCTTACAGGACCCCTGATACCATACTACCATGATCTTTTTTGTTATTTATTTTAAAAATGTTTCAATTCCCTTCAATCTTCTTCCTGTCCTTTATCACATCCCTTTCTAGAGATGCGATTCAGTTTACAGTCCCATCACTGCACTGAAGTTCACTGCACTTCAAGTCATTAATAACATTCAGTAGTTCAGCCATTCACTCAAGTATTAATTGAATGTCAAAGGTTCTATGCTAAATGCCTGATGAAGAGCAGTGCACTGAATGGATACATCCCACCTTTCAAGGAGTTTACAATATAGTGGGAGATGTGCCAATTTAACAAACAATATAATGCCATTTCATCAGTGTTCTGACAGAGGAGTAGATGATACAGTGGGAACATACCAGAAGAGTACCTAATTCAGAATTGGTCAAAGTTGACTCCTAGATGGTGTCATATGTAGGTGAGACATATTTAGAAAGAAATTAGCCCTTTGAAGAATGAGGTAGCATGATGAACAGCGGGTGACAATTCAGAAGTGAATTATTGCAACTGAAGAAAGTTCAGTATGGATACAATAGAAAGTGTTAGGGGGAAAATGTCAAGTAACTATGTTGGAAATGTTAGTAGAGGAAAGGTCACCTATGGACTGTCAAGTAAAAATAAGGTGTGTAGACTTCATTCTAAAAAACATCAAGATTCCAATGGTAGCTTTTAAGTAGGAGAATAATAAGATTATATTTGAATTTTAAAAAGATCATTTTGGGGGATAGATTGAAGAAGAGCTAGGCTAGTGTAATCAAATAGTTTATACTATTCATCCAAGCAAGAGATAATGACAGTGAGATATAAACATAAAGATACAGATAAGTTACAAGGAAAAGATATATCATACAAACATTAATTATAAAGAGGCTTAGGTGGCTATATTAAAGTGGGCTTCAGGACATGAATGTTAAAAGGGATAAGAGAAATAATGATAAATGGTCCAATTCATTAAGAAGACACACAACCAGAAATGTGGATATACCCCCTGCATCTCTTTGGAGCCACATGTCTAGTTCTGTTGAATAGAATATGTGTAGAAATGATGTGAACTTTTGGAATAAGATAGTTAAGGGTCTGATGTTTCTGTCCATTTTACTCTTCAGACTATTTGCTCTTCGTATGATGCTTAAAATGACCCTGAAGACACAATATGAAGGCAGCCTCAACTGCTGAATCACAGTGTAGAGGAGAACCACTTGATCCACATCAGACTCAGACATGAGCATAAAATAAACTTCTATTGTGGCAGTGAGGTTCAGAATTAATTTGGCACAGCAGTGAACCTTCTCTCCTTAATTGCAGCAGCAAAAAGGAGCTCAGAAAGTGGACAGAAAGCATCTCGTTATCTCTACCTAGGTAGATAATGGTTTCAGCAGTTATTGTATTTTGCTTTCCTTTACTATTAAGGAGAAGAAAGGTTTTATCTCAGATTTTTAATATGATAATTATTATTTATAATCTTTTGAGTGAGATTATTTCAATACTTAAACTAAGCTACCCTTCTACTTAAATTTTCTTCCCTCATTTTCACTTTCTTTCTCCCTATAAATTAAATATATTTGAAAAGCATAATAACAACTTTATAGCTCTATTTCATACTTTTGAATATGTGATGGAGGAATAACCAAGTTGGATTCCTATAAATAGAAACATGACTCCAGTCTATTTTTTGCCTCAAATAATAATACATACAAGACATATATATCAGTTTTTATATATTAACTTAAATATAATAAATATATATTATATATAATGTTAATATTGATTAAATATCTACGAGGAAAGAAGATTCTACTCTTTAAAAATTCAGTATTGTAGTACTTCTGAGACCCTTTAATTGGCTAATGTATAATTTGACTCTCTAACAGTAAGACATGTTTTTAGTTTTCCCAAACTTATTTTCCACAAAGCATCCTGTAGAACTATTGTTTCGTAAAATAAACTTTGGAATACACTACTATAAAGGAATGATTTTTTTCACACATATATCAAGTAAGACTATTTCATATTTTGGTTCATATTTTTCAAGGCCCTTTATTGTTCAACTCTATTGTACTGTTATTGAAGACCTGACTTTAATAAATGTCTCAGGTGGTGGTTGTGCTTCATTACTTATTCTCTTATGTTGTTAAACTTTTGATATATGGTTGACTTCTTAGTGTTTTATCATTGCTGTTAGTATCAGTTTTCTAACTCTGTGCTTGGTTCTTCTTACTGTAAGCTCCCATCGTCTTTTGTTTAGATGGCTGCAATTATCTGATACATAGTATCTGAAAGGATCATAATAGTACTGCTTATTTGACTAGTGTGAGGAAGAATTAAATAAAATGTTTGCAAAGTAATAAGAACAGTGCTTGACATGTAAATGATCCAATAAATGTTAGAATATATTATTTTTTAGCTATTGATTTGTTTTTCACCTGTTGCCATAATGTTTAGTCCATCTATTAATTTTTAAAATTTTAACAATTATGTGTTTCCATTCCCAGGCATTTAATTTTTTTGTCTCATTTTATAAATGTGATCTCCTACCTTTTCAGGCATGTTAATTATACATATCTTCAAATTATAATCATTACCACTTTTGATTGCTCTTTTAACTATTTCATAGGCATAAGGTCTTCAGTTTTGTCTCTCTTTAATGGGATGTCTTTCCTCGGATATTTGGCCATTTGTATTGTGTTTATCTTTACAGTGGAAATTTTGTGTTGGAGTTGCTGCTCTGTTTGTTTTGGTAGCTCCTTCATAGTAGCCTCAGTTACGTCTTAACTGCTTTTCATATTTTAGAAATGTCTCTTGATTTCTGTCCCACTGATAGTCCTCCTACGTTTTATAGAGAAAGTTATTTTTGAAAAAGCTCATGAGTTGGCCTTTGCCTAACTCTTCTTCCTCACCTCCCACCATACATTTCAGCTTCATAAACTATCTGCAATTCACTGAATATTTCCAGCTGTATGCCTAGCATTCCTTTCCAAAGCTGCCTTTTTTGCATAGACTAGCTGCTTCTGAATTTCATTCCCTCAACTTGTCAGTATGGGTCAACTCTGCTAGAGCATGGTTTTCTCTAAAAAATTATTCCCCACCCTGAATAGAATTTACCACTACTTTCTGGGTATCTCAGTCTAACCCAGCTCTTATACACTCATCAGAACACCAGTAATATATATCTTTATTTGTCTATATGTGTGACAGAGAAGAACATTGGTCTCCAACCTTCACTTCCCTTCTAAAGAGGGCAAATGTCAAGGTGTCTTTCAATTTGCTGAGCTGGGTGATGAAAGTGTAATCTAGGAAGCTGAGAAAGATTAAATAGTGCTATATACAGAAAAAGGTGGGGGAGGCAAATCCCAGAGTGAGAAGGAGACTGAAATCAGACACTGAGGCTGGAAGAGCGGGACTTTTGAGGAGGAGGGAGAAAAAAAAATCACACACAGTGAAAGGAGATTAGGGAAGTTTTTTTGTGAGTAGGATAGGAAGAGGAAAAAGAAGAAAGGTTGGGTAAAAAGTTTTCTGGAAAAATGGATTTCTGGGTCCTCAAATTCTCGAGTCCAATATATTTCAAGAATTAGGAGTTTTGTTTGTTGTGGTTGTGGTTTTGGTTTGATTTGGGTGGGGTTTTTTTGTTTTTGTTTTTTGTTTTTGTAGTTTAAAAAACTAAAACTTTGCATCTACAATATATTTTGTAGCCCCAGTGAGATCTGGGGCAGGACCCTATGTCAAACACATTTATATATATATATATACACATACATACACATACATATACACATATATATACGTATATATATATACACACATACATATATATATACACATACATATATACATATACACATACATATATATATATGTATATACATATACACATACATATATATATATTTAGCAAAATATATATATCCACACCAGTTTGGATAAAGACAGAATGTAAATATTCTTTTCTAAGCAAACAGTTGGTTTTGCCCCCAAATGAATTTACTGCAAATTAATAAAAACCCTTTTGGTTTGGTTTATTAGATTTTGGAATCATGAGTAAGCAACTATTGCCCTGTATAATCCTTGCCTTCACCTCTCTACCAGATCTTCCTGTTCTTGACTGGGCTCACTCTTGTGTCTATGGTCAAATGCTGAGCCACTGGTCTAGGATGTCCTGAGCCAGGGATGGTTTGCCTCTGTTCTTCCAGGTCGTCCAGTCAACTAGACCAGGCTAGTTGACACGGTAGCCAGCACGGTTCCAAGAAAGCCAGCAGAAGTGTGCACACAAAGCCTCTTGGAGGCTAACTTCATCGCTGGCATGTTGTCATTTCCAACACATATTTTGAATCAAATCATCAGCCTAGCCCAATACATGGGATAGGAAAACAGACTCTACCTCTTAATGTGAGGATATGTAAAGTCACATTGCTAGGATGTAGAACAATTAGGACAATTTTTTGTTTCAGTCAAGCTACATAATACTAAAATGCTGAGTCTGAACATAAAATGGAGATGGTTAGAGAACTGATGTTATCTAGATCCAGTCACAAATTCATTGCCTCACCAGTATCAATTTCCCACCATTCTATTTTATAGCAGTATTTGGATTTCCCTTTAGGTGACCATCTTCCTTTTTTGTGTAGTAGCTTTGTGGTTTGGGGAAATTGACTCTACTCTCTGCTCAACAGCACAAATCAATAATCTAATCACATTCCCTCAGGCTACAGTGATTGGTTAGGGAATGAGTCCTAAGCAAACACGGGACTTCTTTAGCCACAACTTGCTCAGAAATAGTCCAATCAAGGTAAAGTGCAAGATTTTGATCAATGATTGATGATGGAAGAAGTATGTAGTCCCTGTTTCTGCTTAGAACTATAAGAGAAGTTAGCCAGAGGACAAACCTGACAGACAGGAATAGGGAAGAGGCTAAAGAATCACAAAGAAACAGAATGAAAGTCAAGGTTAAACTGCTAAATTTCCTCTTGCTCTTGAGCTTCTTAGTAGCTTGAGTCAACAAATCTCCATCCAGCCTGAGTTGGATTTTCTAATACCGATGTCATATTCAAATGTGACATATTTTCATATCTTTTTGTATCTCATTAAACTTCTTGAGGTGGGTACCAGGTTTCTTTTCTCTCCAACTGTCCAGTTTGAGCATAGTGCCTTTCTCATGGTAGGTCTAAAATAAATGTTTGGTTAAGAGCCCTACATAAACCAAAGCCTGCTGAAACATAATTCTCCAGTATGAATAAAGTAGAAGCAATATCTATAAATAAGAAAACAAAAGATACTAAACAGGCCCCAACTCATAGGGCTCAGTTCATATTTATAAATGAATGTATAAATCAATTTATAAATGAAGAACTTAAACCCAAAATCTATCATTCCATAGTTCTAATTTGCTACAACAGTATATTTTTAAAAGCTACCAATAAATGCCTTTGGTTAAAAAAGAATTACCACAGACACACACACACAAAAGACCCTAAACAAAAGGAAAGAAATGTTTCAGAAAGGACTATCCAATCATATTTTTTACAAATAGTGGGTTTCAGAATAAGAAAAGGAAAATAAACAACAGAAGAATTAAAGAACAAATTCATAGTGAAATATCATGAGCATGGCACTTCCACAAATGTTATTCTAATTTTGTAAGATATATAAGAAGCTAAGCCTAATTCTTATTAACATTTTGATTTCAGTGTTCTTAGGAAAAGGAAATTTGGTTAGTTGGCTGGGGTGTTGTGAAAATTAACTAGAATGGATGCTTGACTGAAATGAAAACCAAATAGCAATGCAAAATGCTAGTTCTGTGAGACAGACAGAGCTCTTACATGGTAAGATCTTAACAGGAATTAGAATGTAATATATTTCTCAACCTTCAAGATAGAACCAATCCTTTATAAAATCAAGACAAATTAACTTTAATGTAGCAATAGAGATGAAGGGTAAATATTCAAGAAAAAAACACTGTAACGAACTGTGAAATATGTAATGAGAGTCTGTCACTGTGCAGAATCAATGTCACATTCCCATTTGCTAAGCTGTGACATCCATCTATCAAAAGTACCTTAGAAATAATTAGTGAATCATTACAATATTACTCTGTGTTCCTCTCACTGCAGGGGCAGACTTAGGTAACTCATTACCAAATTCCCTTAACCCAACGAAGTCCTCATTTTTATGTTTAGGCATCAACCAAAGTCTTACATTCCTTACAGTCATATCAGATAAGAGTATTGTATATATTTCTTCAAGATTTATGATTAAGATAATAAAAGCAGATGCTATCTTGAAATAATACCCAAGAAAATGAAATCACAAATTTCAAGTACAAGACAACTTAATTTGTTCTGTCTTTGCATAGCTATAATTGGTTACCTTTTAAAAATTATGTTATTGCCTGCGCATCACATTTATTGCTTGACACATTGGTGAAATTTATAGAGTACACACACTCCAGTCAAGCACTATGATAGATTCTGGGAATTCAAAAACAGAGGACCAATGTCTTTACTTTCAGGTTTTGCCCAATGTAGTGCAGGCTGGCTTGTAGAAGGAACATTTTCCTTATCTTTTTTTTTTTTTTTTTAAACTAAGAAGCCACAGCATTTTAGTCTTCAAGCAATTGTTCCTGTGTATTAAAAGTCTTACAGCCCATTTACCTACTCATAAGATGCCTTTAAATCTCTCTGAAACTTAAACCAATTGCTCAATTGAATCACCTCAGGTAACTGACATTCTATTAAGTAGAATGATTAAATAGATGACCTCCCATAAACTAAGTTTCTCTTCCTCTGTCTTCTCTCAACAACAGTGAAAATCCAACCTCTCTTTGGGGAAAGATGGGAAGAAACTGCCTTAAAATAATCAGTAATTTAAGCATTTATGTGATTCCCAAGCAAAACCAAAAGGGAAATAGTACATTTTGTCCTAGAAATTATAATGAAGTAAAAGACTCCAAAGCAATTTTCTTTCCATCTAACTATGAATTAACAGTGAAAGACATTGTTACAGGCCTTTATCCTCATAAATATTTTAAGTTTCATGACCAGATATGCTTGCTGTTTCTGTTAGTGGAGCTTTGAGAATCCAGTCACTGGAGTGGGTTGGCACTTCTGGCCATCTCAGTGGATTTTTCTGCTATCTCTGCTTCCCCCAAAGAAGCTGACTTTCAATGGTTTGACCCCTGGGAGAAGGGATAAGATGATTTCAAATTAATGCATCCTTTCAGGCATTTGTGTAAATGTGGATAATATTTTTTTAATCTTATTTTCAGTAGGTAAAATTATTTATATTTAGAAATGCATGATACATCCAGAAATGTGTGGGTGTCATAGCCATGTATCTCAGACCTTAAATCTGTTCCCTCTCACTCTTAAAAAGTAAACTGAATATGAATTTTTACTGCTCTCTCTTGAATAACTTAGATGTTGAGGAGCTTTGGTCTTGCTTCAATGCTCTCATAATCCTCTGCAGGTATCCCTGCAATCACATTTACTACAATATTTTTCAGTTCAGTACCCATATCCCCCACCAAACTGCAAGCCTCCTTTAGAGCAAGGAATATGGTTTATTCATCTCAGTATCCTCAGTGCCCAGCAGAGTGTGAAACAAAAAGTCAAAGCACATTGACTAAGAAAGGAAGAAAGAAAATATGGAGGAGAGGCATATAAAGATCAGTATGTGGAAAATATTTTTAAAATGTGGTAGGATATGGTTAGAAAATTTCCATTGTAACATCTGCTTGGGAAAATCATGTTGTTTGTTAAAAGTTTATATGGTAGATTTGTCAAGGAGAAAAATAAACACTCAGTAATAAAAAACAATTTCAAACATGTAACAGAGTGGGGCTAATTGTTATTAAACTTTTTAAAAACACAGGGACTTAGAAAAGCTGTTTATTATGATACCTCAAAAATACTACAAAAATAACAATATGAGCTTGGGCTGCAACAACTTGACCTCAACACATATACTTCTGGTGACTTTAAGACAAACAGTGACAGATTTTTTGACTTGACCAAGAGGTGGGATCTATGACCTCTTTCCTTGAATCTGAATGGGATTTTGTCTTGTTACTAACCAACAGAATGCAGCAGAAGTGACAATGAGTAGGTCACTCATGCTAGGTCAAAAATGACTATGCAGCTACCATCTTTGTTTACTGTGACACTGGGAGCTCTGAGCCTCAAGGTAGGAGGTCTGACTACTCTGAGACCAATATACAGAAAGGCTGTGGATGTATGCAGTGGACATCACAGCTGATTTCACAAACAGCTTTCATCATCTGCCTTCCCTGTGAGTGAGCCATCTGGGACATTCAGACCCATTAACCATTCATATACCTGTAGCTCAGCCATTATTTTACTGCATCTGCATCAGAGACTCCAAGAAATGTCCAGCTGTGAAGAATGAAAGTTTGAATTCCTCCTGGCTGAACTGGATGCCTTTTACTTTTTTGTGTTGTCTGATTGCTGAGGCTAAGACTTCCAATACTATGTTGAATAATAGTGATGAGAGTGGACATCCCTGACTTGTTCCTGACCTTAGGGGGAAACTCTCAGTTTTTCCCCATTGAGGATGATATTAGCAGAGGATCTTTCATATATGGCTTTTATGATCTTGAGGTATGATCCTTCTATCCCTACTTGTGTGAGGGTTTTTATCAAGAAAGGATTCTGTATTTTGTCAAATGCTTTCTCTGCATCTACTGTGAGGATCATGTGGTTCTTGTCTTCTGTTATTGACGTGATGAATCACATTGATTGTTTTGCAGATACTGAGCCAGCTCTGCATTTCAGGTATAAATCCCACTTGGTAGTGGTGAATAATTTTTTAAATGTATTTTTGGATCCAGTTGGCGAATATCTTGAGGATTTTTGCATCCATGTTCATCAGGGAAATTCGTCTATAGTTCTCCTTTTTAGTGGGGTCTTTGTCTGGTTTTGGAATCAAGGTAATGCTGACTTCATAGAATAAGTTTGGAAGTTTTCCTTCCATTTCTATATTTTGGATCAGCTTCTAAAGAATAGGTGTTAACTCTTCCTTAAATGTTTGGTAGAATTCCCCTGGAAAGCCATCTAGCCCTAGACTTGTTTTTTGGGAGATTTTAGATTATTAATTAAATTTCTTTACTGGTTATGGGTCTGTTCAAATTTTCTATTTTTTCCTGCTTCATTTTTGGTAGTTTATATGTTTCTAGAAACTTGTCCATTTCTTCCAGATTGCCCACTTTATTGGCCTATAATTGCTCATAATATACTCTTACTATTGTTTGTATTTCTGCTGTGTTGGTTGTGATGTTGTGATCTCTCCTCTTTCATTCTTGATTTCATTTATTTTGGTCTTTTCCTTTTTTTTTTTTTTTGATCAGACTGCCTAAGGGTTTATCAATTTTGTTGATTCCTCCAAAGAACCAGCTTCTGGTTTCATTGATCTGTTCTACTGGGTTTTTTGGTTTTGATAGCATTGATTTCTGCTCTAATCTTTATTATTTCCTGTCTTCTGCTGGTTTGGAGTTTTACTTTCTGTTCTTTTCCCAGCTTTTAAAGGTGTAACATTAGGTTGTATATTTGACCTTTCTTCCTTCTTTAGGAAGGCCTGGATTGCTACATACTTCTTTCTTGCCTTTGCTGCATCCCAGAGGTTTTGGGCTGTAGTGTTATCATTTTCATTGGCTTCCATGTACTTTTTTTTTTTAAATGTTTTATTTATTTCTTAGGAGAGAGAGAGAGAGAGAGAGAGACAGCGTGAGCAGGGGAGGGTCAGAGACAGTGGGAGTCACAGACTGAAACAGGCTCCAGGCTCTGAGCTGGCAGTCAGCACAGAGCCGACGCGGGGCTCGAACCCGCAAACTGCGAGATCATGACCTAAGCTAAAGTCGGACGCTTAACCAACTAAGCCACCCAGGCGCCCCCCCTTTTTTTTTTTTGGCTTCCATGTACTTTTTAATTTCCTCTATAAGTTCTTGGTTAGCCTATTCATTCTTTGGTAGAATTTTCTTTAGTCTACAATTATTTGTTATCTTCCTAAAGTTTTTCTTGTGGTTGGTTTCAAGTTTCATAGCGTTGTGGTCTGAAAATATGCATGGTATGATCTCAATCTTATTCTACTCTTTGAGGGCCAAGGACACATTTGTGTCCCAGTGTGTAATATATTCTGGAGAACGTTCCATGTGCACTGGAGAAGAATGTGTATTCTGCTGCTTTAGGATGAAATGTTCTATATATATCTGTTAATTCCATTTGGTCCAGTGTGTCATTCAAAGCCACTGTTTCCTTGTTGATTTTCTGTTTAGATGATCTGTCCATTGCTTTAACTGAGGTGTCGAAGTCCCCTGCTATTATGGTATTATTATCAATGTGTTCTTTATGTTTGTGATTAATTGATTTATATACTTGGGTACTTTCACATTTGGAGCATAAATGTTTAAAATTGTTATATCTTCTTATGACATAATTCCCTTCTTAATCTCTTGTTACAGTCTTTATTTTAAAGTGTAGATTCTCAGATATAACACTGTGGCCACTCTGGCTTTCTTTTGTCAACCATTAGCATGAGAGATGGATGGAGATACCCTACATTCAAACTGAAAGTAGCTTTAGGTCTAAAGTGGGTCTCATAAACAGCATATAGATGGATCTTGTTTTCTTATCCATACTGTTACCTTGTGTCTTTTGATTGGAACATTTCATCCATTGACATTTAGACTGATTACTGAAAGATATTAATTTATTGCCCTTATGTTGCTTGTAGAGTTGGAGTGTTTGGTGGTGTTCTCTTATCATTTCTAGTCTTTGTTGCTTTTGGTCCTTTAAAATTTTTTTCATCTTTTCTCATCTCAGGGAGTCCCCACTTAAAATTTCTTGCAGGGCTGGTACTGGTCACAAACTCGTTTAATTTTTGTTTGTCTGGGAAACTTTTTATCTCCCCTTCTATTTTGAATGACAGACTTGCTGGATAAATAGTTACTGGATGCATATTTTTCCATTTGAGCAATTGAATATATCCTGCCAATCCTTTCTGGCCTGCCAAGTTTCTGTGGATAGGTCTGCTGCAAACCTGATCTGTCTTCCCTTGTAGGTTAAGGACTTTTTTTTCCCTTGCTGCTTTCATGATTCTTTTCTTCCTTGAATATTTTGTGAATTTGACTATGCTGTACCTTGTTGATGGTTGGTTTTTGTTGAATCTAATGAGATTGCTCTGTGCTTCCTGGATTTTGATGTCTGTGTCTTTCCCCAGGTTAGGAAAGTTTTCTGCTTTGATTTGCTTCTATCCCTTTTTCTCTCTCTTCATCTTCTAGGACCCCTTTCATTCTGATGTTGTTCTTTTTTAATGAGTCACTGATTTCTCTAATTCTTATATCATGCTCTTTTGCCTTAGTCTCTCTCTTTATTTCTGCTTCATTATTCTCCATAAGTTTGTCCTCTATATCATTGATTAACTGCTCTACTCTGCATCCTTCCCACCATGGCATCCATTTGAGATTGCAGCTCAGTTATAGAATTTTTTATTTCATTCTGATTAGCTTTTACTTCTTTTATCTCCACAGAAAGGAGTTCTAATCTATTTTTAACCCCAGGTAGTATTATTATTATCATGATTCTAAATTCTGGTTCAGACAGTTTGCTTGTATCTGTGTTGTTTAAGTCCCTGGCTGTCATTTCATCCTGCTCTTTCTTTTGGGGTGAATTTTTCATTTTGTCATTTTGAAGGAAGGAAAGAATTAATAAGGTAAAAAATTATAATGATAAAATTAAAAACAATACACACACATACAAAAAAATCAAATCCCAGTTTTGGTATGGTTGTTGAAAGGACCTTGATAGATTAGAGAAAAACGTGGGGAGGGGGGAGGGAAATATTTTAAAATTTGAAAAAATGAATACAATGAAATAGAATAAAATGAAATGAAAGAATTAAGATAGATTGAAAAATTGCAAAAAAGTAAAAATCAGGAAAAAAATTGAAAAACATTTTTAATAAAATTTGAAAATAAAAATAAATTTTTCTCTCTGTATTCAAGAAAAAGAAAAAAAATTGAATAGATTGACCAGAAGACAGACATGAAATACGATTGAAATTATGTCATTTTCCCCCTAGAAGTCAAACTATGAAGTACT
Organism: Proteles cristata cristata; assembly: GCA_017311185.1. Lineage (NCBI taxonomy): Eukaryota > Metazoa > Chordata > Mammalia > Carnivora > Hyaenidae > Proteles > Proteles cristata. Next base: position 280,773 of record JAESUZ010000812.1, read on the forward strand.
GTATAGTCTGTAAACTAAACGGCAGAGAGACTTGTGCTACTGAGGAGCGAGGTTGGCCGGGTTGGGTGGGATTTAGTGTAATGGCTCTATTCTCCACTAGATGGCGCTGCTTAGCTCACTCGGTAGATTGTGGCGCTTTTCGGTGTGTAGGCGCATGTGCGGGAAGGATGAAAATGGCGTCACCCAGCTGTCCAGTGTCTGCTATCAGAACTCTGTACTCCCAGATCAGCAATCGTACCCCTGTCCTTTGTCTCTGGCTTCTGTCTGCCTGCTGCTTTTACACTGTCTGTGACCAAGCCCTCAGGTTGCCAGACGGTACCTCCCTCCTGAGTTTTATCTCACATGGGGCTGTGTTTTCTGACCGTCACTTCTGAAGGACCATGGCTTTGACCTGCTCAGCCCTTCTGGGGGAGGGTCTCGCCGAGTAATTGCCAGGTGCTGGTATACCCAGGAGTGTTCTCAGGACTGTGCTGCTGCCGATGCCCAGAGACTGCAGCTGGGTATCAACCCACCCCAGAAAAATTCCCGTGATCCTGTAGCGGCAGCATTTCAGGGATTATGGTAAGTCACAACACACAACTGGTGCCAGGCTTCCCCCTTAACATCCCTGTTCCAGCAGCAGCAATGGTGGTTGTTCTCTGGGTCCGCTGGGACCTTTGGCTGTGGGGTGTCCGCCACAGCCTCTATCAAGTGTCCTCCCAACAGGGGAACTGCCTCTCCCTATGTGGCCCAAGGACCCTTAGACCTCACTCTCTGTTCCTGGGGATTTGCCCTTCCTACCAGAGCACCTCCAGGTATAGAGCTGCAGAGTTGCAGGCTCCCCCTGTTTATAGAGTCTTAATGTAATTTAAACCCTCTCCTTTATCCTTACTCCTGTTTTTATTCAGTCCCTGTGGCTATTTCCACGTTACCACTTTCTCTCTAGCTGCTTTTGGGCGCGGAGTGCTTTTCCCACTCTCCGCGTGTCTCCATCCTCTCTCTGCAAGCAAAAACAGCTCTCTGCCCTCCGCAGCTTCTCTCTTCTCTAGTTCACCTCTCCTTGCCATGTACCTCCTGAGTTTTGTGGTTCGGCTTGTGTAGATTGTTGTGTTAATCCTCAAATCAGTTTTCTAGGTCTGCAGGGTGGTTTAGTATTGATCTGGTTGTGTTTCATAGATGAGAGACGGGAATAAAAACCTTCCATGCTGTTCTGCCATCTTGGCCCCTCCCTTAAGTGTCCAACTCTTGATCTCAGGTCAGGTCATGATCTTAGCATTTGTAAGTTTGTGGGTTTGAGCCCTGCATCAGGCCCCACCCAACAGCATGGAGTCTGCTTGAGATTCTGTCTCTCCCTCTCTCTGCCCCTTCCCCACTTGCTCTCTCTCTGTCTCTCTCTCTTTCAAAATAAATAAATACACTGAAAAAAATAAGAAAGCAAACTTGGACAGACTTTTGGTTAGCCTCCCGAAAGAATCCATCTCATCTTAAAACGCTTGTAAGTTTCATTGTAACAGTTACAATTGAGATGTATGTGATGGATAAATAAAAAGAAAAACAGTGAAAATTCACAGAAAAAAACAGGTAATATTTTAGACAAAACTCAGTAAAAATACTATTCCATCCATGAAGCTGAGATTTTATAATAACATAAAATAAGGATTCCTGACAAAAGCCATTAAGGCATAATTCTGGGACAGACATTCTAGAAAGATTTCATATGGTCAAAAAGAAAGAAAAACAAATAGCCCTCAAAAGGGGAACCGAATGAATTTTTTAAAGCCCCACAAAGTGGTCTTAAGAATGGCTAGCCATTTTCCTTTTTTAAATGATTAGTAGTTTAATGTAGAGTTTGTGGTAATCAACAGATATTGAGAAAACCTCCCCTTGGTAATCCTGGATCTTAAACACCTTTTGAAGTTTGAAGAAGCTCACAATATGGCAGTCTAGAAATGAATGTAGCATGGGTCTTTCCTTCTGGGAGGACATTAATTCTGAGAATGAAAGTTCAAGACATTCAGCTTCTGTGAATTGGCAGAAAGCTAATGTTCTCTGGGGAAATTTTAGTATATTGGCAATAATTATAATTGTCATAGCTCAGGTTTTATTCACACTGTGTGATAAGCAATGGCACTGCAGAGATATTTGAAGTACTCTTAGGTTTTCAACTTGCTTCATTCTTTCTTGCTGTCTCTTCTCACTATTCTCTCTTCTTCTTCACCCTTTCCAAATTTGTTCCCTGATTTTTTGAAAATCAAATTTTATTTTTCCAAAATATTTTATGTGAGGAAATATTGACAAAAATACATATAAATAGTGTGAAAGACATAAATATGACATTCACTTTATCTCCTTGTCCTGGGCTCTAGAGATAACTGCTTTCAACTCAGCGATCTTATTTTCTAGAGGTTTACCACAATAATTTAAAAAATAAGCATATACTGCATTTTCTTCTTTATCAACAAAATTTTCTGTTATGGTCTATGAGCATTTAATCCACAATTCCTTTTCTCCCTCCTTACCCTTCACGTCATCTCATGTGAATATTAAAAAAAATATTCAGCATTTTTACCATTATGCCTACATAAATATTGTTCATGCTGAACCAGGTAGAACACTATAATGTTTCTGATTTCTTATACAATTTATTACCCATGTAGTTACTAAACTCCTCATTTTATTTGTTTTTCACTTAGTTTTCTTTGAACACCTTAGTTCTCTACAATTGTCCAATAGCTCTTTAAAATGCCTCTCACTACAATTTTCCTGACCATCAAACATGTCTGCTGAGTTATTAGTTCCAGAAATTTTTTCCTGGAAACAGCTTTCAGGCTCTGATCTGAATAGGTTTCTCTCTAGGCCAGAGAAACATTTTATTTCTTCCTGGAATGGTTGTTTACTTTCATCTTAGGAACTGTCTCTACTTCTACACTTTGTTTCTTCTCTCTTCTCTCACCCTTCTCTGGTGTACTGTTTTAGTTTCGATTCAGCTGTAAATAAAACAAACAGCCCCTCCCCAAAAAACCAGCTCCCCTAAAAATTGCTTAAATATGGAAGTTTATTTACTTTCATGTAAAAAGAATCTAGCAGTAGACAGTCTGGACTGTTGATGTGGCTTTATAAGTATCAGATGCTCAGCCTCCTTAGTTTGCTCCTCTACCATACTTACCATGTTGCCTCATGGTCCAAAGGAGTTGCTGAGTCTTCAGCCATCATGTTTTCATCCCAATTAGTATCAAGGAGGAAAGGTGGAAAAAAGGTACACCTCCTCCTTTAAAAGCACATTTCTTACAGTTTCTTGGCCAAAACACAGTTCCTTTGCCATATCAACTTGCAAGGCAGTTTGGGAAATAAGTTTTTATCTAAACTGCAATATTTCCATCTAACGTTTGGAATTGTATTATCTAGTACAATGTGTATAATGTATGTCAGGAGGTAACTACTACAATCTGCAAAAATCAGCCTCATTGAAAGGGAGGAGGAGGAACCAGGAATGGGTAGAGGGAGAAGTCACACTGTGAGATGGGCTGGGTGACATAACTCAGCCAACTGCACAAGAAGCTCAGGATCTAAAATAGCTCCTGATGGCTGGACCTTTATACTGCCTCTGTCATTCATTAGATGAAGGCCCTTCTGAGAAGCAGATGATTTGGGGTGAAACAGCTCTTTTTAGCTAAGGCAATCTTTGAAGAGGCTAATAGCTGCCTTTGATAGCTCTACCCACATACTTTTTTTATCCTAGCAGGGTAAAAAGTACTTCTCTGAAGGGAAAGCCAGAGCACTCAGCCCCATTGTTACTGTCAACCACATGAGACTTGTTTCTATAAAATATTTTTCAAAAGTTGTTTGAATCCAAAGGAAGATCCTCTTGGTTGTTCAGAGAATTGGTAGATAAAGATATGAATAAGGATAGTGAGTGATGATTAAATGTGCCTCTTCTGACCACTTCCTTGCATGTGTAATTCTTCCTTCAGAAGAATCATTCTAATGAGTTTTATCAGTTTTGCAAATATAAGAATGCTACACACCCGCTGCCTAGGGAAGTAGTCTTACAAGATGTTTTGGGCTTGAGAAAAGATGTCCCTCTGAATAGTATCCCTGAATATGTGGCCCTGGTTGCTACAGAAGAGGTAAATAAATATGCATAAGGTTCAAGGACCCTTTTCCTTAGAAGTTCAAGCACTGCTCTGATGGATGGAGATAGTCTCAGTAATATTTTATGGCTGGAAAGGAAATTAAGACCCTGAAAGGAAATTCATGAGGGAAGAAGTCTAGACTGGTAACCTGGGTTCAGTATCTAGACATAGGTGTTGATGGCAAAGGCTGTGTTCAGTTCCATGCTCTTGTGGTTGAATAGACATTTCGGAACCCAGATCATGGGCACTACTGTGACCTGTTTAGAACTGGGACCAATTAGGGAATTACTGAAGCACAGGACCCTGTAAAGACAGAAGTAATATAGGAGCAAAAAATCTGGGCTCCACTGGCAAACTAATCTGATTTTTATGTTTTCTTTGCCTAAGCAGAATAGACTCTTTTGTACGGATTAAGCCATAAAAGTTCTTAAATAATTTAGGACTGGTAGTGGCCTCAAAAGATTCTTAGCTTCCTGCTTATTTAACTATATGGAGATTGGATTAATTTAAAAATAAAACAAATGTGACTATTGTAGACTGAATGTTTGTACCCCTCCCCCAATGTTTATATGTTGTACCTTTAACTCTCAGTGTGACTATATTAGAAGATGGAGCTTTTTGAAGGCAATTAGGTTAAATAAGGTCATAAGCCTTGGCCCTGATCTGATAGGATTGGTGTCCTTAAAAGATACCAGAGGGATCCATACTAATACCCCAGGCATTCTCTCTCTCTCTCTCTCTCTCTCTCTCTCTCTCTCTCTGTATCTCTCCCTATCTCTGTCTCTCTACCATGTGAGAACATAGCAAGAAAGTGACTGTCTACAAGTCAGAAAGGGAGCTCTCACCAGGAAGCAGATTGGCCAGAATCTTGATCTTGGACTTCTAGCCTTCAGCATTGTGAGAAAATAAATTTTGATTATTTAAACCACCCAGTCAATGATATTGTTACGGCAGCCTGAGCCAACTAATACAGTGACCACATTTGTACTCCAGGCTAATGAATTAGATCATAATAGTCACACCAAAATAATGAACTACTATTTTCTTGGTTAGAGGAATAGGGTCAAGTTGAAAGGGAGCAAATGTATACAATACCACAAGCATAAAACTGGAAAGTTATTTCTAATGCTCCCAAACACTTATATGAAGCCACACAAAAATAAGAATTAAAACAATTCTGAGTCCTGGTGACCTTGTTATTCAGGATCACTTTCAAATTGTATACAGTTGGCCCCCTGCTACCCTAAGCTAACCAATAAGTCATTTTAAAAGATGAAGCAGAAAGAGAGATTTTCTTTTTAGTCTGAATATTGCCAGTACAAAGTCCTAGAGTTATTTTTTAAGAATCTCCATCTCTCTGTGATGACATTCTTTCATACATGACAACTTTTGTAAATGTCTTTTTTCCCCCTTTACTCTTAGAAGAATATAAATTGAAAGAAAAATCTATTAAAATCAATGGTCTTTAATTCAATTCTGGAAGGATTAATTAACTAAAGCACATTACCATTGTGCTATGCCCATTTAATGTGATATAATACCTCTGCTGTGGAAAGTCATAAATAAAATTCTGTTACATTTCAGCTTTTCTTTTTCTTTGTAAACTAAGATGGACTCTATCTATTTATAAGTTGAAAAGGGCACTATGGTGATGAGGGGGCTGCATAAAGTGGTGGGGAAATGACTCTTCCAGGATCAGTGCAGTGGTTTATTGATGTCTAAGCAATTTTACTAATTTTCTCTTACCTTAGTGACAAACTGAACCATAACATAGAAACATCATGAACAGATTTACTGAGCTTAGAATACAAGCAATTTATGATTAATTTCCAGTTACCATTAAAAGAATGCCATTTTGAGTCAAGCCTGATTTCTTGGTCATTTGGAAATGTAAACACTGGAATGTATCTTTTCAGGGAGATTTTTAAAATTAGCCTTTTATAAGAAAAAGAAAAGCTTTAATTCATTTCTCTGGATAAGTTGTAACTTGCTCAGTTCTCTCTCCAGTGTCAAGGTCAGAGAATTTAAGTCAACCAGGTATGGACTTGATTCTGGGTTCCACTCTACGATTTTGAGTATTCTTCTTTTTCCTTCTCTGTAAAGTATGGTAGGATGATAGTGAGGATTGTATGAGAATATGCATAGAACACATTTAGAACATATAGCTACTGTGTTTGTGAAGATTCTGCTGATGCTGTGATGGTGATAAGTATGCTAAGGCAAGAGTAGAAAGAGCTTCCTTCCTGCACTTGTCATATTCACTCAACACTGATTCTGCAGTCATGAAGCACCTACCATAAGTCTGTGGGTTAGACACCTGGTATGAAGAAAAAAACAAAATAGATACAACTCTTACATTTATTGTGCTTACATACTGGTCATGAGGCAGACACTAAACTGAGAATCATAAACATAAATATAGATAAGCAAATAAAAATGAACTTTCTAAAAAAAATTCATAAGGCTATGGGAGAATACAAAAGGGGACTGGAGACTGGGATGAAGAAGGGCCTCTTTGGGGAAACATTACTAAGACCTGAAGAAATAGAATATGATAATAGGCAAATAATTCGGTGAAGAGCACTCCAGGAAGAGGCGTAGGAAATGCAAAGGCCCTTGGGTGGGGAGCAAATACATGCACCTGAAGAATGCAAGAAGACTAACGGCTGAAAGTGAGTTGAATGGGAGTGAGGGATGTGGTCAGACATGAAGTAGAAGAAGTAGACAGGGGCCAGTCTGGAGTTGTTAAAGACTAGAGTTTTTCCTAAATGCAGTGAAAAGCCATTTTGAACAGAAGAATGACATAATCTAGCCTACATGTTTTTAAAAACCCTTTGACAAATCTGTAGATAATGAGGAGAGAGATGCAGGAGCAGAACAGGATGATGAATAGTTAAAAGCTGTGGTATTATTCCAGGGAGGGTATAATAGCAGCTTAAGGAAGAACCATGGCAGTAGAAAAGGAGATGGAATGAATATTATATATATATGTATATGTATATGTGTATATATGTATATATCTGTATGTATTGTGTATAGATAGACAGCCTGGCATATTTCTTGCTGTCAAAATTATTATGAAGATGGTAGGCATACATCTTTACCTGCATACCATCTTTACAGTAATTATGATTATAGTAATAAAATAATATGCCAGGCACATTATTAAGCCTTTTCAAATTCACTATGCCATTTAATACTGAGAACCTTTTTATTTTTTTAATGTTTATTTATTTTTGAGAGAATGAGAGAGAGAGAATTAGCAGGGAAGGGGCAGAGAGAGAGGGAGACACAGAATCTAAAGAAGGCTCCAGGCTCTGAGCTGTCAGCACAGAGCCCCACGTGCGGCTTGAACCCAAAGACCGCGAGATCATGACCTGAGCCAAAGCTGGATGCTCAATCGACTGAGCCACCCAGGCGCCCCCTGAGAACCTCTTTCAAAAGTAGATACTGCTTTATTAATCCTTCTGTTTTTAAATTAATAAAACAAAAGTCAGAAAAGTTAAAACATCTTGCTTAAGGCTACCCAGGTAAAAAGTAGTGTTGCTGAGATCTGACTTTACATTGTCTTGATTCTAAAACCCATATCCTTAAACATTACTGTCTTGTGCACTTGCCGCCTGATCTGGAGGATACGTGTAGATTCTATCCCTCTGGACTGGTACCAGGGATTTTCTTCCCCTTCCAAACCTTCAAGTTTTGGAGTGACCGTGGGGACAGTGGCTATGTCAGGAGCATCTGTCTGAGGCAGTTGCAGCCAGTTTTAAATCTGGCCCAGTATCAGTATTACCAGTGGCTCTAGGAGCTCTCCTCCAAAGTGCTCTAGTGTTTCAGAAAAGTGCCCTTTATAGAAAGTGAGAGGAATTATTGAAGCTTTACCCTTGTACATTAGGAAGAGTGAAATGGTAATTGCTTTATATTGTGTGGTGTTACAGATACTGATGCAGACGAATTGGAATAAGCGTTTTGAACAGAATGTGGAAGATCACCAAACCAAGAGTGTTTTAATGAGAAGAGCAGGGTGCAGAATCTGAGCAGGTGGTGAGTAAAGTATTCAGAGGAGATCACTGAGAGGATCTGCTCTGATGAGGGGAAAGGGAGAAAAGAACAGACTGCTAAAGTATAAAGATATTGACATAGTTGCAGAGAGGGAACATGGAAGAATATGTCAGATGTTAGAGGAAAATGCAGCAATAATTAATACCAGGATTGAAAGGTTACTGTATGCAATTAAATACATCACCTCATTTAGTTCTTTCTCACACTTGCTATTATTTAACAAGGCTCAAAGATATCAGGAAAATTGCCTTGCATTATGCAGCTAAGTGGCAGAGTCAGGATGTTACATCTGTCTGCCTCCCGTGTTGAATTCGAATACTATACTGATAGAAAAGGGACAAGAGGGGCATGGATTTTGAATGAATCCTCTCTATGATTCTTGTTTCTAATCACAAAGGGAAAGGCAGCCCACAAAAGGAGTACAAAAGAAGAGAGGAAAATACATTACCTGTCTAGGCTTTAGAATGACCTCTCTTTAGAAGACAGCCACTCTGCCTGAGAGATTAAAGTGAGGACTGCAAAGCTTGACAAACAGCACAGACAAATCCTAAAAGGCTGTATCTCTAGTGACAGAATGAGGTTTCTTGAGAGTTACTGCAGACAGCCACACATTTGAATCACGCATGGGAGATAATAAGAGTGAAGAAATTTCTGTTCTTACTGTCCCCTTCCTTAGTTTGACATATTGTGTGTGTGTGTGTGTGGCAGGGGTGGGGGTGGGGATTTACAGTAGAACTTAGAAATATTAAAATGAATGTGATGCCATCAGTCAGAACTTAACTGATTGCCATTTGGTCAAGGGAACCTATTTCTAGTGCAAGAATATATTATCTGAGACAGAAGAGACTTCTAGATCAAAGGCTGATGCTGGTAAGGGGGAAGACAGCATGCTCCTGAAATCTGTGACTTATAATAGTCACATTGCTTGTTGCTGGTTACAATGACAGCTGCCATTTGTCAAATACTTCCGAAGCTAGAGACTGTTCTAAGAGCTTCCCATGCTTTAAGATCATAGTATTAAGTTTTCATAAAACCTCATATACTAGAGGCTATAATTATAATAATTCTCATTTTACAGATAAAAACAGATATGGAGAAAGGTTAACAAATGTGTCTAAAATCATACCACTAGTATCGGAAGTACAGGTGGGATTGGAGCCTCAGAGATTTGACTCTACAGCCCATGTGTTTAACCACTGTATTGTTCTGTCTCTTTTTATTTTAAGTCCCATGTCTGTTTTTTATTTTTTCTGAGTTCTATTTGGGTTTGGGGTATAAATATCTCACTTGCTTTAACATTCTAGAATTCCAGAAGTGAGTATGCAGATTAGATCTTGAGACAGTCTTCACTTTGCCTATATTAAAAATAATGAAAAATCATTTTTTTTTAAAGATTTTATTTTATTTAATTTTATTATTTTATTTTTTTTACTTTTTTTATTTCTAGGAGAGAGAGAGAGACAGCGTGAGCAGGGGAGGGTCATAGAGAGAGGGAGTCACAGACTGAAACAGGCTCCAGGCTCTGAGCTGGCAGTCAGCACAGTGCCCGACGCGGGGCTCGAACCCACGAACCGCGAGATCATGACCTAAGCGAAAGTCGGACGCTTAACCGACTAAGCCACCCAGGCGCCCCATGAAAAATCATTTTTAAGCAGCAATAAAAATTAACTGACTACAAAAAAAGCTCTTTACTACAAAGCAGTCTACAAAAAGTCTTGTTCATATATATGTGTGTTATATATCTTGTCATATATATATATATATATTCATAAAAATAGAATCCTAGCTAGAAATTTGGGTATTAAAGTACTTACTACAGAACTTAATACACAAAAAGCACATTAAATATTGTTTGAAGAGAGATGTGAATTGACAAATAGTCTGATTCTGTAGAAGTTTTAACTTTTTCTTTTTTTTTTTAATTTTTAAATGTTTTATTTATTTCTGAGAGAGAGACAGCGTGAGCAGGGGAGGGTCAGAGATAGAGGGAGACACAGAATCTGAAACAGGCTCCAGGCTCTGAGCTAGCTGTCAGCACAGAGCCCGATGTGGGGCTGGAACCCACGAACTGTGAGATCATGACCTGAGCCGAAGTCGGATGCATAACCAACTGAGCCACCTAGACGCCCCTAACTTTTTCTTATCAAAACAATTGGGCTTAACTATCTCTCTCTGGATGGGTGTGCTGGGGGACTGGCTGGGTTGCAAGTGTTAAGAGTGGATCAAGACTTAGGAGAGAGTGTCTTCCCTTGAGCCTGTTGCCCATGATGACATGAGAAGATGAGGCATAGTCAAAGGTTAGGAGTTAAGCCAGAGACAGAAGCCCACATAGGCCACCAGTCTAGAGACCAAAACCTAATATGGAAAGTGAGGGTCCAGTGTCACCATGATTAGGAAGGAGCAGCAGTCAAGAAAGAATATCTGGACCAGCTGGTATTGTCACCAATGCTTTTAATGCAGAGGCTGCAGTGATGGGTCAAGTTGAATGTCTCTGGCTCAGTTTTGAAAATATGTCCTAGTGGCAGGAGAACAGAGAGTGAATGACAATACACTTTCCTTTAGACAACTGTGACAGTTTTTCCTTCAGATATTCACTTTTCTTACTGTACATTTTCCTGATCCTTCTCTCACCTTAGTCACTCTCAATAAAGTGATCTGAATCTCCCTCCTCTATACCACAAATGGCAAAAATGAAATTTCTATCTTCCTGCTCTCAGAAGCTCCTAGCACCCAGCAGAGCCAAGGGGGAGACATGAGCTTTTCTATTCTCAGCCAGAAATATATTAGTTCAAATGGGAGTCAAAAGATGGTTGGTTGTCAGTGTATCTGTTGAGAGCAAAGGTTTTGGCATCAGACAACCTGGGCTTCAACCTCGGCTCTACTACTTCCTCACTATGTATTCTACCACTCTGCCTGCATGGCCCTGAGCAAGATAACCTTATCTGGTCTGTAAAATGCTGTACCCATTTCAACTTCATAAAGTTGTTTAGGTAATTGAGTTAAAGAATGCAAATGAGGCTTGAGCATAGTAGGCACCCAATAGATGATGGCTATTATTTTTATTGACATTATTGTTATTATTTAAAGTGATCAACAGTTACAGTGTTTGGATGGTAGGGGAGAAAAAGCTTATTTAAAGCACCCCAGGTCCCTCCTGTCAAGCAGTGAGCATTTACTAAAAGGGTCTTACAGTGCTCATGATCAATATATTATTATTATTATTATTATTATTATTATTATTATTCTGAGATGCTGGCATTTGCAGGACAGCCTAAGAAAAAGCTTAAAATGTAGGGGTGCCTGGGTAGCTGAGTTGGTTAAGCGTTGGACTGAGGCTCAGGTCAGGATCTTGTGGTTTGTGGGTTTGAGAGTCGCGTTGGGCCTTGTGCCGACAACTCAGCACCTGGAGCCTGCTTCAGATTCTGTATCTCCCTCTCTCTCTGCCCCTTCCCCTACTCAGTCTCTCTGTCTCTTTCAAAAATAAATAAACATTAAAAAAGTCTTTTCAGTAAGGTCTTTTTCATCCTCACTGCACGAAATTTTCTCTCAATCTTAAACTGAACTGTATTTCAGCATAGAAAAGGACTATCTCTACCTTGATACAGGGCCATTTTCTAACTTAAAATATTCAGTGCCTTATTGGAATACAACAGAAAAAAACCCATAATGTACAATGCTTGATTTTGGTATCATGCCAATCTGTTAATACTATTTCATCCCCCTGCTTTAGGATGCTGAATTATCCAGCCTCTATTAAGATTACTTGGATGACTTGAATTATATGCTCCAGCTTGATAGTGGAAAATATGAAGTTTATCAAGTTCAGTGATCTTAGAGAAATGGATTGATAAACTTCAGGATTAAAATGGGGCAATAGGGATAAAAAGAAGAATGAATTTATGAAGAATAGTTTTGGAAATATTAAAATTATCTTATTATAAAATAAAACTAAGGCATTTATTAATCTAAATTTGAAAATCCAAACAGATGATTCAATCAAATTTCGCATTCATTCACTGATTAGCTCATTCAGCAGATATTTATTTAGTGCTTACTATGTCCTAGGTACTCGAAATTTATATCATCTTCATCTCCAACAATGGGTCATAGAATTGGACTGAATAACAGCAACAAAACCCTAATGAATTAAAATGGAATTTTATAGTAGTGGCAGTTTATACTCCATTAGTGATTTTTTTTTAATTTACCAAGCTTATTTCTTCTCGCTTTGTACCACAATCACTGTCTTCTTGTCCCATCTAATTTCGGCCCAAAGCTGGAAAAAGACTGGAGGGCAGGAGTAGAGAAGCCAGAGAATTTCTGCTCACCATCTTACTTACCCTCTTCATGTTTTCTTCTTCTCTCACCTGGTTTGAGAAGTGCGATTTCCTCTCCTTGTGCCTCAGGCTTAGAGGCAGTAATGCGGTAAGTAAGTGCCTCTACACCCTTTCTCGGCTTCTTACCTCTGTCACCTCTTTGTAGACAGTCCTTTTGTTACCTTTGTTTCAAAATCCCATCTGTGTGAGCTTTTTCTTTCCTGCCTGGACTTCAGCCAATAGATAAATAACTGCACCTGTATAGCTGAGGCACCAATTTCTAACAATAAACAAAAAAAGCTCCACCTAAAACAGTTTAATATTTCAAAATATACATCTTTACCACTGAACATCATGAAGTGAAACTATATTTATTGTTATAATTCATGTTCATATACCCATATCTAGGGATATATGTAAAGGACATTGGCCATCAATGACTTCCAGGCAACAATTTGCTATCTTTTATTGTCCTGAAATTTTTAATTAACATGCACATTGTTTTATACAGGTGAGCCCTGCATGTCCAACATGTCTAGGCAGGTGCATCAAGACATTTTCATAAGATAATTGAGTTACTCAAACTCTATGCTCTTGGTTGTAGAGAATAGTGACAAGAAGCCATAAACACCATGTTTTACAATTTAGCAGGAAAATCAAAAGAAATAGACAGGCAATCTGCTGCGTCTTTCCCATATGGGTAACAACAATGCAATTGGAAGAGTAAGTACTAATTAGCTAAATGAAAAGCTCAAACTGTGATTGTCAAAGAGTTTAATTTTAGGGCAAATTGAGATGCTTTCCCAATCCTAGAGATGTAGAAACAGAAGGACACTAAGGATGTCACACCTGCAAAATCTGGTCAGTAAAAGCCTTTATATCTCAGAGGGAATATCAGTGAAGTGAGTTAGAAGAAATACTAAGAAAGATTCTAGTTGAGAATTAAATAATTTAATTATTTATTCATATCTTACTCTGAAAATCAAAGTAAAAATATTGTTCAGAATAATTCTTTAGTCATATTCATTAAGAGTAGGTTATCAAAGTATATATTAGCACTAGGTTTGTTAAGGAAAATATTTATTGGACACCCTGTAAAACCCACTGTAAGAATATATTGCTATGGATTGAACAGTGAGAGCTTCTTTCTGGCTGTCTCAAATGGCTAGATTAGGTAAAGGGTATCTACAGTATATTTATTGAAACATTTCAAATATTTATTCCCTTTCTGCTAGATTTGTAAACATATCTAGAAGAAAAGCAATTATGTTTGCTCTTAGGATCATTATTCACTAATCTAATAATTTTTAGTCCATTCCTTTTCTATAATTAGGGAAGTAAATCTCATCCTTGCTCCCCCAAATACTCTTTCAAGACATTCACATTACCTTCAATCCCTCCAACGGAACTTTCGAATTCCTGTTGTTACCCAAAGACTACTAACTGAGAATAAATAATCTAATTTGCAGTTTTCTTGTTACCTTAGGTTATAATTTGCCTATGTCAGGAGAAAAACTCATTTTGAGATTATATACTATTGCAAGCAACTCACTTATCTTGAGATACAATTTACTTTTCACCAGCATTAGATCTAGCTTTTTGTGATCTGAGGCTCTTTCTTCTGGGCATCTAGAACACAATCAAGACAAAGAAAACAAAACAAATAAGAATTGAATAATTGAACATTCCCTTTATCCTGGTGATTTTTATTTCCCCTGACTGCCTTGGGCTTCAATTAACTCTGACTAATACAAGAGACCTGGCTTTTAGGGAATGAGATCTCAGGGTCTTTTCTTACTCTACCTTCAAACAAAGCAATTCTTATAGAAACCGAACACATTTATCTTGGTAATTCCTGAGTATTAGATTTTGAGATAGTTCATTCTCAAAACAAAAATGTGTTCTACTTGATATCAAGCTTCCTGACAAGCTGTCCTGGTATATTTTAACACAGAGAACTACTGACGCTAATGTGTGCACAGATTTTCTGAAGCAAATATAGTCTCTTAATTCACATCATGATATTAGAAGATCAGCAAGATAGAACTGGCAATAATTCTGAAAAAGAATCTTATGTTGAAAAACTCATAGGAAAAAACTGCTTCCTACTGGCTATTATAATGGAGTAGCTGTATTAATGAAAGATGGAAATTCTTGGTTACACTTTATATGAGTATAATCTTCAGTTACTAAATCAGTTCTGTTAAACCCAAGGGAAATTTGATTTACATTTCTGATTAAGGGAGAAATAGACTTCCCTTAATTATGCAGTGATCAACACCTTTTTCCCCCTCCTTCCCTAAAGAGGACATTTTGGTTTAGGTGAGAATCATCATTTTCCTCTTTAACTTTACTCTGACCTTGAATCTTGCACCTGATGTGATAAAGCATATAACTGAAATAGTGAAAGCAAAATGAGACTCTTAAGAATTTCATGAGTGACCTTAAGAAGTTAATAAAATGCCCAGTATTCTGTTTATGGTTCTTCTGAGAGAGATTTTTTTTCTTCTAAATACATATCAATATATACAGCCTACCGAAAAGCACAATAAAGGCAACAAAAGGCTCTGAGTAACAAAAAGAACAGAAAAATATAATATGAATTTTTGAAATTAGACCTAAGTAATAATATCAGATAAAATGAAAATTAATATCTTATTATTTAATAAATGACTTCACTAGAAATCAAAAGAAAATTTGGCTCTAATATAAAGGTCAATATAAAATTAGGATTAGGCAATAGGGTTACCCATGTATAACTTATGTGAAATATTGTAAAATCGCAAACCCCTTTTGATGACCACATAAGATATTTACCCTATTTATTTGTCAATTCATAGATGGTAATGCTTTATATATTAGGTATTAAGAAATAATTTATTTTTCAGGAAAATATCAGTTACCTAAAAGTTTAAAAGACTTTCTAGTATATTTATTACATTAGGAATAGTTGGATATTTATCCTTAGTGGTGCAGTTAAAGGCTCACTATTTATCACATTGAATACAGTTCTATCCAGATAGGTATAAAGTCTCCTCCATCTTCAAAACAGAAAAACCACTCATATAGTCAAATTATAAACCTATTAATCTACTCACCTTCACTGTAAAATTCAATATTAACTCCCAATACAAACTATGTTTGATTGTGTGCAAATGTTTGCATTGTATGTTTGATTGTAGCAAAAACAAAATAAGCTGATTTTTATATTGCCCTATTTAAAAAACTAGGACATGAGGCCTGATGGGGTTAAGTAATTTTCTCGATGTCTTAATAAATATTAAGACTTGCTTTTCACTGTAATGTTACATGGAGACTAATTTCTTAGACTGTAAGCTTCATGTTTGGTTCAGTGTTCTATCCACAATCCCTAACTCTGTGCCTGGAGGAGGCATTTGTTGACTGCTCATGTTAGTCATAGTCAGCATGAAGTGACCTCTGTTTCATTTTCACCAAGAGAATGGTATAGGATAACAAAAACAAAATTTTTTCCCACTATTCAATAACCTATTCCATCTCTTTGATTGCATAAAATAATAGAATTTTATACCTTGGGGGAAACTTCAGGATTATATGCTCAGTTCTCTTCATAACCGAATGTCTCTATTTCCCAGGCAAAATAATTTTATTGTAAATCCCAAGTTAGTCTTGCTTTGCAAAAGTTAGTAATATTACCAGAATGAAAGTTGTTGAAAATCAGTTTGATGGATGAGATATCAGTTTGGAATACAGTTGTGTCCTAGTTTCCATTCTTAGTTCCTATTTTTTTTTTTTTTTTTTTTTTTTAGTGTAGCTAATGATTTTGGAGTTACATATCATCTAGTGAGGAGGAGTAAAGTCAAGGAAACTACCTGCATCAATTGCAGTGATATAAACTAGAAATCATTGACTAGTTATTGTCCCAAACTAGTTTACATTAATTTAGTAGCCAACAAACAAGCACTTTCAATTGGCCGGAATTTCCTGGAAACAGTCAACCTTTCAGACACACAGTTTCTCATTTTATACTGCCTGTCTAGCACCCAAACTGTTTGTTTAAGGCTTTCATTAAATAGTTTTATTTTGCCATTTATTTGGAAACCTGTATTGTAGGTCATAAATACAAAGTACTCATAAAATTAAATATTATGAAAGCCAAGGTTATTAGATTTTAGCCATATTCTGTGCTCAGCACTCTAGTTACGAATCCAGATGTAAGTACTAACTAGTGGGGTGGTGTAAGACAAGTTTTTTAAGTGACCTTTTCACCAGTTACCTCATTGATAAAATGTAGATAAAAGGTAGATAATTCTTATGTCAAAGAATTTTAGTGAAAATTAAATGAGATAAAGATGTCAGTTCTCCATTAATTAATCTATAGATTCTATTTTTTCCTTATCAAAATCTCTCAGATTTTTTATTTTTGAATAAACTGACAGTCTGATTTTAAAGTTTATATGAAAATACAAGGCAGTTTATATGAAAACTGGTCAATGCAATTTTGAAGTAACAGAAAATTTGGAAGCTTTTCACTGACCATCTTAAAGTTACATTAAACAAAACATTGGTATAGTAGGACAATGATAGAAAAACTGATCACTGGAATAAAATAGAGTGCTGGCCAGCTTCATGCTAACAGCTCAGAGCCTGGAGCCTGCTTTAGATTCTGTGTCTCCCTCTCTCTCTGTGACCCTCCCCTGCTCATGCTGTCTCTTTCTCTCTCTCTCAAATATAAATAAAACATTAAAAAGTTTTTTAAAAAAGATTTAAAATAGAGTGCTAGAAACAGATCCACCCATATTCAATCACCTGAAACACAATAAAGGTGGCAGTGCAATGCAGTGGGAAATGGATGATCTTATTAAGTAGAACTGCATCAATTGGATATCTATGTGGAAAAATATGTATCTTGACCCCTACCTCACACTATAGATACGTGTGTGTATGTGTTATATGCATATACATATATATATACACATATATATAACATTTACATGCACACATATATATAGATAATCAATTCCAAGTGAATTAAAGATTTGGATGTGAAAGGGAAAACAAAACTTATAGAATGCTATCTTCATGATTGTGGCAAAGGATAATATTTCTTAGGCAGAAAATAGAAAGTACTAACCATATTTTTAAATTTAGTGGAAATATGTTAAAATTTAGAATTCTGTTCATTAAGACACTGATAGTAGTGTCTAAAAACAACCTATGAACAGGAAAAAGTATTTATAATATATTTATATGACAATGAAACTGTGTCCATAACATATTTTTAAAACCTCCTACAAATCAATAATCTCTTGCAAATTAGAGAACCCAGTAGAAAACTATACAAAAAGAACCTTTCTCAAAGGAGAATACCCAACTGTCCAATAAACATGAAGAGATGCTGTACTTCATGAGCCATCAGGGAAAGGAAAGTTGAAGCATTCACAAAAGAAGATAACATCTGTAATATAAATACATGACAAAAGACTGGTATCTGAAACTTATAAAGTATTCCTGAAAATCAAATCAATAAGACAAACTTTGCTATAGAAAAATGGGCAAAAAACTTAAGCCTTTCATAAAGGAGGAAATCCAAAGAGCCAATAAATATGCAAGGTGTTCAACTTTAATCATCAGGGAAATAAAAAAATTAAAAGCCACAATAAGATATCACTACATAATGACTAGGTTGCATAATTAAAGTCTGACTTTAGCAGCCGTGAGTAAAAATTTGGAACAGTATCTATTCTTGTAAACTGCAAGTGGAAGTTTAAATTAGTGCAACCACTTCTTCCTTTAAAATTTTTTTAATGTTTATTTATTTTTGAGAGAGAGAAAGAGCACAAGTGGAAAAGGGGCAGAGAGAGAGGGAGACACAGAATCTGAAGCAGGCTCCAGGCTCTAAACTGTTAGCACAGAGCCTGACACGGAATGCGAACCCACAAACCGCGAGATCATGACCTGAGCTGAAGTCAGATGCTTAACTAACTGAGCCAGCCAGGCACCCTCACTTCTTCCTTTTTAAAAGAATGTTTATTTATTTTGAGAGAGAGAGAGAATGCACATTTGCATTTTGGGAGTGGGGGAGGGAAAGAGAGAGAGAGAGAATTCCATGCAGGGTGTGTCCTCAATGCAGAGCCCAACTTGGGGCTTGAACTCAAGACAGTGAGATCATGACCTGCACTTAAATCAAGAGTCAGATGCAGAACTAGCTGAGCCACCCAGATACCCCTTTAGTGCAACCACTTCTGAAACCATTTAGGCATTATCTGTTAAAGGTGAAGATATATGAAAATACATGATATATGGCCATCCAGTACTTAGGTATGTACCATACATTTGCATGTAAGAAAAATACATATGAATTCTCATGGCAGCATTGTTTAAGATGGCTAATAACTGGCAACAGCCCAAATGTCCTTTAATGAATAAATGGCTAAATAATATTTAGGATATTCCTGGAAGGGGATACCATAAAGAAATGAAAACGAATAGACTTAACTACATGCAACATTTATGAACCTCAGAGAGAAGCACAAAATAAAAAAATAAATCAGCACAACTTTCTTCAAAAAAAAGAAAGAAAAGACGCTAACATGTCTAAAGATATGTGGGGGACCCATTAAAAAATTGTTTATAGAACTATTAGCACGAAATATCAGAATGGCAATTATTCATTAAAGGTAGAATTTTGAATAAGAAGGGACAAACAGGGTTTTCTGAGAGCTGTTGATAATGTTCTCTTTCTTAACTCAGGTGCTGTTGAATAATGTTCATTTTGTAGTTATTTATTTAAACTGTATCCCTTTTCTGTATATATACTATACTCTCACAAATTTTAAAAGTTTAAATAAGAAAAAATAAATAGGGAAAGAATATCCATTTTTCTGGTACAGATCACAGTAAAGACACAGGCAATCTAGTTCATCAGTGTGTCTACATTGCTACGAGCACAGTCCAGAGTGTGTTGTATCTTTCTTCAGCACTTCTGGGATGACTAAAATGGAAAAGCTGAAAAGTACCAACTAGTAAGGAGCATGTGGAGTAATTGTAATGTTCATAAACTATGAGTGCAAATGTAAATTGTGTAACCACTTCAAGAAACTCTTCTATTAAAGCAGATTATATGCATACTTATGACTCAACAATTCCACTCATAAACTTACACAATAGAAATGTATTTATCAAAAGACATGTATTAGAATACTCATAGCGGCACTATTCCTAATAGCCCCAAATTGGAAACTATACAAATGGACAATAATGGAATGGATGGTAATGGCATGAATAAATAAATGGTGATACTATTATAAAATGGAATACTATTCATCAATGAAAATGAGTGATCTGTAATTATACACAATAATATGGATTAACTCTTGCAAACATAATGTTGAGCAAAAGAGTACATACAGATGTCTCTGTAAGTACTTTAAAAAAATTTTTTTAATGTTTTTTATTTATTTCTGAGAGAGAGACAGCATGAGCAGGGGAGGGTCAGAGAGAGAGGAAGATACAGAATCTGAAACAGGCTCCAGGCTCTAAGTTGGCTGTCAGCACAGAGCCCGATGCGGGGCTCGAACCCACAAACCGTGAGATCATGACCTGAGCCGAAGTCATATGCTTAACTGACTGAGCCACCCAGGTACCCCATCTGTAAGTACTTTAATAGGGAAAAATAATCTGTGCTTTTAGAAATCAAGATACAATTATCCTTGAGCAGGTAGGAATTGGAAGGAGTCACAGAGTGGTGCTTCTAGTTTCTTGATATGGGTGCTGAATATAAGGCTGGGTTCAATTTTTTAAAATTATCATTATAAACATGATTTATGTACCATTTAGTATGGTACATTAAACTTCTCTGAAAAGTTTTAAAAATGGATTACATACGTGAAGTTCTTAATAGTGTAACTGGCATGTAGTAAGCTCTAAAAATCACCTATTATTATTTGTGTTTTTATTGATGTTCTTGCCTACAAAGAGCAATAAGCCTAAGTTCTGATACTCATGTTTTGAAAAAGGAAGTTAATAAATGTTAGAAAGACAAGACAGCACCAAACTGAGACTATCTCACTAATAGAAACAGAATTATTGAAAAATAATTGAAAAATGTATAACTTTGTTCTTAAATGAGTCAGTTGTGTTTTCATGCTGAGTCTATGGACTACCTGTGGCACACATCTGTCAATGTGGGAAACACTTAGCCTGATAAATAATTTAGCTACTGTTGACATGTTACTCAAACTGACAGACTCATCACAATGAGTCTTCCCTCCTAACTATCAATGTTCTTTTTTTCCTGAGACTCATTTATGTCCACTTGATCTTAAAACTGGCTAAATAATATTGACTTATGGAATCTTCAATTCAATGGTTACCTGTTTAATTATAGCTCGCCCTGCAGCTTAATCCATATGGAAAGAGAATGATTCTTTATCTGGAGAATATAAGGCATTCTTCCGCATTTTCAGAGAAGATTGTCTGTTGTTCTGTATGCTTGATAGTTAGTCAATAACTACTAAAGGGAGTTTCTTTAAATCAATAATACCAGTATCAGTATCTTATCAAAGAATTGATAAAGACCTACAGTAATATCAATTTCCATTGCTTCCTAACATTTATAATAATATGGATACTCACAGAGCAGAGAACTAGATTGAAAAGAGAGCTAACTAAAAAATGAAATATTCAAATAAGCAGTTTGGATGGTTAAGCTGGATGGTTCAGTTGGTTAAGCATCCAACTCTTGATTTCAGCTCAGGTCATGATCTCATGGTTTGTGGGTTCCAACCCCACATCGGGCTCTGCACTGACATCATGGAGCCTACTTGAGATCCCTTCCCCTGTTTGTGCTTGCTCTCTCTCCCTCACTCTCTCTCTCTCTCTCTCTCTCTCTCCCTCTCCCCCCATTTCTCCCTCTCTCTCTCCTCAAAATAAATAAACTGAAATAAGCAGAGATTAGTACTAGTTTAGGACCCCATCTTCTACAAATGCATGACTTCCCATTTGTTTATCAACTCTTCTCAAATACTGATAGTTGTATAGAAGATGAACTCATTAACTTTGAGTTTTGTTTTAATAATAATACAAAAGAATCTTCTAAAATGGCTTTCTAAGGTAAAAATGATGTATTTTATGGATTCAAAGACAAAGGTTATCAAACAAATCATTGTGTATCAATTCTAAGGTGGATGAAGTAAAAATTTATGGTCAATGAGTATTGACCTAATGGCTTTTAATTATGGAGATCAATGTAATATCTTTCCTCTTCTTGGTTTCTAAACTCTGGTAAACCATTTCTTTTGTACTCTTAGAGGGAAGCTTAGTTTGCTTTGACAAGTGTGTGTAGAATATCTATTTTGTACTGCCCTTGCTAGAACAACATCTCCATTCTGCTTAATTGACAGCTCCTATAATTCAAAATCTATTACAAACTATAATTTCTATTTACTCTGACCCCATGTCAAATGTGAAGTTGAAGAAAGAATAATCTCCACCACCTTAGACATTTCAGAAAACCTCAAGTACCCTCATCTGGTATATTCTTTTGGATTCCTTAATTGTATCTCTATTATCTGCCATTATATAAAGTTCTTCCAAAAAAGGCTTGCCCAATAAATAAAATGATTTGGCACTAGTCTCTCCCCAGTAAGCAATGGGTGCAATACTATGCTGACCTAGTGTAGATTGCAACAGACAGAAGACTCAGGTCTTGATGAGAAGATAAACTCAGATAATGTCCCTGGAGTGTCCTACCAGGTTGAAACATATATAGGGCATCTCTTGTACTTTGCCCTATATCCTGCTGACTCACTTTTTTAAGGCACTGATGCAGTATTAGATTTTCATAGGTATAACTTGACAGCACAGTATATATTTTGTTTTGGCTTGGGATTCTTGGATACAGCAGCATGGGATGGATATGAGCACTTATTGACACTCTATGAGGCTCATTTTGACTGTTGGTAGAAAGAATCTAGTCCTTTCTGTCAGTGAAGTAGACAGCCTGGGGCATATTCTTTCTTACACCTCAAAAGGTCTCGGCTGGATCAAGCTTCAGTTGTCCACTACAGATATCAATATGGCACTTACCAAGGGATGGCTCTCTCTCCTGTTCTTTTCACTCTCTACTTTGTCATTCACTTCTCTAATAGACTATCTGCATGAAAATTCTTGTCTCAGTTCCTGCTTTCAAGGGAATCTTGGACTAACAAATAATCATACCCAGAAAAAAATGAAAAGTTAGAAAAGAGAAAGGGTGTGTATAAGATAAACAAAGTTTAGATATTTACCTTATTTTTAAAGTTTATTATTTATTTGTTTAGAGAGAGAGAGCAGGGAAGGGACAGAGAGAGATGGAGAGAGAGAATCCCAATCAGGTTCTGCACTCACAGCAAGGAGCCAGATGCAGGGCTTGATCTCACAAACCATGAGATTACAACCTGAGCTGAAATCAAGAGTCCATCATTAACTGATTGAGACATCCAGGCATCCCTACCTTATCTTAAAATGTATCCAAAATAGTATTTGAGGCAGTTATAATAATGGAGTGTGTATAATAAACCAAAACCTATTAACAGAATCCAAAAGGGAAAAGTTCATTATAAATGAGGAAACATTTACATCAAGTTCCCAAGCTGGATAACATTGCAACAATTGAATGGAATATTTGTATCTAGGTTTTTGAGCAGTCAGGACAAAAATGCAAAGATGTGGCCCTTAGTGTTTATCAATTAGTTAGTAGATACAAATGCATTCCACATGCTGGACTCTAAAAAAAAAAATTGTCACTGTGTTTTTGTAGATGGAATAATGAATAATATAATGAAGGGTAGTCTTAGTAACAGATTTATAATAGAAATTATAGAGATATTCCATGAAGCTACTTCATGTACTATATGTAGTAGAACCAGAATATAGTACAAGAATGGTAAACAGTGAGCAGAAGTGCATCCTGGTGAGCTTTGAGCAATGTGGTTTAATACTGCGCTCTCAGATAACTAAACAAACATGTTAAACTTTTTTTAATCTTGCAAATATAACCTCTTTATTGCAGATACATACCACTTTCCCCTTTACCTATAGCAGACATTCTTACTGATTATGGCATTCTTTCCTCTTGATCTTGGGTGCAGTCTCTCAATTTCTTAACATGATACTCCAAACACTAAAAATAATTAGAAACTACAGATGAGTTTAATCTAATATTATTAGTTATCATTTGTACATGTAACCTGTACATCCTGGATGAGAAAGCATACCTGCCAAAATGTCACCTGAATGAGAATCATCTGGACATTCCTGCAAAAAATGATTTTTGATGGAGAATAATAATTACTAAGCTCTTGTCATTTACACAAAATGAACCACAGATTCACAGATTTCACAGATTCACAGATTTCACAGCTTCGTGAGGGCTACTCTTGGGACACATGATAAAATGTGTTCACTATGTTCAATACTGAGAACAAATAATGTGTGAAAGTCGAGTGAGATTTCCAACATGACTAAGACACTTCAGAATCATGAAGAGGAAAGTTTTATTGCATGGTATAGAAAGTGTTGATGTACGAAAGTGTGAGACAAATGAGAAGTAAAAGAAGATTCTGTACCCTAAGGAATCACCTTGCCAGAAAGATAAGACTCACAACGATAGATGTAAATGTCCACCATGCATTATAATATCTATCATTTCTTTAATAAAAAGAAGGCAAGTATAACACAGTGTAACTTCCAACCTGGATAACATTTCCCCAAATCTCCCCATATTCCCTACTCTCAACCCTTCCCACCACCTCAACTACAGGTTGGTGTGGTGTTTTTCTTGGAAATGCAACTGTTGAAACAACAAACAAACTCCCATCTACAATTACAACAAAAGTAACAACAGAATGAAATCCTTCCTAGATGAACTGCTTAAAAATGCATTGTAACTATTATTTTTAAATTCTGTATATCCTCATCTATGTGCATGATGGAATTTAATAAATTAAATGACAAGGTGTTCTAAAAGAAAAAATATGAAAATCTAGTATAAATTTGAAAAAAAGAATCTCAGGTTGGGCATCCTTGACAGAGAGGATATACCTAGAGCAAAAGTAGAAAAAAATAAGCTGAAATAAAATTATCCAAGAATTTCAAGATCTGTTGCTATTTATTTATGAATTAAGTCTTCCACTTCCTGGGATGCCTGGCTGGCTCAGTCAATAGAGCATACAACTCTTGATCTAGGGATTGTGAGTGTAAGCCCTAATTTGGGCATAGAGCCTACTTAAAAAAAAAAAAGAAAAAATAAGACTTCCAGTTTCTTTGAACAGGGAAGAGAGGCTAAACTCGCTCTGCAAATCAAACAGCCTAATTTCTGTTTACGTCGATCATAGTACGTCGATGTCATTTCTTTATTTGTCTCTCCTCTGAGACTGTAAGTTCGTTAAGGGCCTTACTCCTTATTCATCTATTCTTTACATCTCATAACTCTCATAGACACATGGTAGATGTGCTATTAATATTTATTTAGTGAAAGAATGCATGGATGAATAAATAGGAATGAAACTACACACCATGCTCCTGGGTTTCTCTGAACAACAAAATCTGCGTTGTTCAGAATATTCTCACTTCAAAGTAACTTGGTGGCAAAAGTAGAATTATAAATCCAGAGTGCTTACTCACTGCTCTTCCCCATTTTGGTGACTTCCAAACACCCTTGAAAACCAAGTTAACTTTAGTCTAAATCATCTCTAATGGCACAGAGGGGTAGAACTCGAGCTCAAATAAGTATAGTGGTGACTTTCCTTACACTTCTTCCCCTTCAATTGAAAAAGAAAACATACTGATACAAGCACACAAATATGCATACACATACATCAGAATAAGGCCAGTACTTCATTTTTTTAAGTTCTTGACAGATTATTCACTTTTAGAGAAAAATAGTAGGTATTATTTAAAAAACATGTTTTATGCCAAACACTATATAAAACATTCATATGCATTGCCTGATCTTCACAATATTTTTTATGAAATAAGTTCCAGTGTTATCCCCATTACATAGTTGAGGAAATTGTTTAGAAAGGTTAAGAAGTTACATATTGCTCTTTCATTGGAAAGCTTGGTTTCAAACCCAGTTATATCTGATGCCATATACAGTAATCTAGTCTCACTCATTTTTATGCATCATCCAGCATATATCAAAGGGTCTGGTCCAGAATAGCAAAGAAGGAATGAATGAAACTGGCATGACCCACACTGGAAATGTCTCACTTCAAAGAGGGCTACACGCCCCAAAGCCTTTGCTTTTGATTTCTACTAACTATTAGATTTCCGTCACCTCCTAACATCCTAGAAAATAATATTGATGTGCATCTTCTTTATTTTATTATTATTTATTTTGAGAGATAGAGAGCAAGCAAGGGAGGGGCAGACAAAGAGGGAGAGAGAGAATCCCAAGCAAGCTCCACGCTGCCAGTGCAAAGCCTGATGTGGGGCTCAAACCCATGAACCTGCAGGTTCATGGTCATGATCATGTTCTGATATAATGTTCTGGATCATGGTCATCATCATGACCTGCACCGAAGTCGAGAGTCAGATGCTTAACTGACTGAGCCACCCAGGTGTCCCTGCATTTTATTTTTTAATTATTATTTGTATTAAATCTCAACTCTTGAGTGCATTTAAAAAATAATAACATACAGGATTATTAGTTTCAGGTATGCAATGCAATGCAACAATTCTATACATTACTCAGTGCAATCACTCTAAGTGTAAACTTAATCCCCTTTATCTATTTCACCCATCCCTCCACCCACATCCCCTCTGATAACTGCCAGTTTGTCCTCTGTATTTAAAAGTCTGTTGTTTTGTTTGTCTCTTTTTTTCTTTGTTTTGGTCATTCGTTTTCTTAAGTTCCACATATGAGCGAAATCATCATGATATTTGCCTTTCTCTGTCTTATTCTACGCAATATCACACACTCTAGGTCCATCCATGTTGTTACAAATGGCAAGACCTCATTCTTATTCATCTGCATTTTAGAAGTCCCCAAATGACATTTATCTGAGATGTGGGTAAACTGGTGGTCTTCTTCCCACACATGCACCTCTAGACGGCAGTCTTCTTTTAGTAGGTAATTCAGTTTAGGTTCATTTGAAACAGAATCATCTTTCTTGTTAATTTACAAATGTAAAAGATCAGTGAAGTGTGAAAGCTAAATGGATATAAAAATACCAGAACATATGCAGAGGGTGTAGAAAAGAGTCAGACAATACAGTGTTTCTCAGCATGAAGGCTGCTCTGTCGCATTACTACTTGGGACATCTGTGTCTGCACCAAGCTGTCTCAGAGAACGGCTTTGAGCCAAACCATCATGCGGACCTCATCCTCCACACGTAGTGGTGGCGGTGCTGCTATTCAGAAGCACCTGCCCACGAATACAATTTGCTCACTGGTGCTGCAAGGAGCATCCGAATTATGCACTGTCTCCATCTAATAACGCCTCTGCAGTCCCTCCACAGCGGGGCTCTACATGGCTCTTTTAATCTTCTCGCCCTCTGTAGGAAATAAGCACTATGATTTCTCTTCCCCTCACAAATTAAACTGTATTACCAGGTAGTAACAGGACAGTGCCAGCTGAATAAAATTGATGATAAAAGCAGACAGGAGAATTCCAATGTCCCCAGCTGTGTTTGAGGGAGAGAGATTTTATTTCAAAAGCAATAACTCAGCAGGCGTGAGCCCTAGTGCCCTGCAAGCACCGTGGTGTCTCTCACTAAATCTAAAGCCAGTGGCACACAACAGGTACCGCTTCCTAACAGCCAACTTAAGGTGTATCCATCAGCAACCACTCCTTGCCTTCCTTTGTCCCCTTGCAAATCTGTACAGCAAATCTGCATAGTTGGATTTGCACCAATGTTATAATAAACAACTGCTTTAAAATAAGGTGTTGCATTCACCTACTTAAATATTCCCAAGCATAGCCAGTAGGACTGGATTTCAGATTACTGAATTCAAACTCATCAAGCAGATACATAAATGACACATAAATGAAGCATGTTCTGAAAAATGTTTTCAAGTTGTAGAAATCCTGCTGCTTATTTCTGACAAGTGTATGTAATAAAAGGTTGAATAATGTTTTTGGGATTCACAAATTATGAACACAGTCTTCTGTTGATGCCATGGATTGTTATGTCGCTTCCAGGCCTTCTGTTGCCCATGACTAACGCCTGTGCTGACAGTGCCATCACCACCATCTTAATTTACAAAAGACATTAAGATAGCTTTTCCCAAAGTACATTCGTTGGAAGACTAATACTGCATAATAGTGTTCTGTGGAGACACCCTACTGGGGAAATGTTTTTGTGAATCTGTAGGAACAAAATATGCTCTGTTGCATTATCAAAATTATTTCAATAGAAATTTTCCCTTTCAAAAAATATCTTGAAGGATAAATACCCAATTAGAATGCCATTCAAGAGAAGAGTGAAAACAAACAGTAGCATAGGTTGCCACCATTCAAATGTGCATGATGAGTATGGAGGAGAAAGTAGCACAGTCTTCCCCTGTCTGAGCACTACCTTTACCCTGAGATTAGAATCCTCTAACTTGAGGGGCGTCTGGGTGGCTTAGTCGGTTAAGCATCCGACTTTCGCTTAGGTCATGATCTCACAGTTTGTGGGTTCGAGCCCCGCGTCGGGGCTCTGTGCTGACTGCCAGCTCAGAGCCTGGAGCCTGTTTCAGTCTGTGACTCCCTCTCTCTCTGACCCTCCCCTGCTCACGCTGTCTCTCTCTCTCTCTCTCCTAGAAATAAATAAAACATTAAAAAAAAAAAGAATCCTGTAACTTGACCTCTACTGTAGATTCACTATACCATATATGAATCATATAGCAAAAATAGCAAAGACTGCCTATGTTGTCTACTTTTGCATTTCCAGTGTTAGACACATAGGCATTCAGTAGGTAAATGCTTGCTGAATCAAAGAGTGAATGAATGAGTGGATGGATGAAAGAATGAATGAGTCTGCACATGCCTCTTTCTGAATGTACGTACCTATGATAATGCACTATTTTTCAAAAGTAGGCTGTATTAGAACAGATGTTTTTAAGCCACCATGGTGGCTCTGCTCTCTTCTCTATAACTTGTAAATAAGGAAATCACATGGGTGTTTCAAAATGTCAGCCTCTGTTGCTGGCTGTGTTGTTGCCTTGGCAACATAGACTGTGACATTATAAGCTATGGTCTCTGCCATGACAGTTGTTTGAGAATTGGCCTGCAGAATTCCACAATGAGTGTAATGAATTACATGATAAAATATAGTTGTTATGGATCCTTAACCACTTCCTGGTCTGAATCTTGATGTGCATGTACCTGTGAGAATGAGGTTTACTATATGTTGATTTCTTTTATTATTCAGGGCATAATATTCCAGTTTTTAAATAATTATTTTATCCTCCTCCTCCATTTTCTTCAATCATCTCAGATAACTCAGAAAGTTAGAAAATGCCCTCAAGAGCACTGATGATCAGACTTTGGAATTTTATAGACTAGAATAACTCATTAAACATTAGAGGAACAAATGTATGCTTGTCTGCTTTTATTATTACTAAGTAAAGACAAAAATTAAAAAATAATCACACATTTTCCTTGTTTTATAAAAAATGGACATTTTGTCCTCTCAAAGCAGTAAGGATAATTTTAAAATAAAAGACATTTTTTCCTTTTATATGAATATGATTTATTGTCAAATTATACAACACCCAGTGCTCATCCCAACAAGTACCCTCCTTAATGCCCATCACCATTTCTCCCCCTGCCATCCACCCTCAGTTCATTCTCTGTATTTAAGAGTCTCTTGTGGTTTGCCTCCCTCCATCTCTGTTTGTAACTATTTTTTCCCCTTCTCTTTCCCCATGGCCTTCTGTTATGTTCCTCAAGATCCACATATGAGTGAAAACATATACCTGTCCTTCTCTGACTGATTTATTTCACTCAGCATAATACCTTTCAGTTCCATCCACATATGCTGCAAATGGCATGATTTCATTCTTTCTCATTGCCAAGTAGTATTCCACTGTATATACAAACCACATCTTCTTTATCCATTCATCAGTTGATGGACATTTAGGGTCTTTCCATAATTTGGCTATTGTTGAAAATGCTGCTAGGAACATTGGGGTAGATGTGCCCCTATACATCAGCACTCCTGTATCCCTTGGGAAAATTCATAGCAGTGATATTGCTGGGTCATAGGGGAGTTCTATTTTTAATTTTTTGAGGAACCTCCACACTGTTTTCCAGAGCAGCTACACCAGTTTGCATTCCCACCAATAGTGCAAGAATGTTTCCGTTTCTCCACATCCTCACCAGCATCTGTAGTTTCCTGACTTGTTCATTTTAGCCACTCTGACCGAAAGACATCTTTTAATTAGAAGAAGCAATAACATATGAATCACATTGTCTTTATTCATTTTGTTAGACTGTTGAACATTTTATCATGAACATACACTGATTATTCCACAAAGACATATTTGAAAACCTCTTCCCAAGGGGACAGTAGAAACACAAAAGTGAGGGGCGCCTGGGTGGCTTAGTCGGTTAAGCATCTGACTTTCGCTTAGGTTATGATCTCGCGGTTCATGGGTTCGAGCCCCGCGTCGGGCTCTGTGCTGACTGCCAGCTCAGAGCCTGGAGCCTGTTTCAGTCTGTGACTCCCTCTCTCTCTGACCCTTCCCTGCTCACGCTGTCTCTCTCTCTCTCCTAGAAATAAATAAAACATTAAAAAAAAAAAGAAACACAAAAGTGAATATAAAATATATGAAGCTTTATTCTAGATGAGGCCAGTTGTCTTTACAACCTAAAATTGTGTCCTGTCAGGGGCACCAAGGAACACGGATCAAGGCTTGGCTCACCATGCTAATCTCCAGTGTATGTGCTGAACCTCACAGAACATTAATCTCTACCCCCCTCCACCCACCTATGTGACTTCATTATTTACAAGTTGTAGAGAGGAGAACAGAGCCACCATGGTGGCTTAAATACATCTGTTCTAAAACAACCTACTTATTTTTGAAACATAGCGCATTTTCATATGTGTCTCCGCCCACCTCTGCACTCTCCCTCCCAGCATACAGCCTCACTTCCTTTCTCTTGAGGGAACTGAGACAAGTTTCTTGATTTCATATATGCAAATTTTCTAAATCCCTATGCATTTTTTAGGAGTTTAGGCCTTCTATTATTTCCATTTGTTGGAATTTTCAAACTCTACCTCATCACTGACATTTTTGCTTCAGCCTTTACCTTCTCCTAACTCACTTATCCCTAGTAAAATGCTAAATCTCATTTGTCTTGATCCATATTAATTGTGCATACAATAGCTATAGTGCCCCCCTCCCCCAATCAATCAGTTTTGTTGCATTTCTCACCAAAGTTCTCATGGATTCTTAAGAAGGCCTGAGACTCCTCTCAGCCCCTCTCTCAAATTGTAAACAGATCAGGTACGATCTACCCCTAGGAAGCCCTGCAGGTCTATTCCCTTACTGTGCTAGCTCCTCTACTTACCATATATGGGGTAAATCAGGTCAGATCAGTGCTTGTGGACTTGGTTGTATGTACTCAGAGACCCACCATGTTTTCCAATCCATACATTTCCGGTGAGTCCTGAATAAAGCTGTGATCTCCATCTTGCTTGCCTGTTCTTTCTGTGTATACAGCATTGGCCACAATCTTGGAGATCAGACTTAAGTGGCAGGATTAGGACCCAGCCTTACTCCAAACTTCTCATAGTTTACACATCCCTCAACCCCATCTCCTTTTACATCCATCCACTGCAATCTGGTTTACCCCACCCACAGGACACCCAACCACTCTGGCAAAAATCTCACTGATATCTTTCTAATTGTCAAATACAATATTATGTGTCAATCTTGTAATTTTTTTAATAGCTTGAAAATCTTGAATTTTTAAAGAGTAAAATATAACGTTTTTTACATCTTGAAATCCTGAATTATTTTAGCTCTTACTTTATTCTTCCTTGTTCTTGTACTTCTGACCATTTTTTCTTTGAAATTCTTGAGTCTTTTCTTCCATAGAAAAATACTTCAACTTTACTTTTACTTCTCTAATATCTTCTTCCCAGATTCCTTCACTAAATACCTTCAATGTTAACATTTTTATGGGTTCTGATCTTGACTTTTTTCTAGTTCTGTTACTCTTCTACCATTACTTCTATCACCAAGTTGACTCTCAAATCTACATATCCAGCATACATTTGTCCCTGACACCATTCCATATATCTTTCTGCCTATTCAAACTCTCCACCTACATAAATGATAACCATCCCAAACTCTGCTTATTCAGAATCAAATCAATCAGTCCATCATGACAGCATGAGGAATTCCACTAATCTGGTCCCCAGTAAAACTGGGATAATTAAGGGGCGCCTGGGTGGCTTAGTCGGTTAAGCGTCCGACTTTCGCTTAGGTCACGATCTCACGGTTCATGGGTTCAAGCCCCGCGTCGGGCTCTGTGCTGACTGCCAGCTCAGAGCCTGGAGCCTGTTCCAGTCTGTGACTCCCTCTCTCTCTGACCCTCCCCTGCTCACGCTCTCTCTCTCTCTCTCTCTCTCCTATAAATAAAAAAAATATATTAAAAAAAAAACTGGGATAATTAAAAAAATATTTTTAAGACAGCCATTTAAACCCTCTGCAATCCTCGGTATATGCCCAAGAGAAATTAAAACATATATCCATAAAGAAATTTATACACAAATTTTTATAGGTATTCATATTATTATTCATAATAGCCAAAAGTTCTAAAAAACCCAAAGTCCCACTAATGAATGAAGGATAAACAAAAATTTGTATGTCCATATAATGGACTATTATTCAGCCATAAAGAAAGGAATGGAATACTGACACATGCTACAATTTGGATGAACCTTGAAAAAATTATCCTAAGTGAAAGAAACTACTCACAAAAGACCACACATTATATTATTCCAGTCATACAAAAGTCTAGAATCTTTTGAGATGAAAAGTGGATTATTTGTAGCTTAGGGCTATGAAGTGAAGACTAGGTATATAGGGGATGATAGCTAAAGGGTATTGGGTTTCTTTTTTCTTTTTGACAAAAATATTCTAAAATTGACTGCAATAATGGTTGCACATATCTTTACGTATATTAAATACCATTGAATTTCACACTTTAAATGAATGAATTGTATGGTATTGAATTATAGCTCAATAAATCTGTTTTTAAAAATGAATCAATCTGGAGCACC
Organism: Proteles cristata cristata; assembly: GCA_017311185.1. Classification (NCBI taxonomy): domain Eukaryota; kingdom Metazoa; phylum Chordata; class Mammalia; order Carnivora; family Hyaenidae; genus Proteles; species Proteles cristata. The sequence continues at coordinate 313,503 of JAESUZ010000812.1, forward strand.
TGGGTGGCTCAGTCAGCTAAGCGTCTGACTTTGGCTCAGGTCATGATTTCACAGTTCGTGGGTTCGAGCCCTATGTCAGGCTCTGTGCCAACAGCTCAGAGTCTGGATCCTGTTTCAGATTCTGTGTTTCCCTCTCTCTCTGACCCTCGCCTGCTCACACTGTCTCTCTCTCTCTCTCTCTCTCAGAAATAAATAAAACATTAAAAAAAATTAAAAAAAAAAAAAAGAATCAATCTGGCCATGTGTAGCAACATGGATGGACCTTGAGGATGTTATGCTGAGCAAAATAAGTCAGGCAGAGAAGGACAAATACCATATGTTTGCATGTATAGGAGGATTAGGAGGAACTTAACGGAGGACCATGGGGAGAAGAAAGGGGAAATAGTGGGGGAGAGGGAGAGAGGCAAACCATGAGAGACTCTTGAATGCTGAGAACAAACTGAGGACTGATGGGTGTGGGGGGGAGGGGGGTGATGGGTATGGAGAAGGGCACTTGTGGGGATGAGCACTGGGTGTTATATGGAAACTAATTTGACAATAAACTATTTGTAAATAAAATAAAATAAATTTAAAAAAATGAATCAATCAGTGAATCACAGGAATCTACCCCCAAAACCAAGAGCACACTGTATACACTGTATGTTAGCCAACTTGACAATAAATTATATTTTTTTAAAAAAATGAATCAATCAGGAGCACCTAGGTGGCTTAGTCACCTAGGTGGCCAACTCTTGATTTTGGCTCAGGTCATGATCTCACAGTTGGTTTGTGAGTTTGAACCCCAAGTTGTCAGCAGGGAACCTGCTTGGGATTCTCTCCCTCTCTCTCTCTGCCCCTGCCCCCACGTTCGCTTTGTGTTACTTTGTCTCTCTCAAAATAAATAAGTAAATAAATAAATAAACAAACTTTTTTAAAAACATGATTCAGTAATTTCTACTCAGGTCTGCTTTTTCTTGTCTTTCCCCAAGTTATTGTCTTAACCACTCAAGACAGCAATTATCCTGGAAGTTATACCAGAGTTCTCTCTTTACCTTTACTCCCCGCCCCCCCTCAGTGGCCAGTTCTTCACCAATTCTTGTCTAATCTACTTCCTAAAATCATTCTGACCTGTCCTATTCTCTTCATCCCACTCTCATGCACCCAGTTCATGGTCTCTTAAGTATGATTTCTCTTGACATGCACCCCTGTCCTAAGAGTTGCGTGTGAAGGGAATGGTATTGGAATTGGTGGTAGTGGATGGAGGAATTAATTGAGGGATGCGTTTCCTTATATTCCAGAGATTTTTTTTTTCTTTTACTGCTTTACTTTAAATACTTTATACAGGGATAATAATGACAGGGTTCTGTTAACATCTCTATACCTCTTTTCTGCTTTTGATCTTTCTTTCTTTCTTTCTTTCTTTCTTTCTTGCTTGCTTGCTTGCTTGCTTGCTTTTTTTCTTTCTCTTTCTTTCTTTCTCTCTCTCTCTTTTCTTTCTCCTCCCCTCCCTCCCTCTGTACTTTTTATATACTATACATTTTAAACCAAATGAAGGATTAGTATTTTCTCCCTCCAGTTTTCATTCCAAGCAATAAAAAAACTCCTGTTTATTTTACTTCTTTCATAGTGAAAGAGTTAGAAAAACACATTTCTCTACACACACATATATATAATTATCTGGAGTGACTATAAATTTTTAACTACTTGTGGAAATTAAAAAGCATAACATATGAGAACTGTTGGGAATAAATAATTTGGGTAATTTGACCTATAACAAATTTTTGGTACTGGAGATTATTGTGAGGGTGAAGAATTTTACTACTATAGAGTAGTGTTGTCTGTGGAAAAGGAATTGTGTTGGATGATGTTAGAAGGTGAAGGGACAGTAAAGTTCCCTCTAGACTGAGAAGGGACTTTGAACCCCAAAATTGAAGCAAGCTTCTCCATACTATTTACAGTTTTATTCAGGGAAACTTACTAACAGAGGAGATATGGCAGGCAATGGTCCAGGTGCTACACAGCTATTCTCTACAGAGTCCAGACCATAATCCACAGCTTTTATAGAGCAAGGAGATGTGCAGAGGTCATTGTGGTGAGGTCAAACGTTTCAACATTTAAAAGACCTCAAGACACCATGTATGCAACAGAGGGAAGGAAGGGGAAGCAATCATGTTATCTCTACTACTTATCTAAACAAGTTTAGGGAGGATTAGAAGAAACTTTCCTTCATGATCAGGGCATACATTAATCTCCATGGGGCCTGGAACACATAACCCTGGAGGGTTATGTCATTGTACAGTCTCTCACACAATGAGGGAGGTCATTGCACAGACATGAACAAGATGGCCGCCCAAAGATGGAGTCAGCATCGTCACTGCTCCTAGAGATGATCAGACCTAATGACAGTGATTAATATATTACTTGTTTAAAAATAGCTATTTTATAATGAAAATCATTGCTGTCTACTTATTTGAAATGTACATTGTGGGGCGCCTGGGTGGCTTAGTCGGTTAAGCGTCCAACTTTCGCTTAGGTCATGATCTTGCGGTTCGTGGGTTCGAGCCCCGCATCGGGCTCTGTGCTGACTGCCAGCTCAGAGCCTGGAGCCTGTTTCAGTTTGTGACTCCCTCTCTCTCTGACCCTCCCCTGCTCACGCTGCCTCTCTCTGTCTCCTAGAAATAAAACATTAAAAAATTAAAAAAAAAAAGAAAAAGAAATGTACATTGTATATTGAAATGTACAAGGGTCAATAGGTTGGGAAAGATAATTCTGCAGAACACATGGTAGCTCCATAAAATTCAAGCTCCTATTTAGAAACTGGTTTTAGGAACAATACTAAGTTGGATTCATAACATCTGAAAACAGGGACCTATGTTTTGCAAATGTAGGGACTAGAATTTTTTTTTCATGACCCAAGGATGATTTGGCACAAAAAAAGCTCATTCTAAATGTATAGGAATGTTCCTGCCTGTAAATATGTTCACTGTCACTTTAGGTAAGCTATGTGGGTAGCCAGTGTAAAATCAAAGTTTTGCCTGGTTAATATAGACACAGAACAAAAGGATTTAGGTGATATTAAAAAGTATCTCAGAGCTGAGATAATAGAGCACTCCTTCCCTCTATTGGAGCAGCCTGTCAAGGAAATATAGTGCTTCAGTTCATCAGTCAAGATTCTTTCGCTTCAGGGAGAATAGTTTTTGTTTCCTTTTTCAAGACTCCATCTTCCCAGCATAACACTATATAGCATCTATTAATATATAAAACAGCATACAATTGATGTTGCTTCAATATAAAAATAACATCTAGGGGCACCTGGGTGGCTCAGTGGGTTGGGTGTCCGACTTCGACACAGGTCATGATCTCACGGTTCGTGGGTTCGAGCCTCGTGTCAGGCTCTGTGCTGACAGCTGAGAGCCTGGAGCCTGTTTCGGATTCTGTGTCTCCCTCTCTCTCTCTGACTCTCTCCTGCTCATGCGGTCTCTCTCTCAGAAATAAATACAACATTAAAAAAATAAAAAATAAAATAACAACTCATTGTGATAAGTCCAGCATCATGTTTCCTGTATCTGTTAGATTGCAGTTTCCTTTGGTTACAAATCCAGATATATGGGTCTGGTACCAGGGGACTCTGGTGTTGTCCATTTCCTCAGCTGTTAATGCTTCGGATCCCTTAGTTGGGCCTGTACCTTACTAGTCACACCTTCAGGGGACACATTTTTCTCTTAGTTTTAAAAATGTTTCTGGAAAGAGCCTAAGTGTCCATCAACAGATGAATGGATCAAGAAGATGTGGTTTATCTATACCATGGAATACTACAAGGCATGAGAAACAATGAAATCTGGCCATGTGTAGCAATGTGGATGGACCTTGAGGGCGTTATGCTGAGCGAAATAAGTCAGGCAGAGAAGGACAAATATCATATGTGTGCACGTATAGGAGGATTAGGAGGAACTTAACAGAGGACCAAGGGGGAGAAGAAGGGCAGAAATGGTGGGGGAAAGGGAGAGAGACAAACCATGAGAGACTCTTGAATGCTGACAAAAACTGAGGACTGATGGATGTGGGTGGGAGGGGGGGATGGGCATGGAGGAGGACACTTGTGGAGATGAGCACTGGGTGTTATGTGGAAACTAATTTGAAAATAAACTATTTGTAAAAAAAAAAAATGTTTCAGTATAGGAAAACCAGTATTCCCTTGCTATTTTTCCTGTCATCATGAAAGAACATGCATTTTACTGTGCATTCTAAATATCATGGGTGTAATTTGATCTGCATTCTTATCAGAACCTTGACACATTATTTGCTCTTTGTGAAACAAAGAAAACCAGTCTATTTATTTAAATATCCGTAGTTATATAATTGCAAATAACAGTTGTATTTAAATCTATATTGTTTAATTTCCATTTTTTTAAAAAAAAAAGACATTTTGTTAAGGTCTTTCCCAAGCGTCTAATATCTGTGTATGATTTTTAAATCATCTGTTTATCTTTACCCATAATAGAACATTCTCCGTCTAAGGAAGCTATGTGACCAATTGTCAGAAAAGATCAGTTGTTTCCTGGATGAACAATTCATACAATGAAGAGCAATTGGCCAAACACTGAATGCTTGAGATGGGTGACTAGCCCAAGAGAAAATACTCTATAGTCCCTGCCCCCTCCAAAAATTCTTTAGACTAAGATTGCAGGAGACAAGAAAGCTAGACAAAAGAAATCAATGTTCTGCCAAGATGTGAGTGAATGTAGCAAAAGGCAGCAAATGAACAAGATTGAAAGGATAAAATACATTCAATCCAGTTAGAATTGATTTATCTTCAAAATAGAATCGGCAGCTAAAAGATGGATATACCACTTTTATTATATTCCTCTTGCACTTAGGCAAGCCTCTATAACCCAGGATGCCCAATTCACCAGTAAAAATAAAAAGAATTTGCTATTTTATAATGAAAGATCTGTGGCTATAATCAGTATTGTTAGAAAGGAAAAAGTATAAACTGATTTACTCTGTGTGTGTGTGTGTGTGTGTGTGTGTGTTCACAGCAGGTTATTGACCCCAGATCTTTATGTGGGGTTTCTGGCTCTGGTATGTGTCTTAAGGTCTCAGGTTGCCCTTTCATTCTAACATCTAGACCAGAATTTCCCAAACTTGATGTCCTATGGAACACTGTTTAGCAAGAAAAACATTAATAATGTTCAGAGCTCAAATAAGCTTGGGAAACTATTAAATAAAGGTAAGGAGACTTCTTTAAAAGTTTAAAAAGACATTAAGATGTTATTCTACATTGTAAATATTTACAACTAATATATTATGCTCTCTTTCATTTTAAACATTAATATCTAGGTAAAACATTCTATGAAACACAGGTGGGAACTTTTGCTGTAATCTCTGGGCTCTTAGGGCATTTTACCCAAATCTTATCCCCTATCTTAGCCCTTGAGATTGTGCCACTCAGGAGGCAAAAGGCACAGCATAACCAAACTCAGTTGCTCACTAAGGCTTTTCAGACTCACCAGTAAGAAACAGTCCCTGACCTGTGTTACCATATGAAACATGGTAGGAAACACTTCATTAGTGGAGCCAAGAGACAATGATCTCTAAACAAAAAAAGGAGGGGTGCCTCATGTTGAATCTCTGCCCCCAAGTGTTGTGATCCTTGATCTTGAGCCATACCACAACCACCCCCTTATTATCCCGTTCCTCTGCTTGGAGAGAATAGAGTCTGATGAGATAGATAGATTTTCATGTCTCTGATTGGTCATTAGACTGTTACTACAAATATACCCATTCATAGATACTGGATTATAACTATTTGTATGATATTATTCTAACCACAGAACAATGTAAACTTTGCAAGAGAGCTTCTAATGATACTTCTAATGATACTTAATACTTTATTTTAAAAAGATACCTAAAATCTTGACAATGAGAAAAAATGAAATCTGGTCATGTGTAGCAACATGGATGGACCTTGAGGATGTTATGTTAGCGAATAAGTCAGGCAGAGAAGGACAAATATCATATGTTTGCACGTATAGGAGGATTAGGAGGAACTTAACTGAGGACCATGGGGGAGAAGAAGGGAGGAAATGGTGGGGGAAAGGGAGAGAGGCAAACCATGAGAGACTCTTGAATACTGAGAAACTGAGGACTGATGGATGTGGGGGGAGGGGGGAGAAGGGCATGGAAGAGGGCACTTGTGGGGATGAGCACTGGGTGTTATATGGAAACCAACTTGACAATACACTATTTGTAAAAAAAAAAAAAAAAAAAAGATACCTAAAACTAAGGAATGGGGAGGAATTCTGTAAAATGAGTATAGCCTAGCTAAAATACAGAAGAATGTCCCATTTGCAGCAGGAATTACCTAATGCCTCACTTACAAAGAGAGCCTGCTGGCATACAATGTTTAGACTTCCTACAGATTGGCAGAAAAAAATAATTATTGTGACTCTGCTGTGCAGAATATGCAGAGAAACAAGGATCCTGGTCACATAACACTTCCTTTTCAATAAAGTCTCCTAAGGAGATACAAGAGGACAGCAACTAGAACACTAAATTTTATTCTTTACTCAGTTTAGTGGGTCACAAGAAATGCTGCTTTCTGGATTATTTTTTACTAGAAAATAATAAGACTGATAATGTGAAGCAAACTGAGGGAGTGGGAAGTACACTCATTATAGAATCAAACGGACCAGGAATTGGATACTAGGTCTGTCACTTCCTAGCTAATTACCTGGAATCAGTTTATTAATTTTCTCAGCTCAAGTTTGCTCATCTATAATATGAGGATAAGAATATCTAACTCAAATAATCAATATGTAAATGTCATCATGTGTCTATCTCAGAAGAGGAATTCTACAAATTAGGTGTCTTCTAGGCTAAAGTGAAATGAAAGCAAATAAGCAAATACCAAAAGCAAAATAGCACTAGCAAGAACTATCAGTCTTGCCATTTATGATGGTTGTTACTCTACAGTAAAATTCTTTTATCTAATTTGATCATAGGCCATAGCTGACCAAGTGTAGCATTTTCATGGTTTGAAATGAGCCATGTCTCTGACAGTCAGATCTTGCATTGACCACAGTAGAAATAATTGCTCCAGTGGGTCTCAGGAGACTTATTTAGTCTGCCTGTTGGGAGTTTGTTTAAGACAAAACATTCACATCTGGGAACTAAAATTTGGGTTTATTTTAGGTTTTGTTTTAAAGCCAGTCTTGAAAACAAAGTCTTGTATTCTTTGTCAAATGAAATAATAAACTGATGGATAATATTGTAAAAATATAATTAAAATATTTAGTAGCTAGTTTGTTTTGTGTTGTTTTGAGAGAGAAAAAGAGAGCACGCAGAAGGTGGGAAAGAGGGGGGAAGGAGCAGAGGGAGAGAGACAGAATCTTATGCAGCCTCCGTGTTCAGCACAGAGCCCAAGGCAGGATCCCATGACTCTGGAATCAAAACCTGAGCCGAAATCAAGAGTTGGACACTCAACTGATTGAGTCACTGAGACACCACTCCAGTAGCTAGTTTAAAATGCTAGTGTTAATTGTTCTTTGAATACCTCCACTTACAATTGTAGGACAGAATATACCCTAGACTTCTTCTAGTCTGGGCTGTGCTTCATTATGGCCCAGAAGTCATTAAGCTGGCATACCTACCCATGCATGAGAGCAGATACCTACATATTAAAGATGAAATACAACCAGGCTGGTCTGTGGCAGATGTAGTTCCCTTGGGTATTTTAAAAGAGTTGGAATGTGGGTTAGGAGATACCTTGTATCAGATAAGTATGTGCTAGCAAACATATTAGCCAGGAAGAATAATGTCAGAGTAAGTGCCAGGGTACTCTGCTATATATGTTGTTGGAGTTTGGGTAGAAAAGTAGAGTCACTGTAAGTGTCACTGGAATCAGAAAATTATTAGAGGAATTAAGGTTTACACCTTTAAAAAAGCTAGAAAAGTAAAGGACTGGCAGACTGGAGGGTTGGGAAACAGTCGGTAATGACTTCAGCCTGAAGCACTGGAGTGGGTAGGGAAGCTAGAAGCTGAGGCACTACTGCTTCTGGTCACCAGGACCCAGAAGAGGGCAACCACAGAGATAGCTATAAAAAGCCATCATGCCTCTCCTACATACTTTCTAAGAATATGGCTCCCTCCTCACTTTTGCCTTCCAGGTCTCACAGCTCCTCTCAGCAGACTCTGAAGCCAGAACCAGAAAGGAGAGGGATTTGGGGAAATGTAGTTCCCAGCTTTGCAAGGAAGAGATATTGGTACTGAGTTGGCAAGAGACAACCTGGTTACATTTTATGCTGAGATGTCCTAGCTCTCCCTGGAGACAATGACAGCTGTACAGAATGTTTGGAAAGATGTCTGTCCATTAGTATCACCTTTAACATTCTTCATATGAGAACTTCCTATAACAGCTATGATTTTTAAAAAGAAGAAGAAGCAAAATGACTTTTCCAAACACTAAATCAGAAAAAAGAGAAGGCAAGCATTTATTGAGTACCTTTTGTCCGACAGGCATTAGGCGATTTACAGCTTTTATTTCATTTACTCTCACAACAGAGATTGTTGCTTTATTTTTTCGTTTTACAGATAAGGCAACTTCATTTTAAAGGTGAAATAAATGTCTCCTGAATCATTTAACTGGCAGACGATGAAGCAGATGGAACCTAGGTTGGATCTAACCAGAGTGCTATTTCTGCCACATCATAATACAACCTATGAAGGGGACTAAGAGTTTGACATTGCTTTTAGCAAAAAACAAACATTTTTTTTAATTAATAAATAAAAGCCCACACTGGCTTTTATTTAACCCTTAGTGTATATTCTGTGGCCTACCTGCATCAGAATAGCTAGGAGAATTTGCATTTAAACTCATTCTCTAGGTGATTCGTGTTTACTCTGTGGTTTGAGAGTCACTGATTTAAGAGATTTCCTCAGCTATTAGGGTGAATATGGTTTCAGGAGAAAGAGCCAGTGTTACAACAGCTAGGGTATATTGACTAGAAGGACATATTAAAATACAGAAAAACACAAAGTTTCTGTTAAATACAGAATTAGAGGCAGTTCAAATTCCTACCCATTTTGTCAATATTGTCGCCCTGCATAATCATCTTCCTAGAATAACATAACATGTTCTGATTATTTCCAAAGAAATAATAATCTTAAACCAACAAACAAAAACCATAAATGTTTACTTCTTTCCAGGAAAAAATCAATACAGTTATCTAACAGCACAGCATTTTAAAGTATATATTAAAGTTGTCCATGATTATTTTCCTGTCCAGCTAACTACCTCCTGTTTAACATTTTTACCACATTCTGCAGTCAGATACCAAGGCACTTGAATCCGTGCTGTTTTCCTACACAAGAACCTAGTACATTCAGCCCTCTAGTATCCAGCAGACACTACAGCACTTCATAGTACTTGCCCTCACTCACAAACTCTTAGTAGCCCTGTGCCTCTGGTCCCGATTTTTTTTTTTTTTTTTAATGATTTTTATTTATTTCTAGGAGAGAGAGAGAGAGAGAGAGACAGCATGAGCAGGGGAGGGTCAGAGCGAGAGGGAGTCACAGACTCTGAAACAGGCTCCAAGCTCCGAGCTGGCAGTCAGCACAGAGCCCGATGCGGGGCTCGAACCCACTAACCGCGAGATCATGACCCAAGCGAAAGTCGGACGCTTAACCGACTAAGCCACCCAGGCGCCCCTCCTCTGGTCCCAATTTCTAAGTAGACTATAATAACCTTACTTGGGGAGACATCTCTTTTTGATGGAGAGATCTTTGGAAGATTGAAGCTTTTGCTCTACATGTATGAAAGAACACAAGGAAAATTGTATTAGGAGAATAACTATCAAACTTCAACATCATCACCTAGAGGATTTAACCAAGGAGGAAATTCCTAGTCATGCTACTCTCTGTGGAGCTAAGAAATTGTGCTACTGGTTTTCTTGTTTCATGATCAGTATATTTTAAAAACCAGTTCTTAGGCCCAGGATGTCTATACAAAAGGAAAACACAAAATATTTAGATAAAGTAACCTAAGGAGATTGTCAGTTAAGCGTAGCCAGTTAACAAAGTGTTAGCATTGAGAAACTTAAGGAAAATTATTTATTTCAAGGCTTTGTGAAGAAAATATAGATGAAGGAAAATTCTTACAATTACAGACATTTCAAGTTGGAAAAAATGGCTTATCAAAGTTCCAACCCTGACTCCTCTGCTCCCAGTTGCCTCATTCCTTCCTACAGGATGGGTTTCTGTTACCTGAGAAATATGAAAAACCAGAACCATGTTCCAGAACTACCTTATTAGTAAAGTCTCCTTACTGCTGATTTGCTTTATGTTCTTTGTGACCCTGTTTCCTCAGTTCCTACAAGATCTTTTTGATCATTTCATCTGGATTTCAGACTGTGTGTCAACTACCTTGTTGGTTTTCTGTACCCACCTCATCTGCCTTTTAATATCCTTGATCCTTCTTGTCACTCTTACACATGCTTCAAACTCAAGATCCCTGACAATCTGTTCTGTCTTGTGGCTTTTATGGTTTCTCTAGCTCACTATATTCCCTTACCTATTGTGGTCGTGTAGAAATGTATATACCTGATTCTAATAGACATGACACCCACAATTCCTTGACCAAAGAATCAACTATTGAGAAAGATTAATTAACCAGTCTTACTCCAGACCTCTATTTCCTCATGTTTAACATGGGGATTCTCATATCTTTCTCCTAAGGTAGCTTTATTAATTAAATGAGATGACACATGAGAAGCACCTAATGCCTATCCATGTGTAGCTCCCCTCGCTTAATAAGAATTCAAGTATTGACACCAATATGTTTTTCGTTTTATTACTTCTATATTGCTTTGACACATAAATCTAAGAAATTTTTCTGTTTTATGGAATATTTCATCTGTTCTTCCTAAAATAAATACAACATTAAATAAATGTTTTAAATCCCCAGGGAAAGAATTTTGTGCTCTCTTCCCTTGAAAGACTCATTGCCTAGCACCAGGCTGGGCAGGATAGTAGGTGTACAATAAATAATTACTGAAGTGAATTAAAGTGAATGGAGAGCTGCAAGGGTTTTGATGGCTGTTGCCAGACTGCCTGTTACATGTTATTCTTGACAGAATGTCTTCCATGAATTAATGATTCAGAACACCAGGTGGTCAGCCACAAGCTTCCTAAAAAGGGAAAGGAGCAGGAGGAGAGGAGGATTTACACATAAAAGCTTTAAGTTTCACCACAGTGAATTCAAAATCCTCCTTTCTCACTTCCCAAACTAGGCAGCTGGTGTCACAGCTTCACTCCAACCGTGAGGAGTAAGGGTAGCAATATCTGAGTTGTGAGGCATGATGGTACTGGACTCCCATCTCACTCCCACACTGCTTCCAAGTTCTAATGATTTCCAAAGATTCATTTATGCTCAGATTAACCTTGATAAGTAAAATACTTCTGCATCTCCAGTTTTTAAAAACTCAAAGTGAAGAAAAACTATAAATGATTTTAAATCTCTCTAGGAATCAAACTTGGCAAGAATACAGCAATTGGGAGAAAAAATTTATTGGTGTCAAGACTCTTTATTTTATAGTCCTACCCCCTTGAAAGTTCTGAGGGTCATAGAAGGGCAGAATAATCAGTTTGGCCTAAGAACTTTGGAAGACTTTATTGAGCTCATGCCTACCTAGATAATAAGAACAAAGCCATAGCCCTCTCAAGCCTTGCTCCAAAGAATACATATTTTGACAAATTCTTATTTAACATATTTTTAATGTTTATTTATTTATTTAGAGAGAGAGGACATGCACATGAGTGGGAGAGAGGTAGAGAGAGAGAGAGGGAGAGAGAGAATCCCAAGCCGCTCCCACACTGTCAGCGCAGAACTCGACATGGGGCTTGATCCCACTAACTGTGAGGCCATGACCTGAGCTGATATCAAGTGTTGGATGCTTAACTGACTGAGCTATCCAGGTGCCCTGACAAAGACTTACTTAAACATCCACATGTGCGTGCACGCACGCAAGCACGTGTGCACACACACACTTTTCTCATTGAACTATTGAATAATATTCTTACATATAATCATCTCCTCTCATTGTTAAAGCAAACCATCACCAACAAGATGAACTTAAAGAGACCACCAGTACAATCCTTATCTGCAATTTAAATCATTTAACTGCAGATCTCATCTTAGCTTTTGGAGAGCTCTTGGTATCTTATGATGTACAGCATCTGTCCATATATGGGAACATATTTTCAAATGGATTGTACTCTGCTTGACATCTCAGCTTACATCCTCTCTATGCCTAGTGGAAGTAGATCAGAAAAATATGATGATATAAATCCTACACATTAACTTGATAAAGGGAGAAGGTAAGATGCTATAATGTTTTAAGAAAAGAGAATGTACAGATTATCAATAGTTGATCCTATTTAATAATTAAGAAATTATAGGATGGAATACCATGGTGAAAAATGTGCAGACATATTTGAACCCAGACCCCCATCACCTAAGTGGACAGTCCAAAGAGCTAATTCTAATCACTTATCTAGTGGGAATTACTCCTGCATATATGTCAGAACTTCTGCAAGTTCCTTTGATAACTTTGTTCTGTACTGATGCTTTGGGGGCATATCTTGGAGAATGATCTTAGTAGAATGTAAGACAATAAGATGAGCCTAATCTAAAATTTTGGTGTTTTTATTTCTTGAGTAGTAGTGTTACTACAGGTCTATTTGAAATACTGATACTTCATTTTAATTTAAAAATGAGGACACCTGGGTGCACCTGGGGCACCTGGGTGCCTCAGTTGGTTAAGTGTCCAATTTTTGATTTTGGCTCAGGTCATGATCTCAAAGTTCATGAGTTTGAGTCGTGCATTGGGCTCTGCACTGACAGCACAGAACCTACCTGGGATTCTCTCTCTCTCCCTCTCTCTTTGTCCCTTCCCTGCTCTCTTCCCCTCTCAAAATAAATAAATAAACTTTAAAAAAGTGAGGACACCAGATAACAGCAAGATACAGCCAAGTTAGTCTTTCTGGGCAAAGACCAACTGTTGGTGGGGATGTAGAGCAATTGGAATTCATAGACTTTGACAGTAGGAATACAAAACAGTGTAGCCACCATTGAAAACAGTTTTGTATATTTTTATGCAGTTACATATACACTTGCTATACAATGAGAAATTACACTCCTATATATTTATCCAGTAGAAATAAAAACTTACTGTATTTTGATATGAAAAGTCAAATGATCATCATAACATAGTTCATAACAATATGAATAATCTCTCTAGGAATAAAACTTGGCAAGAATACAACAGCTTGGAAGAAAAAATTTTACTGGAAACATGAATGAATAAATGAATGAACCAAAAATGTTTATGATTAGGTGATAAAAATATGGATTGCTTTTGCTTCTTTTTGAAATTCTTCATATTCTAAATTTTGTACAGAGAACTTATATTACCATTAAACTAAGGAAACAATACATGCTTTCGCTGGCCCAGCAATTTCTAATATGAAGAAGGCTAAAACCTCTCAGACTATCCCAGGACTTTAGGCTGTGCTAAATCTAGGAAGAGCCTCAAAATTCAGGGTCCAAGAATGGGAAGGACCTGGTGCAGGGTTTAATGTCACTTATGTCAGTGCTGAAGTCGATGAGGCTGAGATGGAAGAGTCCAAGGGGTGAGCGGTATGTAGCCTTTAGAGAAAGACCTAATGCAAAGCCAGGGCCGGCCACCCAACTGAGTCATCTTCCCACATGTACTGGGAAGATAAACTGCATCTAGTGGCCAAGCAACCAGACAGATTCCTAGAAATCTGTAGAAGGGAATGTGAGATGAATGGGTAAGTGAGGCAAGAAACCTGGAACACATTTCTGAAGCAAAGAAAAGATCACAGCAATTCCCTTTTTGTGGGGAATTTACACCCTCAGCATGGGTAGAGAGGCAAGTTAACACCAGGAGGATCATGTTATGGCTAAAAGACCACTGGAATTGTTGCCATGAGACCAGTGTGAGCTCAAAGAAAAGTATATCTTTTGGATCTTCATTTCCTCCTGTGTAAAACTAACAGCTTAACTGATCTCTTTAGTTTTGGGTTTTTTTTTTTCTTTTCCATTAAGACATTCTGTGTTCTCTCATTCTAGGCTGAATGCCTAAGATGCTCAACAAAATAAATTTATTTTTAAGAGATAGATACAGGAGGGAAGTAACTCACCTGTCTTCCTTCCTTCTTTCCTTCCTTTCTTCCTTTTTGCAAGTATGCTCCACACCCAAAGTGGGACTTGAATTCATAACCCTGAGATCAAGAGTTACATGCTCTACTGACTGAGCCAACCAAGTGCTCCTCACCTGTTTTTATTTCTAAAGCAAAGTAGATTTTCCAACTTTCAGATAACACCTTGACACATGCTCGATAGTTTCTGAGTAAACTTGCTTTATACATGATGAAACATACTAAATTAAATTGATTCTAGTTAATCTAAAAGCCATAGGCATCTGACACGTTCCCACACAATTGAAGATATTAGAAGGCTTTCACTCTGCTAATGCTTGATACTAGAAATACTTGAAAGTCAAACACATGTCATTTATTTTATGACTCATTTTTAACTACTTGGGAAAAAATTCATCTAGTATTTGTGTGTCAGTGCTATGAAAAAAGACAAGTATTATGGAAAATATTGAAACTCCCTCTGTAGAACATAAGAGATAACCACATCTAAAATAATATTCTGGACATCTTCTATATTAGCTCTTTATTCCCAAATTCCTTTGTCCCTGAAACAATCCCATTATGAAACTTCTCTACTCTTGTCTGTTGGAGGTAGGTGGGAGAGGTTAGGTCTTTAGTTCTACCTTAAGAACATCTTGTTGTAAGACTTGCTCAGACACTGGTGACCTAGCATCATCTGCTGCAACACCTGGCATAAAATCTGCTTTAACCTGGGTTGACACTATTCAGTCCCCATCCCTGGAATTTACCTGACTGATTCTCTTGTCCTGGATATTCTTTTTTTTTTTTTTTTTTAATTTTAATTTCCAGTATCCTTAGGGTCACAAAGAGAAATTAATGCACCGATTACCTTCAGGAGTAATGGTTTTATGGAAGGTATTCTCTGTATGGAGTAATGTGGAAAGCAATGTTACATTGCACCCAGGGCATGCAAGACTTAGATATATACAACAGCTTATGTGACTACCAAAACAATAAGCATTGCTCAGAAAAACAACTACTCTCTCCCCACCCCCCGTTCTTCTATTAAGTTTACACTAACAAGAAGGGATGACATGATTGTACCAGTTTTTACCACCTAATGTGAATCTCTGAGGTACCTGACCTCTCTTGTGTTCAGATAAGGTACCAAAATCTGGCCAAACCAGCCACAGCCTGGGCAGCAATATTGGTTTCATTTAACCTAAAGACACAGTCGTATCAAGTGAGCCTGGAGAGAATTGGGTAGGATCTCTTACTTCCAAAAAAAAAAAAAAAAGGCACAGTGTAAATTAGAAGGTACTCTGGGGCTTTATGAACTTTCTAAATGATTAGATTGCATATGAATAGGAAGTACAATTTGTAAACAAAGGTACTAGGAAGCTCATAAGGATCTCTGCACGCTCTTCCATCTGCTACAGGAGCCACTTTTAGCAGATGTAGATCCTTAGGGGATGTAAAAAGTCTTTCCTGCTGCCTCCACTCTGGCTTATTTAGAAAGATTATCTGTCAGATCAGGTCAGTTGTATCTGTTCTGCAAAGAGGTTTCACTAAGGATAAACAATTGTGAAATTATGCCCATATGCTTTAGAATATGACTTACTCTATAGGAAATTGATATAATGCCATTTAAATCTAAACTATAAGCAAAATAAATATACCTTTCACTTTTTGCCAATCAAGTGCTGAAGTCTTTTAACCAGAGGCACATCTAAGTCTTCCTAAATTCATTCTCTAAAAAATGAAATGCTAGCTCTACAGAGTTGAGTCTGGCTTCCCACTAAAACTACCCATTCCAATGCTAAATTTATCATGTGACTTTTGGTGGAAGTAGATAGTGAAATAAGATGTTTAATGATATGTGTATCATCTACTATTTATATATTTTGTGATTATATATTTAAATTTATTTCTTATCTGTGTTTCCTATATGCTAAGATTGGGGGTTTTTTAATCTTTTCTACTTGTTGGATTTGTCAAGGTTTGGTTTTCCTCCCTTTGCTTTAAAACCATTTGAGAAATTATCCATGTTATGTCTGCTATTTTAGTGGTAAACCCTAAATTTATAACCTATAAACTTCACTTAATTATCTTAACTTTGCCTATAGTTATCGTCTTCCTTTATAAGAAGGCCTTTAAAATGCTGTAAATATGATCACCCCTCTCTGTCCTACAAAAAGCTATGTTATCTTGTTTTTAAAATGAAAACTATTACTTATTTTTTATGTTATTCATATTTACTCATATCTGTCTCAATTTCTTTATTGGCCTTGATTTTAGCATTCAACTCCTTTATTCTTGGCTCACTCTTTCTCCCTGTGATATACACTGTTTAGTATTTCTTTTAGTAAGTGCATGTAAGTAATAAAATACCTCAACATTGTATGTCTGGAAATATCTTTTGCCTATACTCATTCTTGAATAAGAGTTCAGAATCTTATAGAACTCTAAATTAATAACTATTTTGGTTCAACAGTTTAAAAATATTCCATTATCTTCACACCTCTGTGCTGCTGATGAGAAATCTGCCATGAGGTCTAATCATCATTCTTTACAGATACTGTACTGTCTGCCTGTAGTTCCTTTCATTATATCCTTACTGTCTACACCAGTGTGCCCACATATGCACAGCTTTGTTTTATAGCTGAAGAGACAGGAAGTCTGTCTGAATAAAATGTAATATTGAAGATTAATTTCCTTTAATGCACAGAGATTATATCAATGTTCTCAGTGTTTTCACTAAGTCTACATTCAACCTCTTCCATTCATTCCTTTACAGTGCAGTGGCTATACGATAGTTTACAGCAATCATTTAAAATATAAATCTTACTGTGTCACCTTCCTAATTAAAATATTAAAGACTTTCCTGTGTTCCTAGAATAAGGACCAGAATCCTAAACAAGATCTGAAAGGCCCTAATGATCTCTCTAGACTTATCCTGGACCTTTCTCCCCTTTGCTCTCTGACATTCAGACACATTGGCCTCCTGTAAGTTCTTCCTCGCTTTTGCCCAGTTAACTTCCAGTCACTCTTGAGATCTCATTTCATTATTACTACTAAAATGAAGTCTTCTCTGACCCCTGGCAATATATCAGTTCTTTCTAAGACATGCTTTCACAACTGCCTGCACTTTGTTTCAAAGGGTAGTAGGACAATAAATATATGACCATATGATTTTCTATCTCGTCCATTTAAGGGCAGAAATCTCTGTTTTGCTCAATATTGTCATCCTAGAATACAGCATAATTCCTGCCACTTTGTGATTATCTTAAAAAGCTAATAATAAAGCAATACTTTTAAAACTACCAGTTATGTTCTTATTTATTTCTCTTACATGCATGGAAGAAGGTATCTACTGCCTATTAACCTAAGAAAATTGCTTATTATCATTTCCATCAACCTTTAAGCCCTTTAAATTTGCAAATTTTATTATATGGAACTATGTTTTTAACGTAGTTAATCATCACTTATCACCCTAAAAACAGGTGTAAGGTCAGCAACATGATGTTTTACTTTTGAAGTGCTTCTCAAAGGAGATCGCTGATGCCTTTTAAATTTTTTGTATATAATTTCTTGGTGTTTGACTTGGTTTTTGCCAAGTCATATAATTAAAAATTCATCATACACATGTACAGGAGAGTAAATGGTCTTCAGAAAGAAAAAAAAAAAGCCCTACTGTTTAGGATCATAAACTCAGCTAAGCAGGAAGCTGCCATCTGGAGAAATGATTTTCACACTCTCTGAGTGAAGTGGCCACATATTACCAAGTGACATGCCTCCTTCACTCCTTTCCTAATTAGATGCAATTTTCTTTGAAGGAGCTTTTTATTAAAGATATAATTGTACTGATATAATCCAAGTAAAATGCAGCTTGACAGATGGAAGAAGATAGAAGATAGCTTAATACCACTTGTACAAAATAAAGTGTTACCAGCCAGAGATTCCGTTCAACATTAGTTCTTATTTAAGAGCTGATTTTCCCCCTTAGTTTACACTTCTGTCAAAGTTATAATTTGAAATCTCTAGCTCACTTTTTCAAAAAAAATAAAAGAATCAGCAATCTTCAGTTTTCCACTGAACAAATGTGATTCCTCACCCCACCAACACCCCCTCAAAGGTGCACACATGAAAAATAAATTTTTTTGTTTGTTTTCTTCTCCACCTCCCCCTCCTTCTTCTGTGAGCAGTGTTGATGGATTGACCAACAAATTGGACTAGCTCTTGTCAAATCGGTACAGCAAATATCCCATAGCACTTTAATAACAGAGTAACTATGTCAAGTTCGTCAAAGGTAACAACTTCAAGGGCTGTATAAAATTGGATATGTGTGTGTGCACACATAAGATGTATATACTGAAAGACACATGTGTGCATACACATGTACAATATATACGTATGTTTGCACATATATGTATATATGAGATACAGACTGTATAAATACACTATACTACCCAGTCTGCTTGGATATGTGAGAGTTAAATGAAAGTCAGTGGGCAGGATTGCCAGGTAGCTCACATGACCTTCCCTCTTTCCCCTGCTTCTAGTCTGGAGCTCTTCCAGAGTAGTTCAAACTCAAGCAGAAATCTAAGTCAGTCTCAGGAAAATGGAAATTGGAATCACATGCTAAGATTGCCAGAGCAGAAAGATGGATGAAACATGAGGCCCTGGTGACTGTGGATCTCCCATGTCAGCCCTAGACCACCTGCCTCTGGACTTCACAAGAGAAAAATAAACGTCTATAATGTGCATGCCACTGTCACTCTGGGTTTCTGATATAGCAGCTCAATGTATATCCTCGCACAAATATGTTATAAAAAAAGATACTTTGCAGCCAATGCCATATATATGTGTATATATACAAGAAGATAGTGATTTCAAAAGTGCTCTCTCTTCCATATTGGGTCTTTGAGGGACATATGTTTCTTCCCTGGAAAATTCTGGAAGTCCTGTCTAGTCCCACAACAGTCACCACTTTCTGTACATTATCAAAGCAGCTAGTTATCCATCACCATCGGATTTTCCAGGTGTGACTCAGATCCCCATCCACTCTGGTGTTTGTATTGCATGTGACACACACTGACCTTCTCAAATCCCTTTCCTTGGGCTTCAGGGGACAGTGTTCTTCAGCCCTCTTCCCTAGAACTCGATATGCATCATTCTCCAAATAAACCTCCCATTCTAATTTCTAGCTCTCAATACTTTTATTTCATTGGTGTGAGTGAAGGGATAAGAGGCTGGTAAATTGTTTCTTGATACTTGTCTATAAATTTTGCTTATGGTCCAGCACCTTCTTTGACATGTATTACCTTTTGTCTTATGGTGCCCCAGCCAAATTTCCATTTGAAACTAAATAAATGTTAGTTATTATTATCACCCAAGGAAAGGGAGCATAAGTACTGGCCGTGGGGATAGTGATCAAAAGAAATTTTAGTTTTATCTGTTTTAATTTTTAGAGGAATAATTAAGTCACACATTATGTGTAAATTTTAAAATATTTTTAAAGTAATTCTTTTCATGGAAAATAACTTATTCCAGTGTTATTTGTTACCTATGTCCTCCTTTTCTCAGTCTGCATTGCTACCTCTGCATATATCAAGTTTTCACAGATGTTGGTCTGTTTCTGAGTGCTTTGTTCTAATTTGGTCAATATGCTTATTTCTGTGCCAATATTGCACTCTTCTAGTTATCACAGCCTTCTACAAACTCAACATCTAATAGAGAAAATAACATGACAGCCCTTTACAAAAATTTTAGGATCAGCATCTCAAAACAATAATCAATGATTTGAGACTCATTCCTTATTCCCAACCCCCAAAGTCTAGGAAAGAAGACGAAAGAGGTTTGCTATAACTAAACATATGCATCCAACTTTTTCTCTCTCTGTTGAAGTGCTTGTCTCCTCTCTATTCTCAGGTAATTGATGGTGATGTTAGCCAATCACAGACTTTCTTGTGGGAGACACTGAGTAATAGTTTTCCTTCTAATCTGTAATAGAGGTTGGTATTAAGTAGCATGCATGTAAGAGTGTCTCATGACTTAATGAAAAATAGAGAGATATAATGGCTAGAAAAGGTCCCAAGGTCTGTTTCATTACCCTTGTTATATGATACATAAATTACTATGTGGAAGTAGTGAAATGGCCTATAATACATCATGCTCTTTCAGCAGCTGTTTAACAAGCCCATATCTTCACAGTTGAAGAAAACACTGTAATGTGGAAAATGCTCAACAAAGTCCCTAAATAATTTTTTAAAGAATTTGGCAAGGCTCATGACGTACTCTTTCTTTTACATTTCTCATTTAAAACTGTGGTCATCTAAAGATGAAACCCCTATATTTGTACTATATTCACTACTGGGAATGCTGCAATGAACCAAATAGAAAAGGTCTGTGGATAAAATTTTAATTATCTTATTGTCTGTGTAGGGTCATCAGAGTCTGTCCTGCTTGCCCTAAATGAGGTGGCCATTTCCTTTTTGCCATCATCTTTTCTCTGAATATACCTCCACTCTGACACATTTGTCTTAACACAATTACTTATTTCCATCCTTGATAATAATTTCATTCATTATCTCTCTAAAGCTTCTTTTCTTCTTTTCTCACTGAGGTTTGAATATTAATTTCTTCCTTATACCATAATATTTTCTCTAAGTCTTTTCCTACCACTAGTTGGGCTCATAGGGGTTTTCCTCAGGAGAGTATAAATTTAATCATTCTCTGTATCTCCAGTTTCTGGCCTAATGCAAGGAACACTGGAATCCACAAATAAAGAATGAGTTTGCTCAAGTTTTCATCAATCACCTCCATGGAAAGAACTCCAATATTTTAAGTAGTATTTAGATATTTCTATCTGGATGTCATTCTATCTCCAAATATCCAATAATTTGGAAACTGAAGTCATCATCTTTTCTCACCACTGCCTTTCCCTCAATCAGATCCCTTTCTTGACTTTTTCCAATACTTAGCCATCATTATTTTGAGTCAGTCCTAACTCATTGACTCTGTTTTTTCTCATGTTATATTTAGTTAGTCATCAAGTTCAGTTGAGATTTTTATCCTGATATTTCCTACAACAATCCTTTCCTTTCTTTTTCCAAATTGAAGGTGTGCATCTTCTCATGCCTGACCTATTATGTAAACACCAAACATGGTGACTCATAGCCACTCAAAGGATGCTTATTAATGAGAGACCACATGTGCAGGTGTAAACAGTAAATTATATGTTCACCCTACTTTTTGAAAGGATGGGAAGTTGTCATGAAGGGATGCATGAACAGATCCATGGTCCAGATGCCTCACTTGTTATATCTGTTAAGAGCTGGAGAATTCAGCAAGTTTCATTCACTGATGATGTTTTTGCCACCAGGCTGGTCTCAGAGGAATTTTTAAAGTTCATTGACAGGGACACCATTAGTAAAGGTGGATATTGTAATAGTCCTCTGAACTCATTTATTTGCCCATTTATTTTTTTAAGAATCTCCCTTATCCTCTCCATGTCCACTGACCTACCCCACTTTAAACATACCTCCCTTTAATTCTCACTATCCCGGAGTATTATTCAAACTCAAGGTTTCCCACTTTTCCACTGAATCCTATCCTCTTAGATTCACACTCTTATAAGGTAAAAGCTAATCAGATTCACTCACCCACTAATTCTATAAATATTTAATAAACACCTCCTATTTCTAAGATTGTTTTAGGCACTGGAAAGAAAAATTTGCCCTTCCAAATATATGCTGGCTACTTTGCTAACTACTCTCCCTGCCCCCACCAATTTGTCAAGTTCATAGAAAGATTAAAAGCATGATTGTGGTTAAGAGCATGATCAGAAGACATCATGGGTTCAGATATTACTTATAGCACTCTCAGGATGTGAAGTAATGCATTTACTTAAATTTTCTGTGTTCAGTTGCATCATCTATAATAATAATAATAATAATAATAATAATAATAATAATAATAATAGTATTTTCCTCAGATTGTGTAGTAAACATTATAGGGGAAAATACCTCAAATTGTTAAAGTAATCCTGGTACAAATCAAGCATTCAAAAAATTCTGGCTATTAAGGGACAACCCTAAATGCTCTGGGCATTTCAGGTCTTGAGATATGTTAGAGTAGAGATATAGAAGTTACACTAACGTGCTATTCCAGTTACAACCCTTTTCTTTTTGTGTATTATGTGTGGTTGATTGATATGATTATTTGATTGATTGGTTGATGGCCTGGGATGGTGAGTAGGTTTTAGTCATTAATTGATACAGAAGTTAAGCACAACTGATTCCTAAAGTCAGACAGAACTGAGTTCAGATCTTTCTTTGCCACTTATGTGCCAAATGATCTTATAAGAAATGGAATTATTCATTCTATAATCATTCTTCATTTAAATCTGCATTTCAGACACTATTCTAGGCCCTAGGGATACATCATTGAACAAGAGAGATGTGATCTTGGCACTACCAGGGCCTACAGTTTGGTGAGGAGAGAAGGAAACATGTAAACAAATAAATAGAAGAAATAGTTTTAACAACCTCCCAGAGTGATTGTGAGGATTTATAAATTCTCCGGGAATGGCAGTTGCCTGAATGAGAGGAGAGCTCATAGTCTAACATGGGAACTAACCATGTAATAGATACTGGTCATACAATACAAGCAATGATAACAGTAAGCAGCATTACTATGGAGACTGGGAGAAAGTGAGACCCCCATCATGGTAGATTCTGAGCCATAGGCAGGAGTAGAATAATGACTGGCTAAAGTGAGGAATAAGCTTTCAGAGATCAGCTTTGCCATTCAAGGCCATTCTGTCTTCCATTTAATCCAAACACTGCTGCCTGAATTATTTTCCAAGTCGGTTTGTTTCATTACATTAGACCACTCCTAAATATTTTATTGTCTTAGATCTCTCTTCACCTAATGTCCAAAGCAGTATTATTCTAGATGCTCTTTTCAACCTTTCAGGAAACATTATTAGATTTGAGAGCTCAACCCAAAGGAGTTGGCGAGTGCTAATCTGCTGCCCATTCTCCTTTTGGTCTTTATTCTTCTGGGTAAATCTTTTTTTTTTTTTTATGTATGCTACCTCCTCTTCCACATCTTTCTCTGTACTTCTTCCATCTCCTAATATCAAATTCATCTTCAGGAAATTCTACCTGGTGGGAAATTACAGCAATTCCCAACCTAAACAATTTTGGCAAAAGTCCAACTTCTAGCAATTGATGGATCACTCTGGCCTCTAAGCTGGACAGTGCAGAGCTACCTCAAAGAGCTCTTACAGGAAAGCTGGTGGATGTAAACAAAATTACATCATTGAAAGGAATGTAGTGCAAACACCAAAACCAGTATCTGGACTTTTAAAAATGCGTCATTAAGTTTTGTTAGGCCCCTATGAAAATCTAAAGTGATTTACAAAAAAATATTTTTTAAATGCCTAGGGAATCTATGTGGACAAACACTTGTCACTTTAAGGATCTTCTTTCTTCTTTAGGATTGAAACATAAGGGTGTATGTTATATAGAATTATAACAATTTATAATTTGACAATTACCAAGCAATAAAAAAACCTAGGATTTCTTTGAGATGTAGATACCAGAAAAAAATTATCTCATTTTGGCCCTCTAACATTGACTTCAAGGCCTACATTAACCTGTGGATAGCTTTTTGTCTTTTTACTCCACCTGCACCATCAGATGTCAAAATGAGGTCAGCAGCACAAGAGTAAAATAATATTTGGACTGGAATATCTGTAGCTTACTGAAAAAGTTAGTAATCTAATTATTGCTTAAACTTTTCATATGACCACAGGTATAAATATTGCACTAAGTTTCCTTGAAGTTGATATTGCTATAGACGTCTAGGCTGGTAAATGATGTGAGCTAACTCATTTGGTTGAGTTTCATGACTGTGTGCTCATGACATTGATGAGAGAAACAGTTACATTGAAAGGGATTCTCTCCGTTGTCTTCTCTTCTCTCCATCATCACTTGCTCTAGGAGACCCACTATAAACCAGGCTGATAACTCCCAAATCTGTGTTATCTATATCACCTCAAGCTCCAGGCTACAACTATGTAACTGCTGCCATAGGTCCATGAAATACATCATGTCATGTATTGAATAAATTCATTATTTTTCCTAACAAATAATATCTGCCTGCCCTAATGTCTTGGATTAATGCTCTATTATTATGCAGACAGTTGTACAACTAAAATTTCTTATTGCTTCCCAGGAATTCTTGATTATGTGACAATGTCCAAACTCCGATGTCCAGGGGAGTAGGATTGCAGTAGATAAAATCTAAATATCTATCTTAAGAAAGTCCTTTGGGGGGCATCTGGGTGGCTCAGTCAGTTAAGCACCTGACTCCTGGTTTTGGCTCAGGTCATGATCTCAGGGTGTGTGAGTTCAAGACTCACATTGGGCTCCACACTGTCAGTACAGAGCCTGTTTGGGATTCTCTCTTTCTCCCTCCTTTCTGACCCTCCCCTGCTCATGCTCACTCGTGCACACACTCTCTCTTTCTTTCTCTCAAAATAAATAAATAAAACTTGAAAAAATTATTTTAAAAAAAGGAAGAAAGTTCTTTGACTTGAGCAATACTATCATAATTCTCTGCAGGCTTTTGATAGTTTGCTAAAGACTGAATAACCTGTCACAATCAAAAAGCTCACTTCAAGTATACTGTCCTTTTTGTGTGGCTCAGAGATGCTTTTTTTCCCCTCTACTTTTAACTGAATTCCATAAATATTTGATTTTCACTGATTTTCCCATTAATGTCCTCTATTTGTTCTGAGACCTACTTCAGGGTACGACATTGCATGTAGTTATGTCTCCATAGTCTCTTCTGTTCTCTGACAACTTCTTAACCTTTTCTTATCTTTCACAGCCTTGACAGTTTGAGGATCACTAGTCAGGCATTTGTACAATGTTCCTCAATTGAGGATTTATCTTCTATTTTTCTGATGATTACACTGAGGCTTTTGATTTTGGGAAAAGTGCCACTTCACAGAGGTGAAGTAAGTACCTTTCTCGTGTGCTACCAGGGGACACATGATATCCATGTGGTGTTGATGTTAACCTTTATTGTTTGGTTCAGGTGGTATCTGCCAGAATTCTCCACAAGAAAGTTACTATTCCCCCTTTCCACACTCTTACCATGAATGTGTTTTTTCTTTAAAAGACTCGGGTTTTGTGATAAACTTTTGTTTACTTACTTTTCTTTTTTTATTATTCTCTAATACGTAGGATCTTCTTACAGGAAAAAAAAGGGAAAAGCAAACATATTTGGTTTGTTTTTCCTGGAAACTAACAAAGTCATCTTTTCACAAATATTTTTAAAATATATAAATATAACTCAACCCAGTGCTGACTGTTTCATATAGGACATCAATATCATGACTCATCGTTGTAATGCATTTGAACTACTGTTGTCATTGATTGACTAGGTTTCCTAGAACTTATAAAAGCTCACTTATATTGGTAGTTTTTATGGCATTAATCAATCAAGAAAGCACTCAGAAATTGCCCCCTTTTTGTGCAGAAAAGCATGTATAATATATTTATGTGAAGTTTTTGAAAAGGTCTAGCAAAAAAATCTGAAATATATGATGAATTCTGGTTTACTTCAGAGGAAAGATTAATATAAAAGTATAATTTCATTTAAAATATATATAACCCTAAAAGTTCCTCTTGTCAGTGAAAATATTTATATGCAATAATACATTATCTGTGACATATTTTTTAAAGTTAAAATGTTTACTTTTTCTCCCTAATGGTTGTCTAGCTCAAGGCTTGTCGAGCATATTCACCTGAGTTATAGCTGTGTACTTCCTGAACTTTTAGAGCTAAATAGGATGTTTGCAAACATAATTCACACCTGTCAGAGACAAGGTCAAATAATTGAGAAGAGTAATTTATAATATTAGGCTTGAAATAATATTGTAAAGAGCTTTACCGTACGTTTTGATAAGTTCCTCAGGAAAAAACAGAGTCATGTCATCTTATATCCATAGAATATTTGTGTAATTGCCACAACAGCATATGATTAAATTTTTGAAACCTAGAGTACACATTAAGAATGTAATAGGAGGTGTACCTGGCTGGCTCAGTCAGTAGAGCATTAGACTCTTGATATCAGTCATAAGTTCAAGCCCCACATTAAGCATTGAGCTTACTTTAATAAATAAACAAACAAACAAATAGAAAAGCAAACATGTATGCCTCATTTTAAAAAAGGATACAAGGGAGACATCAACTTACAACTAAGTGATATTTGATATTAGAATTCAGGTATGGCTGCTACAGACTTGCAAGATCCCATTGCATTAAAGTTCTGCTAGACATTGGGGTACAAGGCAGAACATTGGTGTTCATGAGACAGGATGTTGCACAAAAAAGGAGAAGGGCATCTTTTCAGCTTCTGTGGACAATAAAGCGTAACTTTCATTGAATCTGTAGTTCAAGAACAGGGTGTCCACTGGCACTAAAGTTTCAAGGCATTAGCTGTGGTTGTGGAGGCAATGACAACACACAGCTGTAGAAGCATCAGCTGGTGGCCGAGATGGAATAATGATGTCCTATATGTGCTGCTGTGAAATAAATGCTAACATGTGGCTAGAAGGTCTCAACAGTGCATTTGGTGGAAGTCAGAGAAGGTGGACAGACCCAAATTCATTTGATTCTGAGGCCACTTTTTCTTAATCACTATGCTATCATGCTAGTTAGCTTGCTCAAAAGGGATCAGACAAACCACTTGGTTCATTGTCAAGAATCTGACATGCATGCCAGGACCAGCAACAAAACTGGAAATAAATGTTTAAAGTCCAGATATGAAGAATTTGATAATCACATACTGGTATCTCTAACTAAACTCTCCAGTTATTAAATAGTTAAGTAGCAACAAATGAAATAATGCATCACATTACATGCATGTATTTTATTGTGTTTTTTTCTTCCCCTTGCAATTTGTCAAGAATATTAAGAGCAGTACATAAAGTGACCACTTGGTGTCAGGAGCTACTAACTGTTCCTATAAAAGAAACCTTTTCAGTGTGGAAAAGAACCACAAAGAATGGTTTTTAATGGCTTGTCTACCTAATTTTCTCCAACTTTAATATTTTAACTACTCAACATTTTCATGAAATTCCCAAAAATTTGGCTTAAGATGTTCATAATTAGAACTATTCTGAATTTACTGGTAAGCTGATTAATAAATCTCAGCTGCATATTAATTTAAAATTTGCATTGATCTATTTATAGAGTCTACTTATAATAAGTAATCACTCTAGGGATACTTGGGCTTATGTCCTCCTCTACACTATGATAGGGATAGTCTAGAAAGAATGAAGTGAAGAAGAAGGAGAAGGAGATTTGGTGTCCAGCAACCCTCGCTTTAATAGTCCAGCCAACTTTTAGTTATATGATCTTGGATAAGTAACTTGAGTTTCTGTTTCCTCATTTGAAAAATGAGGCTAATAATACACACCTTAACATAATTATTGTATTGATTAAGTGACATAATCAGTATTTGTTAAGTGTTCCACCTGTTGTCTGGCATAGAGTGGGTGCTTACCAAATTACATCTAATATTATTTTATAGTGAGTTAATATCATGTAGATATGCCTATTTGAATGTTCTATGATTCTAGTGTCTAGAATTTTCCGAGATTTTCTTCACTCTGTTAAATTCTACTCAATGAGAAACCAGAATGAATCAATATCTGATGTTTATTTCATTAATTATTATTTCAGTTTTCAAAACTATTTTAAATATTAGGAATGAATTGATTGAATCATCTCTTATGCCCTTTCATCAATATAATACACTAATATTAGCAATTATTTAGAGACTTTATTTACCCATGTTTTTCTTTTATATGTTGTATCCTCCAACTTATATATCTCGGTCTTTTATAAACTTTAGTTTGTCCTCAAATTTATATCATTTTTTATTTTTTCATGGTCCAAGAAACTGAGAAATATTTCCCAAAATGGATAAAAGGAACTATAAGTTGTACTGGAAATTCTGAGGATGGGGAAATTAGAGAGTGTATCTAAGTTAGGCTTTTGCTCCTGAGCCCCCATTTTAATAGACAAGAAAGTATCAGAGGCAGGATGAAGAAACATGTTCCCAAGTAGACAAGGTTAAGTTTTGGCACCATATTCTTTTTTGTTTTTTAATTTTTTTTCCTTTACAAATAGTTTATTGTCAAGTTGGTTTCCATATAACACCCAGTGCTCATCCCCACAAGTGCCCCTCTCCGTGCCCATCCCCTCTCCCCCCCCAACCCCCCTCCCCCCACATCCATCAGTCCTCAGTTTTTGTCAGCATTCAAGAGTCTCTCATGGTTTGCTCTCCCCCTTTCCCCCACTATTTCCCCCCTTCTTCTCCTCCATGGTCCTCCATTAAGTTCCTCCTAATCCTCCTATACGTGCAAACATATGATATTTGTCCTTCTCTGCCTTACTTATTTCGCTCAGCATAACACCCTCAAGGTCCATCCATGTTGCTACACAAGTTGGCACCATATTCTTATTTAGGACTTTCCTTTACTTTTTCCCTTTGACTATTCTCATTATAGTGGAATATAGTGTAATCATTAGAGGTGGACTTAGAATCAGACAAACCTAAGTTCAAATCCCTGCTTTGCCACTTTCTTGCTATGATACCCAGTTTAAGGTACTAATTTTCTCTGAGCCTTAGTACATAATAGAAATACATACAGTGATGTAATGAGTAAATAAGAAAATATATGTCAGTCTCTCACAAAGATGCCTGAAGTATATTTAGAAAGCAGTTAGTCAGTCAACCACGTGTACCTTTGCTCTAGAGAGCAATATGAAAGCTACTTAAATTGGAATTACAATTGTTGAAAAAACTGATTTTTGGACTAGATGGTCCAGTTGAAGAACCAAACTTAGGCGCCCTTATGTCAATGAAGATGTTAAGAAAACTTATGACCCCAAAGTTGTTTTTAATCTTGGCTCCATAAATATGCCACTTTTATTGGAAATGTGGGCTCTTTCTAGAAGAGAAGAAATATTGTAGGAGGACAGAGAATATGTTGAGACTAGTTATAAATTTTAATCCAGTTCTACTGGTTAAGACCAAATCATGTATGTATTTTGTTCTTTCTGTGGGGCTGACAATAGAACTTGTATCTACAACCACCCGAAAATGGTACAATGTAGAGTGAGATCTCTTGCAGAGATAGGGGGAAAGACTTTTGAGTGGTGGTTTGGATGGTTTCTAGAGATAACACGTTTTGCTCAGGAAGCAAAATTCTGCACTTATGAGAGAGAACTCAAGTGGCCTTGCGGGAAGAATTCTGCATGTGGACTCAAAGCCAATTAAATTGGTGTTTCCATGAAAGTCTGCCTGATGTCCCAGAATATGGATATGGAAGGATTTACAGTGACTGAAATATACATAATGACTCATGTAACAGCTCCTTAGGATGGATTATGCTAAGCATGCCCTTTGATTTCTGATTAGGAGAATTGCCTCAATGTGCTGTCCACCAGGTAACTGTATAAAGAAGCTTTCAGGCAAAGAATATCTAAGTAAATTTCCTGAGGAATTGTATAGTTCAAAGTAACAACCTAAATTCTTGTTGTTTGTAAATACAATTAGGACTAAGGGAAAGAGGTATCCCGTGGCTAGAAACAAAATATGTGTAAGGGGAATACTTAAGGAACCTTATCATCTTGGGAGGTAGGGGTTAACTCCACAAGATTGTAATTATTTGGCTTAAAAAATGTCACACTTTACTGTCCTGATCTGGACACATTCCAGGGCCAGGACAGAGTTTGGATAGGAGACTTAAATAGAAAGAGAAAATGTGATATGGTCATAATAATGGCTGGATGTTTCACAGGCACCAGGTAAGTGATCTAAATTCCAACATAGTGGAAATTGCAGATGGTCTAAATAATTTTTTGGTTGTGACAGTGATGACTACCTTGTGGCTCTAGGTCCCCATAGTTTTTTTTTTTTTTTTTCTGCATCCCAGCAGTTACAGGTTTGGAAGAGAAAGAGCTTAAACTAGGGTTATCAGATTTACTTAATGCCCAGTTAAAATTGAATCTCATATGAGCAATGATTTTTTTTTTTAGTATAAGTATGTCCCAATATTTCACGGGACATACTTATAATAAATTTTTGTTTGTTTATCTGAAAGTCATTTATCTAGGTGTATAGTATTTTATCTGGTAACCATATTTAAGTACTTACATTAATGTGTTTGTTAATAAGAAATGACTATAGTGGCTGTCTGGCTCTACCTATCATTTTCTCTAGAGTATCTCAGAAGAGGTATACTCATTCCCAATAAAAGCAGATATGGGAGCTATTTTCTGTCAGTAGATGGTCTATGAGAAACACATACTATTAAATATTAAAAACCTCTTTTGTGAGATTTTTATAACGTTGAAAGTGTCTAACACAGAAATGAAGATTTAGAACTTCCCTCTCTGCCTATAATTGGATATCAAAACTACCAAAGTATAGCAATAGAAGTAATAGGATTGGCTATTGTCACACATTTAATGATGCGTGAGGAGAGAGAAGATAAGTTTGAAATGACTTACAGGTTTCTGGTTCAGTTAGACAGTTGGTATCATGAACCAAGAAGAGAAAGGGAAATATGGAATCCTTGAGGAAATATCGAATCCGGTTTGATAAGCTGATTGTGAGATGCCCTTTGGTGGGCATGTCCACCATGCCATTGAATATATGCATTTGGAACCCAAAAGAGAATCTGTGTTAGAGATAGGATTGATAGTTGAAACCATAGAAATGAAAATAATCATGGACATATAGTGTATAGAAAATGAATAGCAAAGGGCCAATGAGAGAAACTTGGAGGAACACATACATTTACGGAAGAGATAAAGGAAAAAAAAACCCCACAGAATAAACTCTAGGGAGAAAATTTAGAAAGAACACTGGGAGAAATGGTGTTACAGAGAGAAAGAGATGAGTGCTTCACAAAGGAAGTATGCAGGGGTGCCAAATGCTGATGAGGTCAAGTAAGATGTAATATAAAAAAAGGCCACTGAATTTGACAACTGGAATGCCACTGGGGATATGTGCCAAAGCGTATTTATATAGAAGCAGTGGGAGCCAAAGCCAGATTGCTGTGAATTGGCAAGTCACAGAGGTAAGGAGGTGGAAATAACAAATGCAGTCAGTCAAGGAGCCTGACTGTGGATTAGGGGAGGCTGGCAGTATGTAAAGGATACTTAGGATTGAAGGAGAGCTTCCTGCTCTGTTTGAAAGGGAACATGGGATTGAGTCTTTTTTTTAAGTAATAGAAACTTGGTCACATTTATGAGTGAGTGAACTTAAGGGTGAAACTGCAGAGCAAAGGACAACAGAAAATGGTCAGCATCCTGAAAGTAAAATAAAAAGGGGTGGGAACAAAGGGACAATGGAGGTTTTAGTCTCTAAAGTAGAGATGGCATGTTTCATATACCATTTCTGGTACTGTGACTAAAAAGAAGCAGATGAAAGTCAGTGAATAGGTAAAGAAGTAGGAAGAGAAAAATAACTTGGAAAAACAAATCATAAGGTAGTACATATCCAGAGCTTCCTATTGTCACACATGCCATCCCGTGTAAAAGAGAATGGCTTATGAGGCTGCCTCTTTGGAAATGAATTTTAGCACGGATCCAGCATGTAGGAACATTTAAATCACCAGCATAATGGTGAACCATTAGGATAACAACAGTAACAAGAAAAAAGGCCCTTTATATTGAAGATGCCCAATGGTATACATCTGTCATAGCCACATCCATTTGTTATGAATTCCTAAAGTCCTTTATCGCAGAGGTTAATGCCAATGAGGGGTGCCTGGGTGGCTCCGTGTTTGAGCATCTGACTCTTTATTTCAGCTCAGGTTATGATCTCAAGGTTCGTGGGGTCAAGCTCTGTGTCAGGCTCTGCGCTGAAAACTGAAACTGGAGAGCCTGCTTGGGACTCTCTCAGCCACCCCCCCCACACACACACCTCATGCTCTAAATAAATATGTAAACAAACAAACAAATAAAAATCAGTCAAAGCTGATGCTTATCCCAAAATTTCCAAAAGGAATAATGAAGCAGTGGGGATGGGGGGAGGGGGGCAACCAAGGTGATGGTTGGCTAACATGGTTTCAGTGACTGCATTAGGAAACTTTTCTTCGAACCAAAAAGCAGTTCTTCTCTTAAGTTGCTTGTTTGGTTTGTTTTGGTAGAAGAGAGCATACTACTGCACGCAGTCTGACTTCTGAAATTGCAGTCCCCTAACAGAGTAAGCATCAATGAGCACTCTAGTAGGCTCATTGTCAGGCTGTCAAAAACACTCATAAAGCAAGAATGCCCAGAAGCATTAGTCATCATAGTTCAAAAGGCAAATAACCACAATGCCCATCAATGACAAAAAGGATAAATACATTGCAGATTATTTGTAAAACACGTACTATACAGCAATTATAGCTACATACAAAAACATGGATGAATCTTATAAAGACAATGTTGAAGCAGAGAAGGTGGACATAAAGAAATGCTTGCTATTGTGATTCCATGTACACGACATCCAGAAAGGGATGTTACAAGTTATAGTGGTGGAGACTTTGAAGATGTTGGAAATTTTTGTTTTGGGCTTGTTTTTTCTATTATCTTAACTGGATGCTGATTATATGGGTGTTTCTACTTTGAAAATTCATACAGTTGTGCATGTGATTTGTATGCTGTTTTGTACATATGCTATATTTCAATATTCTTTAATAAAGCTGATCATATATGGTATGAGGAATGAAGGTGGTGGTGATTATTGTATAGGAGACGGGGAATTTTGGTCAGGATGGGGCACAAGTGGCCTTTTGGGGCAGCTGATGATAATTTACTTTTCAGCTTGGGATGTGGTTAAGGTAGTGTGTTTGCTTTGTGAATACTTGGCATACATTCATGATTGACACACTTATCTATATGTAAATTACACCAAAACTGAAAAACTAAAGAAACAAAACACTCAAACTGCTAGCCATTGCATTGTTA
This sequence comes from Proteles cristata cristata, assembly GCA_017311185.1. Lineage (NCBI taxonomy): Eukaryota > Metazoa > Chordata > Mammalia > Carnivora > Hyaenidae > Proteles > Proteles cristata. Next base: position 346,736 of record JAESUZ010000812.1, read on the forward strand.
CAATGTTGCATTGCACTGTGTGGGTAAATGTCTTCTTACAATGAGTTATATGAATCCAGGCTTAGAATTTGGCACTGCAGTGATAGTGGGGAGAAGCTATCGTCCTTTCTGTTGTCCCTTCCTTGAAATCAAAGGGACATCCTTCTCCAGTCAGTCTTGCCATGGACTCAGTATTCTGGCTGTAGATCATGTCATAGCTTACTTGGTTAGGCTGTTGTGTATAGAATGCCTTTATTTCCTTAATGTTTTGTCATAATTTAGCAAGTTAGTTTATAATATATCTTTGATTTAGAAGTGAGAAACAGTGAATTTTAGCAGAAAGTCTCATAGATATTTTTGGAATAAGAGTCCCATATTTCTTTGGATATTCTGTCTTCTACTTAGGAAAACTTGGCAAAATATCCAGTCATTGAATCTAGTTTATCTTTTGTTTTTCATTTGTCAGAAATATTAAAGTGTTTACCATTTTTAAAAGCCTATTTTGATGTTTTACTACCCTCTGCTAATTCTCAGTGATATGGATAGTCAAATTTTATAGCACTTGTAAAGTTTCACAGAGGGCATGTCTACTCCTATCATTTGGACAGGGATATTTCAAATTTGGGAAAGAACTTTAAAATCTTCATTAATAGTGGCTTACTATATCAGCATTATAGGCTTCTATCCATGAGGAAAATAAACAGACAAATAAATATATTGTTTTCATCTGAATAAACCCACGCTAAAAACAATAGTCACTATTTGAAGAAAATAAAAATTCTAATTCTTTGAGTATCATAAATTTTTTTATTCATATCTTCCACAGACTTGCCTTGCTTTAAGTGACTATAATATTATTCTTTTTCTGGTATCCAATTATCACAACTTGGCAAGTAGGAATTCATTTAAGTTAATTCTGTTATCTAATAGAGTCTCTCAGAAATTTAGACAACATCTTTGTTTTCCTGGCAACCAGATATTCCAGACCATCTTCAATTTTTTATGTCCCAAAATAGTGTATTACCTACTTTCTATAGAATCCTACTTATTTTAACTGGAAAATAATATTAGGGACCAAAGTCTGATTATCAGGGATGCAAAGCAGACTAATGTATACTTATTTTAGTAAAATAGTTTTTAGGACATGTTAATAAAAAGCTAGAAAAATTGTATTTCAAAATCATGTATTTAAGGCACTCTCATGTATTGCCAATTGGATTGCCCATGGAGGAAAACTGAGACCTCAGAATAACAAATACAGTAATTTATAGTTTGGGGTTAGCGATACTACTTTGGGAAATTATCATGTAGATAGATTTGCAGCAGTATAAAGAGACATATTGCTCCAATAGTCCTTTCAGTAGCAGCAGCTTTTAATGGAGATAAAGATAGTAAACTACGGGAAATACTTCCAGAAACAAAGATGAGCATAAAGAATATTGAACAGGTACACAAACATCAGCAGGCCAGACTTCTTCAATAAAGAAACACATAGGTTTTCAGATAACTGGAAACTATGGGGGAAAAAAACCACAGAATTTCATTTCAAAAATGTCCATGACCAGCACCATTAAATGATGAGTTTTGAAACTGGGTACGAGACAGGTATAAAGTTAAAAGAAATAGTTTTCCTTTTTTAAAGACCAATAGAAAAATATCTTTGGAAACAGAGCCAGGTGTGTTTTTTTTTTTTTTTTAATTTTTAACGTTTATTTATTTTTGAGAGACAAAGCATGAGCAGGGGAGGGGCAGAGAGAGAGGGAGACACAGAATCTGAAGCAGGCTCCAGGCTCTGAGCTCTCAGCACAGAGCCTGACGCAGGGCTCAAACTCACTAACTGTGACATGATGGTCTGAGCCAAAGTCAGCTGCTTAACCAACTGAGCCACCCAGGCACCCCTGTTTTTGTTTTTTAAGATTGAGTTGTATACTAATAAATGAGAGATTCAAATGAGAGGTGACTTGTTTTATGGACAGATTTCAAGACATTTGATAATTTTGTAGTTTTATGGTATTCATTTCCAAAAGTTAAAGGTAATAAATTGGAAATGGTATCTTTTTAAGAATTGCTACTTTTTAGACACAACTACTAGCATCATAAGAGAGAAGCAAAAGTTATTGTATGTTTAAACTGCGGCAGTTTCTCTCTAACTTACACCATCGTTACCTAAACAGTCTGACTCCCAGTAGCCATATAGACAGGGAATATTGTATTAGGAGGAAAATATTACTGGACTGTTGCTGGAGTCAACTTAGACAAAATTAAAATATAGTTTTTCTCTTATAAGCATTTGCTTTGTTTCAAGTCATCATAAAGTAGACATTGCATTGCTATCAATGGATATAGACACTTAGCTCTTCAAAAATACCATTTTTTGAAATTTTGTGAGAACTGTTGAGTATTTTAAATAGCCTTTCGCCTTAATGGGTTTTGTCTACTTCCATTGGTCTTTAAAAAACAACCATTTGTCATCAAAATAAACCTCTACTCTGAATGTGCTTCTCCTGGTTGTTAACTAGTTCCTGTAAGCACTTTTTAAAGAAAAGAATAAGGAAGCTCTCTTTGCATTGATATAGAAAATTCTCCTAGATATATTGTTCAGTGAAAACAAACATACTATTGTTTCTTTTTGGATCAAATTAATCTTTCACCTTTTATTAAAAAACATGCAGAAAAGAATTTTTTTATTTAAAAAAATCACTATATTTGCTTCTATTTGCAAAGGGAATCTCTGAAAAGACTGATAAGAAACTTAAAAAAAGTGTTTATGTGTTAGGGTTAGGGTTTGGAACAGGGTGATTAGCAGACATGATATTATCAGGACTTTTTACTGTATGCCATTTACTTTTAATTTTTTAAAACATGTGTTTTGAAATGTGTGTATTAAATATTAAAAAATTTTTAAAAATTGCAAATAAAATATAAGACACACTAAAAAATAACTAAATAAAATGTAAAAATGAAAAGATAGGCGTCTGTATTGATCTTGTTAACATTTCTCTGCAATATAACCATATAATTTTTTTAACCACTCAAGTGAAGTATAATTGTACTCTCTGTTCTTTTATAATTTAATAGGCTATATAGTTTTCCATCTAAGTGAAAAGCTGATAGAAACTAATGTAATTATTTATTTTATATACTAACATAAAAAGCAAATACAATATAACAATACTTAAAATAAACTATGGAATGAATGATATTAATAATACAGTTTCTTTTGGCAACCATGCCTTTGAATATATCCACAAACATTGCACAGTCAAATTACTTTGCTCTTGAGTCAACATTATTAATTCCTCATTCTGTTGTGATTATGTCAAATTTCCCATTAGATACTATGTTCCAATATTTTAGGTTCATTTTAAATTAAAAACTGCTGTTGTTCTTATAACTGAAAGTGTTTACTTGACAGCAGCTTTCAACTACTAGGCCTGCCATATAGAAGTGTGGAAACTGGTTCTACCTTCCCAAATATTTATATTAAAGTATCTTTTAGCCACTGTAGCAAACAATATCACTGATCACCAATGTTTTTTTTTTTCTTCTTCCAAACAACCTTTTTCTTTTCAATTTTTCTTATTATTAAATTGTATGACCATTTGATTGGATTTTGGCCAACACAACAAGAGATCAATGATGTTGTTACTTCTAGGCTTGGTTCATAAAAACCCCCCACCTACAATTTTCATTGTTTTTTCTACCCATAGAGCAAGTAAAGAGGATTTTTCTGGATAGAACAAGATGATGAACCAAATGGAAAAAGACTGGATCTCTGAATGATTGCATGGGGCCAAACCTGCCCACATCCCCTTTGACAACATTCATTAGGCTAAGTAAGTATTCACTATTTATGTCCTGAAGCCTCTGAAAACTTGTAACCGTTAAAGCAATTAGTTTACCAGACTAATAGAGACAACCATCTGGTACATCTGAAATTATTTAAAATATATAAGGTTTGTGATTTGTGAACTGCCAACTGCCTTCAGTTGGACACAAGAATAGAAATTAAGAGCATATTATTGTAATTATATTTTAAATAAGTATTTAAGGCAATTTTAAATTTTGAAGTGTGATTACAGTTAGCAAAATGTTAGAGGCCAAAGAGGTATATTCATATACCTGATTAAAGCACTCAGGTCATGTCTAATTCAAATTTAACTGCCTTAAAAATCTTGTCCAGTGGGCATAGGTTTTAATTTACCTTTTCTGAGTTATTAGCATTTTCTCTATATCATATTTATTTTCTAACTAACTTTACAATATGGTATATTGACATAACAAAGTGTTTAATATCACAGTTTTCCAAATCTTAGTCTTAAAATGGTTTATTCTTACTCTATTACTTATTTAAGTTTTGCTTCAGGATCAGTATGTAGATAAGGTTACAAAATGGAGCTCATCTAGAGATTATATAGTGAGTTCTGCTCTTTTCCTTTTATTTATTAAAAAAATTTTATAGTTTATTATCAAGTTGGTTTCCATATAACACCCAGTGCTAATCCCAACAAGTGTCCTCCTCCATGCCCATCTCCCCCCTTCCCCTCTCCCCCACCCTCATTAGCCCTCAGTTTGTTCTCAGTATTCAAGAGTCTCTCATGGTTTTTCTCCCTACTCTCCCCAACTATCTTCTCCCCTTCTCCTCTCCATGGTCCTCTGTTAAGTTTCTCCTGTTCCACTTATAAGTGAAAACATATGGTATCTGTCCTTCTCTGCCTGACTTATTTCACTCAGCATAACACCCTCAAGTTCCATCCGTGTTGCTACAAATGGCCAGATTTCATTCTTTCTCATTGCCATGTAGTATTCCGTTGTGTAGATGAACCACATCTTCTTGATCCATTTGTCATTTAATGGACATTTAGGGTCTTTCCATGGTTTGGCTATTGTTGAGACTGCTGCTAGGAACATTGGGGTCCATGTGCCCCTGTGCATCAGCACTCCTGTATCCCTTCGGTTAATTCCTAGCAGTGCTATTGCTGGGTCAAAGGGAAGTTCTGTTGTTAATTTTTTGAGGAACCTCCACACTGTTTTCCAGAGGGGGTGCACCAGTTTACATTCCCACCAGCAGTGTAGGAGGGTGCCTGATTCTCCACATCCTCACCAGCATCTAGAGTCTCCTGATTTGTTCATTTTAGCCACTCAGACCAGCGTGAGGCAGTATCTCAGTGTGGTTTTGATTTGTATTTCCCTGATGAGGAGGGATGCTGAGCATTGTTTCATGTGTCTGTTGGCCATCTGGATGTCCTCTTTGAAGAAGTGTCTGTTCATGTCTTCTGCCCATTTCTTCACTGGATCGTTTGTTTTACGGGTGTGGAGTTTGGTGAGTTCCTTCTAGATTTTGAATACCAGCCCTTTATATGATATGTCATTTGCAACTATCTTTTCCCATTTTGTCAGTTTCCTATTCGTTTTATGGATTGTTTCCTTTCCCGTGCAGATGCTTTTTATCTTGATGAGGTCCCAATAGCTCATTTTTGCTCTGGATTGCCTTGTCTTTGGGGATGTGTCAAGTAAGAAATTCCTGCACTTGAGGTCAGGGAGGTTGTTTCCTGCTTTCTCCTCTAGGGTGTTGATAGTTTCCTGTCTCACGTTCAGGTCCTTCATCCATTTTGAGTTTATTTTTGTGTATGGTGTGAGAAAATGATCTAGTTTCATTCTTCTGCATGTTGCTGTCCAGTTCTCCCAGCACCATCTGTTAAAGAGGCTGTCTTTTTTCCATTGGATATTCTTTCCTGCTTTGTCAAAGATTAATTGTGCATACATTTGTGGGTCCAATTCTGAGTCCTCAATTCTATTCCATTGGTCTATGTGTCTGTTTTTGTGCCAATACCATACTGTCTTGATGATGACAGCTTTGTAGTAGAGGCTAAAGTCTGGGATGGTGATGCCTCCTGTTTTGGTTTTCTTCTTCAATATTACTTTGGCTCTTCAGGGTCTTTTGTGGTTCTATACAAATTTTAGGATAGTTTGTTCTAGTTTTGAGAAGAATGCTGGTGCAATTTTGATTGGGATTGCATTGAATGTGTAGATTGTTTTGGGTAGTAGTGACATTTTAACAATATTTATTCTTCCAATCCATGAGCATGGAATATTTTTCCATTTCTTTGTGTCTTCTTCAATTTCCTTCATAAGTTTTCTATAGTTTTCATCATACAGACCTTTCAATCTTTGGTTAGGTTTATTCCTAGGTTTATGGTTTTTTGTGCATTTGTGAATGGGATCAGTTTCTTGATTTCTCTTTCTGTTGCTTCAGTGTTGGTGTATAAAAATGCAACCAATTTCTGTACATTGATTTTGTACTCTGCGACTTTGCTGAATTCATGAATCAGTTCTAGTAGGCTCCTGGTGGAGTCTGTCAGGTTTTCCATGTAGAGTATCATGGTGTCTGCAAAAAGTGAAAGTTTAATTTCTTCTTTGCTAATTCTGATGCCTTTTATTTCCTTTTGTTGTCTGATGGCTGATGCTAGGACTTCCAGCACTATGTTGAACAACAGTGGTGAGAGTGGACATCCCTGTTGTGTTCCTGATCTCAGGGGTAAAGCTCTCAGTTTTTCCCCATTGAGGATGATGTTAGCTGTGGGCTTCTCATAAATGGCTTTTATGATGTTTAAGTAGGTTCCTTCTACACCGACTTCCTTGAGGGTCTTTATTTAAAAAGGTGCTGTATTTTGTCAAATGCTTTTTCTGCATCTATCTACAGGATCATATGATTTTTATCTTTTCTTTTCTTTTGTTAGTGTGATGTATTACACTGATTGATTTGTGAATATTGAACCAGCCCTGTAACCCAGGGATGAATCCCACTTGATCATAGTGGATAATTCCTTTTATATGCTGGTGAATTCGATTTGCAAGTATCTTGCTGAGGATTTTTACATCTGTATTCACACAGATATTGGCCTGTAGTTCTCTCTTTTTGCTGGGTCTCTGTTTGGTTTGGGAATCAAAGTGATGCTGGCTTTGTAGAATGAGTCCAGAAATTTTCCTTTGATTTCTATTTTTTGGAACAGCTTGAGAAGCATGGGTATTAACTCTGATTTAAATGTCTGGTATAATTCCCCAAGGAAGCCATCTGGCCCAGGGCTCTTATTTGTTGGGAGATTTTTGATAACTGATTCAGTGTCTCACTAATTATGGGCCTGTTCAGATTTTCTGTCTCTTCCCATTTGAATTTTGGTAGTGTCTGTGTGTTTAGGGATTTTCCATTTCTTCTAGGTTGTCCAGTTTCCTGGCATATAATTTTTCATAGTTTTCCCTGAATAATTGTTTGTATTTCTGATGGATTGGTTGCAATAAATCCATTTTCATTCATGATTTTGTTTATTTGGGTGTTCTCTCTTTTCTTTTTGAGAAGCCTGGATAGAGGTTTATCAATTTTGTTTATTTTTTCAAAAAACCGTCTCTTGATTTCATTAATCTGTTCAACTGTTATTTTGGATTCTGTATTGTTTATTTCTGCCCTGATCTTTATTATTTCTCTTCTTCTGCTGGGTTTTGGGTGTTCTTGCTTCTTTGCTTCTATTTCCTTTAGGTGCGCTGTTAGATTTTGCTTTTGTACTTTTTCTAGTATCTTGAAATAGGCTTGGAGAACAATGTACTTTCCTCTTAGGACTGCCTTTACTGAATCCTAAAGAGTTTGGATTGATGTGTTTTCATTTCCATTTGTTTCCATATATTTTTAAATTTCTTCTCTAATTGCCTGAGTAGCCCATTCATTCTTTAGTAGGGTGTTCTCTAACCTCCATGTTTTTGGAGGTTTTTGAGACTTTTTCCTGTGATTGATTTCAAGTTTCATAGCATTGTGATCTGAAAGTGTGCATGGTATGACCTCAATTTTTTTAAATATTTATTGAGGGCCGCTTTATGGCCCAGTATGTGATCTATCTTGGAGAATGTGCCATGCACACTTGAGAAGAAAATGGATTCCATAGCTTCAGGATGTAGGGTTCTAAATATATCTGTCAGGTCCATCTGATTCAATGTGTCATTCAGGTCCATTGTTTCTTTAGTGATTTTCTGTCTAGTTGATCTATCCACTGCTCTAAGTGGAGTATTAAAGTCCCCTGCTATTAGCACATTCTTATCCATAAGATTGTTTCTGTTTGTGATTAATTGTTTTATGTATTTGGGTGCTCCTGAATTCAGTGCATAGACATTTATAATTGTTAGCTCTTCCTGATGGATATACCCTGTAATTATTATATAATGCCCTTCTTCATACCTTGTTACTGCCTTTACTGTAAAGTCCAGTTTGTCTGATATAAGTATGGCTACTCCGGCTTTCTTTTGACTTCCAATAGCATGATATATATTTCTATATCCCCTTACTTTCAATCTGAAGGTGTCCTCAGGTCAAATGAGTCTCTTGTAGACAGCAAATAGATGGATTTTGTTTTTTTATCCATTCTGATATTATATGTCTTTTGATTGGGGCATTTGGTCCATTTATATTCAGTGTTATTATTGAAAAATATGGGTTTAGAGTCATCATGTCCTTCATGGGATTTATGCTTGTGGTGGTGTCTCTGGTATCTTCCATTCCTTGCAACATTTCCTTCAGAGAGGCCCCCTCAGGATTTCTTGTAGGGCTGGTTTAGTGGTGATGAATTCTTTCATTTTTTGTTTATTTGGGAAGACTTTATCTCTCCTTCTATTCTGAATGACAGGCTTGCTGGATAGAGAATTCTTGGCTGCATATTTTTTTCTGTTCATCGCATTGAAGATTTCCTGCCATTACTTTCTGGCCTGCCAAGTTTCAGTAGATAGGTCTGTAACTACTCTGATATGGTCTCCCTTTGTATGTTATGGCCCTTATATCCCTAGCTGCTTTCAGAATTCTCTTTGTCCTTATATTTTGCCAGTTTCACTATGATATGTCATGGAGAAGATCGATTCAAGTTACATCTGAAGGGAGTTCTCTGTGCCTCTTGGATTTTCAATGTCCTTCCCCAGATTGGGGAAGTTCTCAGCTATAATTTGTTCAAGTACCCCTTCCACACCTTTCCCTTTCTCCTTCTCTTCTGGAATTCCTATGATACGGATATTGTTCCCTTTGATTGTATCTTTCAATTCTCAGAACTCTCCTTTTGTGTTCCTGGATCATTTTATCTCTTTTTCTCAGCTTCTCCTTTTTCTATAATTGTGTCTTCTAATTCACCTATTCTCCTATCTGTCTCTTCTATCTGTGCATTGGCCATCTCCATTTTGTTATGCACCACATTTATAGCATTTGTTAATTCATCACAACTATTTTTAAGCTCCATAGTCTTTGTAGCAGTAGCTTCTCTGATGTCTTCCATGCCTTTTCAAGCCCTTCCCTACTCGTAGTGTTATTTGGGACTCTCCATCCTTTGCACTTTGGCTTGTTTCATGAGGTAGGCCTATGAGGCTATCTATTTTGTGGACTCCGTCTCTTCTCCTCCCAGCCCTTTCGGTTACAAGCTTTTTGGCTTCAGTCCTTCTTTGTTTAAAAGATACAGGCAGCAGACAGCGAATGCTGCCGTCTTGCCACTTCTCCTGCTCTTTTGCTTTTATTGTTATTAATATTATCTAGTGTTCAGCAAATTACTAGGTCTTTAAAGAGAAAAAGTGTCCTTTGAGGGACATAAATGTAGAGGGACATCAGTGAAAATTAGAATATAATATTTGTTAGAAAAGTTTACATTAAATAAATTTAAAAATATATACACATTTTAATGATTTTATGTAACAGTCTCTTTTAACTCTTAATTTTTATAAACTAACCCTGTGTCAGTGTGCACACATGCATGTGGATATATGTGTGCACATGTGTTCATTACTGCCGTTGAAGGTTTACCATTATAAATTTAAATGTTACCAAGTTAGGCAATAATTTTCTCAATCAAAACCTAACCTTCAGGAAAAAAGAAGCACAAACTAAATCCAAATCTAGCAGACGGAAAATAATAGAAATAAAAGTGGAGATATAAAACACAGAGAATATAAAACCAAAGGACAGTAGGGATTTAAGATCAGGTAAAAAGTGTGATGCATATGTAATGGGAGGGCCAAAAAAGGAGGAGAGAGAGAACGGAGTAGAAGCAATATGAAGAGACAGGTGCTAAGAGTTTTCCAGGCTGCAGTCCAGACTTCTTAGCGTGACATTTAAGGCCTTTCACAGCCTGGACCCTACAGCTTCCTTGTTTCATCTTCTGAATGGCTCTTCCTGATTTTGGGTCATGTACTTTTCTGCCTAAAAACATCCTTCTTTTATTTGCATATTGAAATCTTACTTCTCTTTCTAGGGTGGCAATTAAAATGTTTTCTGTTTTGTCTTCTTAATTCCCTTGATCAAAATGAATTGTTCTCACCATAGGAACTTCATAAGCTCTTTGTTTATATTCAAATATAGAACTCTTTGTAGTCTGACTCCTATAATTCCATCACCCACCTTTCATTGGAAAAGTAGCAGCTTTTCCATTGGCAGGGACTAAAATGAATTTAATGCTCAGGGAAACTTGTTAAGCCAAGAATCACAGAATATGGGAGAGAGACAACTTAATAAGGCTCTAGCATCCTTGAAGGCATGTCAAAATAAATAAGGAAGGAGACATCATAAGAGAGGGAGGCACCTCATAACATCAAAATTATAAATTTCCAGACGAACTGTGTAGGTTTAGACTCTAATGGAATATTGCTAACCTCAGTGTTTGATTCCCTGCATTGTATACAGAAGGATATTCGCCATAAACTCTTCTTGTATCTAGGGAGACAAATCTATTATTCTGTCTATCCCCAAAGTAGGACCACATCACATATTGAGTATGACATTAATAAGGGAAGAGACTAAGCTTACAAATGAGGTATAGTCGTAAGATTTTTCTCAAGAAATGGTCAAGCTAGGAGGTAAAATAGAAAACTGTTACTAGGGTGATCTAAAGTTGTCTCAAAATGTGTATCGCCAATAAAAAATTTTATTAAGTGTCTACTTGTGAGTCATGAAGTGGTAACTCTCCTGTAGGCACTTAATAAATGACATGCAGATTTAATTTGGAAACACATAGTTGATTAACAGTTCCTTCAGAGATCTCAGTAGAATTCTGAAGGTATACAATACAATTTATTATTTCAACAGTAAATTCACTTCACTGACTTAGCTATGGCAATGCAATTTCTGAAATTAAATTGCATTAATCCTCTGAAAATAGCAGAAGTTAAATGTAACAATAAGTTCTTTCTTAGAACTTAGCTTGATTTTTCTTTTCTTTTTTTGGGTGAGAGACAAGTTGTAAAATAGGAGGAACAGAATCCTAAGGAAATAAAAGCTTTTAAGGTTCAATTACAAAGGTTTCATTCTCTCAACTTACGCAGAAACATGTGAGCAAGAAAAATATACATCCCTTTTCCTTACGTGACATTCTTTGAGTTAATTTCTTGTAACTTACTTCCTTCACCAGATGGGGATCTGATATTAAGTTGTACTTTTAGGAGGATAAGAATTCACTCTAACACCACATTCACTCTAGCATTTATATTAAATGGGGGTGGGGGAGAGTTGAATGAGGAATAGGGGAAAACGTCAAGCTCAGAATGAGAAAATTACTACTTACTGCTCTACAAGTAATTTGTTGTCTACTTTGGGCCTTGAAAGAATAGAATTGAATGCCTGTTGATGAAGGTAGGATTTGTGTCTAACTTCCTTTTCTATATGGGGAAGAAGTTAAACACTCAGATTACTAATGTTCTCTCTGATAGAATCTAAACCTACACATTTCTCCTGATAGTTTATAGTCTGGAGGTTACTAGACTCAAGTTTCTTCACGTAAACCTCAGTTTATATTAGAAGCCATGGGTTATAGATAAAAGTAGAAAAACCCTGAAGATATAAGGTGCAGATCCATTTCCAAGACTAGTGTAGAAAGCATCAGTGGTTTAGATAGATCTTTTGACAAGACGCTTGGCCTAAAGTTTTCTGTCAGTGAGCTGGTTAGGTCTTTAGATGTTTTAGCATAGGTTTTTAATAATTACAAATATTTTGTAGCTGATCTCCAAAGAAATAAATGGATCTCAATATGACTCCTTTTAAAATTGTCATAGCTTCATATGAAGAAACAAGGAATCAAAATCAAACAGATGGCTAATTAACTCCTGTTTCTTTGGAGAATGAGGAGCAAAGACTGCTTTTCAGGAAATAGACCAATTAATCAACCAGCTCTCTGAGTGCACTATTATGCTTTATAGTTAATGCCAATATCATAAGTGATCCACCAAGATGTCTCATATGATATTACTTCAGAATATCTCCAGAAACGAATTGCTTCTCACCATCTTTACTGCTACCAAGCCACCATCCTCTCTTACCTGGATTACTGTGATTGTCCCCTTGTCTTCTATTCTCTGTCCACTCCCCACCCCCTTTCTCTCTGAGTCTCTTCTCAACATAAGTGTGAGAAGAGTTATTCTAAATATAATCCATACAATGTCACTTCCCCAATTCTGTCATAGTCCCCATTTCACTCACAGACTAAAATTTAACTCTTTACATTGACTGACTTAATTTGGGTTCTTTAAAAGCAAAGCCAGAGATGAGGATCCTTGTAAAAGAGATACGGTGACGGTGTACTCCCAGGTACAACCTGTAAGGGAGAGGGAAGCAAGATAAAGAAGGGGAAAGAGCTCAGAAGGGATGTAATCACAGCTAAATTCCTCCCTTGGCTTGATGCACAGCAATAGGATTCTTGCACACAAACAGATCACGGAGGAGACCAGCTTTCTAAACACTCATATCTGTCAATGTGTCATATCTGTCAACACGTTGCACATTGGCTGGAGGCGCTGGGGCAACTTCCAGGTCAAGTGGTTTCTGTTGGCTGAGCAGTAAGAGCAGTTGGGGAGCAGTGCATATTTTAAAAGGGAGATTTTAACAACTGATTAATTTTTTTTAATGTTTTATTTATATCTGAGAGAGAGACGGGGTGGGGGGGGGCAGACAGCATGAGCAGGGGAGGGTCAGAGAGAGAGGGAGATACAGAACCTGAAACAGGCTCTGGGCTGGCTGTCAGCACAGAGCCCGACACAGGGCTCGAACCCACAAACGGTGAGATCATGACCTGACCCAAAGTCAGAGGCTTAACCGACTGAGCCACCCAGGAGCCCCTATTTAACAACTGATTTATAAAAGTGTTTCATGAGCCTTTGGGTCCCAAAATGATTTGTATTCTTCCTTTGATACCTTTGAAAGCAGATTCAAATTTATCAGCAGATTCAATGTCTGCTCCTACAAAAACATCTCCCATTTACAACCAGAAATACTTACCAGGAATAGATCAATAACTCACTTTATCAGTTTAAAAGTACACTTCATATAGTGAGTAAGAGACCCTTTAAAAAACTGATTTGAAAACATAGACCAGAAGTGCTAGAGGGCTCAGTTGAACATCAGACTCTTGATTTCAGCTCAGGTCATGATCTCACAACCTGTGGGATTGAGCCCTACATCAGGCTCTGTACTGAGTATGGAGCCTGCTTGGGGTTCTCTGTCTCTGTCTCTCTGTCTCTCTCTCTCTTTCTCTCTGTCCTTCTCCTCTGCCCTTCTCCTGCTCACACTCCTTCTCTCAAAAATTTTTTTTGATTAAAATAAAAAGAAATCATAGACCATAATACAAAAGAAGTAAACAATAGTCATTACCAAGAGTTTAAAAAAAATCATTTTTTCCTGAAAGAAGATCTCCCAAAACCCACTTTTACTTTACTTGGTTTATCTTGCTTTACAATTCTAGGAGATAACCCTGGCTTATTCTATGTACTGTAAGTATGTACACATTGGAAACAGATGTAAAAAGAAAGACAAAGGACTCTCAAATAGTTAGCGGTATACATAATCTCTCATGTACACTCACCTAAATGCATGTGGACATGCACGCACACATAGACACTCACACTCCAACACAGTGTTCCTAGCTTAGAAAAATTCAGTACACCATTCTTCCACTTTCTACATTTTCCTCTTCTCCCTCTTATTCCCTTATTTATTACTGTATCATCAGCTTCAAGCACCCCCTCTCCAATGGCCCCCAATAAATTACTTTGTGAGAAGGCATCTTCAAGACTCTTTCTCCATGAGGACCTGGGGATTCCTTTTGTTTTATTCATTCATTGATTTGGCAGCTGTGGGTGCCTTCTAAATGGCAGGTACTAGAGATGCAAAGATGAACAAACTTAGGTTAGCTTCATCTAGATCTAGTCAAATTAATTATGTATCCACATCGATCATGTTCTATATATACTCTATCCCATTTACTTCTCACAAAACAAAGGTATTCTCTGCTTTGGGAGATAAGGTAATTATTTCATAGAAGTTCAACAATTTTCCAATGACTCCCAGCTAGTAATTAGAAGAGCTGAATTAACCCAAGTTTCTAACCCCAAAGTCAAAAGTCTTTCTGTGCACTGCTGATTGCCCTGACCAACTAACCTATCCCAGTGAGCCCTTATATGTGGCTGCTTGTGGACAGGTCATTAGATCTGTGTCCTGACATGCTCGCTGTCTTTATCCATAGGGTATAGGGATTGTTGAAATTCTTGCTTCCTTCAGAGACAGAAAGCAGTAGTCATTTTCTCAATGACCAAATCTTAGCTGCAGATCTTGTCCCTAAATCCCTGCCTTCTCCTCCTATTCCTCCAATGTTTTATCCACTTGACTTTTTGTAATTTCCCTCCTACCTCACCTGCCACATATAAAATTAAGATGCTCTTCATGCACTTTGCATAAGGTGGAAAGTTCAATAATAATTCTTTGTAAATGTAATACTATATCAGTACACAATATCAACTACTAATTCTCATTTTAGATTCTCAAATTTATGTTTTACAACTGAGATAAACAGTATAAATGAAGTATAAACTTTGTAAACAGAGAGTTTTGGAGTTTGGTCTCCAGTGATTTTTAAGGAGGTGACATCCTTTGTCATTATTAAACTTAGACTTTTCTTATGCTTATTAGGAGTAATAGGTAGAAATCAAGACCTTCTTTATGAAAAATCTCCATCTGATGCCCTACAGAAACCTCTCAAAGTATCCCCATAAGGGCGCCTGGGTGTGTCAGTTGGTTAAGCATCCAACTTTTGATTTTGGCTCAGGTCATGATCTCACGGTTCATGAGATCAAGCCCCATGTCCGGCTCTGCACTGTCATTCTCTCTCTCTCTGCCCCTTCTCTGGTTGTATTCTCTCTCTCTCAAAATAAATAAATAAACTGAAAAAAATACATGAAAGTATACCCATAGTCTACGAACTCACACTTCAAACTTCTGGTTCTCAGCACTGTATGTGTCACTCTTCCAGGCCCCAGCAACTGACCTCCTTGTGCATTGTTGGCTATCACATTCTTTTATTCTAGAAACCTGTTTTCAAGAAAGTCTGTTTCGGTTTGGTTTTAATCAGAAGCAACTATCGTGTTTTCTGACAGGCTGCTAAGTGCTTTGGCTGAAGTCTATTTTTGTCTTTTATTTGTTACTTTGATCTTAAGAAGTATGCACCTTAGCAAAGTTTTGGAAAGAGAATAGAAGGAACTTTAGCCAAAAAAATCTCATGATATACTCTTTATTTTTAACTTGATATATATGATTAGAAATATATAAAAGCTATTGTAAAAATAAATTAAAAGGAAGCTGAAAGTACAGCAACATTTAAGAGAAAAGAAGAGTCCTCATATCATATTCCTGGGACAGCTTACTTCAGGATTTAGGTAAATGTTTTTTTTGACCTTGATTTCATTGAAATGAGAAAAACAGAAATGATCAAAATAATTAAAACATTTAGTCTAGTGGTAAGTACTTGCCTTGGCAAAGAAAGACTATATTAGAAATTTTTGTCCTTGTATCTATTTAGTCAGAAACTGAAAATATGATTTAATTAAATTAATGGGCACACTAGGGGATACCAAGTTTGCCTAGATTTGGAGATGACGATGGAAGGAAAACAGTCATTCCACACTTAAGAATTGACTTGACTCCAATTCTTTTTTTAAAATGTTTTTTATTAACATTTATTCATTTTTGAGAGTGAGAGACACAGAACATGAGCAGGGGAGGGGCACAGAGAGAGGGAGACACAGAATTTGGAACAAGCTCCAGGCTCTGAGCTGTCTGCACAGAGCCCAACGCGGGGCTGAAACTCAAGGACTGCAAGATCATGACCTGAGCTGAAGTCAGACCTCAACCCACTGAGCCACTCAGGAGCCCCAGCTTGATTCCAGTTGTTCACCTCAAATGTTGCATCTCAAGATGCTAACTTGGATCCTTTTGTTTTCCAAAAACTCTCAGCAGGAGTGGTCTTATCTCTCCTTCTGGCTTCCCATATGTGAGCTAATCTCAAAGAAACTAGTAGAAGGGAATGAAAAATATAAAATAAACATACTACAAGGCCAAAGTCAGTCAGTACAATAAAAGGAGTAAAACGAAGTTAATTGTGTGTTCCAAGGAGGCAGAGAACACATTCAATTTTTTCTAAGAGAAAAGAGAAAGAGTATAGGGATGGTACCTACAAAAATACCTTTGGTACTGGGCCTTTAAGCATGGGCAGGATTGAGCCAGGTGGTAAAGGATGATAAAGGATGAAAATATTCTAGGTAGAGAAGTAAAAAGAAAGGAACATAAAGGGGAAAAAACCTGTAAATAATGTGTTGGGAACTTTTTGATTTTTTGTTTTCCTGTCATACAAATTATATATATATATATATATATATATATATATATATATATATATATATATAATATATATATAATATTATATATATATATATATATATTGGGGAGAAGAGTAGTGGCTCTCAGAAACCTGATTTATCCCTTCTATTTAGATAATATTGTTTCCCCTTTGCCAGCATAGCATCATCCAGGTAAACAAATATGTGTGGTTAGAGTTTTTTCTGTTCTTCATCTCATCTTTTATTTGTGCATTTTGCTCAGGCATGGATAATTTTTTTACATGCTATGTAACACTGAATAGAAGACATCCCCTGAAAGCTGTTTTTGTTCATACTAACTCTTGGAAACATAGTACGTATTTTATAAATACACCTTAATTTGTGTTAGTTACATTCCAAGTGTTTAAAGTACATGTGACTAGTGGCTACTGAATTAGATTGTGTAGTTCTACCCCCTTCACAGAGCTCTCTCTGTCATCTGTTTTCTTTATATTCTGCCCTTATTATCTTTATCTGTTTATACATTCCCTACTTCAGAGATCTCATATTGCAAATCAAGTAGCTATATTGATGATTACAAATATAATATCTCTATATAGAATGTTCATGGGCACTATAAACTCAATATAACTCAGAGTCTCCCATTGGACTCAAGTGCAAATTCTTCTAACTTTCATTATTATTATTTTCAGTCTATTGAGTCTATTTCAGTCTATTTGAGTCTATTTTTTCAGTCTATTTTATTTTTCCTGAAGAATGCTCATGATTTTGTCCTCATCATCAATCAAATGGTAAAAAAAAAAAAAAAAAAAGCACTTAGACAATGTTCTAGGCACTGGAAATATGAAAAAAGACTAGGTCCCCATCCCAAGCTAGCAGATAGTCTGGTGAGAGAAGAGAAACATCCAAGAGCCCTACATATTCTCTTGGTAGGGAGAAAATCATATACTTTAGAATAAAACAGAAACATTATTTGACAACTAACCTACTTAATACTGAGTCTGCTTCATATGTTAAAAGGATATTGTGATACTTCTTTCTTGGAGTTAATGTGTAATTTAAAGGCTATGTACTGGCATAAAATAACCAGTTCTGACTTCAGAAATGGCAGGAAGTACTTATACATTTTAAAGATCTCACCAATAGATTTATATTTTCTCCCATCTTCTCTGCCCATGTCCTCCTATTTCAGTTCTCTGCTTGCATAAGATTGTGTGTTGGTCAGGATTCTTTGGAGAAACAGAACGAGTAGGAGATGCAGAGAAAGAAATTTGTTAAAGAAATTGGCTCCCATAATTATGGAAGGTGAGAAGTCCCATGATCTGCTGTCTGCAAGTTAGAGGCCCAAGGAAGCTAACCTGGTGGTCTGGTCCAAACCTAAAGGCCTGAGAACCAAGGGAGCCAATGGTGTAAGTACCAGTCTGTGTCCAAAGGTCTGCGAGCCAGGAGCACCAATGTTGGAAGACAGAAGATGGATGTCCTTCCTAGCTTCAACAGAGAACAAATTTGCCCTTCTTCTACCTTCTTCTTCTCTTCAGGCCCTCAGTAGATTGCATGGGGCCCACCTACCTCGCGGAGGGTGATCTGTCTACTAATTCAAATGCTACTCTCTTCCAGATACACCTTTACAGACATACCCAAAAATAAATGCTTTTTCAACTAGCTGCACATCCCTTAGCACAATCTTTAACATATAAAATTAGGCACAGAATGCAGAGCACTGAACAAAAACACAGTTGGCATTTATAAAAGACTGTAACTGCAACACTGTCTTCCCTTCAACGCACACAATTTCTTTTCCATTTTACCAGTCGTGAGAACTGGTCGATGGTGAGTGTGGCATCATGTTTTCAGGGGGGCCAAGAAGTGAAGAATTCTTGCTGCAGGGAGTCGGGCAGCTGGAGGCCACTGCATGGTCCGCACAGGGAGGCCTGCCCTGCATGTGTGGAGCATGGTCGTGGTGGGAGCAGGCCCGTCCTCTGTCACTGGTCACCACCATGTATTACTGCTGATTGTAATTGTATGTGGAACGATAGTCTAAGGCCTTCTGGGTAATAAGCAAACAATTTTTAAAATTTTTTATTAATGGTGCATGAATTTGTTTATGAGACTTTGTGCTAAATGCTAAAAGTTCAGGGTAATAATCAGTACAACTATGGAAAGGAAAATGAAAACCTTCAGGTTGTGAGGGAGAAAGAGGAAAAAAAAAAAGAAGAAACAATCTTAGCAAGGATGCATAATACAAGTTATTTTCATGACCCAAGTACCAATTTTATTAACACATTGGAGAACAAGCAGATGCTTTTTTTTACTATAATAATTATAAAATATAATATAAATATAAAATGGAAATTTGTCTACAATGATATTTCCAAAAGGAACTTAAGGTTACTTTACATATTTTCTTTAAAGTATTTTTGTAGGTGTGTTAGGGCCATGTGTAAGATGCCCGGTCTGTGATCCTCTTGGTTTTCTTAGTCTTCCAGTTACACACAGAGGGCTCCTCCCCACTAAATTTGACCTGACTACAACCTGAATCTTGCACCTTCCTTTTGCACTAAAACATGCAGGCCTTCTAAAAAACAAAAAGCCAAGAAGCTATTCAGGGATCCTAGTGTGTCAAGTGAGTTTTGCATTTTTACTTCCTCTGGGCTTCTATGAAAAGATTAGTAAGCATAGCGGTTTTCTGCATTTGTTGTGAATGGATGGTTGACAAGACTCAGGCTACATTTGCCTAATATAACCATCACACCTGAAGAAGAAATTGCAGCTTCAGTCACTTGGCAACATTCTTTTGTTAAAAATTTTTAATGTTTTATTTATTTTTGAGAGAGAGAGATAGAGACAGCATAAACAGAGGAGGGTCAGAGAGAGAAGGAGTCACAGAATCTGAAGACAGGCTCCAGGCTCTGAGCTAGCTGTCAACACAAAACTGGACAAGGGACTCAAACCCACCAACTGTGATATTATGACCTGAGCTGAAGTCCGATGTTTAACCAACTCAGCCACCCGGGCACCCCACTTGTCAACATTCTTTATTCATCTGCTAATTAACCACACATTCATTCAACACTAATCTTCTTCACTTACATGCGCAAAGTATTAAGTTAGATACAGTGATAGGAAGACTTACATGGCATAGTATCTGCTTTCAGAAGCACATGTTTCTGCTAGGGTAACTGGGCATGGCCAAGCCTTCAATTAGGTGACAGTTCAAGAGCTATTACAGAGGTCCTACTTTCTAATTTATTTTTAAAAAAGGTTTGTGTATGTAATAATGTCACTTGCAACATGCAGTCAACTTCAGAGATGGAGAAGAGGCTCAAAATTGTCAAGTTTGTTACATGGCTTCATATAGCAGCATGTCCATTGTTCCTTGCAAATCTTCTCTAAAATGATTTGCATTACATATGCAGAAATGAATTACCAGGAAACTCTATATTATATAATTATAAATAAGTTTTCCTTATCCATACATACTGTGTAGTGTGACCCTACCATGTGTTATTACATCATATTGTCAATATTTTATTTTTCTCTGAGGCTATGGACATGCAAATGACATATTTCTTGTGTCCTCCATATCTGATAATCAGTGTCTTTTGCACAAATAACACCACATAACCTTTCCCCTGTCAGGAATGCGTGAGAACAGGTTGCTTTGTTCTCCTGTGCCATTGTATGGACCGTTAAACAGCAAGGCTATTTTTTTTTTTTTAACAAATAGTTTATTGTCAGATTAGTTTCCACACAACACCCAGTGCTCATCCCCACAAGTGTCCTCCTCCATACCCATCCCTCCTCCCCCCCAACATCCATTAGTCCTCAGTTTTTGTCAGCATTCAAGAGTCTCTCATGGTTTGCCTCTCTCCCTTTCCCCCACCATTTTCGCCCTTCTTCTCCCCCTTGGTCCTCTGTTAAGTTCTTCCTAATCCTCCTATATGTGCACACATATGATATTTGTCCTTCTCTGCCTGACTTATTTCGCTCAGCAGAACACCCTCAAGGTCCATCCATGTTGCTACACATGGCCAGATTTCATTGTTTCTCATTGCCATGTAGTATTCCATGGTATAGATAAACCACATCTTCTTGATCCATTCATCTGTTGATGGACACTTAGGCTCTTTCCATGTTTTAGCTATTGTGGAGAGTGCTGCTATGAACATTGGGGTACATGTGCTCCTATGCATCAGCATTTCTGTATCCCTTGGGTAAATTCCTAGCAGTGCTATTGCTGGGTCATAGGGGAGTTCTATTGTTAGTTTCCTGAGGAACCTCCACACTGTTTTCCAGAGGGGCTATACCAGTTTACATTCCCACCAACAGTGTAGGAGGGTGCCCGTTTCTCCACATCCTCGTCAGCATCTAGAGTTCTCTGATTGGCTCATTTTAGCCACTCTGACTGGCGTGAGGTGGTATCTCAGTGTGGTTTTGATTTGTATTTCCCTGATGAGGAGGGATGCTGAGCATCGTTTCATGTGTCTGTTGGCCATCTGGATGTCCTCTTTGGAGAAGTGCCTGTTCATATTTTCTGCCCATTTCTTCACTGGGTTGTTTGTTTTTTGGGCGTGTAGTTTGGTGAGTTCCTTATAGATTCTGGATATCAACCCTTTATCTGATATGTCATTTGCAACTATCTTTTCCCATTCCGTTGGTTGCCTATTAATTTTCTGGGTTGTTTCCTTTGCTGTGCAGAAGCTTTTAATCTTGATGAGGTCCCAACAGTTTATGTTTGCTCTTGATTCCCTCAGCAAGGCCATTTTTACAGAATACAGCAAACATGGAGGTAATTTAGCAAGGGTATTTTCCTCCTCATAGGAGTTCAGCCACAGTCTCTGTCCGTACTGCATCCAGACTAACATCTGGTAAAGGCAAAGTTCTCCTTGCTCCATGCCTGCTTAGTGTCTATCAACGTTCAATTACTATGTGGATAGAAAGCAAATTCTTCAACATGGTCACAAAGCCCAGTAGGGTCTTGTCACTGTGAACCTCTCCAACTTGAAGTTGCCTTCTTTCCTGAAGTGCCTTCTTTCCTGAAGTGCAGCTACTCTAACCTTCTTCCACTTTTTATATTCCCAGATTCTGGAGCTGGACTGCCTGGGTTTCAGTCCCCAACTGGCCACTTACTAGCTCTGTGATCTTAGATAAGTTATGTGATATATCTGGGCTTCAGTTTCTTCATCTGTAAAATAGATGCAATAATGGCTCTCATTTCACATTTTTGTTATTATGGGGATCAAATGTTACACATGAAAGCATCGATTTGTGCCTGGCATACAGAAAGGGCCCTGAGAAGATGTCTATTATTTGCTATTCTTGCCTAAGTGACCTAATACTTAATGTTTTTGTCTTTGTTTGCAATGCTGCCTTCTGATCCTTTCCCTTAGCTAAAAATAAATATTTATTCTTTATATATCAGCTTAAATGTTCTGTCTCTGGAATACATTTCCGTCCTCTCATATTAGATCAGGACTCCCTGTTCTATACTCTCCAAGCACCCTGTAAGACCTTGGTAGCACTTATAATAATTATTGGGATCATTAACTGTTCAGCCCTTTGATTCTTTTGCTTGAGTCCATCCTTGCTGCTTCCTGAGGTATAAACCCAGTCCATTTTGCTTACCACCTTGAAGCCCTTCTGTGCTTTCACCCCCAACTTATGAACAAGTCTCAACTCATTTCAGTTTCACTGATTGATTAATTTCACTTGTTTTCTCTTTCTCTTGCTGTCCTCCTTAGAGGTTGAAAGTAGCAGGGAGCTGTCTCTAGCAGGGAGGCATCAGGGCACTCAGGACACGTCTATGCTCTGAAATGCGCTCTGTCTGTACTGCATCATCATGAAAGGAAAAATGAAACCATTTGGAGAGATGGAGAATAATAAACTGGGGGAAAGTTAGGTCAGAAAGGATATGAATAACACATTTCTCATAAAGGAATGGATAATTATCCCAGTGGTGTTCCGGAAGGTGGGGCAGGATGTGTCAATCACAAATGGCAGAAGGTACAAATGGAAACTCCTACCCAGACCTCTCATATCTAACGATAACTCTGCCTCTGGACTACAGCAAAAACAGTAATCTGATTGTCAAAGTATTCAAAAACCTCTTTCCCACATCTCTTGTAAGAACTCCAGAGCCCTAGCCTTTCATCAAGAACATTTACTATCAATGTATTTCCTCATTCTCATTTCCTGAATGGTCTCTTCATTCATGTTTTATTTGTCTTCATATCCTTTCTTCTTCAAGGCCAAAATCAATTCTGGTGAACTTCACCAAATATCTGTTAGACGATATGCTCACTCTTTCTTTGTAAAAAAAAAAAGAATGAATTTGTCTATCTGTGAATAACTGTCTGTTATTTCCGTATATATTTCGTTTTACTCTTTATCACCAGTGTTTAACAGTTAAATCCAGAATGACCTTTTCTTTCTGATGCTTCAACCTTTCTGCACTATCCAGAGTTAGCCAGCAGATGTCAGTCTTACAACTCAAACTGATTTTGGTCCCTCTTCTAAATAACCTAAAAACAAGTTAACTGAAGGAAGATACAAGGGCAAAGACCTTTAAAATTCCCTAAAACACCAAACAATAAGCATATAATTCAATGCATTAAGATAATCTTTATGATACTTGCATACATCCTGTTTGGGGTTTATAGAGATGTAATCCGTAGGCGGTTAACTGCTCACAGACCTTTTCTAAATACCTGAAGCCCAAGCAGTGTTGAGACTAATCACAGAACTGTGGAGTTGGGAGGGCCTTAGAGTTCCTTGGCTTTACCTTCTACCCTCTCTATGTGAGTTTCTTTTATGCAAGAATGGAAAGTGATCTCATACTACAAACTTATTCACTTATTTATCAGTTTTTATTGAGCATGTTCCATGTGCTTGGCAGTGGGATAATTGCAAGGGATCCAAAAGTAAAAAAGCTAAAATAGACACAATCCTTTTCTACTATTATGAGTTGAATTGTGTGTGCCTCACCCCTCAAAGAAAAACCCGATACATTGAAAACCGTAAATATGTGAATATTTATATTCACATTTTATTTAGAATATTTATATGTTCTAAATAAGTTCTAAATATGTGAACTTATTAGAAATAGAATCATTGCAGGTGTAAGTAGTTACCGTGTGGCTGTACTGGAGTAGAGGCAACATGACTGGTGTCCTTATGAGGGGAAGGAGATTCACAGGGAAAAGATGGTCATGTGATGACAGAGGAAGAGATTGAAGTAGTGATCCCAGCCAAGGAGTGCTGAGGATTTCTGGCACACACCAGAAGTCAGAGATGACGGGGAAAGAGTATCCCCTATAGATTTCAGAGGGAGCATGCCCCTATTGACATCACAATTTTAGACGGCTAGCCTCCAGAAATAAAATTCTGTTGTTTTAAGCCACCAAGTTTGTAGTACTTTACTTTGTTACAACAGCTCTAGGAAACTAAGACACCCACAAATGGATTACACAATACAAATAGGTAAGTCTAATACAGTGTGATAAATGCTATTATAATTGAAGTATGGGATGTGATGGGAAAATAGGAGAAATGCCTATTAGGGGATATCAGAGGATTTCTGGAGGAAGTGATTCTCATTTTAAAAACAAAACCAAAAAATATATCAAAGAAATGACTAAGTAAATTATCGTGACACACTGAAGCCATTTTATAAATGGAGAATAGTACCCAAATCTCTCACCTACCTCAGTCCTTCTTTGCCCAACTGACAACTTTGGCCAACAGTCAAAATAGTATTAGATGTGACTTTCAACTCAAATCTTCTGGGACTCTGCACCAGATTTTATTTGCAATCATTTTTATTTTCCTTTATGTCACTAAAATAAAACAAAACAAAGCAACAACAACAACAACAAAAAACAACCTCCTTTATATCTCTAGTGTCTAGAGCAACCAGGTTATACTAAATCCCTTATAATTCCCCTGAGCCTTCATCTTGACTCCCTTCTCTCTTCTTTCTGAACCCTGCCCTTTTCCCTTACCCCTGCCCCATCGGTGCTCTGAGCTCCTTCTGTTCTCTCTGCCTTTGCTCTGCATCTGATTTGGCTGAAATTATGCTGTTTGACCGCCACTATTTCCTCATTGCATGTGCATTTTCTAGAACCTCTCATGTGCCCACCAGAGTTTTTGTTTACCATCACCCCCATCCTTGCTCCAAGATCACCATCTTCCCTCTAACTCTGTATTAGTCAGTATTCTCCAGAGAAACAGAATCAATAGGAGACATCTATAACAGTATGTATAACCATACCTATAAATGTAACTACATCTACATCCTAATACCTATACCTATACCAAATCTATGTCTATCTCCGTATCTTGGTCTATGATGTAGATGGAGATCGAGATGTAGATCTAGGCATAGAACCAGAAATAGAGTGCTATTTATTATGAGGAATTGACTCACATGATTGTGGAGGAGACTGGGAAGTCCCAAGATTGCTATCTGAAAACCGGAGGCCCAGGAAAGGTGGTTGTGAAATTCAGTCCGAATCCAAAGGTCTGAGAACCAGGAGAGCCAATGATGTAAATTTCAGTCGAAACACAGGAAAATATGAGATGAAATGTCCCGGCTGGAGCAGTAAAGAAGAAGAAGGGTGGGGGGCAAAAAGGTGAAATCTTCCTTCCTCCTATTCAGACCCTCAAAGCATTGAGTGTTTCCCATGCATACTAGAGAGGGCTGTTTACTGAGTTTCAATGCTAATCCCTCACAGACCGACCTTCCTTCCTTCCTTCCTTCCTTCCTTCCTTCCTTCCTTCCTTCCTTCCTTCCTTCCTTCCTTCCATTCTTTTATATATATATATATTTTTTAATTTTTTAATGTTTTATTTATTTCTGAGAGAGAGACAGCATGAGCAAGGGAGGATCAGAGAGAGAGGGAGAAACAGAATCTGATACAGGCTCCAGGCTCTGAGCTAGCTGTCAGCACAGAGCCTGATGCGGGGCTCAAACCCACGAACCATGAGATCATGACCTGAGCCAAAGTCAGACACTTAACCGACTGAGCCACCCAGGTGCCCCTATTTATTTATTCTTGAGAGAGAGACAGAGCATGACCAGGGGAGGGGCAGAGAGAGAGAGGAAACAGAGAATCTGAAGTGGGCTGTCAGCACAGAGCCAACAAAGGGCTCAAACTCACAAACTGTGAGATCATGACCTGAGCCGAAGTTGGACGCTTAACCGACTGAGCCACCAGGTGCCCCTCTTTGGCACCTTTCTGAGACACTGAGAAAGAAAACGCCCTCCCTTGGAGGGTGTCACTTGATTCTTTAGATAATTAATTTCAAAGGTTATTATGGTTTTGTCTATTATCCCCAGTTGGAGAAGTCTTGACCTAAATGTGATTTGCGTTGAGAATTTCAGGTACATAATATCTTCTTTGCAGAGCTTTTCATAGAACTTAGTAACCCTAAAAGAAATCAGAAGGACACAAACCAGACCGCCCATGCCAAACTATACACACACTGCTTCTCTTTTCTCCTGTCCCCAAATGGAAAGATACTGATAATGGTTTGCACTCTGATTTAATTATACTACTAAGAAAACAAGATTAAGAGTTAGGCAAGTGTTGAGGGAATTGTGATACTATACATCCATTTGTGAAATAATTATGAAGCCTTTGTAGCAACCTAGAAAACATTTTTAATATACAACTGAGAGAAAAAAATAGAATACAAAATTCATAAACAGCTAAGATAAAAAAAACAAGCAAAATATTTTGCTCCTACAAATTTTGTAAACCATAACTTTCATTTAAAAATAAGCCACAGATGGGACACCTTGGTGGCTCAGTCGGTTAAGCATTGGACTTTCGCTCAGGTCATGATATCATGGTTCGGTTTGTGAGTTCGAACCCCGTGAGTTCGAGACCCGCATTGATCTCTGCGCTCAGAGCCTAGAGCCTGCTTTGGATTCTGTGTTTCCCTCTCTCTCTGCCCCTCCCCAGCTCAGTCTGTCTCTCAAAACTGAATAAACTTAAAAAAATTTTTTAACAACCCACAGGAGAATTACTTCTAATCCAATCATCACTCCCAAAATATATTTTCATTTTTTCTTTGTCATTTTTGGCTCATTATGCACTTAACAGATTCTCTCTTGGTTCTTTGCTTTTAGGTTGCTCCATCCCCTTGGAACACTTTTTTTTTCATCATATTCTCTAACTAGAAAATTAATATGTTTAATCATTTGGCATATATTTACTGAGGTTCCTGTAATATAAAGCAGGAAGATGGTAATCAAATATCTAGAGAAGTGTTTGTTCCTCTTATTAAGACAAACTTCAGAGGGTATTCCCTTTGTGAAGCCATCTTGATCTTACTTTTGAATCAAGTGGGTGTTTCCTCTTCTGTATATACACCCCTATAGAACCATTTATCAAATTACTTTGTAATGATTGTTTCCTGTATTTCGCTTTAACTAGACTCTGAGCCTACTGAAACCAAAGACAGTCCTATTTCTTGTTATAGGTTCTGGGTCTAAAAATGTACCCCGTTTAGGGGCTCATATATGCCGAATTGGATGACCAACTCGTGATTTCAGCTCAGATCATGATCTCAGGGTCATGGGATCAAGCCCCATGTCAGGCTCCACGCTGAACGTGGAGCCTTCTTAAGATATTCTCTCTCTCTCTCTCTCTCTCTCTTTTCTCTCTCCCTATCCCCCAGCCCCTCTCCATTGCTTACTCACATTCTTTCTGTCTAAAATAAAAATTAAATAAATAAATAAAATTATACCCAGTTTACAACAGAGAATAAGTAATAGATGAAAGAAAGATAAAAATGGAGAGACAGAAAGAGCAGGATACAGAGGAGGCAGAGGTGAGATTAGTGCTGGGAGGAAGTATGTGAACTCGATACATGCAGATATGGTTTGACTAAAGCACAGGGAATAGCAACTTCAAACCATCAAAAAAGCAATTCTAACAGGCTTGCAATGGGGTGGCATCCATGCCCTTTTTCATTATCTTGCTGCTTGTTAAACTCAGTGGTCAACTCTATTATCCTACATTGTAAATTGTATTTATTTTATGATCCATATTCAGCCAGAGCAATATGAGTAGTGGAGTATCATTATGGGAGTTTAATTACCTCTAATGACTAGTAAGAGAGATGTTTTGAAGATAACATTTACCTCTCAGAATAATAAAAATGCAAATGTTTTTTTCTTATTAGTTTGGAGCACACACAAAGGATGGTTTGTTTTCTTTGTTTAAGATTATCCACAAACTTGGGTTTTAGTAACTTAACTATTGATTTATCATGATTACCTGTGCAAGAAGAAAATACATATGCATAGTCTCTCTGTCTCTCTCTATCTCTGTCGCTGTTTCTCTCTCCTCTTCCATCCTCCTCCCCACTCACCCCTCTCTCTCACACACATCTTACCTCAGTGTCAGAGGGAAAAAACTTTCTTTTTTAGGCCTCTCAAAAAATCCAAGATAAGAATTCGAAAATCCTTTCCCCAGTGTGTGTGTGTGTGTGTGTGTGTGTGTGTGTGTGTAATTTATACATCACTAAATGCCTTCTCACAAATTTAGTTTAGAGGGAAATTCATATTGTTTATTCCTTTGTTAAAAGAAAGATTTTTTGGTCATTGCCTAGGATGATGATATGACTTTAATAATAAATATAGCCTTTTGAGACTCTTCTTAGTAGAAATTATACTCTTAAAGGTCTTTGTGATTTTACAGCCTGAACTTATGTGTAGTCAGCTTTTCATTAATTTATTCATCCACTCATTCAATTCTTCATGAAACCAACACTTGTTGGATGCCTATGTACATGACTGGGACTAGGATATGTCACAAAGATACAAATGTTAAGGAGGTTAAGATCACATGCTCTTGAAGTTCTCACAACGTATAAGGAAAAGAAGAATAAGAAAGTCAACAAAGGAAAAGCACATACAAGATGGTACAAAAGAGAGAAGAATGGAGGGTTTTCTTTTGTCTCTAAGGATCAGGGAGCATTGGTGAAGCTTTTTTTCTTAAATCCAGATCCTAAACATATAATGAATTCCTTTGTGAGGTTCAGCAGGTGATCTTGAATCACCTACCTTAAAGAGTTAGAAGAACGAAGTTCCCTTCATGGTGTGACTAGCATAATGATAAATTTGAGAAGTAGGCTTAGGTTGCCACAAAAGACCCCAGAGATGAAAAACTAAGCAAGATTTATTCATCTAAATGGAATCGAAAGGAATCAGGCCAATAAAGAGGCATAGAACCAGTAGAAGAACATGTGTGTAGACTCTAGATTTAGAATAGTTGTAGATGACAATATATGGGTTTAGAGTTAATCACACTCTGAACCAGTTTTCTGCAAGTCAGGCCTTATATCTTTTTAGTTGGACTGGCCCAGGATGCAGCCTGACCTGGAAAAATGCTGAAGACACTGTTCCGGGGCTCAATGCAAGTATTGAAGCATAAAGTAACACCAGGAACATAATGAATGCCAGCATCCTGTGCACAGAATGCTGAAACTCCTCATCCATCATTCTCCTTCTCCCCATGGAATACAGCTTCTGACAAGCAGTCTTAAATTAACTGCAGTCGAACTAAAATCACATCAGTTATCCAGTGTCTTGGATAGTCATGATAGAAAGTACTTAGACATTCTTGGAAACTATCCTGCAGTGTATTAAATAAATTTTTGGTGGGGGCCAAAGAGCTAGCAAGAGAAACACTCTAGAACCGGCCAGAGGAAAAAGTAGAGGGGGTATTTGCAAGAGTGCAAAGAAATCTAACAGAATGGAAAGGCAGAAATGTGCTGAGCCTCATGAAAAGACTGTAATGACTAGATCTCATCGTCTCTTTGCTGTTCTCCCTCAGTCTTTTCATTTCATTCTCAGTTCAGAAACCAACTTATTCTTCCTCCCATGCCACTTGACATATCTCATTTTTAAGAGGTTTGCCAGATTAAAGCTATAATCTCTCATTAACTTTAAAAATTTCTAAGGCTAGATTAATTTGTTATAACTACATTCAGATGTTCACACCTGGTACTGTGTGGATTGTGATGTACAGTTTTGGAGAAAGGAGTTGGATGTAGAGATGTGATGACCCCTTCATTTTCTCAATTTTTCCATATTCTCTTAAATGCATAGAATAAATATGAAAAAGAAATTCCAACAATGAGAGCTCTGTTTTTCATCTAAGAGAAAATTTGTTTAATCACAGAAGTGAAATGATTTGGAAAGCAACCACAGTTGAACAAATTTATAGTCAAGCTTATTATAGATCTTGAGATCAAATCTAACCTGACACTGAAAATTTTATAACCAAAATCCATGCGAGAATATATGATTTCAAACAAGATGATACTGACTTCTATGATATTGGATATTGATGCACATTTCCACAAATGTTGGCACCTCTTATCATTCTTTCGCTGCTTCATTTTTCACTAATAACTGGGTGATTTTTAGAAAATAACTAAAACCAAAATTGGTGAACTAGAAGATTTATGAAAAGATTCCATTTCACAAGGGAAGAGTTTACCTGAAAATGAACATTTTAATGATGTGTCAAATTTATCACCAAGGTTTATGTTATTTCCAGTACAGATCCCAAAATATGAAAGGCTAACTGAAGACATGGAACAATGTACAATTCATTTTAATTTTTACTTTAAATAAAAGGGAACACATGCTTTGCCTGGCTGTCTGAACATCTTCAGTTGCAGGAGCATTGCCAGGGATGCTGTCTGCACCTAGTAGAGAAACCCTGTTTAATTCCTCTTTGGGTTTTTATCTTGGACATAAAAAATTCTCACTATGAATTGGGAGGGTATTGAGCACCCTCTCTGCTTTAATTGATTCACAGGTAGTCAGGAAACCAGATGGCTTGGTAACAAAGAGCTCCTTTTCTCTCTTTTTTCCTTTTTCCTTTTCTCTTTATTATTTTCACAAAAGGGCTTTATCTTGTGTTTCTCTTTGGCAGAAACCCCTGACTCACAGATTATCCGTTCTTTGTAACAGTTATAGTTTTCACACCGCACCATGACTCAGGATATTAAGGAGACTAGAGACAGATTCTCAATGTGTATAAATCACACCAACTAAAATGTGACGTCCCAGAGAGAATGTACATGGTAGAGCAGACTATGGGAAACTGGGAAAAGACAGGAAAATGCAAACATGAAATGAAATGTAATTGGATACCTGAAATTAGTAATGAAATTATCATTACAATTTTAGTACTCATTTTCCTAACTAATCTCCAGGGTAGCTCAAGCCTAAATTGACGGAATGCTTTTCCAAGTCCATCAGAGTCCTGTGGAGCAAATCGAAGGCCTGCTGTCTAGGCATCAGTTCCCTGCACCACATCTTTGCTCACTGCAACCTTCACCAAGCCCTGCAAAGACTCAGCCAGGCATCCACAAGAAAGCATTTCAGACATTTGTATGTCCCACCATTATGCTATTTGAAATATCACATTCCTCAGAAAAGCCTTAGGAAGCAATCTGATTTAACCAGAGAGGTATTGGATTAGTAACACGACTTCTAGTAGCTCCTCTAATAAAGAAGAAGTGGTTTAGGTGTTAATAATCTACATCTAGAGCCAAACTGCCTAGGTTTATACTCTGGGTCAGCCACTTACTGCCTTTTAGAGGATTGTACTTACTTAATAACATGTATATAATAACGTGTACATGGTACAGTGACAAATTACTTAATACCCCTATAGGATATACTGGTTGGAGTTACATGCTTTCACTGCACAAAGTAAATGTTACTATGTAACAGCCTCCAATTACCATTTCCCATCTGAAAATTCTTTAATTTTTGACTCATAGTCATGGACCATTGGTCTCACTGGGTAATTTCCAGAGTTTGGGGGAAAAAGATGAACAAAATATCAAGGAAAGACAGGGAATTTTGTAAATAGGCATCTTACATCCCACCTTCTTTGATAATTTATTTCTCTTGATCAGTGAGATTGCTAGAACTTAACCTTAATTGATCTTATTTTCTCCTTTGCCGTAAGATTTCCATTAGTGGACTTCCATGCAGAATTTCACACTTTTGACCTTTTCTTCTTGGTTTTTTTCTCCACCTTAATATCGTCAACTGCTTGTTTTCTTCCTTTAATTCAAGTCATTGTAAGTCCTCATCATGATTTCTCTTGTTCCCTCATCTCATTAAAAGTATCAGCTTTCCTCAGGGCTTACTGTCTGCTGTTTTCCATTCTCACTCCACTGAATTTTTCTCAGCCTTTCTGAGTCATAAACTTCTTTCAAATATCTGTTGAAAACCAGGAACTCTTTCAGAGGAGTTGAGCATTGGAGAAGACATATTCACAAATTTTGCATTTAGTTTCCAAAGATTTATTAACACACCCTCCACTTATAGCTTCTGCTAGCAAAATTCCCCTACTCTTAAGCTTCAATATCCAATCTGTGTTGATTGACCCAAATCTGCATTTTTATTGCCAATCTCTTTCCAGTCCTCCAGCCCTGTATGTACCCAACTAAGGAATGTGTCCCTTTGGAACTTGTACAAGCATCTCAAACTCAACCTGCATACACTAAATACAACTTCCCATGTAAATCTACTATCCTTTGCCTTGTCATCTGACACAGGTGGATGATACCACCATTCACTCAGGTGTCCAAGCTTGAAATGTTGGTCACTTTTCCTTTTCCCTCATTTCCTACAACTAATTACTCATCAAGTTCTGTCATTTTTACTTCTTACAGGTCTCAAGGATGTAGTGTCTCAATCATTGTTATAGTTCAGATCCTCATAACTTCTTGCCCACTTTAGTAAAATGGATTGATTAAATTATTTTTAATTGCATAATTAATAAATATTATATTATTGTAAAAGATACAAAATAAAAGTACAAAAGAGTAAATTTTCTCTTTCTATACTGCCTCATTCTATCCAGTGTCTCTCCTCCCACAAATATATACACTATTAAGCATTTGGGACATATCTCATTAGTTTTTTTTCTTACATTTGCATACATGTGCATGTACAGATGCAAAGATATAGGGTTTGATTTATTTTTTACATAAATGGGAACATGCTTTACATAATAATCTCTCACCTGATTTTTATTTTTCACTTAATGAAAAATTTGGAGAAATCTTTTCAGTACATATGGAGCATGTGATATTTTTTTAATGTTTATTATTTATTTTGAGAAAAAGAGAAAGAGAGAACACACACATGTGTGCTCATGAGCAGGGGAGAGGCAAAGATAGAGGGAGAGAGAATCCCAATCAAGCTCCGTGCTGCCAACACAAAGCCCAATGTGGGGCCTGATCTCAGGAACCTGAGATCATGACCTGAGCTGAAATCAAGAGACTGAGCCACCCAGGTGCCCTTGTATGTGATATTTTTAATAACTGATTGGTATCCCATCATAAGTGATGCAGGATACATATTTGAACCTTCTGATGAGAATGTGGCATGTTTCCGTCTTTCACTATTATACATCACTGTCATCCCTATACATACCCGTTGTGCATATGACAGGATGCATTTGAAGGTGCACTTCCTGGCTGCGGATGTCAGACACTCCTATCTGCTCTCTTCCTTCTGTCTCAGTCCTTTACTATCGCTTTCATTTATTCACCATCACTCAATAACGAGGAAAAAAATCTTAGCATCTACAATTCCTCACCCACCATGTTGGACATGTGGTCACAGAGGAACCAGCTGATGTGCTCCTGCTCTAAGGGAGTTCAAAATAAAACAGGAGACAGACCAGCAAACAGATGACTCACTCAAGTGCAGTAGGATGAGGACAAGACAGAAATGTGCACAAGATGATCTCTCAGAGAACATAAACAAAAAAAACCCATGCTTATTTTGAACAGTAGGTGAGACTACTGCAAAGGGGATTCCTAGATGCCACTTGAAGAGGAAGTTGGAACTGGCTTGATGTAGAAATGATCAGAAGAAACAATTGTGATTTATTCTTGAGTGCCAATGCCATGCATTGTTCTAGGTACTGGAATTACAGAAGTGAACAAGATAAAAAAAAAAAAAAAACATCCCCACTTTTATCCTTGTAAGTGGGGGTGGATTGATACAGAGATGCACAAGAAAGTGTATGATGCAAATTCAAATCAAATCATGACAAACTTTAAGAGAAAGAGAGCAGAGCAATGGGATGTGAGAGGTTTTAGGAGTGAACTATTAAGAAATAGAGACATCTGTAAAGGGTTTCCACAGGTTACATTTGCCTTGAGATGTGATGGGGCGGAAGGAGCCACACAACAACAAATCCAGAAGAGGTAACTAAATAGAGGGGACAGCAGGTACAAAGACCCTGTTGGGGGAATGAGCCACACAAACAGAGGAATAAGAAGGCCAGTTATAGAGTTAAGAGAGATAGTGTTATCCAGGGAACGGCAAGCATTTACATGTGACTGGAACCACAGAATGCCAGGAAGGATCCTTTATGATCTGCTCTCTGGTTCCCCTCTTCTCCCAACTGCATCTCCCAACAGTCACTGCTCAGACGATCCTTTAGCTCCAGATACACACTTGTTTCCAGTTACCTGAAACAACCACCCTCTTGCCTTTGCTTACATTGTTTTCACAGACTTGAGTGTACCTTCTTTGCCCAGCTAACTCCAAATTTCCCTTCGAGGCTCAGCTCTGCAATCAGGGATCCTTCTCCAGACCTGCAGCTATATTAGAAAGCAGCCCTTCTGTAGCATCTCACCTGTGCATGAATAACCCTCTTAGTGAATTGCATTTCTGCTGTATACAAGGCTTCTGTAATTTGCACTTGAATCCATAGAATTTGGCCCAAGAACACAAAGTGGTTGTGTCTGCTAATTGGACCTGACTCTGTTTATGTCCACTACGGCTCTCCTTCTTCTTCTTCGTCATCTGGGTAATGAGTCTTATAGCAAAACCCTTCCTGGAGAAACCCAAGGAAAAGGTATGTCTCAACCCATTTGATACTCTAAGAATTCTGCATCCTTATTACTGGATTTGATCTGTTTAGAATAAGCATCTTCTAAGAAGCTTGCAGTCCTTATTTTTATATTTCTTTTCTTTTTCTTCCATTTGCATTTTCAGGGGAGGGAAGGAAAACAACTTTCTTTGTGATAATATGTATTATGTGCCAGCCCATTGGCTCAGTCTTCGCTTGTTATCTTCTGGAATGCTCAAAGTATCACTAAGAGGTAGTTATCTCTTATCTTACAAATGGGAACTTGAGGCCCAAGCAAATAAAAAAGCTGAGTTACAATTTGAAACCTGTTTAGTCTAATTGCCTCCCTCAATATAATAACAGGAAGCTATGTCTAATTCAGAAAGTCTCTTTATAATACATAAATTCATAATGAATTCATTAAATTCATAATTCATAAAATAATTTGTTAATTTAGTATTAGTAAAATGAGACTATTAACACAAATAATAAGAACAGTCTTGATGTAAAAATGTCTAAGAGAATATTGTTTGAAAAACTATGGAGACTTGGGAAAGATGTAATCGATGTTACATAAGGCAAGCTATTATTCCTGCCTCAGATTATTACCATGAGTACAAACTAGAGCTAAATGCCAAATTTAACAACATATTATTACAAGCCAAAAGGATATTTTTCTTTTTCCAGTATTCACTATGAAGGGTAAAAATGACTATGATATCACCCACAATGATAAGTGTTTAAGGACTATTACATATAGAAGAAGGCAGATAACTTCATTTTTTCTAAAAACAGAAAAAATATATACCCTTAGTTGATTTACTATTGTTGAATAGTTTCAACAGTTCCTTGAAGGAATCATGAAAATTTCACTAGGAAACAGAAATACATTTGCATTGAGCACTATCAGAATTGCTAAGAAAACAATGGTAAAATAATACAGTATTTTTTTTTACTACCAAAAGCAAATAATCAAAACTATTCATATTTATAAATCCCTTTGGATATAAGAAATATTTTACTTTATTAAATGTAAAGGAAAATTGATTTCTTTACTTTTTCTTCCTTTATACAAGACAGTTATATCCGAAGCAGATATAAATGAGAATTAAATTTTAACAATTTTTTACCAGTACTATTAAGAACACAGATAAATCCTACTCAATTCATACTCTGTGCTAGGCATTTTTATGCCCTAATTCATTTAATCTTCACAACCAACCAGTGAGATAAGAAATATTATCATTTCTATTTTAAAGTTGAGGAAATACAGTACAAGGGAATTAAATAATTTGCCCCAAATTACAAAGCCAGAAAGTGTTAGAACTGAGCTTTAAACCCAAATAGTCTTAGTCAATACACTACAGTGTCTATGACCAACAGACTCCATGCCTCTCAGTGTACAATAAGTACAGAGTACACATAGTAATGGTATTGTTTCTATAAACTAGAGATGAGTAAAGTAAGGCAGAGGAAAGGTGTGTGATTTCCCTGCAATAAATTAAGAAACACTATGGGGAAAAAGATAAAAATTTATATGTTACAAAAGGCAGAACAAGAAACAATACAGAAGGACCAAAACCTGATGGATACTATAATGGTTTTCAACTTGGTTCAGTTAATAATATTAAATATATAAATGATACTTTCAAATATTTACATTTATATAATAAATATGTAGGGAAATGAAAAGATTTCTTTTTTGAGAAAGAAGAATAAACATAAACAATGTATCATATAAATATTATCTTCAAATTAATGTTGAACTATAATATAGTTCGAGTTAGAATCCCCAAGAGATATTTTTGTTGTTATTCATGGTGCATGTGGGATACTAGATAAAAAGATATTAAATTTATATTGAAGAATAGTTGCCAAAAAGTAGTCAAAAAAAGAATGAGAGCAATGGGGTTCAGGTCCTGCCTAACAGATACCATAAAATTGTAGGAAGCCATTGTAATAGAATCAATATTGTATTGGTACAGCGATAGACACTAGATTAGCAGATCAGAAAAGGGAATCTAGAATTAGATCCCAGTCTATATGATGACCAAATTGATACATGTAACTAAGTTGGCAGTTCAATTTAGTGTGTGTGGAGGGGATTATTAAGAAATGATATTAGGGGTGCCTGGGTGGTTCAGTCGGTTGAGTGTCCGACTTCAGCTCGGGTCATGATCTCACAGTTCGTGGGTTCGAACCCCGCATCAGGCTGTATGCTGACAGCTAGCTTAGAGCCTGGAACCTGTCTTCAGATTCTGTGACTCCCTCTCTCTCTGACCCTGCCCTGCTCACACTGTCTCTATCTCTCTCTCAAAAATGAATTTTTAAAATTTTTTTTAAAATTGAAAAACAGGTATGATATTATCATTATCTATATGAAAGAAAAGTAAATTATGTTCCAAATGCAAAAGTAAATTTCATATGAATTAAAAACTTACAAAAAAATAAAATAATAGGAATCTTGCAAGAAAATGAACTAGAATTCATACCTAATCAAGTGCTAATGGAGACCTTCTTAATCAATTCTGGAAAACAAAAAGCTAGAAAATACAATATGTGGATATCTATCTGTGAAAAGAAATGAAAAAAGTATATTGTATAACAGAAGGTAACATAAACAAGATAAGATACAAAAAAATAGATATAGAAAAATATTTGCAAAGGCATAGGAAGAAGTCATAGCACAGAAACCTTCATGTGTTCAGCATTCCAATTTCTCTTCCTAAGTATAATTGGGGCCATGAGACTAAATTCTGGCCAATGGGATGTGGGTAGATACAGGACAGAAGCTACTTGCCGGCCTTGAAAATATCCTCTCCTATCCTTGTATTAGTTCTTTGTTGCTGTATAACAAATTACCCTAAAACTCAGAGACATAAAACAACAAGCATTTATTACCACACAGCTGTAGTGAATCCAGAATCTGGATGAGGTTTAGCTAGGCCCTCTGGTTCAAGATCTCTCAGAGGCTGTGACCAAATTGTTGACCAGTGCTTTCATCTCTGAAGTCTCGGTTAGGAAAAGATCCCCTTGTAAACTCATTCATGTAGTTGTCAGAATTCAGTTCTTCAGAGGCTGTTGGACTGAGGTTGTCAGTTCTTTGCTGACTATTGGCTAAAGTCCTCTTTCAGTTCCTTGTCAAGTGGGGCGGCTGGCTTCTCTCAGAATGAACACAAGGAAGGCACAATTGAGAAGCCATGGTCTTTTTGCAGCCTAATCTGAAATATGACCTTCCGTCATCTCTAACACACTGTTTGCTACATGCAAGCCACTAAATCCAGCCCATCTCGAGGAGAGGATTACATAAGTGCACGAAAACCAAGAGGTGCCTGCCACAACATTCCAGATCTCTCTTTTCCTGCTATAATGATTTTGGAGGCAACATTTCCTGGATATAATATCTACAAGGTGAAGGAGGACTTCTTGACCTATAAGAAACTTTGGCAAGTTGAGAAATAAATGTGTACTGTGCTGAGCCATTGAGATGTTTTAACATGATGTAACATGGCCTATCGTAACTAACAGAGTGTTCATATTTACAGCACACACAGTATATTTACAACTTGATGTGATGGGGATGAATAACCCAATCAAAAAATGGGCAGAGAAAATAAGATTTAATTCACAGATTTGCAATAGAAACATAAGATGTCATAACATTAGTAGTAATAATAGGAGTAATAATGATAAGCAATATCTACTGACACTTTACTTTGTACCAGTTACTGCTCTGGCTTACGTTAACACATTTAATCTCCACAAAAATAAAACAGATGCAGTAGTAGTTCCTATTATCTCCTTCTGACATATGAAGAACTTGAGGCACAGAGAGGTTAAGAGAATTGCCCAAGGTCACACAGCTAGTAAGTGTTGGAATCAGAATTAAAATCCAGAAAGTCTGGCAACCAAACCAGTGTTTCTAACCTCTAAGCCATGCTGCTTAAATATATTAGTCAGGAAAATACAAGTTAAAGGACCAGTCACCGCATACCAGTCTAGCTAACATTTGAAAGAAAGAAAATACCTCTCAAATAGAGCAATAGAGAGCAATGTTAGCAAAAACGTCAATTAATACAGGCTTCATGAGAAGCAGTTCTAAAATAGTTATCATTTAATGTACATGCTTCCTTGATCCCAGCAATCCCGCTCCTGGGAAACTGGAATAGAAGTGGAAGGGTATTAATCCCCACATTACTCTTCCGCAATAAAAGAACTGCATACAGAGACTTGCCCATAAGATGGAAATGTTTTAACAAATGTTTGCATATCCACTCCATAGTATATAACACAGACCTTAAGAAGAATGAAACAGCTACACCAATGGACCCAAAGGGATTTCCATGAAGTGTTGTTGCATTAAAATAGCAATATATAGAAAACTGTGAAAGATATGACCCTATTTTCTTAGAATAAAGCTAAAAAATATCCTATATATTTGTTCATTCTATGTGATTCTATGCACTGGGCATAGAATATGACCAAAAAGTCAAGGGCCAAAGTTTGGAGATTGGGGAGCAGCCAGCAAAAGTGCCTGAGAAAAAATGATCAGTAAGTGAAGTGGAAAGACAAACAAGACCAGATTCCAGGAAGCCAGATAAAGAAGTTCATTCAGAAAGAGAAGTGGTCAGAGTTGCTGCTAGATAGGATTGGATGAGGAAATTCATTTTAGTAACATAGAAATCATTTATGCATTTCTGTTTTCAAGATTGGTGTGTGTGTGTGTCTGTGTGTGCATGCATGTGTGCATGTGTGTGCACGTGCGTGCTGCTGGAACGGATGTCAGATTGGAGAGGGTTCAAGACAGAATGGGAGACCAAGAGAAATAAAGGACAACGACAGTCAAATCTTGCAAGAGAGCTTTGATTTAAAGGAGAAAGAGTAGGAGCACCTGGGTGGCTCAGTTGGTTGAGCCTCTAACTCTTGATTTCAGCTCAGGTCACCACCCCAGAGTTGATCTAGTCATGAGTTCAAGCCCTGTATCAGGCTCTGTACTGAGAACTGAGCATGGAGTCTGCTTAGGATTCTCTTTCCCTCTGCCTCTCCTCCATTCGTGGGCGGGCTCACTCTCTCTCTGTCTCTGTCTCTCTATCCCTCTTTCTCTTTCTCTCTCCCTCTCTTTCTCTTAAATAAAAAAATAGAAAATAAATAAAGGAGACAGAGCAACATAATAATGTAGCAGTAGCTGAAGGAGATGCTTTGTTTTGTTTTGATTTTTAAGATGGTGGATATTTCAGATCGGTTGTATGCTAACAAAAGGCAAAGGGACAAATTCATGATGGAAGAGAGAGGAGGCAATGACTAAAGTGATGTTTCAAGGCAACTAAGTGGAAATGGACGTTAGTATGCAGATTGAGGGAATGGTCTGAGGAGGTGGTAATGGTTCCTGTATTATAGACATAAAGGAAGGCAGAGCATGTGGTACAGATCCCGGGTGTTGGCAGATGAGAGTGTGTGGAAGATGTTCTCTAATTTCTTATATTTTCATAGTGAAGTACAGAAGCAAGGTTGTCAGCTGAAGGTGAAGATAAAAGGAAATCTTGGAAGTTTGAAGAGGAAAAAAGATGCGTAATCATCTGGAGGAGTGGCAAGTGAAAGAACTATAGAAATGCAGTGGGATTTTCCATCAGTACCAATGCTTTTCTTGAGGTGATACATTAATTATTTTTTAAATTTTTAAACGTTTATTTTTTAGAGAGACAGAGTGCAAGTGGGGGAGGGGCAGAGAGAGAGGGAAACACAGAATCTGAAGCAGCCTCAGGCTCTGAGCTGTCAAGTACAGAGCCTGATGTGAGGCCTGAACTCATGAACTACGAGATCATGACCTAAGCCAAAGTCGACTGAGTTAAGTGTCCAACTTTGTTAAGGCACCCCTGAGGTGATATATTTAACGTGGGCACAGTCAGCTGAGGATTTTCTCCAGCCACGCTCAGCTGCCAAGGTACACATCTGGACTAGGCAGAGAGTTGAACATAGACAGGTGACACAAAGGTTGGCTCTGTATGACCTACAAAGGGTAAAGGATAATGTACAGTGACAGGGTCAAGAGATTATAGTCTCAGAATTATTTGGAGTTGGGGTATTCGAGGGAATTAGCCAAAAAGATAGGTCAACAAGTAGAGTGCTTAAAATTTGAGACTGGGAAGGGGATACAGTTTTTTGTTAATGTTAGTTATCAGTTAGTGTATTATTAGTATTAGTATTGACAAGACCTAGTATATAATCATGGAACTGAAAAGCTAAGTTGGGGTGAAGCTATAAGCTACTAGGAGAGGGAAGGTTAAGAGACTAAGAAATCAAGAGTATTTGAAAAACCGCAGGCATGGATATTGAATTAACCAAGAATTACAATAGGAGTAGTGTTAGGAGGAGTCAGAACAAGCAATATAAAAATCTTCAGGAGTAGCTTGAGGGTCTGTGGATGACGCCTATTTGGGGGGATGGATGGTATAATTTGGTAGCATGAGCTCTGAAGTTGGCATGATTTTTAAAAATTTTTGAATGTTGTTGTTTTGTTTTGTTTTTCTAAGGGAGCTAGAGCGTGTAAACAGGGGAGGGGCAGAGAGACAGGGGGACAGAGGACCTGAAGCAGGCCCCATGCTGCCCAGCAGCAAGCCTGATGTGGGAATCAAATTCACGAACCAAACCATGACATCATGACCTGAGCCGAAGGCTGACACTCAACCAATTGAGCTACCCAGGTGTCCCTGAAGTTGGCATGTTTTGGAAGAAGAGGAAGAGAGTGTGGTTGATGAGGATTAAGGAGCACACTTACCTCACTTCTGGGCTGTGAGACTTTAAAAACAATACAAGCAAACATAAAAACAAAAAACTTGCTGCCTTTGGAGGGTCCTGAAGAAGAGGCAGATTCTTGGGGAAGAATCGGGCTTGAGATAGAGAAAGCAGATTGTCGTTGCCTGAATAATGGCCTCCAGAGGTACCAATTCATAATCCCTGGAACCTGTAATTGTTACTTTATTTGGGAAAAGAGTCTTTGCAAATGTAATTAAGTTAAGGATTTTTAAGATAGGGAGAGTATCCCGGGTTATCCAGGTGGGTCCTGAATGCAGTCAATCACGTGTATCCTTATAAGAGAGGCAACACAGAAGAAAAGATACTCAGAGATAGTGACATGAAGATGGATCAGAGAGAGATTTGAAAATAGCTTCCCTGGATGTTTGGAGTGACGTGACAAGCCAAGCAATGCCAGCAGTCACCAGAAGCTTTAAGAGGCAAGGAGTGCATTCTTCCCTAAAGCCTCTGGAGGGAACACAGCCCCACGAGCACTTTAATACCAGCCCAGTGATACTGATTTTGGACTTCTGGACTTGAGAATTCAGAGAGCAAATTACTACAGCTTTGCAGTAATTTATAACAGGTGCAGAAAACCAAAATACAGGTGAAGAAAACATTCACAGAAGAGAGTGGGAAGATGGTGGTTCTGTTGAGGACAGACTGTAAGCTCCAGAGAGCACAGGGGAAGCAGGGAGACAGAATTGTACAGAATGGAAGAAATCAAGTGTAGCTGCCAGACTGATGATAATAAGCCTGGGAT
Organism: Proteles cristata cristata; assembly: GCA_017311185.1. Taxonomy (NCBI): domain Eukaryota; kingdom Metazoa; phylum Chordata; class Mammalia; order Carnivora; family Hyaenidae; genus Proteles; species Proteles cristata. The sequence goes on from JAESUZ010000812.1 coordinate 388,850, forward strand.
CCTTGGGCTGCTTGGGGCTACCCATTGCACAGGGATAAGAGAGTGATGGCATTACCCTGGTAACCTAAGAGGCAGACTTCGAAGGGAAGGATGGAGGGGGCGTATTGTGCCAGGAGAAGGAGTTCTGGAGGCCCCTCTTCAGTTCTACAACTGAAACGGTGGAACAAACAGAACTTTACTGAGAGCACAAGATATATGTATATGTTTATATACATATATATATCCACAGATTTGTGGATGTAGATATACGTACATATATTTCACTAGGTATACATTTTATATATATATTTATATAGGAGTTATATGTATATTTATCATTGTGTGCTTGTAAATATATTCATGTATGTATTTCAGTGTGTGGATTTGCATATAATTATTTTTTAATGTTAATTTTTGAGAGAGAGAGAAACAGAAAGCAAGTGCAAGGAGAGAGGTAGACACAGAATCTGAAGCAGGCTCCAAGCTCTGAGGTGTCAGTCACCACAGAGCCCCACGAGAGGCTTAAACTCATAGACCACGAGATCATGACCTGAGCTGAAATCAGATGCTTAACCAACTGAGCCACCCAGGTGCCCCGCATATTATTTTTAAAGCAAAGAGAACAAGGGAACAATGACAATCTGGGTAGGGTAGGAGTAATAATGGGAATAGAGAGGGAAATAAAAATTCTGGCACTCAGAAAAGAAAACAAAGCAAAAAATGATAGGATATGCAAGGATCACATTTAAGCATTTATATAACACTGCGTAAGTGTGTAAATATATAAGAAATTTTAATGAAATTAAAACAAATTTATAAAAATATAGTACGTATAGCAAAAAAAAAATCCCAAAAGACCTTGTTAAAAGCTACATCCAGGGGCACCTGGGTGGCTCAGTCAGTTAAGCGTCCAGCTTCAGCTCAGGTCATAATCTCACAGTTCCAGATTCAAGCCCCCCTTCGGGCTCTGTGCTGATAGCTTGCTCGGAGCCTGGAGCCTGCTTCCAATTCTGTGTCTCCCTCTCTCTCTGACCCTCCTCTGCTCATGCTGCCTCTCTTTCTCTCTCTCAGAAATAAATAAAACATTAGAAAAAAAAGTTACATCCAAGGGGCGCCTGGTTGGCTCGGTCAGTTGAGCATCCAACCCTTGATTTTGGCTCATGTCATGATTCCAGGGTCATGGGATAGAGCCTCAGTCAGGCTGATCATGGAGCCTGCTTAAGATTCGCTGCCCCTCTGTCTCTATCTCCCCCCCCTTCCCTCTCTCTCTCTCCTTCCTTTTTCCCCTCCCCCTCCTGTGAATGCATACTCCCTCTCTCTAAAAATAAAAGTTACATTCAAACATACCAACTAACAGTCTAATCTTCATTTCCCCTGAATTTGCTTTCTTATTTGCAGTTCACTAGATATATGGTTCTAAACGGATCCAGGGTGTGCAGACAGTTCAACCTGCAGACGCCCCAGCTCTCCCTCTCTAGTTGCCTCTGGACCACTCCTTCATGTCTCTGAAAGGCGGAGGCTGCCAGTACTCAGTGGCATCTGTGTGCTTGAAGGAATTTGTCTAAATTGACCTTGAGGTAGGTCTACTTTGGGAACCTGGTCTATTCTTATGACACAATGACAATGGGACTAAGAATTTCTGGAAATGGGTGTCTACTTAAAAAAAAAAAGAAACTAACAGCATGGCCATCCAGATAGTTTTCTTGTTAATACCACTTACCTCCACCAAGCAGGCTTATAATTTCAAATCTAAGGTTCTCCTGTAAATGAATCCTAAACAAACTGTTTTATGCTGTGAGGGTAAAGTCTTTTTTTTTTTTTTAAGCATCTCTCAACCTCAAAATCTCACCCATTTGACAGCTTCATGCATCTTGGGGCTGTACATTCCCTTCTTGGATCTTCATCATTCAGAGACAGACTAGGGAAGAAAAAAGTGCACGGAGGATTACTAGAAAAGTTTCCTTGGGTTTATCATATATCACTTCTACTCAGACAGTCCATTATTGCATACCAGTCAGTTATAGAGCCAGACTATCTGGGTTAAATTCTAGCATTATCACTAGCTGGCTGTGTGTCCTTGGCTAAGTTACTTTATCTCTGTGCCTCAGACTTCTCAACTATAAAAGGTGATGATAATAATCAATGGCAATGACCTCATAAGTTTGTTGTGAAAAGTAAATAAACTAATCCATGCACTGCCCTTAGTTCTTGGCACATAGTAAATACCAGGTGTATGCGAACTATTATTTGTTTTGTTTTAATTAATTAATTAATTTTCAATTTTACATTCAAGTTAGCCAGCATATAGTGCAACAATGATTTCAGGAGTAGATTCCTTAATGCTCTTTACCCATTTAGCGCCCCCCAAACCCCTCCAGCAACCTTTTGTTCTCTATTTTTAAGAGTCTCTTATGTTTTGTCCCCTCCCTGTTTTTATATTATTTTCACTTCCCTTCCCTTATGTTCATCTGTTTTGCATCTTAAAGTCCTTATATGAGTGAAGTCATATGATACTTGTCTTTTTCTGATTGACTAATTTCGCTTAGCATAATACCCTCTAGTTCTATCCATGTGGCTGCAAATGACAAGCTTTCATTCTTTTTGATTGCCAAGTAATACTCCATTGTGTACATCTTCTTGATCCATTCATTCGTCGATGGACATTTGGGCTCTTTCCATACTTTGGCTATTGTCAATAGCGCTGCTATAAACATTGGGATGCGTGTGCCCCTTCAGAACAGTACACCTGTGTCCCTTGGATAAATACCTAGTGGTGCAATTGCTGGGTCATAAGGTAATTCTATTTTTAATTTTCTGAGGAACCTCCATACTGTTTTCTAGAGTGGCTACACAAGTTTGCATTCCCACCAACAGTGGAAAAGAGCTCCTCTTTCTCTGCATTCTCATCAACATCTGTTGTTGCCTGAGTTGTTAATGTTAGCCAATTCTGACAGGTGTGACGTGGTATTTCATTGTGGTTTTGATTTCTATTTCCCTGATGATGAGTGATGTTGAGCATTTTTTCATGTGTTGGTTGGCCATCTGGATGTCTTCTTTGGAGAAGTGTCTATTCATGTCTTTTGCCCATTTCTTCACTGGATTATTTGTATTTTGGGTGTGAGTTTGATAAGTTCTTTATAGATTTTGGATACTAATCCTTTATCTGATATGTCATTTGCAAATATCTTCTCCCATTCCATCAGTTGCCTTTTAGTTTTGCTGATTGTTTGCTGTGCAGAAGCTTTTTATTTTGATGAGGTCCCAATAGTTCATTTTTGTTTTTGTTTCCCCTGCCTCCAGAGATGTGTTGAGTAAGAGGTTGCTGCAGGCAAGGTCAAAGAGGTTTTTGCCTGCTTTCTCTTCTAGGATTTTGATGGCTTCTGTCTTATGTTTAGGTCTTTTATCAATTTTGAGTTTACTTTTATATATGGTATAAGAAAGTGGTCCAGGTTCATTATTCTGTATGTTGCTGTCCCATTTTCTCAGCACCATTTGCTGAAGAGACTGTTTTTATTCCATTGGACTTTCTTTCTTGCTTTGTCAAAGATCAGTTGGCCATAGATTTGTGGGTCCATTTCTGGGTTTTCTATTCTGTTCTACTTATCTGAGTGTCTGTTTTTGTGTGAGTACCATAATGTCTTGACGACTGCAGCCTTGTAATACATCTTCAAGTCTGGGATTGTGATGCCTCCAGCTTTGGTGTTCTTTTTCAAGATTGCTTTGTCTATTTGGGGTCTTTTCTGGTTCCATACAAATTTTATGTTCGTCTGTTCTAGCTCTGTGAAGAATGCTGTTGTTATTTTGATAGATATTGCGTTGAATATGTAGATTGCTTTGGGTAGTATCAATATTTTAACAGTATTTGTTCTTCCAATCCAGGAGCATGGAATATTTTTCTATTTTTTTGTGTCTTCTTCAATTTCTTTTGTAAGCTTTCTATAGTTTTCACTGTACAGATTTTTGTTTCTTTGGTTATGTTTATTCCTAGGTATTTTATGGTTTTTGGTGCAATTGTAAATGGGGTCGATTCCTTGATTTCTCTTTCTGTTGCTTCATTATTGGTGTATAGGAATGCAACTGATTTCTATGAATTGATTTTATATCCTGTGACTTTGATGAATTCATGGATCAGTTCTAGCAGTTTTTGGTGGAATCTTATAAATCTAGATTGTCTAGTATAAGTATGGCTACTCTGGCTCTCTTTTGGCAACCATTAGCGTGATAGATGGTTCTTCATCCCCTCATTTTCAACCTGAAGGTGTCTTTAGGTCTAAAATGGGTCTCTTGTAAACAGCATTTAGATGGATCTTGTTTTCTTATCTATTCTGTTACCCTGTGTCTTTTTATTAGAGCATTTAGTCCATTGATGTTTTGAGTGAGTACTGAAAGATATTATTTTATTGCCATTATGTTGCCTGTAGAGTTGGAGTTGGAATTTATGGTGGTGTTCTCTGGTCCTTTCTAGTCTTTGGTGCTTTTGGTCATTTTTTTCTTTTTTGTCTTTTCTCCCCTCAGAGAGTCCCCCTTAAATTTACTTGCAAGGCTGGTTTCATCATCTGGAACTCCTTTAATTTTTGTCTGGGAATCTTTTTATCTCCTCTTCTGTTCTGCATGACAGCCTTGCTGGATAAATAATTCCTGGATGCATATTTTTCCAATTCTGCACATTGAATATATCCTACCACTCCGAAATTTCTGGCCTACCAAGTTTCTGTGGGTAGGTCTGCTGAGAACCTGATCTGTCTTCCCTTGTAGGCTAAGGACTTTTTTTTTTTCCCTTGCTGCCTTCATGATTCTTTCCTTGCTTGAATATTTTGTGAATTTGACTATGATATACCCTGTTGATGATTGGTTTTTGTTGAATCTAATGGGAGTCCTCTGTGCTTCCTGTATTTTGATGTCTGTGCCTTTCCCCAGGTTAGGAAAGTTTTCCCCTATGATTTGGTCTCATAAACCTTCTACCCCTTTTACTCTCTCTTCATCTGCTAGGACCCCTATGATTCTGATTTTCCTTTTTAATTAGTCACTGAGTTCTCTAATTCTTATATTGTGCTCTTTTGCCTTAGTTTCACTCTTTTTTTCTGCTTCATTGTTCTTTTTTTTTTTTTCTTTAATGTTTTATTTATTTCCAGGAGAGAGAGAGAGACAGAGTGAGCAGGGCAGGGTCAGAGAGAGAGGGAATCACAGACTGAAACAGGCTCCAGGCTCTGAGCTGGCAGTCAGCACAGAGCCCGACGCGGGGCTCGAACCCACGAACCGCGAGATCATGACCTGAGCGAAAGCCGGACGCTTAACCGACTAAGCCACCCGGGCACCCCATCTGCTTCATTGTTCTTAATAAGTGTGTCCTCTATATCACTGATTTGAGATTGCAGCTCAGGTATAGCATTTTTTTATTTCAACCTGACTAGTTCTCACTTCTTTTATTTGCATAGAAAGAGATTCTAATCTATTTTCAACCCCAGCTAGGATTCTTGTTATCATGATTCTAATTCTAGTTCAGACATCTCCCTTGTATCTGTGTTAAGTCCCTGGCTGTCATTTCTTCCTGTTCTTTCTTTTGGTGTTAGTTCCTTCATTTCGTCATATTGAATGAAGAAAAGATATAAAAATTTAAAAAATTAAAATTAAAAAATTAAAAACAACACAAAAAATAAAATAAATGATGCTAGATCCTAGGTGTGTTTTGGTCTGGTTGTTGAAAAAAGACTTGATAGATTAGAGAAAAAAGAGAAAGATAAGAAAAGAAAAAAAGGAAAATATGTGAAAATTTGAAAAAATGGATATAATAAAATAGAATAAAATGAAATGATTGAAATAGAATATAAAAATTTACTAAAAAGTGAAAAATATAGTAGAAAATTAAAATCTTTTTAATAAAAATGGAAAAAAACAAATTTTTCTCTTTCTGTACTCTAGAATAAGAAAAGAAAAGAAAAACACATTGAATAGCTGGACCAGAGAATACAATCAAATAGGATTGAAATTGTATCCGCTTTCCTCTAGAGGTCAATCTATGAAGCACTTTATAGTCTGTAAACTGAGCAGGTGGAGAGACTTGTGGTTTTCCTCAAGAGAAAAGTTGGCTCAATTGGGCAGGGCTTAGTGTAATGGCTCCATTATCCAATAGATGGCGCTGCTTAGCTTATTGGGGTGGATAGCTGTGGCCTGGCTAGGTGTGTATGGGCATGCGTGGGAGGGTTGAAAATGGCGACTAGAGACCCAGCTACCCAGTATCTAGTATCAGAACTCTGCTCTCCACAACCAGCAATCAAGCACTCCTCCTTTGTCTCCAGCTTCATCCACTTCCTGCTTCTACACTGTCCGTGACCAAACTGTCAGGCTGCCAGGCGGCACCCCCTCCTGAGTTTTATCTCAGTTGCAGCTGTTTCCCAACACCTCACTTCTGAGAGACTGCGGCTTTGACTCATTCTGACCCTTCGGAGGAGAGTCTCACCTAGCAAAGGCCAGGTGCTGGTAGCACCAGGAACGTTCACAAGACCATGCAGCTGCCAATTCCCAGAGACTGTGGCCAAGTGGCAGCTCACCCCAGAAAAAGTTCACAAGATTGTGTAGCAGCAGTATTTCAGGGATTATGGAAAATCACAGCACACATGTGGCACCATTAACGACCTTGTTCCGGCACCAGCAAATGTGGTTCTTCTCCAGGGTCGCTGGGACCTCCGCCTGTGGGGAGGCTGCACAGCCTCTACCAAATGTCCTCCCAGCAGGGGAACCACCACTCCCTGTGTGGCCAGAGGACCCTGAGGACCTCACTCTCTGCTCCCGTGGATTTGCCCTTCCCATCAGAGCATCACCAGGTATTGAGCTGTGGAGTTTCAGACTCTTGAACTCTCCCAGTTTATAGTCTTAATGGAATTTAAAACCCTCTCCTTTCTCCTTCAGTCCCTATGGCTATTTCTCTTTTTCTTTCCAGCTGCTTTCTGCGGGGAGAGGGGGCAGGAGGGAGGAAGGGCAGGGGATGCTTTTCCCAAACTCTCCCCCCTCCCCCATCCCCACTCCTGGTTTCCATCCTCTCTCTGCAAGCGAAAACAGCTTCCTGCCTTCCACTGCGGCTTCCCTCTCCCCCAGTTCACCTCTCTGTGTCGTGTACCTGCTGAGTTCTGCAGTTCAGATCGTGCAGATTGTGTTAAGCCTCAAATCAGTGTCTAGGTGTGCAAGATGGTTTAGTGTTGATCTGGGTGCATTTCAGGGAGGAGAGGTTCAAAAACACCTTCCATGCTTTTCCACCATCTTGGCCCCTCCCTAGTCATTTGTTGTCTTATTTTGATGATGATGATGACAATTGGTGAATATGGTGAAATAATTTCCCCAAAGAGTGGACGGGTGGACAGGAAAGAAGCGATGAGATAAATCCAAAAAGATTAAAGGAAATAAAAGCCTATGGCCTTGTTTAGGATTTGAGAGGCTGAAAGTATTTTGGAAGAAATGAAGTATCCCATAAAAAACAATAACAAAAAAGAATAAGAGTAGGGGACTGGTGACTTTGAATTGCATGGGTACGCAGTGTCAATACATTAAATCCTGAGGTCAGGAAACTTAGACAGGTATTGAGAACACATGGACAAAGGTGTAGGGTTCTGGCAAAAAAAAAAATATATGTATATATATATATATATGTGTGTGTGTATGATTACTTCAATAAGACTAAAACTGTATGTCTCATGAAAAAAAAACACCCAAATAAATACATACTTAAATTATGTACAGTAAGTAAGAATGCATCTTTACACATATTTTCAACAACTTACCAGGACAGCAGAACTTCCATACAGCTAGCCAAGTACACACATTTATTGGTTATTTACTCTTCTGATAGCTCAGCAACAGAAAAATTAGCTTTTAATTTCATCTTGCCCAAGGACAACTTTCTCATTCTCAAAGGAGTTTTCAGTTCCAATTCATAATAAATACCTCTACTTTTATTTTTATTTTTATTTTAGAGAACACCAGTGAATTCTTGGCAGGCAGTGGGCTACTAATGAGACACATTGGCTCACAATCCTATCAGTCTTTTAAATTAGCAGTCAAATAAATTTGTCAAAGAAAATAGCTTGCCTTGCACAGAGATACATCTAGTATTCATGGAATTATCCAATACAGATTTTACCATTTCTGGTTTTTTCTAGTATAAAATGGAATCTGATCTTTTACATGGACTTCTAAAAAGAACTTTTCTTGGCTTCTGTTCTGAAACACTTTCAATGACTTGTTTGAGTTGCTTTAGGCAAGGTCTTTTAGAAGTTCATTTGTGTAGGGGGTAGGAGGTAGTTAATTGCCTCTTAAAAGAGGAATGCAGAAATAAAGTAACCAAAATGATCATTATATTTAATGTTGATATTTATTAATTAATGCTTGCAATAAAAATGTAATATACTTATGTTAGTTACAACACAATTAAAGACATATTTATTGGCACCTCAAGGTTATGTGGTAATGTAATGGAGCAAAAGTGAAATCTATGTAACAAATATCTTCATCTTCCAAAAATACATTACCTACTGAGTAGCCCTGTCCTCCTATGCCCTCTCCATATGTACAACGTGTTCCTTCAGCAAACATTGAATATTCACCTACTAATCTTTTTGGTGTCACGTTGGGAACTTGAAAGATAAGGGTTACTGTTATCCTGGAGAAAGGTTTTCACAAATGGCTGTATTGGCAGCTTCAGGAAGCCGTTTCCATTCAGAAAGTAGTGGTAGAGATGATGCAGGCAGACTGAGTCCAAGAACTTAGGGGAAGATCCCACAGGACTTGGCTTCATGCAGGATAGAAATCAAATGTGAGCCAGAAAAAGTGGAAGCAGGGTTTATTAAATTGAGTAAGCAGCAGGGAGAGAATAGCAGGTCAAGTGTCTGGGAGACTCTGAAATGAAAGGAGAATGAGTCTTGTCATTGCTTGGGGGTAGGGGTTAATATCAGAAAAGGGTTTAGGGTAAAATTTCCTCCAGGAATCCAGGATAGGGTCCAATTGAAGGCAAGAGTCAGGTGAAAAATAGGTATTATTACTGAAGGTAGGAGTATTGATGCCAGCATCAGCCAAGGTTTGTTGAAAGCTAATGTCCTGGAATATGTTTGGGATCTGGCTCTTCTTAGGTGTTATCAGGTATTTGGGGCTTATTTAGAGAATGATTAACATTCTTGCTCCCACCTTGAAATGAGAACATAGCTTCTTTAGCCTATTCAGACACAAAATATAGATCACAAGTAAATGGATCTAGCAGAAAAACAGCAGCAATAGAGCCCTTCTAAAATGGAGTGCCTGCAGCTTCTAACTCAGAGACAGCAGTCATAGGGACCCAGTGTGAGGAGCTATGCTGTGTTCCCCTCTAAGGTGTATATATTGAGGCCCTAATCCCCAGCACCCCAAAATGTGACTGTATTTGAAAGTAGGGCCTTTTAAATGGTAATTAAGTTAAAATGAAGCCATCCCAATCCAATCTGACTGGTGTCCATTTAAAAGAGAAAATTTAGACACACAGAGAAACACCAGGGATGCGTGTACACAGAGGAAAGGCCATTGAAAACATAAGGAGGGAGGTGGGCTATTTGTAAGCCAAGGAGAGAGGCCTCAGGACACAAACCTGTTGACACCCTGATTGTGGACTTCCAGTCTCCCGTACTGGGAGATTTTACTGTTATGGTACTGTGTTATGCCAGTCCCCACAAACTAATGCACCCAGTTTGTTAAATGACCCACTCAAGATTCTCACCACCATTTTCTGCATTAGACCCTTTCAAATTAAAATTGCAGTGGACAAAGTTAAATAGGCAAGAAAAGCTTTATTCAAGACTATTGAAATAAGGGAAGAGAGACTGCACTTACACCCATTAGAACAAAAAAGTAGGGAATTTTTTAAGTCCTGGGGTGGGTGTGTAGAGGAAATTAGAAGGGAGGTTCATCTGTGTCCATCATGATGGGTTATTCTGAGTTTGCAAATGTTTTTCTCTGTAATTAGGCCATCTGTGTTTACTAACTAGTCTCCATTATAGTTAGATTCCTACTCTGCCTTGGGGACTGGAAAAGAGGGTTGCTGTCTCCTTCAGTGTTTATATTTTAAACAAATAGTTTTCAGGCCTTCAAGAAATTCCTGGATTGTAAACCTGACAAAAGGCTGGGGAAGATTCACATATATTTCAAAGGGGCAGAGAAAGAATTTATAATTTCAAGTTTTCTAAAGTGAGTGTTCTAAGGAAATGGAGGTCCGGGGGCTACAGTTGGAAGAAACCTATCTGAAGTTTAGCCAAGTTGAGGAGAACATGACAGCCATCTTAGTCAACCTGTGTTTAATGGAACAGATTGACCTCTAGCCTGGAAGGCATTGGATCCCCACCATTGATTTCCCTGTGTGCCATTGCAATCTGGTGTCGCTAGAAGCCACTGCTATGGGGTGGGATGCATCCTGTAGTACTGGACTAAGAAATTCCGGTCATTTCACAGAGGCCAAGAAAACACAATCAAAAGGCAGAAAAATAACCCTGTACTATCACCATTCTGGGCTTCTGCAAATGGTGCCTTAGGCTGGATCTCATTAAATCTACATCCCATTTCCCACCTCAAGTCACTCAGGGCCCAGCAATTACCCAGTAAGTGCTTTCTAAAGAGCAAATATAGGATTCATTTCCTTTTAACTTCTCCATCTGTTTCTTTGGTTTAAAATAGCACAGCTTTAAAATTGGTGCCACCATTGAAAACAGGTAATGTTCTGTTTTCATTCTATTTCCTCTGCCAGGAGGTGCGTAAGCTTTGAGAGAAAATCCCCTTCTACCTAAAGCCCCAGGAAAGTGAGTGCTGGTGTGAAAGCATCCATGGGGACACAGGAAATTACCATATAGCTGTTCTGTACAAAACACCAGTGGGGTGCACCCACCGGAGATGCACATTATCATGATCACAGTCACAGACTTGAGTAATAGCCCATGCTATAATGTAGATGAGCTGTCTTGAGATGTCTAGCAATTTTCCAGGCTTCTCCGAAAGGGTTTTCAGTGAAATCTCAGTGTTTCCTACTAAACCTTGGGGGAACATCAATTGTTTGCAATTTAGAGTAGCTATACAGACCATTTCTTCTTTTCTTAGGTTAAGAAAACAAATGAATTAAGTAGAATGACTTATCTTTCCTGGATACATAATTTATGGAATTATAAAGATAAAAGATTTAATGCTATGATCCTGACTTCTGTGATTATAGGGGAGAAGAAGATGGAGTAACAGGTAGACTTAATAGACTTCCAGATATTTGGGGATTCCTTCCTATTTTACAAATATTTTCATTACAATTGCTGGCTTTCTATTAGGATAAATGCATTCAAACTTTGCTTTGAATGGCACAAGCTGGCTTTCTACCTTTGGGGTCGATGCAGTTTTGCTACTTCCAAGTGTACTGTAAACAGAAGAGAAAGAAAAGGGTAGAAGAAGTTAGGGTCTTAACATCAGCTCTCTCCCAAGTGTTGTGTGCAAGCTGAGAACACCAGTGCCAAGGGGCACATACTCCCACCCTCACCTCCACCCCCACCCTCAATTCCTTACATATTTTTCTCTTTTCCTGCCCAAGTCAACTGGGACCTCCAAATGAGCCTTGATTCCTCTTTTACCTTTTCACATGCTTTTCACATTAAGTCATTTTGAAGATATAGGACTGAATGATTGGAAGCATGCATAGCCCTTCACTAATATAACTGAGTTTTCTAATCATGATGAAGTACATTGCCTCAAATCCAGATTGCGATTTTGTTCTTGCACAGGCTTGTAGGTCTAAGGGTACAGCTTGTGTGGCAATAATATTCACTCAACAAATATTCATTGACCATCTCTGATATGCTAGGTGCTCAAGACAGCCATGAGAAGAGAGATTGGGCCCCTCCTTCACAGGACTTCCAGTCTTTCTAGGATAACAAGTAATTAAAATGAAAGTAATAAAGCTCTAAGATCTGGTGATAGCACATCACCAAGTCTTGGTTGAATGGAGTTAAATATAGATGAAGGACATGAACAATTTAGCAAAGTGACATTTAATCTGAAAACTAAATAGGAGCTAGCCAGATGATGTAATGTGGGAAAGGGATCCTAATAAAAGGAATATGGTATGAAGATCTAGACTCTAGAAGTAAAAGGAAGCCTGGCTTCTGGAGGAAATGAAGATATTTCACTATTGCTAGAAAAGAGAAAGAGAGTGACAGAAACAGAGACAGGAAAAAAAGAGATAAGGTAGAAGAGGTAAATACAGGGTAGTTTCTAAATAATCATGTAAATCTCCTCAAACAGTTTGGGAAATATTCTCAGGCAATAGCACTAATAGAAAAAAGTGATGTGCAGTAAGGCTGCTCCCCTAGACACAGTGTCACCAAAGAAAATGCCTCCTTCTTGGCATTGATGGACTCTGATCTAAGAGAGACAGACCCACACATGATCCTCATCATGTTTTCTCTCACTACTGTACTGCCAAGTATCCATTCCAGAGGGAAAAATAAATTGGAACATTTCAAAATGTTATGAACCAGAAAGTTAAGACAGAAACTAGGTAGATAAAGCAGAAATGGCACCTGTAGACTATGCTCTTCAGTACAAAAGATACAGCCTATTATTTGCCAAAAAATTAGCTTGCCCACACTCAGAGCCACTGCAGGAACTTGCCACATCTTTTACAAGTTAGAAAAAGATGTCTCTCCCTGCCTTCTGAAGCCACTCAACACTTGGGTGTAAGGTTTGGCCAGGAAAAGAGACTGGATTTCACTCCCCTCCAACTCAGACCTCCTATGTTCCCCCCAACATTGAACCTGAATGACCTTAGGCAGAAGACCTGCACACAACACACACAGTTTATCTTTAATTTTGACTTTACCTGTTATATCACTTGAAATAACACTAAATATATGTTAATGTAGAAAAAATAATTGTTCTCTAAAGAAGTAAAGAATTGTTAGCTGATGAAACCATAGATAATTCACTTAACTACAAATTAATGCAATCATCTTGCCTCTCCCTGGTTGGGAATTGTGCCACAGAGGGAGTAAGAGTTTGAATTAAAGATGAAGGAAAGATGGATTATTCCAAAACATGGTGGCTTTAAAAAGGAGGGGCAGAGAGAGGAGGGAAATCTAGTAGAATTATATGAAGTGTTTTACTACAAGGTAGTATGAGAGTCCTGGGAAAAGAAAAATTAAGCAGTGGTTAAAAGGTGTTGAATGGAAAATGTGAAGAAGACAAATACAAACTTCACTGTGTTAAATATTTTCCTCGGCCGATCCTGCCTCTGACAGCCATGATCCTTTCTCCCCAGAAGGCGGCCCTAAGAGTGGTGCCATGAATCCTATAGCTCAGGGATCTTGTGGCTTGTATTGATTTCCTTTTTCTTTCCAGCTGACCTGGAGACCTCATCACCATGGCTAGTATTGTTTCTATGGGCAGTTGTGCTTGGAATTCCAAACAAGTTTACAAGTCTTTGTGTCAACTTGGTGTTACCTCAAGTAGAAATCAAGGAACATTCTTTTCTTAAAAGTGACTTCTGTCTGGTATGTGTTCCCATTACATTTCAGTAGATTAGACAAAGCAGAAAACAGAAGCAAAAATTAGAGTAAAAAACAGAAGACGGAAAAGTTGTCTGGGATCAAGCTTGTGTAAGGCAGCTTTCTTGGTAACCAAATAAACTCAATTTTATAGATTTAGGTGTGTGCTGATTAATGTCAGGGATTCACAAGGCACAGATGCAGGGTTGATTACTATCTGATAACACTTTCATATTAGTGGTGGAAGACTTTTCTAAGTTTACATTTTGATAAAAACCAACCAACCAACCAATAAAAGCCAACAGTGCTCTGAGTTTCCAGTGAAATTCAAGTTGACTGAGCTCCAACAGGTGACACACCATGAAGTAGTGTGTGCACCAGATGCTAATTGTGTAGCACCTCATTTAATCTTCACAATAACTCTTTAGAGATTATATTTTTAGTGGTCAAAGTGGAAACTGAAGGACAAATCCAAGGTCACTCAGTTAGTAGGTGACGGATATGAACTCTGTTTTACATAGCTCCGTAAGCTTTGCTTTTTCTTTTTTAAAATTTTTAATGTTTTTTAAAAATTTATCTGAGATAGAGACAGGGAGACAGACAGAATGAGCAGGGGAGGGTCAGAGAGAGAGAGGGAGACACAGAATCTGAAACAGGCTCCAGCCTCTGAGCTAGCTGTCAGCACAGAGCCTGATGCAGGGCTCGAACCCACAAACAGTGAGATCATGACCTGAGCCGAAGTCCAACGTTTAACTGACTGAGCTACCCAGGCACCCCCAGCTTTGCTTTTTCTGATATACCACTTTGCTTACGTGCTTTCCCAGTAATTTGTAAATGTTTACATATGCCAGTTGTGGTTAGCCCCCACCTAATTCTCACAACACAACTCCAAGAAACATATGGTTATTTACATTGTGTAAATTAAGAAACTGAGATTCAGTAATAGTAAGTATAGTCTCAGGGTCACACAAGGGTTATGTGATAGATTACATTGAGAATTTAAAACTAAGTATTTTAGATCCCTTTAGCTCTTTTCCTACTCCCTCTCGGCTTCCTTTCTCAAGTTGCTTTGTGTTAAACTCACCAAAGCTCATGCCACTTAAAATGAAATTGGCTCTCTATCACTTTTAAAACTTACTCATCTTTTGACCTCTCCCACAAAACCATGCTCTTTCTACACTGGTTGAAAAATAATCTTATATATTAATTCAAGCCAGAATACTGATGGCAGATTAGTGGGTTCATGTTAATCGTTGGATGTTTCCTAGGAGATAGCAAAAGACAGAGAATTTCAACCCACTGGAATGACCCTCTACATTGGAGTACTAGATTCTGAGGCACAGATGGGAAGAAAGATATACATTTGAGCAAACAACCATTACCACACCTCTAAAATCATATGATAAGCAATAAACCCAGGACATGCGTAGATAGTATGGTGGAATATTCCTGTGATGTATGCTCATATGCGTACATTAATAATAAATATATAATTACAGATTAAAACAGATCTGGAACATTCTTTGCCTCTAAATTTCTTCCTTTATCATAAGAGGGTGGAGACTTTCTGTATTACAGTCAGGAAGATCTCATACACAAGTGATAATCTCAGAGAAAAGATCCAAAGATGATGTTGAGCAGGGTGGTAGTCCTCAATTGCGGTGTTTTTCTCTTTTGCGTAATTGAGAACCTAATACCAAAGACTATTGATAAAATGTGTAATAATTTCCCTATTAAACTAAAAGACTATAGACAATCAACATTAAATATTGAAAGCAGAAAACAAAAAAAAAACAACCAATCAAACAACAATAACAACAACCCACTACATTTCTTTGGCAGAGCAATACCTACTCAATTTTTTAGTTTGCCTTTCCAATAAAGTTAATGATATTCTCTTCTTTTCTACTAGCTTGGTAAAATACTGACTTATAAGACAGGATAAGGAGGTGATATACCTTCAAGCTTAGCTTAAATGTGGCTTCAAGTTATTTCTCGAATTCTGCTTCCTCTGGATCTTCCCTCTCTGATCTTAGGTATGTAAGCTTTATTCCTAGGTTTACTATTTGGCATGGCTAAGATAATGACCAGAAGCTTCAAGCTGTTAGCTACCAGCTTATGAACACCAGGAAAAGAGTGCAGTTTTCCTTAGAAACTCGGGCCAAATTCCTCAGATTTACACTGATTTGCTTGGCTTTTGACACATGCCTATTTCTGAACCAATCACTATGCCTAATGGAAACCTGATGCCCTGATGGCCAAGACTGGCTCAAAACTGCTTTACTGTCAACCTGAGTAGAACCAAAGGGACTGAGGAAGGAAGAAAGTACACAGATGAAAAGAAAAAATAAGCTACCACTAGTGTTCTTTCAAAATAGTGGAAAAACTGATTTATTGAAGAACCCTTTTAATGCAAAGGAATAATAAAATGTAAAGTGGATTAGAAAACATTTGAGAAACACTATAGAACAAAAACATAGCTGTTTGTCTTTCTCTTTATTATTTCACTTAGCATAATACCCTCTAGGTCTATCCATATTGTTGCAAATGGCAAGATCTCTTATTTTTTTATGGTTGCATAATATTCTATTGTGTACATATATGATTTCACTTATATGTAGAATCTAAAAAATAAAACAAACAAACAAAAAGCACAATCAGACTTAGAAATACAGAGAACAAACTGATAGTTGCCAGAGGGGAGGAGGGGTAGAGGGATGGGCAAAATGGGTGAAGAGGAGTGGAAGATACAGGCTTATAATTATGGAATGATAAGTCATGGGAATAAAAGGTAGGGCACAAGGAATATAGTCAATAGATTTATAATAGCACTGGATGGTGATAGATGGTACCTCTAGTTGTGATGATAGCATAATGTGTACAGTTGTTGAACATTGTGTTGTATACTGAAACTAATATTACATATCAAGTATACTTTAAAAATCTATTTATAAATAATACCAAAAGGAAAAAAATACACAAAGACCTAGTTGTTGATTGAAATATGACTAAATTATCTTTGATAGTGAGCAGAGAATTATGGATAGGCCAATAAAGCAAGAAACACCTTTTTCTTTGAAGTACATTTGATAAGTGTCAGATTCTGTTGAACCCAAGGTTGGCTGGAGTGTATGATGACTAAGCAATTTTTAATTAATAATGTAGTCACAGCACAGCCATGAGTAGGAAGGAATTGGCTGGGTGATATTCCCCAGGTTTGTGTGACCCCTGTGGTTCTTAATTCAGAGCCCATAATACCAAAAAGAAGCATGTATACAGAGAGAATTTTAAAACAGGAAAAAGATGATTCAACATATGGAACTCATCCAAGAAGGTAAATCATTTCTGAAACCCAGAATATTCCTCCTATTCACTCCTGACCAGCCAGCTCCTTCTTTTGCATCTGTAATATGTGCTAATCACCTATCTTGAAAAAGCAAGGGACTGGAGGGCCAGCTAGCCTGGCTGATGCAGTGGTCATTAACATTGACTTTCAGCTGTGAGGGAGAGAAGACATGGGAATTGCAGTCATATTGTGGACAAGAATAAGCTCACAGGGAACACTGTGAAGAGTCAAAACCAAGAGGCAAGTAGAGGGCAATGACTAGATCTGATGCAGTGGTTCACCAGCAAAGGGCAGACACAAGACGCAGGGCAGATTCAGGCAGAACATCCTGATCCAGTCGCTGAGCCCATGGAGCCTGGGGAGAGAAATTCTCTTATTGAGATCCTATCACCCTATGCTGACCAGCTTTGAAGAGCACTCAATCATCTTCTCCAGGAAGTCCTACAAACCTGACAGCACCATGGAAACACGAGAGTGCTTGACTGCAGTGTCACCTACACTGCATGCAGGTAGTCAGAAGAGACCCAAAAGTAAAATTACAGTGTTATAAACATAAGAAGGACACATACTGGTAAATAAAAATAAATAAAACAAATCCCACAAAAACATATGTCTCTTATGCTGTTTTGCTAACCACAGGAAGAAAATGGATTGGAGTTTGAAAGAATGATTGACATTTCTCATCTTCTAGACCCTCTAAATATTTAGGAAACCCCATATAATGTGCAGTGGGTTGAATGCAGTGATGGAACTTTTGTCATCTTACCCTCTGATGTACTATAAAGTTATTTCCAAAAACCTGGCAGAAGACACCTCAAGTACCATCAAGAGATACTTTGCTTCATTTTTCCGAGTCTTTCTCTCATTCTAGAGGCACCACCTGTAAATCCATATATTACTGCCCAAATAAGAGGAATATAAATAACTCAATCCTCCAGGAACAGAGCCAAAATAAGCCAAGAAGAGAAAACCAAAATAATTTTTACAAGGGCATTTAAGCCAAATAAAGAGGAGTGGGATATATAACCATTAAGGGGGCAGCAGCATCAATATCTTGGTTTTAAAAGAGAAAATTGAGAAATCATTAGGCATTTTACAAAGTGCAATAAACCCTGCCTTCAATAGCAAAAGTTGGTTTTCAAGGTCCTCAACGAGAGATTTGACAAGCTTTCTCTAAAAATATATACAAGAGATGGCCAAAGAGATGATAACTAGATAAAAGCAGCATCAAGAAGGAGAAAAATGGTATACATGGAGAGAGCACAAAAATTAAACTTCAAAGGACTTTTAGATAGTGTGAGAAACAACCTAGTTCTCTAAATCACTGAACAATGTAACTACTCTGGGAGAAATAACCTGCTAATAAACTTGTAGTTTAAAAAAAGTGTTTATTTTTAAAGATCTTTGTAATTAAAGGTATATCTTTGATTGAACCAGAAATATAAATTTCATTCTGTTTTCTGTTTTATTCATTTGTTTTCCTTCTGTTATGCTTAAATGGATTATTTCCATAGAAGATACAAATTGAGAAGCGTAAGTTTGTATTATCTGAGGCAGAAGTATCTGACTGATGCAGGACCTGACTGTAGGTGGACCTTACTCTTTACCTGAGTATTATCTGGTCCTCAGGTAGGGAGAAACCATAGCTCCCATTTAGTTCATTCACTCTTCCCTGCTGTAGAGAGAGAGGGGTGGGGAGGGGAACTAGAGAATTCTTGTGGGATAATAGAGTGGGCTGAAGTTATCAGACTCTGTAGATATGAGACTACCCAGACTGTTTGCTACTCATTTGAAAATCCATGCTAAGAAATCATCAAAAAATGGGTAACTCTAAAACTCTATCACTATCTAGAGATATCAGTCCTGATATCTACAAATTGCTTTTCCAAATGAGTTTTCTCTCCCTTGCCAAATGCTGATGGTAGGAGTATGAAGAAGAGTAAGCAGATCGAGGGAAGAAGTATAGGGTAAAGAATATGTCTCTGTCCTAGAAACTTCTTCCTGTGACCCAGTGGTACAGATCTTCTTGGCCCTTTGTCAGTGGAGACGCTTGAGGTTCCCTCTTAGCTGGTGTGGAATGTGGGCAGATTGATAAGCATGGAGATGTGCTGATTTACAAGGTAAATATGTCAGGAACATAAGCAGCGTGCCCTGGAATTCCTCTTCTGCTTCTAAAGGAGTTTTGAAAACTCAGTCACTCTACATTTATTAGTCTACAAAAGGACTGTTTACCTCCCATCTACCTCAAAAGTGTCTTCTGAGAAATAGCCAGAAGTCTCCCATTTGCCTTTCTCAAATTAAATGTGATAAAAACACTGAGTCTAAAAGTTTTCTTTTAAAAAATGTTTTGCTATGTTATTGAAAAACAGGGTGACAGCTAGTTCTAAATCAAACTCAATTATTAAAGGATAAACAAGTTTTATTTCTAAATATATGAATAAAGTTTAGCAACTTTAAATATTAAAATCTGACATTTAATTTGCAATTCTATGTGGTAAAGCATTTCATTCTATCTTTGTGTTCTTTAGCTTTTTATTAATGTGAGTTGTAGAAATAAACTGCAAGTAGCATATTGAAACTTATTTATTGGTTTAGGATAATAGCATTGTTCAATCATGAGCAACATATTCTAGACCTAGTGAAAATGAATGATGACTACCAAGACAAATTATGTCCTGTGGTTAGCAGAATGAAATTATAGGGTTATAAATGCACGCGTGCACACACACACACACACACACACACACACACACACACACACACAGTTTGTCTTCAAATGCAATATACCACTTCCTCCCCCATCATAACTTCAATCCTAGCTATTAAACTTTTAAAGTTTAAAACATATACACATACCTTATGAAGAGATTATGATTTATTCACTTTTAAAGAATTTTGCTATTTTTATTTTATTTTACTTTTTTTTTTTTTTTAAGTAGACTCCACACCTTGCATGGAGCCCAATGCCAGGCTTGAATTCACAACTTCAAGACAAAGAGCTGAGCCAAGATCAAGAGTCAAATGCTTAACCAACTGAGCCACCAAGGTGCTCCAAATATTTGCTATTTTTAACTCACATATTTTCTAAACAAAAATAATCTCATCACTCTTTAAAGATTAGAATTTATTTAGAGGCGCCTATGTGGTTCATTTGGTTAAGTGTCCGACTTTTGCTCAGGTCATGATCTCGGGGTTGGTAAGTTTGAGTCCTGTGTGTGACTCTGTGCTAACAGCTCAGAGCCTGGAGCCTACTTCAGATTCTGTGTCTCCCTTTCTCTCTGCCCCTCTCCTGCTTATGCTCTTTCTCTGTCTCAAAAATAAATAAACATTAAAAAAATAACTTACTTAGTCTACCCACTAAATACTACTTGGTCACGGTCTACTACTGTGACCAAAAGGAGGGTACTTAGCATTTTAACAAAATCTTGATCTCAGAGTAGAATATGAAAATAAAAATGGGGACGGCTAGGTGGCTCTATTGGTTGACTGTCTGACTTTAGCTCAGGTCATGATCTCACGGTTGGTGAGTTCAAGCTCTTCATTGGGCTCTGTGCTGACAGCTCAGAACCTGAAGCCTACTTCAGATTCTGTGTCTCTCTGTGTTTCTCCTCTGCTCATGTTCTCTCTCTCTCTCTCTCTCTAATGATAAATAAATAAAAACATTAAAATTTAAAAAAGAGAAAAGAAAAAGGAATATGAAATGTTGATGCTCAGTTTCCCTCAGTTTCCCTTTTGATACTTGTTTTCTATATCTGCAAAATCAATTCTGCTAGTATCTGTGGTACAATTTTAATCCTTAAGTAAGATAAGCTTAATAAATCAATATATTTTTTAAAAAATTGTCGATGTAATTGAGCTGCTCTGCTGAGGGACAGTCTGAGACACAGTGAACAATTAATTGTGTTAGATCTTAGTTGTAAGTCCTAAAAAAGGGAAAGATGAAGCACTATCATTAATTTTTAGTATCCTATTTTATGACCAAGGTTGTGTAGACAAAGCTTCTTTTAAATGAGTTGGAACAGTGACACACATAGAACACAGTATAAATCATATAAATCATGCTTTGATCTTGGTTTCCTGAAGGTTTTCTAAAATAATGGAATTTGCTGCAATAATGAATATTTGTATTTTGTATCATCTAGACTGGAACGAAAATGGGAAGATAACTATTGACATTTTCATTTCATATAGTTTATCATTTGCAATATATGTTGTTGTTATGTTGTTGAACAAAGTATAGACTTTGAAATATGAATTCTATTTTATGCTTTAGCACTAACTGTGCAAGGTCAAAATGGATTTATCACTGATGGGAAACATCTCAGACTCTACAGACCACTGGGACAAAGAAAAATAACTTTTAAAACAACTTGACTAACTATGTTGTGCTCATAAAAATCATAATGGGATCTGGGTAATGTATGGCAATTCTTTTTCAGTATTGATTGAATTTTATTCTTTAAAACACCAGAGTTATGCGGCACCTGAGTAGTCCAGTTGGTTGAGCATCTGACTCATGATTTTGACTCAGATCATGATCCCAGGGTCATGAGATTGAACCCTCCCTTGGACTCCACACTGAGCATGGAGCCTGCTTAAGATTCTTTCTCTACATATCTCTTTCTCTCCTTCTCTCTGTCCCTCTCCCCTACTTGTGCACTCTCTAAAACCTTAAAAAAAAAAAAGACCAGAGTTATATTCAACAATAGTTAACAGATACCCAGGCACAACTATTATGATCCACACTTTAGGTTCCATGTGGTTATCTCAAATCACACTATCAACTGGGAATGAAAAGACAGGTAAGAAGTTTTTCTATGAGGGCTGGAACATTTCTACCAGAAAAGGAAGATTTATGTTGCATTTTCTCATAATGTAAATCTGGTTTAAAAAAGAGTTAATACAGTAGTAGTCTCTGTCTGTCTGTCTCTCCCTATCTTTCCCTTTTTGACATTTAGTTCATGGATTTTCTATTGGCATTTTAATAGCAGTCCACAAATCAATGATCCAGCACTGATAGATGTGCCGTGTCGCAGACGGGTAGAGTCCTTCATAATCCTATCAATGTGATAGATAATCTCCATCAAAGCTGCCACTTAAACTGCCCTCATGTAGCAGTAAGCCAGACATGCAGGATCCTACAACATGCAAGGAAGACCTCATGCTGTGAGATCAATGAGGATTTTGCCCTACTTTTAGGAATGCTTTCTCACAGAACTAACAGTAGTAGAAGGAAACTAAAATTAGGGAGCCAGGAGGGTGCTATGCAGAAAGTGAAGAGCAAAGTCCTGTTTTAAAGGATGCACTCTACAAAACAAACAGCTGCTACTCTCCTCGCTACAACTCTGAGCTACTCCCTTCCTATTATGCTATTTTTTTCAATTTAAAACATTTGATAGGGGCACCTGGGTGTCTCAGTCGGTTAAGTTTCCGACTTCAGCTCGGGTCATGATCTCAAGGTTCATGAGTTTGAGCCCCACATCAGGCTCTCTGCTGTCAGCACAGAGCCCACTTCAGATCTTCTGTCCTCTCTGCCCTCCCCTGCTTGCTCTCTCTCTCAAAAATAAACATTAAATAAATAAATAAAATATTTGACTATCAAAAATCAAGCAAATTTTTATGATAAGCAGAGATTCTCAGATATCCTACTAACTTTTCCTGTTAAATTGTGTGTGCGTGTATTTTAATTTCTGTTTCAAAAGCTTATCTATTATACAAATAATATCTAAACAAAAAAGCGAGCAATAAAGGTTTACCAAAAATAGGGGCAACTGGATGGCTCAGTTAAGCATCTGATTTCTCTCAGGTCATGATCTCAAGGTTCCTGAGTTCCAGCCCAGCGTCAGGCACTGTGCTGACAGCTCACAGCCTGGAGCCTGCTTCAAATTCTGTCTCCTCTCTCTCTCTGCCCCTCCCCTACTCATGCTGTGTTTCTCTCTCTTTCTCTCTCTCTCCTTCTCTTTCTCTCTCTCTCTCTCTCTCTTTCTCTCTCTCTCTCTCTCTCTCACACACACACACACATACACACACACCAATAAATGAACACAAACAAAATTTTAAAGGTTTACCACAAATGATTGTTAGAAATGACTAGATTTGTAAGGGTTTTGATAGAAAATGTGTTCTCTATTTTTATTGTATTTTTCTGAAAAAGTTGTTATACTATTAAAACAAATTTTAAGATAAAGCAATTAAGTTAAACTTTCCAAGTACCACATTGTTTTAAAGAACATGCCTATAACATCTATCTGTTAGCTCAAATATTTTGAACTCTCAAAAGCTTTGCTTCTTCTGCCGACTGCATCGAGAATAAGCACAACAGTGTGGGATTGGAAGGGTAAGGAATTGCAGTAGATTGCAACAATATAAAGAGGTTTCTGAAGGTTCAGCTCAACTTCTACTAATTGAAAGAGAAGAAAGGAAGCCTCAATTTGAATCTAAGTTGTATACGTTTTTTGATCTTTCAATTCTTACTCATTCAAGCTCTCATGATTCTTTTTTTTGTTTGGTTTCATTGATCCAATTTTTTTGGTTTTTTGAAATAGTTTTATTTTATTTTATAAATTTTTTTGTTTATTTATTATTGAGACAGAGAGAAACAAAGCATGAGTTGGAGAAGGGCAGGGAGAGAGGGAGACACAGAATCTAAAGCAGGCTCCAGGCTCTGAGTTGTCAACACAGAGCCCAATGCAGGGTTCAAACCCACGAACTGTGAGATCATAACCTGAGCCGAAGTCAGACGCTTAACCGACCAAGCCACCCAGGCGCCCCTCATTGATCCCTCTGGATAAAGCTTACATTCTCCTTCTCAGAATAATATCTCTAGAAAAAGAAAATAAAATACATAGGGTTTATAACAAAAAACATATATGTAAAATATATAATTGCTATATAGTATAACAATAATAACATATATATGATTCATGGTGAAAGGCCACATACATATTCCATTTTCAGTGGGATAAAATTCCCAATTCCCAGTAAAACCTTGCAGAGGACTTAGAAATAAAGTCATCCCTAGCAGCAGGGGCACATGAAGCACCTGTTGCACAGCTTCCCTTAGCAGCTGACAATGTCAGCCCAAAGTCAGGTATTGCTGGAACTGAGAAACTCAGTTCTTGATGTGACACAACCCTTTTATACTAGTGGCTTTCACTACACTTTTGGGAGAATGTAAACAACCTGTACCCTTAATAGAAAACATTTACAGACACCTGTGTCCTTCTTGATTTTAAAACCAAACTCAGGCTCAGCAAGATGATATCTTATTTTTAAAATATCAATATCCAAGACCAAGGGTCTCTAAACAATATCTCCACCTTTAGCATCCTTGAAAAGCCATTTCTCACAAGTGTGCATTATAGATGTTGTTCTGATCTTCAAAGAAAGAGTTCGTTGTCAGACATAGGGAGTCCATTGTGGTTTATCTTTAAGGATCCCCATCACACAGCTGGGGGAAGAGCCTAACCTCTGTGAGGACACTGCCAGTAATCTAATCTTCATTCCCTGCACAGTAATATGGCCAGGCCAGGCCAAAGGCTGCCCAGCTCTGTGACATCTCTCAGCTTCACTTGTGGTTAAGTAGAGTCCCAGCATAAGCAAAAGTGGTGACCGAGATTTCCTGGCCATTTTCTTCAGACTGTGGGTGTATATCATACATGTTCTATTTGCCCTTTGCATTGTCTGAAACTCAAATGTATCAGTGACTCTATTCTAACTATACATGCAGTGAAGACTCTAGAAGATGGTGAAAAAACTAAATGTAAGGAAATTGTTCACTGAATAATTGGGTGGTACCTGGTCACCTAGATACCCCATCCCGCTCCAGCTACATGACAGGAAATTAAACTCATAACTTACTAGAACCACTGAATATGGAGGCCTCTCTGTTAAAACAGTTCAGTCCATTCTTATCAATATACCTTCTGTGTATAGAATTCCTTATCTCCTCACACATTCTGAGCCGTATATTGGACTTTTACTTATATAGTGGACAAAGCTGATTCAGTTCTATTTCCAGAACAGCAAGTAGCACCCTGGAAAACCATTGATCCAGCACCACTTAAGACAGACAAGGCCTTAAAATATGGGACAGCCTTACACTTACACAATGATTGCAGCACTATGTGGATAATATTTATTAATGTTAGTTGAAAAAAGAGAGTTCCTTGGTATAGAATACAAAATTTTTTGGGTTTTTAAAAATTTTTTAATGTCTTTATTTTATTTTGAGAGAGAGAGAAAGAGAGTGAGTGGGGGAGGGGCAGAGAGAGACACACACATAGAATCTGAAGCAGGCTCCAGGCTCTGAGCTGTCAGCACAGAGCCTCATGCAGGGCTTGAATCCATGGACTTTTAGATCATGATCTGTGCTGAAGTCAGACACTTAACCAGCTGAGCCACCCAGGCACACCATAAAATACAAAGTTTTAAAGTGTTTCATGTACTAACTTAGATTTAAAATTCCAGTAAGCTAATCTAGAAAGATGAAACTACTCACTGAGTAGTTCTTAATAGTCATTTATACAACCTAAACATTTAAATTTTAGAGATCTACTATGTCTGAAGTATGGAAATATTCCTAATTTACATGCAATCTGGCCATACATCCTATATTGGAACTTCCTCTATAATATACCACCTCAGGGGATTATAATAATGATAAATAGTATATATTTCTGCTACTACTACCATTACTGTCACAATCACTACTTCTACCATGACTTCTAATAAGCACTATGTACCTGGATTCTGAACTATCATATTTACTATGCTAATAATTTAATCATATCTTTAAATTTCTCTAATGATAGGAACTTAATCTCTCCAGAGGCAAATAATTCTATCATTGTATAATCTTACTGTTGAAGACTTTTGATTAAAATTTCAAAATCAACCTATAAGTAAAAATGTTTTACTTTCTTTATTTATTTTGTGAGAGAGAGAGTGCCAGTGGGGGAGGGGCAGAGGGGGAGACAGACAGAGAGGGAGAGCAACAGAGAGAGAGAGAATATCCAAACCAGGCTCCATGTCACATGCTGTCAGCATGTGCTGTCAGCACAGAGCCAGTTGTGGGGCTTGATCCCACGAACTGCAAGATCATGACTTGAGCCTAGATCAAGAGTCAGATGCCTAACGAACTGAGCCACTCAGATGCCACAAGCTATAAATAAAATTTAAGATCAATCCTTCAGAATATACCCTGATACAGAATATGGGAGAAATGTTCCTTTTTTGAAAAAGAAGAAAATTGCACATTCTTTCTTGTTCCACAGCTCATTTATTTGGGTTTAATGTCCACTATTTGTTTTTGAAGCCATTTTAAAACTAACCTATGTACTGATAGAGCATGTTAATGTAAAATAATGTGACAGGCAGGGACTCTGCAGACTTATTTCCAGGAAAACTCCCATATTGAAAACACATAAACTTTCACATGGCACAAAATCAATCATAACACTAAAAAACAATCACTATTGCAACAAATACCTTAAGATTAAAAGCTCTTATCTATTTTTGCCATTGTCAAGGAAATCTTTCTCTGATTTTCTAATGAAATATATTGCCTGAAAGATAAACAGAATAAGCACCAAAATATGAAATAAAATCCAACAAAATGATGCTTTTAAAAAACTCATAAAAGTTTAAAGAATTTAATTTTTAATGTTTACTTATTTATTTTGAGAGAGAGAGAGAGAGAAAGTGTGAGCCAGGGAAAGGCAGAGAGAGAGAGGACAGAGAGAATCCCAAGCAGGCTCCACACTGTCAGCACAGAGCTCAATATGGGGCTCAAACTCGCAAACCATGAGATCATGACCTGAGCCAAAATCAAGAGTCTGAGGCTAAACTGACTGAGCCACCCAGATGCCCCTAAAGAACTTAATTTTAACATTTTAAACTCTCATATAAAGCATTGCAAAAATCAGAATAACTTTGAAGGTGGAATTCTGAATCTCATGACATTAAGTAAAGCCAGTGGAATTTTAAAACCTAAAAAATAAAATTCTCAACCACATTTACACTGTCTTAAGCATTAAGATAGAATACAAATGAAATTTGACATAATGGTGCTTTTGATTATTTTAAACTATAATAGAGTAGATAAAGCTTACAACTAAAAAATTAAAATAATATTAGAGAAAGGTATATATATTTTATTTTTTGTATATATATTAAAAAGATGATTTGTGTAGTTAGTATGGAGAAATATTGGTAAAATTTAAGTGCAATTATGCATAATTATGCATACTCAAATTAGTAAAATAGTTTTTCTCAATATGTTAACTTAAAGACAGACAAAATAACAAAGTATTACCCTCTTCATCAGAAATGAAGAAATAAATGCATGTTTTGCAAGGAAGACGCCTTGGGTTGAAGTTAGTCATCCTGGGCTTAAATTCTGAGAGATCGATCAGGAACCAATTCTTTATTGTTTCTATCTGCGCCTCCAGGTGCTAAGCATAGGGCCTGAAAAATCATAGGTGCTCAATAAATTTTGGTAAATGATTCCATCTGAACTCAACTATTAAAAAACAGCTATATAGAAGTTTCTTCACATCCTGGATTTGATTTCCCATGTGTGAATTATGAATGTTGGACTAAATGATGTCTGCCAAGCTTATCAATCTGTTATTCTTACCAATCTATGATTGTCACTCAGTTACTTAAACCAGAAACTTCAGTCTTATTCCTTTGCTCTCAACGGCCTTACTCCAGTCCATGACCCAGATATGTGCACTCTTCTACCTAAATATCACTGGAATCCATCTACTTTCTCCATTGCCATACTAATCTAAACTTCCTTTCTCTCATTTCTAAAAAATAAAATATCTTATTATCTCTCTCTCTTCTGCTCTTATAAGAATTCAGAGTGATCTGTTAAATTAAAAATTCAATCATACATATTCATATTTAAACAACTCTGTTGGTTTCTCACTGACCTTAGTTTAAGGATCCAAGACCTAAATTTTTCCTAAGATGCCTATTATATCTGGCTCCCGTCTCTAGCTCTTGTCTCTTTTCTTGTCACTCTTCCTTTTAAATTCTCAATGCTCTGGCACATTGTATTTTCTCTATGCATTCCATGTATCATATTTCTTTACTCTTCAACAATTCTTAGGTAGATACTGATTCCTCTGCCTGAAACTCTCTTGTCTTCCCTTAGGTCTTAGACTTACAAACTTACTCATCTTTTAGATCTCATCTTTTGACACTCCAACTAGATTAGGTCTCCATAATATTTATTCGTATTCAACATTATTTTTGCATTTTGGCAGACATCATTTTACTTCTATACATTCTGAACATTTTCTTCACAACATTTCAAAATGTATAAAATCAAGAACCTTATCTGTCTTGTTTACCACTGAATCCTAAGATTATAGGTCCTATTATTTAATAATTGCTTAGGTTTCTATTGGTTAGTTGGACTCTATGTCTTCTAAATTAGTGTTTTCTCTATGGTTATTGAATAAGGTCACCAACAGGCGACTAATAAGGTCAAAGAGAAAAGAATCACTTAGCATGCCTCACTGATTTCTTATCCATTTCCAGTCTTCTTCTTCTTCTATACTAACCAAACTCAGAGTTAGTACAGGGCAGCAATGTGTACCTAATTCATAGTTGATCATCTCCCTGCCTTGCTTCTAAGAGTGGTCATTAAGTTCTGGCTACTAAGACATTCCTCAGAGGATACCCCTTCCCAAATTAGTTCTCATGAGGAAAAACTTGCTTTATTTTGTCTTTTGCACTTCCCGTTTTTCTAAGCTGAGTAAGAAAGTAATGCTTGGAGTAAAGCTGCCATCATACCAGGCTGAAAACTACATAGTAATTATGATAGAAATGGAAGATTGGATGAACCTAGTGTATTGCTAAATATCCTCTACACACAGCAGTGGCCCTGAGCCACTACTGTCTTCTAGATTTCCTGTTATATGAGAATAAGCTCCTTATAGTCTACTCTCTAGAAGCTTAAACTTGCATCTGAACACATTTCTAACCCATTCAGGCAACCTACTTCGAGGAGATTATTGAGTGTGTAAAAGGCAACAAACATTTTATAACTTTTTGGTATTTGAACCCAGTTCTGCCTCTTTCCATTTGTGAGACCTTATTAGTTTCAGTGCACTTACCTGTTAAATGAGAATAATAATATCATCTTGCAAGGTGAATATGAGTATTAAGAGCCAACAACTATAAAGATTTTAGCTCATGGTCTGATATAGTAGTTGCTAAATGAAACAAGGAATTTCACTGCCTTTTGAGGAAAAAGATATATATAGGATTTGTAGCCCAATAGAGCTTCTACCAATTACTTACTCTATTAAGTCCATTCAACTTTTTGGAGACTCAGTGTCCTAGTTGTAAAATGAGGAGAATATTATCTACTCTAGAGAGATTTATGAGGATTAAAGACAAAACATTTACAGTAATAGGCATTAAGTGATTGACAGTTACAATTTAATAGAAATAGAAATGCACAATAATATATACTCAACTTAGACTTAAGATTAAATCTAACTTAGATTAAATCTAACTTAGATTAAAATATTCAAATCTACGCAGCACATTTTCTATAACAATTTTTTTAAAATTGATAATATATTTAGTTTTCCTCTATAGCATTAATTCTCACATGAAGATTAGAGAGGTGGCCACAAGCCCCTTTGAAAATTTCAAGAACTCTGTGGACTTTAGCTACAGAAAAATGTATATATCCAGAAACTCTTATGTTCAACTTTGGGGAATTGTCATTTTCTTAAATTCTGTGGGTCTCAAGATTGCATTACACTCCCTAATCAACAGTTCATAGAGTTCCAAGGGGCCATCCTGATATGGCCATTCCATATTTAAAGCTTTCTTGTGCAATAAACACTAAGACGTATGTCTTATATACCTTTAATAAACTATCTCATTTCTTCATATGCATATCTACTTTAATGCATGGTAATTTCATTGTTTGAGAAGGAACTCTTTCAGCATATTTGCATATTGAAGTTTGTGTTGTACAGATTTATGCTTGGGAGTGTTAAGTTTCATTTCAACTTTGTTAAAGGAAAGGGTAAAAGAGCAGAAGATATGTAGACATCAAGGGAAACTAAAATCAATAAGCTACAATGCAGCTATCTACAGTGTGATTCAGTGTTCCACTCAGAAAAGGACAGATAAAACTCTGAGTGATAACTCCTCAAGAAAGAATTATATTTCTGCCAAAATATTGCTGAGATTACACAGGAGACTGCCAGTAGTTTTAGTTTATAAAGAATCTAGTGTTATTTTGTGGTTAGCGTACAAGGTGGCACCAGAGAAAAATGTTGTTTCAGATTCTGCAAGTCACAGGATTTCACTATCACCTTGACCAAGTTCTACAACCTTTGCTTCTTTCCTCCCTTCCACCCCTTCCCAAAATTAGAAATGTTTTTGATCTGCTCTCTCCTGACCTAATACTTAATGGGCAATAAATATGTGCTGTATCTCATATATACTAAGCATTCTTTAGGTTTCAAAAACATCAATTCCCTGGAGTAGTAAAGTCCTGGGGAGGAGGCAAGATTCAAGTGAGTCATCTGGTTTAATTCAATAGGCCAGTCCTTCTAGGTGGTGTTATCTAGTCCTGCACAACTATGACAGTCTCCCTGGGCTGTCTTTCCATCTTCTCTTTATCTTCGCTTTATGGATGATGTTTATAATGACTTACACTGTCATCAGAACTAAGAAAAGACAAATGGCTTCTGTGTTACAGTCCTGTGTGTTTCAGCCTTTCCTACCTGTTTTGATGTGTTTTTGCATTCACTCCATGTGTAGGAATCACTCAACTGGTTTCTTTCTGTAGCAATAGCGGGATTTAGTAAAGGACATAAGTACCTCTAAGGAAAAGCAAACTTATCCTTTTGGGATTCAAGCTTTCTAGGAAACAGAGGAAGAGACTTTGTCCAATCATGAGTTAAAAATGAATTGAGAGACATAAAAGGCAGAAAGGAAAGTTCTCCTATGTATACTGATGAAGATATTAGAACAAACTTAATAGAACCCATAAGAAAAAAATAGAAGAAAACTCTCCTAAGCTGAAGAAAGACCTGAATTTGAAAAATATATTTATTTTTTTACATTTTTACTTTTTATTATTATTATTTTTAATAGTTTATTGTCAAGTTGGTTTCCATATAACACCCAGTGCTCTCATATAACCCCTCTATATGGGCACCCATATAACCCACAAGTGCCCTCCTCCATGCCCATCTCCTCCCTTCCCCCGTCCCCACCCCCATCAACCCTCAGTTTGTTTTCAGCATTCAAGAGTCTCTCATGGTTTGCCTCCCTCTCTCTCTCCCACTATTTTCCCCCTTCTTTTCCCCCATGGTCCTCCGTTAAGTTTCTCCTAATCCTCCTATACGTGCAAACATATGATATTTGTCTTTCTCTGCCTGACTTACTTCACTCAGCATAACACCCTCAAGGTCCATCCATGTTGCTACACATGGCCAGATTTCATTCTTTCTCATTGCCATGTAGTATTCCATTGTGTAGATAAACCACATCTTCTTGACCCATTTGTCAGTTGATGGACACTTAGGATCTTTCCATGATTTGGCTATTGTTGAGAGTGCTGCCAGGAACATTGGGGTTCCTGTGCCCCTATGCACCAGCACTCCTGTATCCCTTGGGTAAATGAAAAATATAAATTATTTTTGTAAAACCTAACTCTCAGTTTACAATTGAGACCACAATGAAAGTTGAAAAATCCAAAATGTGATACTATGTGAAAAAAGCAAAGTGAATACAAGTGTATAGAGTTCCATTGTGTAAGAAAGGTGATAGGGAAATACATACCTATGCATGCACACATATACATATTTGTTATAGACACAAATATACATACAGATTTAATTTTTTTAATGGAATTATAGGAGTGACTATAATTTAATGGAATTAAATGGAATAATTTAATGGAATTATAGGAGTGACTGAGGATGGCTCAGTCAGTTAAGCATCCAACTCTTGATTTTGGCTCAGGTCATGATCTCACAGTTGGTGGGTTTGAGCTCTGCATCAGGCTCTATGCTGACAGCTCAGAGCCTAGAGCTGCTTTGGATTCTGTGTCTCCTTCTGTCTCTGCCCTTCCCCGACTTGCACTCTCAAAAATAAATGTTAAAAATTTTTTTAAATAATAAATAAAAATGAAAGAATGATAATCTTTTTCTTAATGTTTATTGTAGGAGGAAGCAACTAATATCAACAAGGAGAGAAACTAACTTGTTTTATTGATTTAGCTTAACACCATTTAACATCATTTAAGAAATCAAATATCTTTTTAAACACCTAAGAATAAAATGGAAATTAAACAAATGAACCTAATTGTCTAACCACTTGGTGGCATCACTACACAGAGATGAACAATCCCAAAATGATCTTTTTGTAACTCACACACTGGGCTCTGTATCCCTCGTAAGATATAAGCAAAAGACAAAAATAATGGAGAAAAAAAATTGAGCCTTTCTTCCATGGTTATATTTTTGAAGCTAGTGTTTTTATTGTTATTCTAGTATTTTTGTATATGTATTTTGGGGTAAATCAAGTGAATAATTATATTGTCACAAATTGTTGGCATTGGATAAAGAAGATAGATAGGATTGTTACTAAGATTGATGAGATTAAAGAAAAACCTTCTGGTCCTGAATTTGAATAGAAACTGTCACTATAAACTGAAAATGATTTTTTTTAAATTTCTTGACTTATGAGGTGCCTGGGTGGCTCAACTGGTTAGGTGTCCAACTTTGGCTCAGGTCATGAGCTCACAGTTCATGAGTTCAAGCCTTGTGTTGGGCTCTTTGCTGATGGTTCAGAGCTCGGACCTTGGAGCATGGAACCTCCTTCAGATTTTGTGTCTGAATGGGACCCTAACATCCAATAGCAATCTTTAAATGACGACTTCTCATTAAAAGAAACCATGGCTCCTTTGAGAAATGACTGATACCAGGTCTCATGCAGAAGTACTTAAAATAAGCCTGCAATATCTCATCATGCTACATATCAATGATGCTATCATCCACTACTAGGGCCATGTCAAAAAGACACAGGAACCAACTTGAAGGATATATAGCCATATAAAGGATAATTGAGCATCAATAAAAAAATTAATGCAATCCATTAAAAAACATCAAATATGCTTAAATCTACTGGTTCTTGGTAGCTCATACACACAGGCACACAAGCTCACACCTGTCACTTTGGAAGGATGCTACGATACCAGGTATCACTCTCCCATGGACACAACCCTGCATGAAGTTTCAAGTGCACAGAAGGACAATCCCATGTGGGCTTATGTTTCACATTATGTTGAGAGCCACTTTTTCAAGCTTGCAATGTTTTGTTGCTTTCTGCCTCTTGTTGATGGAGAACTCAGAAAATTGAGGGAGTTAATCTCCCTTAAGACAACCCTCCACCAATGAGGGATGAGAGTTAATGGATAAATGCGAAGTTCTACTGCCTTCTCTTTTTCAGACACCAATTCTGAAAAGTGGTCTATATTTTCCGGTTGTCCTCAACAGTGACCTTGTTGAGGTGCCTTGCCTGTCTGTTGTCTTTCGTCCTTTCCTCATTTCCCCATACGATTCACACCTGCTCCAAGGGATTAATTGCAAAATAAACAACCTATACACAAGTCATGGACCCAGGCTCTGCTTTCCCATGAACGAAATCCAATATAATATTCATTCATTGTCTTGAAAACTGGTAAATAAAAGAACATCCTCAAGTATATACTCCACCATCTTATTTAATCTGGACCTAAAGAATAATCAAATAGTTGATAAAGGAAAGTTTCTCTTTATAGAACTATTCCAACTAATAAATAAATGGAATTTGAATACCACAATTTTACAAATACTAATGATTAACGCATTTTGGAATGAGTCCCAATGGCTGATAACACAACAAAAGGAGAAATAAGAAAATGTTAAGATGATATCTGATGGAAACATACACTACCACAGTAAAGAGATCTTGTCAAACAAACAAGCAACTCAATTTGACCAGGGCCTCTGGATCTATTACCAATCTGCAGAAAATATAAGGGACAGAGAAATGTAAGTGACACTGTGACACCACAGAAGTGCAACCAATAAAACCCCAAATGTGGGAAACTCTACAGAACTAATGACCTATTTTACCTAATAAACATTTGTAAGAAAAAAGTTAGAAATTAATAGCTCAAAAGAGACCTAGTAGACATATTAAATCCACACATGCACCTTACTTAGATGCTAATACATTGTTTTTTTCCTTAAATAGTTTATTGTCAAGTTGGTTTCCATATAACACCCAGTGCTCATCCCAACAAGTGCCCTCCTCCATGTCCATCATCCCCCTTCCCCTTTCTCCTACTCCCCATCAGTTCTAAGTATTCAAGAGTCTCTCATGGTTTGCCTTCCTCTCTCTCCCCAGCAATTTTTCCCCTTCTCCTCCCACATGGTCCTCTGTTAAGTTTCCCGTTCTACTTATAAGTGAAACCATATGGTATCTGTCCTTCTCTGCCTGACTTATTTCACTCAGCATAACACCCTCAAGTTCCATCCATGTTGCTACTTGAGGCCAGATTTCATTCTTTCTCATTGTCATGTAGTATTCCATTGTATAGATGAACCACATCTTCTTGATCCATTCATCAGTTAATGAGCATTTAGGGTCTTTCCATGGTTTGGCTATTGTTGAGACTGCTGCTAGGAACATTGGGGTACATGTGCCCCTATGCATCAGCACTCCTGTATCCCTTGGGTAAATTCCTAGCAGTGCTATTGCTGGGTCATAGGGGAGTTCTATTGTTAATTTTTTGAGGAACCTCCCCACTGTTTTCCAGAGGGGGTGCACCAGTTTACATTCCCACCAACAATGTAGGAGGGTGCCTGTTTCTCCACATCCTCGCCAGCATCTAGTCTCCCCTGATTTGTTCATTTTAGCCACTCTGACCTGCATGAGGTGGTATTTCAGTGTGGTTTTGATTTGTATTTTCCCTGATGATGAGCGATGCTGAGCATCATTTCATGTGTCTGTCGACCATCTGGATGTCCTCTTCGGAGAAGTGTCTATTCATGTCTTCTGCCCATTTCTTCACTGGATTGTTTATCGGGTGTGGATTTTGGTGAGTTCCTTCTAGATTTTGGATACTAGCCCTTTATCTGATATGTCATTTGCAATTATCTTTTCCCATTTTGTCAGTTTCCTGTTAGTTTTATGGATTGTTTCCTTTCCCGTGCAGAAGCTTTTTATCTTGATGAGGTCCCAATAGTTCATTTTTGCTCTTGATTTCCTTGCCTTTGGGGATGTGTCAAGTAAGAAATTGCTGCGGTGGAGGTCAAGGAGATTGTTTCCTGCTTTCTCCTCTAGGGTTTTGATGGTTTCCTGTCTCACACTCAGGTCCTTTATCCATTTTGAGTTTATTTTTGTGCATGGTGTGAGAAAATGATCTAGTTTCATTCTTCTGTATGTTGTTGTCCAGTTCTCTCAGCACCATCTGTTAAAGAGGCCGTCTTTTTTTCCATTGAATACTTTTTC
Organism: Proteles cristata cristata; assembly: GCA_017311185.1. Taxonomy (NCBI): domain Eukaryota; kingdom Metazoa; phylum Chordata; class Mammalia; order Carnivora; family Hyaenidae; genus Proteles; species Proteles cristata. The sequence goes on from JAESUZ010000812.1 coordinate 424,250, forward strand.
CCACTTTGTCTAAGATTAGTTGGCCATACATTTGTGGATCCAGTTGTGAGTTCTCTGTTCTATTCCATTGGTCTACGTGTCTGTTTTTGTGCCACAGATTCATTTTAACAACTTCTTAATTGTTTTTTTAAAAAGCCATGAAACAAGTGCATATAATTATCTATTTAATGATATTGAACTCCTATTTATCTTTGACATGTAATAATGATATTACATTATGTTTAATAAAGATTTATCCTTTAGAAATAGACATTAATGGGGCGCCTGAGTGGCTTAGTCGGTTAAGCGTCCGACTTTCGCTTGGGTCATGATCTCGCGGTTCGTGGGTTCGAGCCCCGCGTCGGGCTCTGTGCTGACTGCCAGCTCAGCCTGGAGCCTGTTTCAGTCTGTGGCTCCCTCTCTCTCTGACCCTCCCCTGCTCACGCTGTCTCTCTCTCTCTCTCTCCCTCCTAGAAATAAAACATTAAAAAAAAAAAAGAAATAGACATTAAAATATTTACAGATGATGTGATTGAATTTGCTTCACAATAATCAGGTGTGGGAGTGGATGAGTGGATGAGGATAAAAATAAAATAAGATTAGTACTGAATTTGTTGAAGCTCAGTGGAAGGTAATTCAAGTTTGTCATATCTATCTCTGTAGATTTGTACACATTCATAAATTTCCATACTAAACATCAAAACTGCATGAATACATGTATAAATATATACGTATACAGATACATTTCAATACCTGTTTGAAATATAAGGAGAAATTTCTTTGACACAAACATGTTAAATTTCATTTTCTTAGGCTTTAACTGATTAAGTAGACAAGTAACTATTAATAGACTAATAATATAATCATAAATACCATGAATAATGAAACTGACTTATCTAATAGCTAACTTTGACCACAAGCTATATATTCTTTTCTAACAAAAGCATGATAGTTCCAATAATTAACCATACAAGAGTCCATAAAGGAAATCTTAATTTCAAAAGCAAAATATGTACAAAGCACAACCTATAATCATGAAGCAAGAAAGTTTAAATGTATTATAAATGGTTGCATAAAAATTTTAAAACACTATTCCAAATTATTCTTGGATCAGTCTATTATGGATCATTTAGAATATGTCACTAATGGAAACTTTGTTAAAAAAAATAGTATGGAATGTGGCCAAAGCAATGTTCAGAATATAATCTATGGCTTTAAGTTCACAAATTGTTAAAGAAGAAAAAACTAATTATGTGAACTTATGCTTCTTTTCCTCTTTTTGTGAATAGTAGAATATATCCTTAATTTTAAAAATTTACTAGGCAATCTTACATATCAATAAAGGTTAAATCAGAATCTTAAAATTAGATCTAATAGAACAATATAATGAAACTTTCACATCAAGAAATTAATGCTAATTTAAATTTGAGAAATTTATTAATGTCATTTATTACAGAAATAGGCAAGTGAGAATAATGAGACCATTGATATCATTTCAGTAGAGGTTTAAATGTCACTTTGTAAAAGAATGAAATCTGGCCATGTGTAGCAACATGTATGGACCTTGAGGGCGTTATGCTGAGCGAAATAAGTCAGGCAGAGAAGGACAAATATCATATGTGTGCACGTATAGGAGGATTAGGAGGAACTTAACAGAGGACCAAGGGGGAGAAGGAGGGCGGAAATGGTGGGGAAAAGGGAGAGAGGCAAACCGTGAGAGACTCTTGAATGCTGACAAAAATTGAGGACTGGTGGATGTGGGGAGGAGGAGGGGTGGGCATGGAGGAGGACACTTGTGGGGATGAGCACTGGGTGTTATGTGGAAACTAATTTGACAATAAACTATTTGTAAAAAAAAAATAAATAAATGTCACTTTGTAAAATTAAATATCTCAAAAACAATTCATTAATTTTATAATCTAGTGACACTTTCTTAATAGAATTTTTAAAAATATACTTTCAAGCAAATAGACAAAACCAGGTTTTAATGGTGAAGCATTTTAGATACTAAGATTACAAATCATACAAACATGCTATCAGTTATAACTTATGAATATTTACCAATTTTATGTGTAGTTTAAAAAGACAAAATGGTGTATCAATTCAAGATAGATTGTAGATATTAGTGTGAATATTATACAATAAACTGTTTTTAAAAAATAGCAGAAGATAACATCCTCATGACTTCCAATACATGTATTAGTGTTCTTCAAAGAAACAGAACCAAGAGGAGATACATATATATATATAGAGAGAGAGAGAGATAATTATGTACATATTTATAGATATTCACATACATGTAAAAATCATGATGAATGAGAAAAACAAAAGGAAATTATATGTCTGATCTCTGTGGAGAAAAACTTTTGTTAAGCATAAGAATAAATAAATAAATAAATTTAAAAATAACTTTGGTTATGTCTACACACAAAAAAGTGTTTTGTAAAAATTCTATAAAACTTCAATATTAAAGGAACATAAAATAGCAGAAGAGTAACGAGAAAAAATATTTGCAGTATATAGGGGACAAATGGTTAATCTTCTACTCCAACATTAAAAGAGAAAAGGGGTATAACATATGAATATAATTCAATGAAGAAGAAATATGAGTAGACATTAAACTTGAAGCCTATTCAACTTTACTAATAACCAAAAAATACTAAATTCTGTCTAGGAAAATTTTGCCAAGACCAATGTCAGAGAAATTAAATGCCTGTGCTCTCTTTCAAGATATTTATGGTTTCAGGTTTCATATTTAGGTCTTTAATCCATTTTTAGCTTATTTTTGTGTGTGGTATTAGAAAGTGGTCCAGTTTCATTCTTTTACATGTAGCTGTCAAATTTTTTGAGTGCCAGTAATTAAAGAGACTGTCTCTTCCCCATTGTATATTTTTGCCTCCTTTGTCATAGATTAATTTACTATGTAATAATAGATTTATTTCTGGAGTATCTCTTCTGTTTCATTGATATATGTCTCTATTTTTGGAGCAGTACCATACTGTTTTGATTACTACAGCTTTGTAGTATATCTTGAAATCTGGCTTGGTTGTTCTTAAGATTGCTTTGGCTATGTAAGGTCTTCTGAGGTTCCATAAAAAATTTAGAATTATTTGTTCTAGTCCTGTTAAAACGTATGGCTGGCATTTTCCAGATACATCTTTTCAGGGAAGGAAAACAAAGTCAAAATTAAACTATTGGGACTGCTTCAAAATAAAAATCTTTTGCACAATGAAGGAAACAATTAACAAAACAAAAAAACAACCTACTGAATGGGAGAAGATATTTGCAAATGATATATTCATTAAGGGGTTAATATTCCAAAAAATAAAGAACTTATACAACTCAACATCAAAAGAATTAACAGTTCAATTAAACAATGAACAGAGCACCTGAATAGATGTGTTTTCAAAGACATACAGATGGACCAGAGACACATGAAAAAATGCTCAACATCACTAATCATCTGGGAAATGTTAAGTTAAAACCACAATGAGATATTATCTTACACCATGTAGAATGGCTAAAATCAAAATGACAAGAAGTAGCAAGTGTTGGTGAGGATGTGAAGAAAAAGGAACCTTCATGCACTGTTGGTGGGAATGTAGACTGGTACAGCTACTATAGAAAATAGGTACAGAGTTTCCTCAAAAAATTAAAAAGAGATCCAATAATTCCACTACTGGGTACTAACCCAAATAAACTTAAAACATTAATTTGAAAAGATATATGCCCCCCTATGTTTATTGCAGCATTAATTACAATAGCTGAGATAATGGAAGCAACCCAAGTGTCCATTGATAGATGAATGGATAAGGAAGATGTGGTGTATACATACATGGAAATATTACGCAGCCAAAAAAAAAAAAAAAAGATGAGGTGCTGCCGTTTGAGACAACATGGGGCAGACCTGGAGAGTATTATGCTAAGTGAAATAAGTCAGACTAAGAAAGACAGGTACCATATGATTCCACTTGCAAAGGGAATCTAAGAAAAGGAAAAGAAAAAAACAAATGAATAAACAAAAAGAAGAAAGAGACCTATAAATACAGAGAACAAACTTATGGTGGCCAGAGGCAGAGGACAGTGGAGAATTGGGCCAAAGGGGTGAAGGGTTGAGGGTGATACAGCCCTCCAGTGATGAAATGAATAAATATTAGGAATAAAAATCTAATCCCCCATATCAACCCAGAGCAATGAAAGGTTGGTGGAAGTGGTCGGGGTGAATGTCTAGTTGTTCTCTTTGGCCGCACTCCGCCTGTGATTCTTAGTCCTTATCTGTGCCCCAAGTACCAGCGTAAGGAATACATAAGGAATTAGTTCACAGCATAAGGAATACAGTCAACATTATAATGACAATGTAATGGGACAGACTGTAGCTACACTTGTGGTAAGCATAGCATAATGTATCAACTTTTCAAGTCATGAAGTGTACACTTGAAACTAATGTAACACTGTATGCCAATGATAAACAAAGAAAAAAATTATAACTAAATAATTTTTTAAAAGTAGGGACACCTACTGCTCAGGTAGTAAAGCATGTGACTCTTGATCTAGGGGTTGTGAGTTTGGGCCCCATGTTGAGTGTAGAGATTACTTAAAAATAACAGTCTTAAAAAAAAAAAGATCTTCATGAGGATGGGTAGAATGGGCATTTCAATGTATTTTCTGTGCGAGTGTAGAGTACTTTGTTAGTAAGTATCAAGTATATACATGCCAACTATGAAAATGACAGTGATCTTTACTGAAATTGTATTTATAATACCTGAGTTTGAGAAATACTATAACTTTTTAACAATAAAGGATAAAAAATTGACATAAAAGTGTTTAAATATGCATGCATTAAAAATAAGTTTTGGAAGAATATTCAACAGTTTAAAGATGCATTTTCATTTCACTATGAGTGAAAAAAATTATAAATCTCTGCATATATATAGCCATCTCTGAATTTTGTACAAAATTAAAACAAAAAGAACCCCAAAATATTGATACATACAGACAGAAAAAAATATTGAAAGGATATATACTAAAAAGTTAAGTTTCATTTTGTTGGAAGTACATAATGTTAATCTTATTTTTAACTTTGTATGACAGCTATTTTTAATTTTGGAAACAGAAAAAAGTTAAAAGTTTTACAAAAGTAAGTAAAAATTGTGCTCATTTGAAAATTAAGAAATATAATAAAATTTTAAAGGTCCAAATATGGAAATTCTAAATATAATACATTTATAAATCAATATAAAAGCAGATGAAGCAAATTTCCTCAAATAGATTAATAAATTCAAGAACTAATTCCTAGAAACATTGAACAAAATAGATATATATAATCAAACATAACTAAAAGAAATCCAATAAGAAGAGGAAAATCTAGATATGGATATTTTAAATTAGAATAGTACATGGTACATAAAATCCAATTAATAAATGTTTGATGAATGTGTTGAAGGAATATTATATACAGCACACGCTTCCATACTTGACCATCTCTATTTAAATGGACATTTTTGAAAGAAAAATGCAAGTGCAATTCACAATGAAATTGAAAAACAGAAAATAAAAATAGCATAAATTTTAAAACATTTCTAAAATTACTTCCAAAAATACTCAGTTCAAATATTTGAACCAATTACTTTTTTCAAAATTCCAGAGAGTAAATCCTTTTCATGATAAAATTCATATGATACTCAAGTTCATAGAAAAACATGAAACCTTTCTAATGCATTTTTATTAAATTAGCCATAACCTTGACATCAAAACCTGGCCGATGAAACACCCTATCACAGCTGTGTGAGAGAACAGCTGTCTCTTCTATTTTCAGTAAGAATGTTCTCTGAGTACCCCACCTCATGATGCTGACACCTTTCCCAATACCACTGCATCACTTGGGGGCCCAGCAGGTAACAGACGGCACAGCTGGGAACTTGGAACTTGGAAGAGGCTTTCTAAAGAAGGGGCTGTTTATTGAGGTGTGGCAGGATTAAGGGAACCAACATGTGATTTTGAGGCGCATAGGAACTAGCAATTTTTGAAAGCATTTATGGCTTCCAGGCCTGAAGGGACAAATGAGGAAAAGGTGTTAGAGCAGAGGTTATGGAAGAGGGACTGATTGACAAAAACTATACTCTGGTAGAGATGGAGTCACAAACGGAACCCACAGCAAAACCAAGGAGGAAATAGAGGAGCGAAACAACCAAATTCTTTCCCCTCTCCTATCTTCCAAACTTTAGTGAGTGCTTTTATTGTCTCCAAAAGAAGGCTGAAGGCAAAGGAGCCCAGCTGGTATTTGGGGCACAGATAAGGACTAAGAATCACAGGCGGAGTGTGGCCAAAGAGAACAACTAGACATTCACCCCGACCACTTCCACCAACCTTTCATTGCTGTGAGTTGATCTGGGGGACAGTGGCAGAGGGAAAGGGAAATGGGTGATGGGCACTAAGGAGGGATGAGCACTGGGTGTCGTATGTAAGTGATGAATCGTGGGAATCTACTCCCAAAACCAAGAGAGCACGATGTATACACTGTATGTTAGCTAACGTGACAATAAATTGTATTTTTAAAAAAGGAGCTGTGCAAGGAGAAATTTTCTAGGGACCTAGCATGGTAAGTATTTAGGATCAAAGCCTGAATACCTTTCTTGCTCTGAGACAGTCTCAGAAGTATTCGCCAAACTTTTATTCACTCAACCTTAGCCACTTATCCTGACCTTCTTGCCTCCAGCAACTATGCCACCTCTGACATACTGATTTCAAGCATTCCACACTGGCTTGAATTTATAATCTCTACCCAAGATGATACACCCAAACGATTCTTCCAACTAGTGAAGTTCTGCAACATAAACCTGCCTCCAACACACACACACTCCCTCGCGCACAGATTTGCTATTCACCATATTTCACCTGACTTGCCCGTTTGGTTTTGTTTGTTTGTTTGTTTATAGAAGGAGAAAGAAAGAATGCATGTGGGAGATGGCAGAGGGAGAGAGAGAATCTTAAGCAGGCCCTGTGCTTAGTGTGGAGCCCAGTTCCACAGCCCTGGGATCCTGACCTGAACCAAAATCAAGAGTCAGATGCTCAACCAACTGAACCACCCAGGTTCACTTGCCTGTTTTTTCCAGGTTACAGTTTATGATCCCAGGATTTTAATCCCTCTCTTGAAAACATCTTCAACTATCTGGCTTCTTACTTCCTTTGGAGTACACTGTCAAGAATTATAAAGTGTCTAATTATTTTTACTATTTGCAAGTTAACAAGTCAGCCTGCCATTATTTCATGAATGCTAGCAGATGACACAGCGTCCTGGATCAGAGATGAAGAAGAGTTTTATTACTCCTCAGTAGTGGTAACCAGAGAGTATCAGCATTTTCCCTCTGGTACCCTGAGCCCCAGTTCCCACAGTGTGACACAGCAAGCATTGGGTGAAACCTGCACATTCAGTGGGCCGCATTACCAAGGTGGAGCCCTGATCTTACAGAAACCGAATCGTGTAGTGGGCAGGAAACATGCGCATTGTATAAAGACATTATCTTTATTATCTTTTATTATGCTGGAGAGTAAGCATGGCAGCCTTTTATTATGGAGGGAGAGAGTCTACTATTTATTTTCCAAGCCCTTTCACTACATAAACGTCCCTGAAATGATAGTCAGTGCTTCTGCTCACAATCTGTGCAGAAACACAATAGTGCCATGGAGAATTTTCCCCCCCAAACTCATCTGTGCCTGTATCCAAGCAGGCAGAAAAACTGCTAGAGATGTCATGCAATTAAACTGAGAGGTTTCTTTCTCTTACCACTCTTTTTCTCTCTGTCTCTGTCTCTGTTTCTGTCTGTCTGTCTCTCTCTTTACTGGATTATATGCATCCATCAGCCTACAAATTCTTCTACTTCTCACTTTAAAAATTAAAAATCCAAGCATCTATCACTTAACCTCTCAGCTTTCCTTCAGAGCAAAACTTCCTCAAACAGATTGATTACACTCACTCTCTCTGGTTCTTTACCTTTGCTTTATTCTATTGGTCTTTCTGTCCAATATTCATAAATGACTTTTCTCAAGTAAAGCATGTGTTCACAGATATTTCTTTTACTTCTTCTGAACCTATTTAAACATGTTCAAAATAACCAACATCCTTTCTTCTTGAAAATTCTCCTAACCTGGCTTCTGTGAAATCAGCAATGGCAAAGATTTACCTCTCTGAATGTTCCATTTTAAATATCCTTTACTGGAACTTCCTTCTTTTCTGTACAGGGCTGGTTTCATAAGTGTATAATCTGGCAGTCATACAAGGCTGTCCCACCACCCCTTAGATGGGCTTCTAGCTCGGTTTAGTGCTCTGTTGTCACCTTCTTGAAATTTGCAATAATTTTTGAACAAAGGGCTCTGCATTTCTATTTTGTACTGAGCCCCATAAATGACTCGGCAGGCCCTATGTATCCACCCTGAAATATGGTAGTTCCTCAAAACTGTCTTCTCCCTTCACATGTACTTTCTCGGTAATTTCATCTAGTTCTATGGCTTTAAATACCATCTTTCTTTCAGCTACTCCCATAAGTTTTATACCAGCACAAAATTCTCCCCTGAGTTGCTCACGTACATCATATATCTCCAGTTGGATGACCCATCTCAAATTTTTATGTCCAAATAAAAGTTCTTGATTTCCCTTTTGCTGCAAAATTTCCCTCTAAAGGCTCCCATACCTGTAAATGACACTACTGTTCATCAAATTACTAAAGCCCAAACCCAGGCATCATCCTGTAAGTGTCCCTTTTCTCATCCCCCTAAACTCATAGCCAAGTCCTGACAATTCTGCCTCTAATTTGTATTTGGAGTCTGTTTACAACCGGATGTATCCACTGCTTCCATTGTCTGGTCCACGTCATGGCCACTTCTCCTCAGATGCCTGTGATAGCTTCCTTTCTTGGATTCTTTTCTCCCCTTTTCTTTCCAGACAATTTATGCTTCCTAGAAAAGCAAGATATGTTAGTTTGTTTGCTTATTTTCTTAACTTTTGTATTTTAACACAACCTAGAATTATAGAAAAATAGCAAATGCAGTATAAAAAAATTCCATATATCCGTATGCAAGATTTCCCGAATGATAACATTTTACTACATTTGTTTTATCAATCTCTCTCTTGTATATATAACATTTAATGTGTTATATATACACATGTTACATGTATACATAAATAAATATGCATATATATATATATAACTCCTATTGTTATTTTTTCTTAAATAACATTTGAGAGTAGGAGCCTCATTTATCCCCAAACATAGCAGTGTGTATTTTCCTTAAATAAGGATATGCTCTCAGTTAACGATCAAGAAATTAACTGTGACACAATACTATAATTTAATTTACAGGCCTAATCAAATTTGGCCAATTATTCTAGTATAAGTTTTATAGAAAACCTTTCTTTTCTGGTCCAGGAACTAAGCCAGGATTCATTTTGCATTCAGTTGTCATGTTTCTTTATTTTCTTTAATCCAGCAGAACACTTTGTCCTGCAAAAAAATAAGGAAGTCTTCATAGAATGATGGAGACATGTCAAAGGATGCAGACACCAGTTTAAAGAGGCTGCTATTGGTCAAATCTGGGACAATTAGAGCATCAAAATAATTCATTATAATAACATAACCCATTGAATAAAATAAGAATCCATGAGCCCATACTGATAAAAAGAAATAAAATAATAAATACATGGAGGAAAAGAGAAAGCCCTTCCCTGAGTAGAGTGTCAACAGATATGGAAAAAGTAATGGCATTTGCAAATCATCACTTTTGCATGTAAGGCCCTTTATGGCCTGGTCCCCATTGGGTGTCTCCAGTCTGATCTTGTAGAACTCTCTCATCACTCTCTTTACTGGAGCCTTGCTCAACTAATTTCAGTTTCTCTCCTGTCCTGCAGTTTCAGACACCTCTGTTTGCACACACCAGTCTCTTTAATTCCCTTCTCTGTGTTCCCTCCCAGTTGCAGTTCACAACCAAGTGTTACTTCTCCCAGAAACCTTTCCTCACTTTTTCATTACTCCTACTACAAACCTCCTTATAATGTGACTTACACCCTCTTCTCTGTCCTGTAACACTATTTTCCCTATATTTTAATTGTTGCTTTATTATTTTTCCAACCACTAGATTGTAAGCTTCTTTTTTCTTAATTGATAGACTTTATTTTTAAATGTTTTATTTAATTTTGAGAGAGAGAGAATGCAAGCAGAAGGACACAGAGAGAAGGGGACAGAGGATCCAAATGGGCTCTCCACTGACAGCAGCGAACCCAATGTGGGGCTCGAACTCACAAACCATGAGATCATGACCTGAGCCGAAGTTAGATGCTCAAATGACTGACTGGCCCAGTTGCCTCACCTTTATTTTTAGAGAAATCTTAGTTTTAAAGAAAAATTAAGCAGGAAGTATAGAGATGTTCCATAAAACTCCCTCAACCTTTCTTACCCTCAGTTTCCCCTATAATAAACATCTTGCATCAATGTGGTACATTTATTACAACTGATGATTCAATATTGATACATTATTTTTTAACTGAAGTCCATAGTTTACATTAGGATTCATTCTTTGTGTTGTACAGTTCTATGGGTTTCCTAACTGTAAGCTTCTTAAAGATAATGATTTACAGTGACATATAATACATGGTGTATCATAGTTCATAAAAATACTTAATGAATGAGTGAATGAATACAAACAGAGCCAAAATCTAAGATAAAGGAGAATCCAGATTCAATTGACATGTGCCACTCTGGGCTTACCCAAATCTTTTTATTACCTGCTCCACATTTTCAAAGTTCACCCACACTGTAAATCTCAATATAATGAACGCCTAATTTCCCACCCTTACTAGTCTCGAAGGTGCAAATGTGTGATATATGCTCAGTCAATCAGATATGCCTGTGTAAAACTTTGGCTCAGAAATAAGCTATGGAAGAAATAAGTGAGGTTCTAAATACTCATTCTGATGGCTGATGTGGCAGGAGAAGCAGTAAGGGTGTAGGGTGGGTTATAGCAATAGTTTCTGTACCCAGAAAGCACTGTGGCCTTCTGGGAACTCACCACCAGCCTATAGGCTGCTCTTCCTACTGAAGACCAACAGAGATGTTCCAGCAACTGAGATGTTCTGCATCCCTTAATAAGTCTCTTTCTCTTTAAACCAGTTGGAGTGGATTCCATTCGCAACAAGGAAAGAACATGTATCATGAAAGAGAAATATTATGTGTAAAATTTCTGTTTAGATGAAGCGGAGAGTGCACTTGATTTAGTCCGAAAAGGGGGGGAAGTAGTTGGGTTTGATAAAATGTGGAAAAATCAGTGCAGGTGAAGCAAGGACACATACGTGGGAAAGTGCAAAACACATACAGGGACAATGAGTAGTGTCATTTGGCCAGAGTAGCATGGATGAGGAAAAGTTGGAGAAGAAAATCAATAGATAGTTTTAGACCAGATTTGTAAGGTATCGAATGGCAGAATAAGAACTTTATTCTGAAACAAATCAGTCAGTTAGTTCACTATGTGTTATCTGGGGGACAGCTGTTTCTCAATTGCTTGCTATTACTTGTTCCCATATCACATAAAGGAGGATGTATGGGGCTCCTGGGTAGTTCAGTCAGTTAAGTAGCTGACTTCAGCAGAGGTCATGATCTCACGGTCCATGGGTTTGAGCCCTGCATTGGGCTCTGTGCCAGCAACTCAGAGCCTGGAACCTGCTTCAAATTCGGTGTCTTCTTCTCTTGCTGCTCTTCCCCCACTCATGCTCTGTCTCTCTTTCTCTCTCAAAAACAAATAAACATTAAAAAATTTATAAAGATAATGTAAAGCTTAGCCCATTCCTGGTTTCTACTATAAACCTAATCTCTATAACTGACCATATAACAGAACCATAAACTCAGAACCACCAGACCAAATTCAGCCTGCCGTCTTTTGTTTGGGAAGTACAATTTATTTATAATTAATTTGAATTTGATTGTCTTCAGGATAGAAACAAGCTCTCCAGTGTGGCTTAGTCCCCACCATTCCCTATTTTTATATACCTGGCCGTATCACATATTTAATTTGGAACTGCAACCATAGCTCTAATTTTGGAGCAACTTGTCTTAATTAATGTCATTTAAACATTTATGACAGAGTAAATCCTGTATGTCAGTTTACCTTTGCTCAGGCAAAAATTATATGCACAGAACTCAGCATAGTACCTAGCACAGAGCAGTCGTCCAACACATAGTTCTTGAATTTGACTATTGAATAACCTTTGAGTCTGGATGAACTTCTTTTGAGGCAACCAGATTTGCATAGGAGACATCAGAGCCTGGTCTGGGGATAGTTAAGATGCTTCTAATGTGTCTGATGGATCTTTGAAACATACACTGTATCTTTTATATTAAAGCAAACTGCTGTGAAGTGAGGAAAATAAGTAATGTGTCCAAATATACTCTCTTTGTCTGAAAAGTTGGATTGTATATTATCTGATTGAATTTTAGCAAAACCTCTGTTTATTAATGCACCCATTTTATACTGGATGAAATTGAAGTTCAGAGATACTGAGAGATTTTCTCAGCTCATACAATCACTAAGCAGGCAAATCAGACTTCAAACACAAAAAAACTGTCCTTGTTTCTTTCCAAGGACAGTTTCGTTCCTCTTGTTTTCTGATTAATTCGGACGGATATCTTCAGGCTCTTTGGAAAGAGAATGCATCCTAAGTGTTGCCCGAGTGTTTCCACTTGAGCATACGTGGAAAAGTAGATCTGTCCTCCAACTCACCCTTCTATGTGTCCATTACACAGGCAAGGTAGATGAGACTCCTGCTTTCAACTTCTACTTCTCTCAGCCTTTATGTTTTTTGAACTTCTTTCCTATTTTCAGATTCCAAAGATATTTTTAAGCACTTGCCCGTATACTAGACCAGTTTATATACTAAATATTATGTGGAGGTTTGAGAGAGGGAACACAGAGGAAGTTTCTTCCAGACTCTATTTTCTAGGTCTCTGGGCCTCTCATAAAAGAGAGCTAATATAATAAGAAAATACTGAAAAAACAGAAATGTCTTAACTATTTGGGTTTTGAATAACTTTCATGAATTATAGACTAAGCTAGTGTTGCAATAATTACTTGAAAGCCTGAATCACATACACACGTAAGTGTGAATTCAATCCCATGACTGTCCCTATCATGAAACTTTCCTTTTTAGAACGCTGATGTTGCCCATTAAGAAATTCCCTTTCATCAACAGGAAAGTAGGAACTCAAAATATGTCCATTAAAAAATATTTGGGGCCAGTTTTAGTATGGTAATGCTTTTGTGTTGATTAGAATAATATACTTTAAACTGAATTCAGTCAGCATTTCTGCTCTCAAAGAATAGAATTGAATTCATCAACCCTGTTTGAATCTTTTAGCCATATAATTTCTCCTAATCTGGATCACAAGTGGGTGCCTAAACACTTCTTCAGGGCTAATGAATATTCTTTTAGACCATTCTTAAATGCAAGCATTTGCCATATATTTAGACTACTACCTCAAAAAACAGAGAGTAAAAACATTAAATGCTAGGAACTGGATTCTTTAAAAACCTTGAAAGTCCATGCTAGGTTACTTTAGATATACTTATTGATAATAGAGAAGAGGATACAGAGAACTTTTGGGCAGATGGCTTTCCTAAAATGGAGCTTATTAAATAAACCACATTCATGACTACTAATTAGGATGAAAGGGTTTATACGTGGCGCCTTTTCAGAAATATTATCTGTGAAACTTGGCAGGATATTTAGCAGTATCTCATAGAATATTCTTAAAGATGTGATAGAGACTGAAAAAATCCATAGTTGGTAGAACAACTGTTTTCAAAGTACGAACACTGGAGCTTTCTTCTGTCTCCCAACTCAGATGCATTTCACACAGGCTGTATTTGACCAGGATAATTTCCTACTAGATCCCAAAAGGCAGATTTACAGCACTATTATCATTGTTTCACTTCATCATATATAAAGAGACAAGCTTTGGTCCTTCAAAAACTGAATATACGTAAAGCAGACTGTTCTGTCAAAGTATCTCTGGTTTATTTTTCTTTTTCACCAAAATAGTCTGTCTGGGCCATGCATGTATCAATGTGACCATGCCTCTGCCCTGGTACAGAAGGGTACTCTTGAACCAAAACATCCAACACACAGAATGAACCCTGCTTTACTTCTTCCCAGAACTTCGCAAGAAGAGCCTTCCTTCAAACAGGCTGATCCATCTCTCAACGACGACTTTTTTACCTTTTTTTTTTTTTTTAAATTAAACTGTATGCCCAACATGAGGCTTGAACTCATCACCCTGAGATCAAAAGTAATATGCTTTTTGACTGAGTCCGTCAGGGGTCCCAAAGACAACTTTTTTCAACCATCGTTTGCTCAGTGTTTTCTATAGACCAGGCACTGTGGTCAGTACAGGACTAACAGGATTTCATTCAATCTTCAAACCATCCAAAGGATTAGGTATTATGCCTTCAAAAAGTTTGAAAGCCTGGAACAGAGAGATTTAAATTGTTTAAACTAGATGACTCAGGAAGTCAGGGGTAGAATTTATTAGATGAATGACAAACCCAGAAGAAGACTTTATGCAATGACTTCCCAGAAGAAGAAATTTAGCCTGTGCATGAGAAACTGTCAGATACCTTCAAGATTCTCCTAAGGAAGTACAAGAATAGCAGCTAAGACAGCGGCACGACAGGAAAATGCTTTAGAGAGGCTTCTTATTGAGTAATCAGAAGTTAGACATGACTTTTTGTGGTCTTGGAATGTTGGTCAAGTTCCAAAGGCCATAAGCAGTAGGCACCAGATCTATGTAAAACCTGCCAAGCAACTCCGACTCAAATTTTTTGATGCTTAGCCCCTTGCTGATCTCCATGTTATATAAAGGAGATGAGTGTGATGAAGTTGGTTTGAAGATCTACAGGGATGATTTCTTTAGAGGAGAGCTGTGAGATTGTTGCCAGACTTCACCACCATTGCCATTGAAAATTCCTGTGAAGGAGCCCATTTAAAATTGTGTCAGAGTTCTTAGAAAAATCAAAGCCTAAAGGCAGAAGGCTGGTCAGGGATACCCAATCTGCACTCAAATAGGCTTTTCTGGTCCTCCTCTGTTAAGTTCCTCCTAATCCTCCTATACATGCAAACATATGGTATTTGTCCTTCTCTGCCTGACTTATTTCACTCAGCATAACACGCTCAAGTTCCATCCATCTTGCTACAAATAGCCAGATTTCATTCTTTCTCATTGCCATGCAGTATTTCATTGTATAGATAAACCACATCTTCTTGATCCATTCATCGATTGATGGACACTTAGGCTCTTTCCATGTTTTGGCTATTGTTAAGAGTGCTGCTATGAACATTGGGGTACATGTGCCTCTATGCATCAGCACTCCTGTGTCCCTTGGATAAATTCCTAGCAGTGCTATTGCTGGGTCATAGGGGAGTTCTATTGTTAGTTTCCTGAGGAACCTCCACACTGTTTTCCAGAGGGGCTGCACCAGTTTACATTCCACCAACAGTGTAGGAGGGTGCCTGTTTCTCCACATCCTCACCAGCACCTAGAGTTCTCTGATTGGCTCATTTTAGCCGCTCTGACTGGCGTAAGGTGGTATCTCAGTGTGGTTTTGATTTGTATTTCCCTGATGAGGAGGGATGCTGAGCGTCATTTCATGTGTCTGTTGGCCATCTGGATGTCCTCTTTGGAGAAGTGTCTGTTCACGTCTTCTGCCCATTTCTTCACTGGATTGTTTGTTTTTCGGGTGTGGAGTTTGGTGAGTTCCTTCTAGATTTTGGATACTAGCCCTTTATCTGATATGTCATTTGCAACTATCTTCCCATTCCATCGGTTGTCTATTAGTTTTATGGGGGAGAAGGGGAAAAATAGTGGGGTAGAGGGAAGGAGGCAAACTATGAGAGACTCTTGAATGCCGAGAACAAACTGAGGGCAGATGGGGTGGGGGGAGGGGTGATGGGCATGGAGGAGAGCACTTGTGGGGATGAGTACTGCATGTTATATGGAAAGCAACTTGACAATAAGCTATATAAAATAAAATAAAATAAAATAAAATAAAATAAAATAAAATAAAATAGGCTTTCTGGAGCTGTCTATGCTCCAAGAAGGAAGCTGCTGTGGACTTAATTTCTGCAAACTCCCTGAAGAGTTGTACTAATCCTAGCTAAGGTGCAGGACGGTTAGCCTGCAGAGCAATTGCCTATGTCAAGGGAACTCCTGGAAAGACTTCTAGAGGGGGAGGAAAACAGGTCTAAATACCCACAAAGCACCAATCAATAAAGAATGATTAGGTGTCTGATGTCCCAGAGATGAAACTGTGATGGGCGAAACATAACACTCCCTCCCTCCATGCTACAGCCCTCCCCTTTCCCCTCTAACCTTTGATGCAGAACTATAAATGGGGAGAAAAAGAAGCCAGGCATTTTGGAGAAAGGTGGAGAAGTGGCTAGCCATACTCTCTCTTCTACTGCAGGTTGCAAGCTTGAGTTGAGCCCAACATGTGGGTTGGGAGGTAGTATTGAAGTGTTAAATTGAAGGAGGGTTTGGAGTGATAACATTAGGTTAGATTTGGATAGTTAATGGTCTTAAAAATTAAGGCTTTTCATGTCACTATTTAAAATGTGTGCAGAAGCCATGAAATGTATCTAAAACCTCATTCGGGACCAGGGGGAAAAAAAACAAGCCAGCAGAGTGGGTTTGCAGATGCAATGGTGTGGAAAAAGGAAATAATGATAACATGCACCCTTAAAAATTATATCTTTTTTAAGAAACTTGCTAGAATTGAAACAAATCTTGGTCAATTCTTCTTATTCAAGAAACCCGCTCTGCTTTTAGTTACCCGACCAGTTCCCATATCCACTAGATTTGGTGTTTGAGTCTGCCTTACTCCTTCCCTTATATTTTAGATTCTCACATTTTCTTGATTTTCACATTTGGTTTTCTGGCTCCTTCCCTGTCCCTGCTGCTTCCATTACTGTCCCTGCTGCTTCCACTACTGATTCTACTTAACTCAGGATTAAGGTAGAATCCAGATCTAAATCCCTTGTTTTCATTATTGACCTATACTTGGGGACGAGTCTAGTTCCTGGTCTTAACTCCTTCAGCTTTCTTCTGTCCCAAAGAATTCATTAATTGGACTATTCTCATACATTATCAGAGAAGTGGCATTCAAGAAAGAGAATATGAACTGGCCAAACCAGCACAATGATCTGTTCAACCTCCCATCAATGAGGGATATGAATAATGCCTGAAGTATCATTTCTTAATACATTTCCCATTTGTTTTTTTATTAGTGTTATTGTATTTATATTATTAAAACAGTTCCCTCTGTACCTTCAAAAAATCAAATGTTTATGGTTTAATTAGTTTCTGTAATGAGCTAATACTTTCATTAAGTAATTTCTAAGCCTTACAATACCGTCTTATTCAAGTAGTCATTATTTTATTTGCCGTACTGACAAGGAAATTGACTCAGAAAGCTTTCATGGCTGGCCTAGTTCATAGCAGAACTAGAATTCAATTCCATATTTTACTGATCCAGAAGGAGCTAGAGTTTGGCAAAATATTGATTTAGCAATAATACATAACAGATGTTGGGAGGATCACGGTGAAATTCCAAAAGGCATGTTTTGGGATTCATGAAGAATATTTCAAAATATTAACTGAGAAATGAATTGGATAAAGACAGACAGAGGGAGAGAACTTGGCTTTGGCTAAGATCCCAGCAGTAGAAACTGCCAGACACTATAAATCAAAGCCAGCGTTTGGACTTGCCCCTGGAAATAGACAAATATCCATTGTGGAGTACCACCAGAGAGATGGACTCAACTTAATGCCTGTGCTGCTGTGGCTGCCACCAGTTGGAATGTCACGATTCATTCTCTAACTGAACATGGCAGGGTGTACAGTCAAAGGCTCCCACCCCAAACTCAAACTGAGTGCTTGTAATTGATAAATGAAGGGAGCTTTGAAGTCAGGTAAGAAGCAAGATTTTTCTTTCTTGTCACAAAGTACTTGCTATTTCAGCCTTGTGATTGTACTGTATTTCGGAGGCTGTATTGTATTGTATTTCAGATTGTACTGTGTTTCAGGCTGGGGAAAACCATAATGGTCATTTTATGTTGACAGAGAGTTTCATGGAATACATGTCTTCTCAATGGTACATGTGATGTTACTCTGTGATACCCACATTAGGAGTTCACTGAAGAGTGGCATTCTGCTCCAGCTGTGATAATGGTATAGAGTGGGCAGAAGAGGACATTCTAGAGTCTAGTGATAAATTTGCAAGTTTTTTCTCTGGCTATCAAACATTTGTGATCCTGTATAGCAGTCCTGCAACAACAAATCTGTTTACCCATGATCTCTATAATCAATGACAGTTATAACTCAATACTGTATTTCAGATACTAATTCAGAAATTATTTATGAGGCACATAACATGAGCCAAAAGCCAGACTCTGAGAATACAGCAAAATATACACAAGTCCTGAACCTTACAATCACCTTTCTGATTACAGAATGAATTCAGCAGAATACTAGTCCACTATGGCTTCTCCTTGGTTACTATTAACAGTAGAATTAATAATTACATTTGAGCAATGAAATAAAGTAGTACTGGATCATAGCCCAAAATATAAAGGAAATATCCATGACCCATATAGATATAAATAAATAATTGAATAATTAAACAAGTAGGGAGAATTGGCAAATCTCCCATGAAGAAGAATTCCAAATAAATTATGTAGATACTCCACCCTCAAGGAGATGGAACATAACACTCCACTACTTAAGTATGGGTGGCTCATAGTGACTTCCTTCCAAAGAATACAGTATGGAAAGGGAATTTTTAAAAAAGTAACTTTACAGTGGTGAAACCTGGCAAACACCACATCAGCCAGGTGATCAAAGTTAACACCAACTAGGAAAAGTCATATTGATAGAGTGTGCCTTTGATATGATGTGGTGAAGATGTCACTTTACCTCTGTGGTCTTCCTCCTCCAAACACATAACCCCAATCTAGTCATAACATATTCCAGTGGAGAGACAGTCTACAAATTACTCAACCAGTACTTCCTAAAACAAGCAAAGTCTGAGAAATTGTTGCTGTCAAAAGGAACCTAAAGACTCATGATGGCTACATGTCATGTGGTACTATGGATGAGATCCTAGAACAAGGAACAAGAAAAAGGATGTTACATAAAAACTAAGAAAATATGAATCAAGTATGGACTTTAGTTAATAATCATGTATTGATATTAGTTAATTAATTGTGACAAATGCACCACACTGATGTTTCCAAGTTACTTTCATATCCATTAACATATTTTAGCTTTATCAATTCAATGAAGAATGGACCCTCCTATTGTGCCAAGTAGTCTTCAAGGCACACAGAAACGGCCCCTAATCCAAAGAGTATATAATCTAGCATCACATGGATGGGATTAGAGACCTGCCTAGTATTGTAATGCCCATTTTATAGGTAAGTGGGCAGTAGTTTAGGGAGATTGAAGTTTGCCAAATCCACATAACTTTTAGGAGTCAGAGCAAAAGCTCAATAGTAGTTTAATAATTATAAATTTATTTCTTTTTCCGTGATAATAAATTTATAATAGGAAGTAATACTATTTTACCTGACAGGCTCCATCATAACATGGATTTCCAAGACCATGTCAGCATGGGTGCCCATTTACAAAGATAAGAAAATGTCCTTTATTTTTCATCATTGTCCCCTAAGCAACTGAGCATGCTTTCTCAGGTTCACACCTCCTGGAGTTCTTATCCCTGAAACTCCTTAATTGATATAAAACAAAAAGACTTGATTTTAGTGCCATAGAATATGGTCTGTGTATTCCAGTCCTTTAACCAAATGACATTCTACCAAGAATAATTCAGATAGCATAATATATGCACTGGAATTAATTTGTTTCAAAAGTGTATATGCTTAACTTCCAAGCCCTTACTTACAATGGTGGCAGAGAAGAATGACATAATGGAAATATCACTGGTTTGGAATTAGAAGTCATGGATTCAAATTTGAACTCGGACATTGTCTAGTTTCATTGTTCATATAAAGTTATATACATATCCTTTTGGAGTAAGAATTTCTTCCTCTAAAATAGGAATAATATCACTTACTTAGATGTGTTTAAAGTATTCAATAAATGTATGTGTGTGCCTCACCAAGTACAAAGCCTGATACAAAGTAAGTGTTCAATAAACATATTGTTAGAAACTTGCTAGGAAGTGAGGTGCATGATTCTGAGTGAAAGAGCAGGGGAAAAAGCAACAAGATAAAGATGAGAAGGTCTTTATTAGAGAATTGCCCAGAGAAATGGTCATCAGACATGTAGAATATAAACGATTTTTCACAAAAAGAGAATGACAGGGTAATTTGAAATGACATAGGTCTCTTGATCCACTGGGTCATGAAATGTTGAGATTCTCTGGATTCTTGGGGCCTAGAAGATGCTGAGTATATTTCCATCAAAACAAGAGCAAAATTTCTTCTTCATGTCTGACAACCCGGCAAATCACATAATCCAATGTGCTAATCTAGAAGATGAGCCTTTTTATTAATAGCTCTTGTTCACCTGCCAGCTCAATACTCACAACTATGCCCAAAAGGAGCACCAGAAGGTTGTACAAGCTCTTTCATTAAGTTAAATGTAATGAAATCCCAGACTTTTTACATTATAAATGATTCCTCTTGATGGTTCTTAAAACTAAAATATACAAAGAGGATAAAATCCCATGGCTCTCGTCCTGTAGTGAAGGTCTTCTAAACATGGGCTCTGCAGTTTCCAGCTTGGCCTCCCATGATCCCGTGGGGGGTGGTCGGTGGGGGGTGGGGGAGGAGATGGTCAGCAATGGGACACAACCTGTTGGGCACCCAGCTCTTTGCAGAAGATGGAAGAGAAAGCTTCCAAAGGCAGTTTCCTTGCCTCCGATGCCACAGCACCTTTCCCTCTAATGTATTCTTCTGACCTTCAGCATTTGCAGATAATGTTAGGACTCTGAAACTCTACCACCTATTTTTCCATTTGGAAGTTTCTACTTTTAATTGAAATGGTGAATTTATTTTCTGTATGTGGGTTTTAGAGCTCTAGGCCATGAGCATTTTCAAAACAAATCAGCTCAATAATAAACATACATAATTCCCATCATAGGTAATGATCTGTGTGGTTTGGGGCTGCCAGTTGAGCCCCAGATCAACCTCTGGAACTGTTTTGAAAGCTAATATGTATAGAGGCCAATTACTGGTGCCAATCCCAGCCATATGAGGTCAGTGTTTCAATTTCCCTGACAGTAGCTTCATTGGCAGGACAAAGTGTACAAGGGTTGCCAAAGCTAACATATCAGGTAGCTGGACCTCCAAACAGATGTGTTCCCATTTCCTGTTATTCTCCCTTTGTCTTTCATTGGCAATTTCTATGTGTGTACCAAGCCAAATTGTGATGCTTACTTGGATGTGTTCAAAGCCCATTATCATCCTTGGCCATACGTGGCTGAACTTGAGGGTGGAATCTGACCCATAGTTTGAAGTAGTTGGAAACCTTTAAGGCCCCTTATCCCATGGCTGAATTATTGGTTTAATTTTTCTAGTGTTATCAAGAGAGGTGAGAGTTAGGGGGTGAAGTATTTCTGCCAAGTCCTAAACTCATGATACCTAAGATTTTAGTCAGTTCATGTACCAGCTAAATAGCTGCATCAAAATTACCTGAGATATATGCTACAATACTGACTTCCTGACCCTACAGCAAACCCATGAAGTCAGATTTTCTAGTAGTGGGACCCCTGAATCTCCATATTTTTAAAAATATTTTTATTTTATTTCTAGGAGAGAGAGAGAGAGACAGCGTGAACAGGGGAGGGTCAGAGAGAGAGGGAGATACAGACTCTGAAATAGGCTCCAGGCTCTGAGCTGGCAGTCAGCACAGAGCACGACGCGGGGCTTGAACCCACGAACCGCGAGATCATGACCTAAGCGAAAATCAGATGCTTAACCGACTAAGCCACCCAGGCGCCCCTCTACATATTTTTAACCTTTGCGTTAACACTTATGTTTGGGATTCACCAAGAAGATTCTCTTTCACCCAAAGCATTCTAAGGTAGGTAAACCTGGCTCAGGATATCACTAATCAGAATCTTCCACATGGCTCAATTTTGATTTACAGCAGAGCTACAATACCACAGTAGAAGCAGATCTTTAAATCTTTCCAGTATTTCCCAGAACTAATGTCAACTCCTGGAGAAGGCACAGAACTAAATGGAAAATGAAGGAACCCGTCATTAAGCATTTGTTTCATAGTAGTTACATAGTCTGTGAAGTTTTCCATGTGTAACATGGAAAAAAACTATTTGTAATTTATAATTCTCTTGTACCTTCTAAAGAAGATACACCCCAGTGACTGGAGGCTTCCTTGTGGACTGAAAAGAATGTTGTGTGAGGAGTGATGTTTGGAGGAAATGGATAAAAGTTAAACTGCTTGAGAAAGGGAGCAAAAGGGAGTGAGATGAAAGTATTAGGTGCAGGGAGGGGGAGACTAACCTGAAAAGCCAGGCTCTGGAGGACAAGGAGGAAAGAGATTTGAAACTGAGAATGGGTCCTGTATGATCAGAGTGCTGCTCTAACAAAACGACCTCAAGATGTAGTGGCGTAAGTGAGATAGCATAATTTGCTAGCATTTAATAGTTCAAAGATGAATAGTTGGGAACTTCTAAACTTCTAAAGATGTTTGTCAGTATTCTTAAAACCACATAAAATGGAAAAGAGCTCAAGACAAGCAGCTTTAACTCGAGAAGATGAGAGGGTAATTGCATACATCGTTGTTCATACCCCATGGGCCTGGGTTACTTGGTCACACCTGGATGAAGGAAAGCTAAAATATGTCATCTCTAGCTGGGTTGCCATGTTCTCAGCTAAAATCTGGAAGCTTATGTTGCTAAAAGGAATAAGGGATATAGATATAGAGTGCTACAGTTAGCAGTCCTGCCCACTTGGCAAGAGACAGCTAATTGCAAGTTTCAGCATGAAATGGTATATCCTGTACTGTGTGAACGCCCACCTCTAACTTTCCCACAATATATTTAGTAAAATACACATGGCTCACTCATGTTTTGGAATGGTTTCTTTCTAGTAAATGTAAGCAGCCAAGTTCTGCTTTGAAGTTGGCACCCTGGGGATGAAAACAAAAGCTCTACCCAGGGATAGTGACAAATGAGTTACATATATATTATCTTATTTCATCTTCACAACAGCCCCATTAAGGACCCATCACCATCTTCTTATTAAAAGAGAAAATCAAAGCTCAAAATGTAAACAACCACCAGTAGCCACACACCTTGGAAGTGAAAAAGTTGGGATTCCAGACAAAGAATGCCTGATTCCCAAACCCTTGCCCTGTAGCCTGGTGCCCGCTTCATGTGTTCCATACTCTATCTCCTGTCCTAAGGAAAGGAGCCTCATTGGGCCCAAAGATGTGGGTTATTTCATACTACCACTTTGTACATCTGTGCTCCCGTTTTTCCCCCATGTGACCAAACTTTCTATAAAGCAAACCCAAAACCACCTTAAGCAAATGGTTTTAGATAGGATTAAGACCCATTATTTTGTCCGGAAGCTCAACCTTTTGAAAGGTCCTCACTTCCCCCAGAGATCTAACAATTAACCTTTAAAACATTTTAATTTAGCAAAGTTATAGGGTAGAAATTTTTCCAGTATTTTTCAGAGATATTAAAATGTGATGACACAGTCATGTGTTGAGTTTGTTTCCATAGATAATTAAGAGACACACATATCATGTCAAGGAGGTAAGAAAAATTTAAGGTTTCCATGACTTGATGTTTCCATTAGCTAAAGAACTGCTTTTTTTTTAATGTTTTATTTATTTCTAGGAGAGAGAGAGAGACAGCATGAGCAGGGGAGGGTCAGAGAGAGAGGGAGTCACAGACTGAAACAGGCTCCAGGCTCTGAGCTGGCAGTCAGCACAGAGCCCGACGCGGGGCTCGAACCCATGAACCGCGAGATCATGACCCAAGCGAAAGTTGGATGCTTAACCGACTAAGCCACCCAGGCACCCCTAAAGAACTACTTTTAAATTAATGAGCATAGTTCCTAGTCTGAATAACTTTGTCTCCAGGTTAACATCCTACCCAAAAGGGCATAATATTCCTCCTGACAAATCCAGGGTTCTCCTGCCCATTAAAAACTAGCCATTCCACAAAAAGGCAGACTTGTCTTTCCGCTGATGTACGCGTATCTTCTCTGCACTATTTCCTTTGGTAAATGAAGGAATGTGGATATTTAATCAAAAGCTGGCACCAAAAGGCATAGACCAAGATTCTGTAAGGATTTGGGATTATACTCAGTGTCTCGATTCTCAACACAGAATTCTGAAAAAATCTACTCAGTGCTTTGCTGAAAAACAGGAAACAATCTCACCAGGTCAGGAATTAAGGTCACAGAAGAAATTATGATGAACTCTGATAGAAAACTTCCCTCTCAGCTTTGTTTGAAAGTGTTTATGTTTCTCAAAAGACAGATGATTTAGTTATGTGGTGTCTGCATCAGCAACACCCCCCTGAGGTCTATGAACACCAATCTCTGAAGAGGGTCCTTAAAGATATTTTCCTGGTTAAAGTTGGGAATTGCATATTGCATCACACTGTTTGAGATACACAATTACATCAACATATTAAAACTCTACAAAAAAAAAATCCCTTGATACTCCCCTTTAATATAATGTTTCCAAATCTTCTTATGTCACCTTTTATGTCACCCTCTCTTAGCTCAAAAATCTCCAATCACTTCACATCAACCCAGCACGGAAATCACAGCTCTGACCAAGGTCCAGAAAGTCCTACATGATCTGGCCCCTCATTTCTATCAATATCTGTCTCACATATGCCTCCCTGGGCCACACTGACTGCCTTGCCATGTCTGGAATACATCAAGTACTCTTTTTCCTTAGAACTCTTCCCAATGCTGTTCTTTTGCCTGGACCATTTTTCCTCCAGATATCTCTATGCCTTTCTCATTGACCCTATTTTGATCTGTGTTGAGATATCACTTTATCAGAAAGTTTTTACCCTTAAGAAAAGCATCATTTCTAAAATAATAAGCTCCTTCTCTATTCTTTAGCCCGTTACCTTATTTTTCTTCAGAGTACTGCTTCCTACATGATCTTATAGAATTACCACTTTATTAGCTTATGTCTCACGTTTACTAGAATGAAAACTATGTGAGTGAAGATCTTTTCTGTTTTGTTTGCCTCTTTATCCCCAATAACTATCCCTGATATATAACAGGTACTTAATAAATAAACACTGAATGGATGAATGGATGAATGAATGAATGAATGAATGAATGAATGAATGAATGAATATCTCACAGGACCAGCATCATCAGGAATTTCTGGTTCTTATAATGCCAAAACAACAGGTAGCTTTGATTAATTCAAACAATCAACTAATTCAAACAATCAACTAACTCAAACAAGCAGGAAAAGAAAAAAACCCCATAAAACCAGTGATTTGGTTGATAAAACCAATCCGGAAAAAAATGTTTAAGCTAAACTTTTATGCTACATAAAGTAAAACCAGAATTATTCCACAAAAATAGCTTTAATCTCTTTTTGCTGAAATATACGAGCTTCTAATTCCTCAGAGGAGTTGTTTTCCTACTTCTTTTGTAGATGGGAGTTTTTTTGCTCACAAAACTAACCTAAAGTTGTATGAATTCTGACGTGTCTTGATCTCCACTGGAGGATATTTAAAGATTCCATGACCTTCAGTGAGGAAAAAGGCCAAGTTCTTTTCTGGCACCTGAATTCTACTAAGTCGATAAAATACTGAATTTGGTTGCTTTGCAATTCCAGAGGTCTTGCATTAAGAAATCAAGAAATCTTGCATCATGTGCTCCAGTTTCACATTATTTGAATTACGATTTAATGATCTTATTGTGAACTTGGAGTTCAACTATTATAACCCTTGAAAAATCAGAGAAAAGCAATTAAATAGAGGTGTTTCCTTGAATATGTCACAAATTGAGAATGCAATATTATTTCCAACCATTATTAACATCATAAAAAATTATTGCCTTAACTTCTTTAAAAGAGTTACTCACTCTTACTAAAGAATTACCTTCTTGAAAGACAAAATAAAGAAATCAGTATTGAAAGTTACTACTAAATTCCTCCCACACAAAGCTTTAATTTCTAGCTGCCACTAAAAAAGAAAAATGATTACTATACTCTCTTCCTTGCTTAGTAATAGCTTAGAAGTTGCTTTTTCAAAGACAAGCTTAGGAAAATTTGATAAAGAGACTCATTTTTTATAATTATGTAGACTGTACCGAGTGAACAGGAAAGAGAAAAAAACTCTTATGTGGGAGAATGCCATCACCAGCAGAAGCTTAGGTATGAATGAGTGCCTGGATGGACCTGAATCCCTATCAGTTTAAGGACAAGAAAGTAAAAGAGGTTAAGAGGAAACAGAATAAAGCAACAGGATACTAATTTAGAAGTTTCAACTGGTGCACAGAGAAAGGCTGTAAACTAACAATGGCCGACAATGGTCCAAGCCCTATCGTAAGAGCTTGTCATACTTTAACTCACACGTTAAAGACATGAGGCAGGAACTTCTGTAAACCCTATTCTATAGATGAGGAAAGTGAGGCATAGACAGGTTAAGTAACTTGTCCAGTGTCTCACAGCTACTGTCATGGGTCTCAGTTCCAGTTTAAGCCCAGACATTCTGATTTAGAGTGCAGGCCAAAATGTTACGTTAAAGACTGAGGTTGCTCAAAGGCCTGACCACCGGCCAAAATTGAAAAATTGTAGCTGAAAGGTGGTTTTACAACACTAAAAACAAGATCTTATCCACAAAGGGGTGATGAAAAAGAATGCCAGGGATGAGGAGAACAAAGGCAAGAGAAATGTAGATAAAATTAAATTTCCTCACAACTTGTAGCCCATGGATAATGGGACATTCCTCGAGGAACCCACAGCTGCCTTAACGTTAATGCCTTGCTGGAGACCAAAAACAACCTTAGCCTGACAATAGCCAGACCTGCAACATCCTGTTAGTCGTCTTTAACATACAGAAACCCCCTTAGAGACTTCCTATTGTCTTTACCCTTACCACCCCTCACCAACTTAAAAATGCACTGGGAAACATCTCAAGAGTGCTTTTTTGACCATTGCACTCAATGATCCTGCACCACCAACAGAGCGCTGGTGAGAAAGGAGATTTTGTGAGGAAGTTCCTTTGGCAAAATTTACCCTTTGAGCC
Organism: Proteles cristata cristata; assembly: GCA_017311185.1. Lineage (NCBI taxonomy): Eukaryota > Metazoa > Chordata > Mammalia > Carnivora > Hyaenidae > Proteles > Proteles cristata. Next base: position 451,547 of record JAESUZ010000812.1, read on the forward strand.
CCAAACCCTCTTCCTTTAAGAAAGAGTGGTAGGTGGGGCGCCTGGGTGGCTTAGTCGGTTGAGCGTCCGACTTTCGCTTGGGTCGTGATCTCGCTGTTGGTGGGTTCGAGCCCTGCATTAGGCTCTGAGCTGGCAGTCAGAGCCAGCTCAGAGCCTGGAGCCTGTTTCGGAGTCTGTGACTCCCTCTCTCTCTGACCCTCCCCTGCTCACGCTGTCTCTCTCTCCTAAAAATAAATAAAACATTAAAAAATTAAAAAAAAATAATTAAAAAAAAAGAAAGAAAGAGTGGTAGGTGGCTCTAGTCTTCTCAAAACAAGTCTAATGATTAAGAAAGGATTACAGAAGGGGGTTCAACAAGACCACTCAGAAGACCTTCATTATTAGGGGTACAGCAGACTGAGATCTGGCTTTTGTCCCTGGAAATCTGGAAGTCAGCAGAGAGCGCTTTGGAGTGGGGGCTATGGCAAGTTTCCCCAGCTTGCCCAAAACTATATTCCCATCTTAAGGTGAGTCAAAGAATGTGTGATTATTTTTCTGTGGAACAGGATGAAAAGAGAATTAATCTGGAATATATAGATATTTGTATCTCTTTTACTCATGCTATTTTCCTAGTACCTTGAGCAGTGCTTGTTCTGGTGACTAGAACAGATGTTCAATGAATACTTATCTGTATTTTATAAATTACTGTCTTATGTTATTGTTAAATAGTCATTAGAAAATTTCTTGTTTTATAAATTGTTATTAGTATTTAATATAAAAATATTAACATTTGATATGTATTTAATAGTTAATAGTAAATATTTATTACACATTAATAAAAGCTAATTAAATAACCAATGAGAAAACACTGAGGAAAGAGTGGTCAGCCAAAGGAGAGCCACTGCTACTTCATAGGAGACCCAGCTAGAGATCCAGCAAGAGCCTTCCAAAATACCCACTCAATTTCTTGTGCAGAAAAAAACTCAGCACTCTAATAGAATTTACCTTGTAGGATCCCTGTAGACGAAGACATTTGTGGGCATCATGTGATCTTTTCCACTAATTCCACTCCCCGGCCTCCCATTTTGTCCTGGATGAGTCATTCCACTCCCACTGTCCCCCTTGCAAGTAAGAGACCTGAGGAGGGAGGCAAAGATGTGCTGGTCGTTTTTCCCAGCCCACATGGCAGGTTGGGAGAGGAGTGTGAAAAGAGGTTTAATATCAAATCATCGTCCACGATTTGATTCCCTTTAGAGCCTCTGACTCCAATTTTTGCATTGAAATTGCCTTTGCACTTAGAGTGACCACAGGGTGGAAGCAGAAATTATAGGTCATGATGGTGGCATGCTGGAGCCTCCCTCCTTGTTCAGTGATGTCATCTCCCTCCTTGTTCAGTGATGTCATCTCCTTCCTTGTTCGGTGATGTCACATTGACATCAGTAGCTTAAAATCAGTCTTTGTAGGAAAATTTATATCACGGAAATTGTCAGGCACTACAGATTAACAACTCTGCCTTTCACCCCAACAAAAAGCTAGATATTAAGCACTTAGCAGAATTCTCCCTGTACCACTAGGTGCATAAGTATCACAGGCAAGCACAGTTAACGTTTTGCTAAGATACTGATCAACCCAATCTTCAGACATTTTAGAGAATAGAAAGATGAAAGATTCCCAAAATCATTCTGTGAAGACAGCGACCCAGAGAGCAAAGCCAGACAAAGTAGGGAAAGCAAGCCTATTTCTCTCATGATAATGAATGCAAAATATTCCAATCCAAATATTAATAATTTTAATTAGTAATACATGAAAGGTGATCATACTCAATTAATAACTGGGCACATCCCAGGAATGCACAGCTTGGTTTAGTGTTATAAAATCTGGAAACATAATTTACCACATTAAACAGATTAAAGGAGAAAAGTCATAGGACCTTTTCATATACCCAGAAAAATGTTAATGAAACCAGTAAGGGCACCTGGGTGGCTCCATTGGTTAAGTGTCTGCTTCTTGATCTCGACTCAGGTCATGATCTCATGGTTCATGGGTTCAAGACAGCATGGAGCCTGCTTGGGACTCTGTCTCCCTCTCTCTTTCTCAAAATAAATAAATAAAAACTTTAAAAAAATAAAATAAGACCCTCAGTAAATTACAATATAAGGGGTGTCTAAAGAACAGCAACATACCCTACAGTAAAGATCACACTAGGGCATTTGGATGGGTTAAGTGGCTGACTCTTGATTTCTGCTCAGGTCTGACCCCAGGGTCATGGGATCAAGCCCTACATCAGGCTTTATGCTGGGCATGAAGCCTGCTTGAGAGTCTCTCTCCCTCCCTCTCTCTCTATCCCTCCCCCTCAAGTACACGCTCTCACCCTCCCTCACTCTCTCTCTTTCTAAAAAGAAAAGAGAGAGATCTCAAACACTACCAAATATCCAGGTTTGTTTTGAAGCTATAGCAATTCTATCATGGTAGAGGGACAGAAAATTAATCAATGAAATATAGATTTCAAGACACATCCACATGTATGTGGAACTTTGATATATAAAAAAAGTAGCACACCAAATCATTTGGGGGAAAAGGCTTTTAAACAGAGTTGGAAGAAGGCTATACATAAGGCTTATACCATACCAAAAATCAATTGCAAATGCCTCCATACCTTGGAAATTAGTTGGTTTTATCTTGTAAATGGGAACATATGCATAGACTATGATCCAGCAATTCTCTTCCTAAGAGAAACCCCTGTATACTTACACCAGGAAACCTATATAAAGATGTGTAAAGTTACCCTGTTGCATAGTAGCAAAAACTTGGAAACAGCAAAACTGAAAGAATGGATAATAAATTGTTTTATTTTGGTATGCTCATATAATAATGTACTCTATGCCAGTCAAAACAAATGAATATCTAGACACAAAGATGTGGATGAATCTCGGGGTGCCTGGGTGGCTCAGTTGGTTAAGCGTCTGACTTTGGATCAGGTCATAATCTCACATTTCATGGGTTCAAACTCCACATAGGGCTCTGAACTATCAGCTCAGATTCTGAGCCCCTGAGCCTGCTTCAAATTCTGTGTCTCCCTCTCTCTCTGCCCCTCCCTGCTAATGCTCTGTCTCTCAAAAATAAGTAAACATTTAAAAAAATTTTTTCGAGATATGGATGAATCTCAACAATATAATTTTAAAGAAAAAAATAAGTGGCAAAAGTTTATATGCAGTTTCATATGCTCATTTCATAAATTTAAAAATGACTAAAAACATTTGGTGAACAGATAGAGTAGAAATGTGCTGTGTAAGGAAAGAAGGAGAATGATCAGCAGCACACCTGGGAGAGGAGTTGCCATAGACAAGAGAAAGAGGTGTATCAGATAGAATCAGATATTATCAGTGTCCTAGTTTTGGATTTCTGGGAGGGGGTTTCCTAAGGATCACCCTATAGAGATGCTTAAAAGTCACCTCAAGGGGTGCCTGGGTGGCTCAGTCAGTTAAGTGTCCAACTTCAGCTCAGGTCATGATCTCACAGTTCGTGGGTTCGAGCCCTGTGTCGGGCTCTGTGCTGACTGCCGGCTCAGAGCCTGGATCCTGTTTCTGATTCTGTGTGTGCGCGTCTCTCTCTGACCCTCCCCTGCTCACACTGTCTCTCTCTCTTTCAGAAATAAATAAAACATTTAAAAAAATTTTAAAGTTCCCTCAAATGAGCAATAATGAGAGTTGGTTATAAATCAGCAATCATATTCATCCAATTCTGTGATTCTGAGACCCAATTAAAATTACAACCCCATTAAATTTGCTATAGGAGGGACCACTGAGGCAGAGAGAGGTCTCAGATCTTGATAACAAGTGGTGGAGCTAAGATTTTTAATCCAGGTGATCTGACCCCAGAGCCCATGATCTCAGTCATATGCTCCAAAAAGGTTGGAATTGCTTCCTGTCCACAGTAGTATTGGCACCAGGTGGAATATGCAGATATAAAAGAGAAAATTAAAGAAATAAAACAGTGTGAATAGTAGTAGCAATAGCAATATATATTATACATATGCACATATACTATATATGTACTGAGAAAGCCCTTGTACCATAACTACTAGACTCCAAGTAAACACAGAGGGCAACAAAGAACCTGTATAACTCACAAGAAAGAGGGAGATATAAGATCTGAGAATCACAAGATTTGGGGCAAACATAATGATACAGAAGACTCTGGGAACAAGGACTGAGACAGAGCCAGTCATTCCTGACAAGCAAGATGTTAGCAATTCTTAGAATGAAAGAATTGGTGGTTAATATAAAAGCTACAAATGCATAATGTAAATTATCCATCTAGGTCATAGCTATGACTCAAATGTCAGCTGGAGTCACCCTGTATCCGGCATTTAATTAAATTGTTATAAAATGCTAGATTCTCCCTCCCACTACACACACAAATTCAAGGGGTTCTTGAAAGCCCACATTTCCTCCGGTGCCCACGTTCCGTATTTCTACACCTGTGAGTTCTCAGACTCACTCACAGCCCACTTCCCATGACTGCTCCCTTCTCTCCTATCTGCAGTAACCCTCATGCAGAGCATACCTCCTTTTATATTATTTCTTCCCAAACTGCTCTCATAAGGCATACTTTAGCACAACAACCAATTTAAATTTTAATATTAACCATAAAACCCCTATACTGTCATACCACCAGGTATTCTTCAATGACCATCAGAGTCCAGCCAATGAATGTGTGCATCTTCACATTCTTTTCTTCTTCTACTACTCTCTAATTTCTTCCGTGGCACAGATTCAGCTTCATGTTAACCCCTCACAGGATATCTTGGCTTTCTCTTCCTTTGTTTTTAATGGTGGGACCAGAACTCTGTCAAAACATTCTGTCAAGGTATTTTTCCAAACGAGGACAAACACTTTCTTAAGGTTTATCTTTGTGCCATCTAATACTTGTATATTGAGCAGTAAACAGTTGCTAACAAGAGCTCCAAGTACCCCTTTGTGATGTCCTCAGATCCTCCACTGGGACCCCAGACCTCCCATCCACAATCTCAGCACAGCAGAGAACCTTGATCCAGACTTATCTACACTTAAAAAATATTGGGGTGGGGCGTGGGAGGTATTAAATGGGTGATAGGCATTAAGGAGGGCACTTTTCAGGATGAGCACTGGATGTCATATGTAAGGATGAATCACTGGATTCTACTCCTGAAGCCAAGGCTACACTGTATGTTAACTAACTTGAATATAAATAAAAATAAATAAATATGCAAAAAATATTTTTATTTTTAATGTTTATTTATTTTTGAGAGAGAGAGAAACTGTGAGCAGGAAAGGGGCAGAGAGAGAAGGAGACACAGAATCCGAAACAGGCTCCAGGCTCTGAGCTGTCACAACAGAACCCAACAAGGGGCTCAAACCTATAAACCGCAAGATTATGACCTGGACTGAAGTTGGATACTTAACTGACTGAGCTACCAAGATGCCCCTATACAAAAACTTTTTTTAAAAATAAAAAATATACATTTTTTATAAATTTATAATTTTATGAATATAAAAATCACCCTATTACATATTTATGTAAAAAAGCAATGATAAACATATATTTTGAGGATAGATAGATGATAGATATATAGATAGATAGATAGATAGATAGATAGATAGATAGATAGATAGATAGATAGATAGAATGATCCATTTTGACATCCTTACATTCCTTGTCTCTTCCTGTGGTTGAAGAACCCAATTTTCTTTTAAAAGTCTATCCTCCATTACTTTAAAGTATTCCCAGATGGTTCATTCAGGGGACTAAGGATAGACATGTGACCCAAATTAAACAACTCAGACCCTGACTCGTACTAATTAGAATTGGTGAAATAAAATTTTCCATGGGATATACTTACACTAAAAATCGGTTGTTTATTGGGAGTTCATATTTAACTGTGTGTCCAGTATTTTACTTGCTGTATCTGGCAACCCTCCCAGTAACTGAAGTCATAACTGCTTGACATAGACAGAAGCCTGCTAGAGTCCAGTTACTCCTCTGTCTGTTACTTTTTGTCTCCAAGTTTTGCTATCACCACCCAGGCTTTGTCCTGCTTCAAATGTGGTTATTTAGCTCTTCCTCCAATTCTTTGATTACCCCTACTCCTAGATCCTTCCACTACATTTCTTTGTTTTTCTTTTCTTTTGCTTGTTGTTCTTACTATTGTTTTGTCTCAAATATCTAGAGTTGTTTTTTTGTAGTTTGTAAACAACAACAACAACAAAATCCCATGTTGAAATATCACAGCAGAGACACAACTGGCATCCTCATGCTGGAAACAGCCAGGTTTCTGTGGCCCATAGAGAGTCTTTAAAACTGAATTTATTGCTCCTAAGATCTAAGATAGAAATATTTACTTAAAAAATTGACCCTTCTGACTTCTCCAAAACCACAGATCTGACAGTGTGGGGCTGCAATCCCACTTGGTAAGAGCTGATCTTCTGGATTAGAGGAGCTGTCCCCCTTTGACAGAACATGCACTTATTTATTTATATTATCTGTCCTGTGGGTTTTGAGTATGTGATCTATCGTACAAACTGCCTCCATGCTCCCTAGTTCTCTACTGCTTGCCTGATTCAGGTCAGTTTAACTCAATAAATCTTTTCTCATCACTTAAAGTAGTTGGCACTGAGGAGAATGAAATAAGGTATGGCCCACACCACAAGGAACCTCTTAGTCTAATAAGTGCCACAGACATTTCAAAGGAGAATTTCATATGTAATATAGTGAGAGAAATAATGGAGGTAGGTAGAGACTACTATGAAAACCAATAAAGATTATTTCATTCGACCTAGGTTACCAGGGAAGGTTCTAGAGAAGATGAAGCCTGACTGAGCTCAGAAGGGTAAGAGACAAAAAAATTCCTTACAGGTGAACAGGTTGCATAAAGGGAAGAAGGCACAAGACAGTAGATGGAGTGCAAAAAAGTACAAGGTTGGTTTTTGGTTTTTGGTTTTTAACAACAAGGCAATTTCTGATGCCACAGCTCTATCATAACCTCTGGCAGTCTCTAACTCCTGACGAGACTTCAGCCCCATGTCCTGTTTTCACTCTGCTTATAGGTGTTCCCTCAGTCTTAGCCCACTCAAGAATGTACTTGTTTGGCCAGTGTTAATTTTCCCTTCTCTGTCTCTGTTGTCACCCTCCATGGAAATGGGAAAAATTTCCCTCTGCCGCTTAAAGAAAAATAATGGTACTACCTCCAGGCCAATGGCATCTTAGAGATCCAAGCTCACAGTGAATCATCTTCTTTTTGATCTACCGGCCTCTGTATCTTCAAATTCAGATGAAGATTTTATGATTTTTAGGCAGGTAATAAATCTCTTAAAACATACCCACACTTTAGGGACCCCTGGGTGGCTCAGTCAGAGTCAGCCTGACTCTGGCTCAGGTCATGATCTCACAGTTCATGAGTTTGATCCCCATATTGGGCTCTGTGCTGATAGCTCTGAGCCTGGAGCTTCCTTCAGATTCTGTGTCTCCCTCTTTCTGCCCCTCTCCTGTTCATGCTCTGTCTCCCTCTCTCTCTCAAAAATAGATAAAACACTTAAAAAGATTAAAAATACCCTACACTTTCAGCATTAAGCCTGGTAGATCAGAATCAAGAAGATAATTTTACTATAAACTTTATATGTTTCTCAACTCTTAGAACCCCCTACTGTGATCCAACTATTCTTAAAAAGTATCACAAGGAGGGGGTTTTGTCTTGTTCAGTGCTGTATCCACCATTCTACAAATGGTATTTGACACATAGTTTTCAACAAATACTTACTTAGTTTAATTCATGATATAAGATTTGTCATGTATTTTAAAATATACTTTTTATAGTTCCACTTGCATAGCTTTTTAAATTTTTTTAATGTTTATTTGTTTTTGAGAGAGAGAGACAGAGTGAAGGGGGGAGGGGCAGAGAGAGAGGGAGACTCAGAATCCACAGCAGGCTTAGGCTGTGAGCCATCAGCACAGAGCCCGACCTGGGGCTCGAACCCATGAACTGTGAATCATGACCTGAGCTGAAGTCAGACACAACCTACTGAGCCACCCAGGTGCCCCATCCACTTGCATTGCTTTTTAAAATGCAACCAATTTCAATAATCTTTTTTTTTTCCAGTAATCTTTATCAACCATATAAAATTAGTGTATTAGATAGTTTGAATATAGACTACAAACATTTCTTCCTTCTGATATTTAGATGAAAATGTGGCATTTAAATCACAGGGTTACCTTAGAAAAGACAATGGGTTTGTTGCAGCCAAAATTATTTCAATATTTTTGTATGTTATAGAGATCCAAGTGACTAATATAATTAAATATTTCTATTTATTTTTTTTTCCTCAAAGTACTTTTTATTTGCAACAACATGATTCACACAATACTTCTCAACAATGACATAAAATGGATTTCCTTGTGAGTAAATAACTTACACATTCTCCATAAAATAAATGCTCAAATGTGGTAGAACAGATTGCTACTTATAGTCTTCTTATACCCAACAGTTGATGCACCATATATAGATACTCAAGTCCAGTATTTAAAACTCTGACAACTGACTAACTTTAATAAAGTTTCTCAAAATATATTAAAATACCTACAGTACATACATATTTTTAAAGCAAGATTATTGTCAATAACTTCTCTATAAAAATAAGTTTGATGGTTAGGCCTGTCTAACTTTATTGCTATAACTAGGAACTTTTTTTAAGTGTATTTATTTATTTTAAGAGAGACAGAGACACCACCAGTGGGGAAGGGCAGAGAGAGATGGAGAGAGAGAGAGAGAGATTGAGAGAGAGAGAATCCCAAGTAAGACCTGAGCTGCAAGCACAGAGCCTGACAGGGGTGCTGAACCCACAAAACAAAACTGTGAGGTCATTACCTGAGCTGAAAGCCAAGAGTCCAAGGCTTAACTGACGGAGCCAGCAAGGCGCCCTTAACATTTATTTTTTGAGATGTGTGGTCAGGCTTATTCTACCGTCTCTCAACATTGACACGAAAAGAATCAAAAGCAGCTAGTGAGGTATTAACACCAAAGGATTAATCTAGTGATTCCGGTCACAAGGGGTTCCAGGAAGGGTAGTCATGTTACTGGATTTGGGGGATAAATGGTTTATTCTTCCTTTCCCAATTGGGATAACAAATGGAACAGGAGGGAGGCACTGATTCTGATGGCCATTTCCTCAGCACATTCCTGGCTTTTTTCTGGGCAAAGGATGTCACACTGGAAGAGGCAGGAATATCCACTGTGAAACGTGGTACACGGTGCTTGCGGTTGCAGTCACCAAACTGGGTTTCACTTCTACTTGCTTACTTGTTTTCTCATTGGAAGAAGATCCTGAACGATAATCAGAGGTAATTTATCAAGGGGCCTGGTAACTTTCCTAGAGATTTCATCCTTATTCTCATCCTCATTTTCAAATTTGGCAGCATTTTTTCTCTCTGTACCCACAGCCCTCCTCATGCTGACCCACCCAGAGTGAGTTCCTTTGGCAAACCTAGAGGGGTGTACGAGATGCAGATGTTCTCACAGGCTTTCCGGACATCAGGATCAACTCTCTGAAATTTACTGACACAGATGCATTGGTAGGCCTGTCCTTTTTTTGGTTTTACTGAATATCAGTGATGTTGTATCTTTCTTGAAGTTTAAGAGTCAATTTCTCAGCAAATCTCTCAACTGCCTCTTTTTTCAATTTACCATGGTTTTGAACTGCCCTTGTGAGAAAGAAGACAATGGGAACACTCTTGTTCATCTTTTCTGCCTTTGCTGCTCTGGGGCCACAGAGTTAGCAGTGGGACAGTCTCCAGAATGGTAACCCAGGACACCACCTCTGCACCATGATCTAGTCCAGACAGTGGGTGGCTCCCGTGTCGTCTAAATAGTTCTCTTTAAATTATAAGGTTTATTGGGGTGACTGGGTGTCTCCGTTGTTGAGCTTCCCGCCCCACATTGGGCTCTGTGCTGACAGCTCAGAGCCTGGAGCCTACTTCAGATTCAGTGTCTCTCTCTCTCTTCCCCTTCCCCACTCACACTGTGTCTGCCTCTGTCTCTCAAAAAATGAATAAACATTAAAAAAAATTTTTTAAATAAATTATAAGATTTATCAACTGGTAAGCTGGGAGTTGTTTTGTTGTTTTATTTATAAGGTGTCTCAAGGAGGACACCGAAACACATAGTAGCACTTTACTGGAAATCATCAATCCACTCCCCTGTTACCTATTTATACCCCATCTTATTCCAGAAAAGATAGAATGTGGCTTCCAAAATTACATAAAATACTCAGCATAATAAAAACGGAGCAAAAGGAAGAAACAAAGAACATAAAATACAACTACGGATAATGGTAAAATGTACATCATAAAGACCCATATGATTATTATAACTGAGTCACAAATTTGGCTCTGAGCATTCTCCGAAGTTCACTGGCAAATGGAAACCTGATCAGTTCCTCAACCCACAGGGTTTATAACATAGAAACAGCAATTTATCAGGATGGATACATGATTATTGTTCTAAGATCAGACAGGATACGCTTACTAATGTTCTTATATTTTACCTTAATATAGGCTGATGATCACAGTAGAGAACAATTTAATAAAAGCAATTCTGCCAGGAGGAAATACCCCTGGTGACTTGCCTCTCCTTATTTACCTACTCGCTGGAATCAGCATGACTTGCTGAGAATTAATACAGAGCATGCAGCAACCCTTATTTTTTTTCCAAATTATCATTTCATTGTCCATGCAATATATTTCTAAACATCAAGCTCAGAAGCAAAAAAACAATTCTGTATCTTTAACGACATCATTCAAGAAAGAACCACCAAAAATCTTGACTTCTATTATAGGCTTTTTTGTTTGCTGCTGTATAAAGAAAATTATGATCTTTACCATTTAAAGACTCAGAAAAATTATATCTCATTTCCATTTGCATGAAGTCTCTGGAGTTCAGCACTGCATCAGCCACAGCATTGAAAATCTCCTGGTTATTTTAATTATTTATCATAAAGATGGATAAAGATTATACCATTTGACAAAGCCATAATGCCATGCAAATAACAGTGTTTTTAAAAAGAGAAATGTGAAATTTTGCTTTCTGACACATCACTGTGTCACCTTATAAACACAAGGTTAAAAAGAAAATAGCTTAGTTTTAAATCAACCATTGGGTGGTGGGTGGGAATTTTAGAAGGGCATTAGTTGTGCAATGGCTACATGCTAAGCATTGCACTGAAGGTTTTCACGCAAATATACCAAAGTAAGCATCTTGACAAAAGCCCTGCAGAGGAGGAGCTATCATTCCTATTTTATAGATAAAAGAAACAGGGGCAGTAATGCTAACATCAGTAAACTTTTTCTATGAAGAGATAGAGAGGAATGATTTTATACACTGTGGGTCATTAAGTCTTTGTCACAACTACACAGCTCTTTTACTGCATGTGAAAGGCATGGACAGTGCTTGAACGAATGGCTGTGGTGGTGTTTCTGTGCAGTTGTCTCCGCAAAAGAGATGGCCCACAAAACAGATCCTTGGGTCCTAGTTTGCACACCTCTGACAGGATGTCGGGTGACTTGCTCAAGATCATTCAGGAAATTTGGATTAGAATTGAGATTTTTCTCCTGGTGTTGTATGTAGATGATGAATCACCGAACTCTACATCTGAAACCCATATTGCGCTATATATTAACTAACTAAAATTTAAATTTAAAAAATTCAGATTTTCTTCTTTGAAGCTTCATGTTTTCTTCACTCTCCCATAGTTTCTTTAGTACCTAGACACCTATTTTAAATAACTAGTTATTTGTGGACAACTTTTGATTAGTTGTTTTTAATCTAGCCAAAATAATATCCCCGCAAACTTGTTAGAAAAAAAATATTTTTAAATAGTCAATCAATTATCTACTAATAGTTTTATGTACATGTTGACAAATATACTTAAAAAATGTTTTTGTTTAATTCAAAGTTGTCCTCTATTTAAAAAAAAATTTAATGTTTATTTACTTTTGAGAGAGAGAGAGACGAAGGGAGGGGCAGATAGAGAGGGAGACACAGAGTCTTTAGCAGGCTCCAGGCTCCACGCTGCCAGCACAGAGCTGGACATGGGGCTTGAACTCATGAACTGTGGGGTCAGGACCTGAGCCAAAATCGGATGCTAAACAACTAAGCTATTCAGGCACCCCTCAGAGTTATCCTCTTTTGTTCATTATTGAAAATAAGAATGGTCTGCAGTCAATGATCTATTTCTACATTTTAAAAAAAAATAGGAAAAGAAGAGCAAATTAAACCAAAATCATGCATAAGGAAGGAAATTATGAAGATAAGAGTAGAAATCAATGAAATTTTAAACAAAAATCAATGCAGGGTATCAGTAAAACCAAAATCCAATTGTAGAGAACAGTAAAATGGATAGACCTGTAGACCTCAAATAGGAGAGCTAGATATTTTTACCCTGGTAACACAAATGAAGAAACTGAGACTCAAAGTAGAAAATAAATGTTCTTGTGGTTATCTACTCATTAAGACAGGATCTTAACTCAAACCCAAGTGTGTTGAGTCTAAATTCCATTTTATATTCAACAGTAGTAAATAGAATACATTGTGTACTGTGGAGTGTTTTGAACAGACGTTTTCCCATCTATTTTCCCTCACTCTTAAATGTTTGACCAAGCACTAACAATGGAAGTGGAATACTTTTACCACTTGAAATTAGACACACTACCATATTACCATTTATCAGACAGTAACACTATTAGTTTATTTCCAGAGTTACAGCATATGGCTGTAAAACAGAGACATTCTAGTCAACACTATGCACACTATTGTCTATGTGAGTGGCTTCACTGTGGATATACATCAGGTCACCTTCACTACCATACCTGGTGGCTGCTCTGGTTCATTCATTAGTTAAACAAATATTTACTGAGCATCTGCTGTGTGCTAAGCTCTGGGATAGACTCTTTTTTAAAAGAGTTTAGTGGGGAAAATGAGCAAAGGGACAGGTGATTATAATACACTATAGTGAGAGCAGAGTGATGTTGTAACTCTACCAAGAGACTTCTAACTCAAAGAAAAAAAAATGAATATCAAGATTTGCCTCTATTCTCTTACCGTATTGCTACTGAATTAAGGTTCCTGCTCCCCAGAGGTAGTGCTGAAGGTCAAGGCAGGAATAGCCTTGTTTCTGGATCCTTTATGGGAAGATTATGGTTTCTAAGATTCTTAGAGGTGTTGATTCTTTATAGATCTCTTAGGAAAGTTAATCTATAAGACAAACAAAACTGTGTCTGTGACTACTGATTGTCTTTCTCTTAAATGTCAAAGTTATTAGGCTCACAGACTCTCCCCATCAGTGACAAAGCTGAGAAGAAACACAGGAAAGGGAGTGTATGGAGAAAACTTCTGCCAGAGCTATCAGTCCCTTGAGTGAAAAAGCCGCAAGTGTCTTATTCATGACTATGTCCCCCTCCATCCACATGCTATGCATGTGCTACAGCTGGACTGTGCTTGACTATCAAATGTATAAATGGATGACTGAATGATAGATGCGTAAAAATATTAGCCAGGGAATGGGGATGTTTCAGGAGATAGGAAAGTATGTTCCAAGAAGACTGAACAGCATATGCAAAAGTATATGGGGAAGATAAAGCAAGAGAGAGTATCAGAAGTTCCAGGATCTGAAAATACAGGAGACTAGCAAAAGTTGAGTATGAAAAGATTAATAAGATATGAAAGCTAAAAGTGTAATTCTGAGTCAAATCACTAGTTAGTTCAATCATTTGGCATCATGACTTGTTGAATAAACTATTTCCCTTTCCATGGATTGGGTAAGCAGTCACTAGCATGTCATAATATCTGGTTAGTAAAACATTATACCACCTCCTGTATGTCACTCTGCATTTATGGGGGTATCAATAAACAAATCTACCATGGTGGGTATTAGCACACAGAAGATTTAGAACACATAATGTATTTATAATTTTCCCCAATCTTAGTAACTTTCTCTGAGTTGTCATGGTTGGGAAGTTTGGAAAACCATTCTGTAATTTAAAAATACTGTTAATCAATCTGAAAATTAACATTTTCTTCCTTGTGCTTGCAGCAATAACTTCTGAGAACTTTATTTCAATTAGAAATGCCCAATTATAATAAATGCCTCTAATGAAGATGTAAAAGGAAAGGAATGAAAGCAAAGAAATTAGAGTACTGAAGAGATAGGTTCTAAAGGGCAACCATTATTCAGTTTCTTGTAATTACCTTCAGAATTCACCATCTCCCTTAAAAGAAGAAAATCTGAGTTGTATATAATGTATTAGTAACAATTGTACTTTGGGAGTTTTTCCAGGCAGTTCACATAAATGGGAAAACAAGTGCATATGAGGTCCTGTGTATCAAAATGAGTACTTAAGGACAATAATGTTAATTTTAAAGTACACTAGACAATAAAGGGTTAATCCTTACCTATTGCTCTTAACTCCCTATTGTCTTGTTCAGATATACTTGTGAAAAAGTTGGAAGAAAATAAATTGTCAAGTGCCAACCTCTACTCATTTTTACCTATGGGCTCATATTTTAACGGTAAAAATTTTTTAATTTCTTTTAATTCTTAATTACTGGGATATTAATTCTGCCATTTCAGTTTCATGTGGCATACATGTGGGAATGTTTTCTGACCAGACATCAAGAAGCTAAAAGTCAAGGGTTCTGGCTAGACTCACAGTCACACAAGCAGCATTAGAATCAAAGCCTCTTCAAATGAAATCTGTAAGCACAATTTCCTTCTCCAAATTGGCATCTAAGGATGGAACAGCACATTCAAACTGATGCCTATGTAAGCAGATAGATTTAAGACCACAGGCAAGGAAACTTTTTTGCCCATAAGGAAGTCTAAAGCTTTTAGGAAACTACACAGGAAATCTATATAATAAATATATGCCTACTAGTTGTCTGCTACCTATTAAGGTTTTAATTCCATGATTTAGTTTAATTCTCAGATTTCTATGAGTTAGGTAGGTTGGTTTTATCATCTCTTTTTCCTGATAGGGAAAATAAGGATGACAAAGTTGAACAATGACACAGCTAAGAAGAGAAGCAACCAGAATTTGAATCAAACTCTAACCCCAAAGCCTCTGATTTTTCTTCTCTACCCACAAAGTGCCAGTCTTAAATAAGTCTTTTAAAACATGCAATTAGTGGCTTGGGCTGTGTAGAAAATTTACTCCTGGTGCTCATCTATCAGAACAAAGGAGATAGACACTTCATTGTTATGAAGAAAAGTCTGAAATAACCTATCCCTGTAGAAAAATCTGTGTAAAGTACTCTGAACAGAAGAGACCCAAAATGAATATATCCTGTTTACTATGTCTCACATTTAAATATTATTCTGTAGACAAAAAAACCGACATCCGTGGCTGTTAATATAATCACAGAGGCAGAGAACATTCTCTCACCCCCATCTTGAATGTGAAACATTACTACAGGACCCTTTCTACAAGAATATTGCTATTGCTATAACAAATTAACCGTAATCCCCTCCCATATTCCAATTATGGAAAATCCTCCTTAACAAAATTCTAGTTAAAAAATAAATAGGGTACAGAATGAACCACCTGAAACTGGGGCAAGGCTAGTGATGAAACTGTTTCATGGGTTTCCTTTTCTTTTCATCTTGTTTAGGTTCAAACAACGCAAGAGCTAAGAATGCTCAGAGATCACCACTGAAGGGGAGATTGCTTAATGAGAAGATGAAGAGGAAGGAAAAAATGGTGTCTCTAAGACTCCCATTAATAATGTATCTGTCGGTAACTCTTCCCAGCTACATCCCTGATCCTCCAAAAGCTTTTCTTCCTTATGGCCTTTGCTGGATACTTTACTTCTTCTTTTCTTAATGTTTTATTTATTTCTGAGAGAGGGAGAGAGAGAGAGCGAGAGAGAGCGAGCGAGAGCAGGGGAGGGTCAGAGAGAGAGGGAGATACAGAATCTGAAACAGGCTCCAGGATCTGAGCTAGCAGTCAGCATAGAGCCCGACGCGGGGCTCAAACCCACGAACAGTGAGATCATGACCTGAACTGAAGTCGGGCCGCTTAACTGACTGAGCCACCCAGGCGCCCCTGGATACTTTACTTCTTATACATTTGGAAATGATTTCAAAATGAGAGCTATGGAAGTAAACAGAAGTACCCCACTTCCTGTCATGCTCTTAACTAGATGCAGCATGGGGGTTATAACATGGACTCTGGAACCATATGGCTTGGATTTGTATCATAGATTTGCCATAGACTTAGGCATGTTGAATATACTTCATTACTTATAATGGCAATTATAATGTCCCTTCACACAGTTGTGAGGATTAAATGTAGAACAACAGTATCTGAAACAGAGTAGGTTTTCAGTAAATGTTAGCTATCAAGAAGTAGTAAGCTGAATTCTCCATTTCCATAACTGTATACAGTTGATCCTTAAACAACATGGATTTGAAATGTGTGGATCCACTTATGTGCAGATTTTTTACTGTACAGTTCTTTAAATGGATTTTCCTTATGGTTTTCTTACTAACATTTTTTTCTCCAGCTCACTTTATTGTAAGAATACAGTTTACAATACATAATATGTACAAAATATGCATTTACAGCCTGTTTGTGTTATTAGCAAGGCTTCTAGTCAACAGAAGGCTATTAGTAGTTAAGTTTGAGGGGAGTCAAAAGTTAAACCCAGATGTTTAAGTGCACAAGAGTTGACTCCCCAAATTCCCATGTTGTTCAAGAGCCAACTATAATTATAAAAATTCCATCAACACTTTCAATGTAATTGTGAAAAACAGGGTTTTTGTTCCAGCCTTAATCAGTTCTCATAAAAATATCCCATCTGTCTATGAACAATATTCCAAACCTCACTGGTCACTAACTTCCCTCCACTCAAAGCTTTCCATACTCCTACACTTTATGATGACATGTTTTTAATGAGTTGAAAGAGGAGCATTCACACTCCGTCATGTTTATTTCTTTCTGTTTTTAATGTGAATAATAAATATTTCCATTTATTTTTTAACTCACTCTCAATGACAACCTGCCTAATGGCATATTAATCTTTTCATGTTTTTCCCCATATATAAACACATGGCCATTAAAATCAACAACTGTTGTTTTGCTTTCTTTTTAATCATATAAACAGAGTTACAGAAAGTGATCCACTACTCTCAGTTTTCTGAGGACTTTCTAGATTTAAGCGCTGAAATTCCCATGTCCAGAGGACTCTTTTGATTCTGGACAAACTGGGACATGTGATCTTTCTACATTATCCATATTGGACAAATATATTGCAATTGTCTTTAAAATATCCAAAACCATTACATAATGAAACATAGTGAAAATAGCATTAGACTTGGGACTCAGAATTGCTGGTTTCAATAAGTCCTGGTTTTGCCTTCAACTTTCGCTGTGATTTCAACAAGTCAAACATTCAAGGTTATCATTTATACAATGGAATTGAAATATTGGTCTTTGCTTCACTAAGGCTGTTGTCAAGGCTATATACAGAATCTTGATGAAGAAAAAGTTTCACATATGTTTTCTCATCTGATCTTAAAATTTAGTACAAAAGTTGCTAAATGGTATTCCTACCTATTCATGATGGTCACTGAAATTTAGAAGTTAAAATGAAGTATTACACATGAAGTTTTAGTTCATTTTGCACAGGTATTTCCTGTCCAAACATATCCACAAACAGCTTTATGTGTAATCAATAATAAAAATTTACATCTCTTCTGGTATTCCAATATTTTCTTTTTCTTTCTTTTTTAAAAATTTATTTCTGAGAGAGAGACAGCATGAGCAGGGGAGGATCAGAGAGAGAGGGAGATACAGGATCTGAAACAGGCTCCAGGCTCTGAGTTACCTGTCAGCACAGAGCCCAGCACGGAGCTTGAACCCACAAACCATGAGATCATGACCTGAGCCAGAGTCGGACGCTTAGCGAATTGAACCACCCAGGAGCCCCTCCAATATTTTCTGTTATAAGAGAGTTGCCAAACTCTCCCTTTAACTTTTGTAGTACAATGTCTTCTTAGTCCAAAAAAAAAAATCAGTAAGAAGAGATCATTTTAAGTACTGCTTCCATCAGTGAGCATTTTCACTTATAATTAAACAGATGCTGTTTTTCTAGGATAACCCATTTCTCATAACTACACAATGTGCTTGTGTACAACTAGCTTCTGAAAATAGACTTCCGGTTAGCCCTTTATAAGCTTTGTGACCTTGAGCCAGTAGTATAGCCTTGCTGTGCCTGTATCTGTGCATTTGCATTTGTAGAATGCAATGTAGAATCCTACAGAGGATTGTTAGGGGGGGACTACATGGATGGATATGGAAGAAAAGCCTTGAACCATACCTGGAACAATCCAACTATTCTAAAATATGTTTTACCAAGCTTTTTACTTTGAGGCACTCACTGCCTTCAATGAGAGGACAAGATACTTATTAAATCTTGCTATGGCACTCAAGGAGCATGATATACGCTTTGGGGAAAGTGATCCTGGGTCATGGGCCAACTAAGGTTACCCCAAAGAACACCGTGTTTGTTCTCTTCCTTTAACTTAGAAGAAGGAAGAGAATAAACATTCTTTCTATGCATTCATTTCCTTATATGCTTCATAGAATCTACTGTTGAAAACCTTAATCCCAGATCATTTCCAGGTTTCAGATATGTTTAGTCTTCAATAACTTCTCTTCCCAAATAGGACATCAGGACTTTTAACATTTCAGGCACATACCAGGGTCAAAAAAATAGTTTCTGTCTCTATCTCAGGGCCTTCTATTCTGAATATTTGTGTAAATAATGTGCTTCCTCAGTGCACTAAGCCAAAAGATTATTTTCATCCTAACACTTTCACAGGTTGTCTTCAAAGAAACGTTGCCCAGAACATCAATATTTTTCTCCATTAGAAAGGCAAAGAATTGTCTTCCATTTAATTCAGTAAAGATGTGGGTATAATAGGGGATGTCTTTCCCAGCCAGCTAAGCTGTCATCAGGTGAGGTCATGGTGACTATTTGGCACAGCCTCTCCCCAGTCCTGTCTTGCAGTCCCTGCTTCCCTGTCCTCTCCCTTAGTCCCTCCCTAGTTGTTTTGCCGCATGGGACAGATGATCAGTGATGATCAGATGATCAGTTGCTGGGTACAACTATTGAAAGTGCAACTATTACGTGTACTACACCTGCTGAAATGAAGCTCATCATATCTCATTTGGTTTTATTAATTACCAAACTTTTCCTTTAACTCTTTCAACAACATGGTACCTACTACTCAGTCTTCTTCATTGGAGAAACAAAAATGTCTTCAAGAAGGTAATGAGATCTTTTCACTTTCTTCTACCTTGTGTATTTAATCATTATGGGCAAGTGGAAATGGCATGTAAGGAGTGTGCAGTGGCTGTAGGGAAGCTTGTATGACATTTGCAAAACTTGGAACCCATCTCCAGAGCTACACAGAGATGGTGTACCATTAGCCAGAGTGGCCCTTGATTCAGCTGAGCCCCACTACAACCCAGGCTACCTTCCTGATTTCCTTCATGGTCCAGTCCAGGTACCCACAGAAGCATTATACCCAAATTAGAAGATCATGGGGTTATACAAGCTTGAAGTTGGGTCCCTCCAAACAAAACTGACTCAATCAGTGACTTTTCACCTGTCTAAATTTCCTGTTAGGGCTCTTCAGATATTCAAGGTCAGCAATATACCCAGGTGTTTCTCTTATGATGTCTTGTGTTCTTACTTATGTTCATTTACACATTTCTCTGCACATTCCAGACTGCTTTATCTTGTTTGATTCTCCTAATTAAAGTTTTCTTTTACCATCTTATGAATATGGAGAACCATTTATTTTTTTAAGCCCCTTGTATTCTGGAGGCTGAATTCACATCCCATTGCTCAATCTCTCCTTAAGTAACAAGAGTAATCAATTACTGAGTTCTAATGATTCCTCTTCCATGGATTTTTATCCCATCTTCTCTCTCTCTCTCTTTTTTAATCCCTATGATGCAATCCTATAAAACAACAACCACTACAGTTTATGGAATGGATTTCTTACAGAGATTGGACCTTCTGCAATTATGGCAGCTGGTTAAGTGGTCTTTTTAAGATTATTGCCTTTGCATCTTGTAAGAGCTTAAAGTCTAGTTATTAGGCAGTCATTTCCTGGAAGGGAAGATGGAGATAAAGTAGGGGAGAGCAAGGAAAAGTTGGAATCCATGAACATGACCTGGAATCCATAAGGAAAGACTGAAATCTGTGTAATGACACAGGTTGCCTATTGCTTCTGACCTTGATGATGTGGATATATGTGGAACTCAGGGGCCTTTCACAATGGAGTTAAACACACACAGAATTCAGAGATGTTGAAGAAGGATCCCAAGGAAGGTGGAACGCTTGCAGGCCTGACTGCCTCACGTGAATGAATTGGACATGTTATGTAAGCTACAAAGTGGCTGTAGCTTCACTTCTGCCCTCCATATAGCTTACAAGGAGCTCCCTGGGTCCACCGTATCTGGAAAAATACAGCAAAAGGAATTCTGAGAAAAGGAATTCAGCTAAGCAAAGTTGATGCATTATGAAGCTGCTTCTCATATCTTCCAATTAATTGCTCATGACAGTTTTGAGTTACAGTTCCTATTTCGCCAGTGATTCACAACCCACCATAATTAGCACTAGAAACTTGTTTTATTCTTTATAAATGTCTTAAGGTATTGCTGAATTCCTATGTTTTGTCTATACAATGCCGCTTGAAATTTAATTGGATACTCACTTAACGTCATTAACTTACCTATTGGTTAAAATTGCATTTGTCTGCAAATAACATTAAAATACAAAAGCAAATTAAAATAATACCTTAAACAAAATTAAAAAGTATTTCTTTTTCACATAAAATAAGTAAGAGTCTTGAGCTGGTTTGTCCATAAATATAAGAAACTCAGGCTTTTTCTATGAGTAAGATAAGTCTTAGCACCTTTAAAGTTACTTCACAGTCCACGAAGGCTGCTAGATCTCCAACCATGGCACCTACTTTGCAGGTAGAGATAAAAATTCTCTCCCAGATCCCTTACAGATTTCGTGCAAATCCTGGAAAGCAACTTCCACTTGCATTTCAGAGCTTCAGGAGTTGCTGAGAATTAAAGCCAGAGCAACATACATTGCTCAGGGGAAAATGAATATTAAGAAGGAAATAGCAATGTCTGCTGCAATTTCTAAGAAGAAATTCAACACAAATCATACTTAGCAAGATGACATACTACTTCCTTCCTTAGGAATGAGAATATTATCAAATATGAGGGTGGATTTTAAAACAGTGGCAGGTGACTTCATTCAACATTGTCAACAAATACTTTTGAAGCTGTGCACTTACAATATGGGTGCTACAAAGAAAGTCTTCAAACTCTGAAGCTGAAGCATTAGAAATGATACAGAAACCCAAATTTTTCAGTCAAAGACAGGAAATGTGAATTACTATAAAAGTTGTACAGAGTGTTATGAGAGCTCAGTGGGACACTGAGTGCACATCACCAGGAACTGGAGACTGATGCAGACAGGACTGTGCCTGCACATTGAAATCTCTGGTGAAACCATCATGATTTCAATGAGCTTGTGGAGAGTGCAGGGGTCAAACACACAGGGGTTTATTAGTGTACAAGAGGGCCTTTTCCCAGTCAAGAGAAGGGGCCCTAAGAAGAAAAACTTGAGAAGGAAGCAGAGACCCGCAGAAGTGGAGGAAGCTATGGCAGAATTTACTTTGGACACAGATCAGTGTCTGTTGAATATCACAGCATGTGAGCCTGAATTACCCACAATTCCTCACAGATATTTCTTTAAAGGTTGTGAGTCATCCACCTGATCATACCAGTATGGAAACACTTTCCTGTCTTCATCATTAAGAGTGTTATGCCAGGCAAAACATGACTATAATGAAACCAATTCAGTGTTCTGTCTTTGTTTGTACTACCTTCCCCCTTAGCGTTAAAAAAAAAAAAACCGTTGGCTTGTTAAAAAGTGCTTTTCACTTAGCCATGTTGATTGTTATATATGAAATATGACTACACTCTAATGAGACTAATATATCACACATGCAGTGGCATTTATGCATCCTAGTGAATACCACTTCTTTCAAAGTGTCATGAGGGCCAGGGTGCCTGGGTGGCTCAGTTGGTTAAGTGTCCAACTTTGGCTCAGGTCATGATCTTGCTGTTCATGGGTTCAAGCCCCACATTGAGCCAGAACCTGAAGCCTGCTTCGGATTCTGTGTGTCTCTGTCTCTCTGCTCCTCCCCCACTCATGCTCTGCCTATCTCCCCCTCTCAAAAACATATAAATAAACATTTTTTAAAAAGTGTCTTCAGGTAAGAAAACACAGTTATGGTGGCTGCTATAGTTCCAAATGTTATAAGAGCTCATATTCTAGAATTCAACAGACAATGTGGCATTTGGGGAAGGGGAAGCACTCTACATCAAAGGTTTTGGGCAGGCCTGAGGAGAAGGTCCCTGGGAACAACCAAAAGAGGAATATGGAATTACTGATAAGTAGGAACACTAAACTTCTATTTTTCCTCACAAAATATCCTTAAGCAATTAAGTTAAATCTGAACAACCAAGTACACTGTTGTTTAAAAAAACATTAAAATGGAGCACTTTTTATAATTAATGTCTTAAATCTGTTAAAATTATAAAATTAACAGATTCTCAATAATGTAAAGACAGAGCAGAACAAGGTGTTTGTAAATTAGCATTCCTGTTTACTGAGAAATGAACGGGGAGTCTCTTGTTCCTCATTTAGCTTGCCTTCAAGTGTGTGGAGTCTAATCTCTATGTTCTGGAATAATCTTATTGCATCCCCTCAATAATCCTATGTACATGGAATTATTTCAGCCTGACAGGTCAATTTAATTTGGAGGGAACAAATTGGGAAAGTAAAATCAGTTATTGGGTAGTTTTAAAGGTCTTCAAATTGGAGATTTTTTACAGTCTTTACAGATTAATTACAGTCTTTACTGAATTTATCAAATCTATTTTTATTCCTCATTAAGAACTGAGTGGTTATCGCCAAAGCACATGTAAAAACAGATGGATGAGTCCATCAGGCTCCAGAGCTCACTCAGAGCGCAGGACAGCAGACCGGTCAAGCATGCCCGCCAGCACTGAGTGGGTCTTGCCGTGAAACTGCTCACAGGCTCTAGAAATATTAACGTGCATTTGGGGTTTAGCATGAGTATGTAAATTAAGACATGTGGGTGTCTATGGAAACGATGGTTCTGACCAAAAGTGTGTTTCTTTTTTTCCAGATAGACCCAGATTTGAGGAATTCACATGGGTCCTTGATTGTGTGTTTAGGTACTTTGCAACTCATGGTCATGGTTAGAATGTTCTAATTCTTGCCATAGATGTTTCCTTCATTCATCTTCAAAAGGATACATTTATTTTCAGGTAGCATATTCCTATTTATGCAACATATATAGGCTTTCTTTCTGATTGTGAGCATTGTGCAGGCAGTACCTGAAACTATTTTCTATGATGAGCTTACATCAGATGGAGGGGAAACCTTTATTAATGCACAAAGCAGAATTCTTCAAATTGAGATGAAAGACTGTTTTTGCAGTTCACATTTGCAATGGATTTCAACTATTGCTTTTCCTTTTTTTCCTATTATTTGCTTTCTTTCCCCTATTTCAAAGTGTTAATCTGATGCTTTGAGAAAGTTTCCTTTAAAAAAATTTAAGATGCTCATTATGAACTCACTAAAAGCAGTTCATAGGAAAATCTCTAGGACTCCTGCAAGTTTCAGGAAATGTGAAGGACACTTTTGGGTCCAGTATGATATTTTGTTTTGCCTTTCAGAACACTACTAGGGTTGTCAGTAGGAGGCAGCAGACATATATGAGCATTATATGGGTGTATAAGAAGATAAAGCATCGTTTTCCAAAATGAGTTCTACTGGACTAGGGCATGGAACACACACACACACACACACGCACACACAGTGGGAAGGGTGGAGGAGGGAAAGAGGAGAAGAGGGAATTCCTTTGTCAAATACATTGGGGAAATGTTACATACTCTATCCCTTCATAGGGATATTGAATACATCTTATTATTTTAAAAGGTATGAAACACTTTGTAATGAAGAAATCTGTTTAACCTACAATTTCTCCATGTGTTAGGACCATTGAATCCTTATCACTTGGGATTAGCTAGACTTGAGTTTTCAGTAAAACACTGAGTTTTCAGTAAAACAGTAATCACCAGTTAAGGCCTGTATGAAGGATTAGCCAATGCATTAATTTTTAAATAATTCTCCTGGAAACTTTACTCATATTTTTCCTGGGAGCTAAATTATTTTATCTGTATAGTAGTCATTTGTGTTGTTTGAACCTCTGTAAGTTCAGAGGTTAACACTGGAATGTTGAAGTTTTGTCTGTAGAAGCCAGGAGATGAGGTTATTTAAATCAAGAGATAATTACTTTTCTAACCCGAGTGCTAGTTTGGCAGTGGTCTTTGCTTCTTCCACTCCAGGTGAAACTTAGTTTTCTGCATATCTCCCACTTGCACATTGTGGAGTAAATAATATTTCCCAAGAAGCAGACAGTTAGGTTAAGATCACCCCCTCCCCCATTTTATTGAGAAGAAAATGGAGCTTCACAGACGCTGAGGAACTTTGCTAGTAAAGAGCAAGGAGAAAAACTAAACCCGGGTCTGTTTGACTCTCAGCTCTCCTCTGGACCACACAACCTCCCACCACTGTGAGCTTACCTGCCTTCCTGAGGCCTGTTACCTTAAACTAAGCACCACCAGTGACCACCTCTGTCATCACCGTTATCACACTGTGTTACACAGTGATTTACACATGCTCTTTCCCATCTGTGGAGTCTGCTGCACTGTCCGTGAGTGACAATGTCTTTTGTCTCAAAATACCCAGAATTTACCATAAGGCCTTGGCAAATTAAAAATATAATAACAGCTAACACTGATAAAACAGTTACTTTGTGTCAGGACTTGATTTCGATGCTTTAAATGTATTAACTCAATTTCTCCCAAGCACTATTATTATCTTTGTGTTGCAGATGAGAAACCTCAGGCTCAGAGATGTTAAGCAACTTGCCCAAGAAAACACTCCTAGTAAATGAAAGGGGCCAAGGTCTGAGCATAGTACAGACAAATGAACTCCTTGCTGAATTATATATGAGTAAAAAGAGCTGCAACATTTATTGGATTCTTCTTTTCAAGTTTATTTATTTGCAGGGCTCAGTCCTGAGAGCCTTGAGGTCATGACCTGAGCCAAAATTAAGAGTCATGCTTAACCAATTGAACCACCCAGGTGCCCCTGAATTCTTATTCTGTGCTAGGCATCTTTCTAAATTTTGTATGAATTGTGGCTTTACTTTTCTTTATAGAATTCTTTACAATTCTGTAAATCTTTTACAGGATGGGTGAGTATCAGCACCACCACCACTACCCCCTGCCTTTTTTTACAGGGAGGGAAATTGAGCAGAGAGACCCTTAATAACATATTCAATGCCACAAAGCCTAGTAAGTGAGGGACTAGAATTAGAACTGACTCCAGAACCAAGGTTTTATGAATGAAAAATTAAGTTTTAGAAATTTAACTAATTACAACACAACTCAGTAGAGAATCACACACCTAATTTTTTTTTTCATTTTTAAGAAACAATAAAAAGTGTTGTCAGGAGCCTCCATTATGAATTTCTCCAAAATGACACCTGCCTCTCCCTAAGTGACAGTGAATATTTTGGTACAGCATCCCTTCTTGTGGCTTGTGTATTTAAAACAAAATTAATTAAGATTTTGATTCAGCCTCTCTTGGGAGAAAGAAATTTGAAAAATTTGAAACCAATTATCAAAAAAGAAAGCAAATCATCATGAGGCCAGCCTCTAGATATTTTCAAAATTCCTCCAAATAAACACACTGATTCTGGATCCTTCACACTCCCCCTCAAAGCAAATCTTCCTCAGCTCTAAGCTGCCCTGGAGGACCAGGAACCAGAAATAAATGGGAACAGTTAAATGAGGAGAGAAAACAACAAGCATCATTAAAAAAATAACTTTGTATTTTCATAGATAGCGCTGGGAAGGCAGTTCTCTGCTGCCCAACAGCTGCATAATGTTCAGCAAAAATTTGCCTTTCTGGGTTTATGAGGTATCAAAAACAGCCATCATAAGATCTGAAATGATGAGACCAGTCCTGAAATCACCGTGTCAACATTTAGAAAGTGCAGTGGAAGGGAAATGAATATGATTAAATTTGGGGTGTCAGAAGGTGTCGCCAGGCAGAGCACAGGCGGCCATTTCCACAGGGAACCACTCATCAGAGTGGGCTGTGGATGGCTAGTAGGTGGTGGCCAGGGCCAGGCGGCCAGGGCAGGTAGAAGGAAGGAGGCTTCTAATGCTTTGGTGACTGCTGAAGAAAGACGGTCACATTCTCTAAGTCGCCTGGATCTTTGATGGTATCAAATCTGGCTGCTTCAGTCCAGTTCCAGGATGACAGAATATCTTCGGTAGTGCCCTGAGGCCCTCTGTGAAATGATAGTAACTTCTGTTAGTGACCATTCCTTATGGGAAAAACATTTTTTAAAAAAAAAAATGTTTTATTTATATCTGAGAGAGAGACAGTGTGAACAGAGGAGGGTCAGAGAGAGAGGGAGACACAGAATCCGAAACAGGCTCTAGGCTCTGAGCTGGCTGTCAGCACAGAGCCCGACATGGGGCTCGAACCCACGAACCATGAGATCATAACCTGAGCCGAAGTCAGACGCTTAACCGACTGAGCTACCCAGACACCCTGGGGAAAATACTCTTTATGTGTCCCCTCATTTAAACCTTAAAAAACTCTGTAAGTCTGTACCATTACCAACTTTGCTCTGCACAGGAACAAACCAAATCATGAAGAAATTAATTATCCAAGGTCAAACGGGTAAAAAGAAGAGCCCAGAATTCAGAAACAATCTCACCCAAGTTCCATCTCCTTAACATACAATGCCAGAGTTCAGCAAACATCAGCCTGATGGCCCAATAGACCCACTGCCTGTTATTTTCATGGCCCAGGAGCAAAGAATACTTTTTACATTTTTAAATGTTGGGGGAAAAAATCAAAAGAATATTTTGTGACAGATGAAAATCACAAGAGATTCAAATTTCATTATTCATAAACAAAGTTTGATTGGAACACATCCACATGTATTCATTTATATATTACCCATGGCTGCTTTTATGCTACAATGGCAGATGTGAGCAGTTACAACAGAGGTGGTGTGGCCTGCAACGCCAAAGTGATTTTTTCTCTGGCCTAGTACAGAAAAAGTTACCCACTCAAAAAAAAGTAAAATAAAGTAAAATTTAAAAAGTAATAAAATAATAAAGTGAAATAAAAATGTTTCCCAGTGCCTGGTCTATGTGATGCTGAGCAAGAGCTGAGGAGAATTCTCCAGATTTGCTGTACCCAAGTGATGATCTGTCCTTCTACTGCTATTTTGGCACAACTTCCATTTCATCTATCCCCATCTATTTCGTTCTCATATCTTTGCTTCTGTGTGTGAATGTGACACAATGTCAAAGTTCTGACCTACCACCAATAGGTTAGCTTACTGTGCCTTGAAGTGTATGGATAGAAATATAAGCATAGTATACCAGCAAACCTAGATAAGCGCCTTCTACAGAATGGAACCAGACATAAAACCAAGTTTCCAAAGGATAGTTATTGCCACTTTAAAAATATTGGGGCCAGTGTTCAAGTGGGTAGGGAAGGAAGGATTTAAAATCTCTTTTTAAGAAGAATCAGACCCAGAAATAGAAAGAACAAACTAGTGGCTTCCAGAGAATAGAGGTGCTGGGAGATGGGCAAAACGGGTGAAGGGAAGTGGGAGATATGGGCTTCCCGTCCTAGAATGAATAAGTCACAGAGGTAAAAGTACAGCATAGGGAATATGGTCCATGGTATTATAACAGCGTTGTATGATGGCAGATGGTAACTACACTTGCGGTGAGCATAACATAACATAGAATTGTTGAATCACTACGTTGCACACCTGAAGTAACACTGTGTGTCAACTATGCTCAAATAAAATATAAAATAAAAATAAAACCTCTTTTTAATTAGATTGCTCCCATCGAAGAATAGGTTAAACTGTTGCCCCATCAGCTGAGCCAATCACTCAACTGCCTTCACTGTGGCTCAGTGATTCTCACCTGAGAATAAGAAAACGCAAGCAAGTGGCTCTAGCTGAAGACACCCATGTGCCTAAAACAGCAATCAAAGAGGAAGTGGCAAAGGTAATTGGGAAAGTAATGCTTCAACTTCCCTGATCACTGGATTTCAAACATTTGAATAAATAAAATCCATATTTATTTTAAACATTAGTTTGATAAAAATTTCACCTGAATACTTCATGCCTGGCTTTTATCTCTCAGGAATCACTATAGCAACAGCATAGAAGTAGGATTTGGCATTTCCTTAACCACAGTTAAGGGAGTAACCAATAAAAGAGATGACCTTACAACATAACAACCATAAAATATGCATCATTAGACCAGTAGAGTCTGGTTCTTTCTTGCATTAATATGCATTCCATAAGAACAAAAGGCAAGGAGGTAAATAAAATGATTATCTCTAAAGAGGAGAGCTTACCCTGTATTCTCCAGGGACTTATCTGCATATGCACAGTGGCTTTAAAGGTCCCCATGAGCTTGATTCTTTGACATCATGTGGGTTTTTCTGCTCTGTTCCCTTATGCAGCTCTTAGTCTCCACGGACTCTATAAGCCAATGGCATTAAGTCTATGATGCAGAAGAGCTTTGGGCCTTTTCCACACGGGAGGTAAACTGACACAGGAGAGCGAAATAGAGCACCCCTGCCTGCTGTCAGCAGAAGCCCAGCGCAGTTTTATAGATGTGATGAAATCCCAGAGGCACAACCAGAGGGTTCAACTTCCTGGGCTCAGCTCAGAAGACAGCTTTGTCCAGCTTCGGAGGGAAAACCGACTTCTTCCATTTTGGTTCCTTTGAGATGATGGGGTAAGAGAGATGCTACAGCAGGGCTCTCAGCTACCTGAATCATAAGCATCTCTTCTCTTGGTTCTCAAGAATAGTCTAAAAGACTCCCAAAATCAGACATTTAAAACCAGGACACATCAATTCCTCCAACACCCTTATTTTATAGACCAGGAAACTGAGGCTCAGAGAATAAAGCAAATTGCTGAGGGTCATCCAGCTGCTTTATGGGGTACTCACATCTTTTATGGGACACTCAAGGCTTTCATTTCCATGACACATACCACCTTGCCTCCTTGTTCTTCTAAGCATGGGCCGATTCTTTTTTTATTTATTTTTATTATTTTTAATGTTTTATTTATTTCTGAGAGAGAGAGAGAGAGACAGCATGAGCAGGGAGAGAGAGGAAGATACAGAACCTGAAACAGGCTCCAGGCTCTGGCTGGCAGTCAACACAGACTCGAGGCGGGGCTCGAACCCACAAACCATGAGATCATGACCTGAGCCAAATTCAGACACTTAACTGACTGATTCACCCAGGCACCCCAGGGCCAATTCTTTTTAAAACTGACACTGGATTGGAGCACTTGGGTAGCCCAGTCACTTAAGCATTTGACTTCAGCTTAGGTCATGATTTCATGGTTCCTGAGTTTAAGCCCTACATTGGACTTTGCACTGACAGTATGGAGCCTGCTTGGGATTCTCTCCCCTGCTTACTCTCTCTCTGCCCCTCCCCCATTTGCATTCTCTCTCTCTCTCACTCCACCCCCTCAAAATAAATAAACTTAAAAACAATGACACTGAAGGTGCCTGGGTGGCTCAGTCAGTTAAGCATTAGATTACACCTCAGGTCATGATCTCACAGCTCCGTAGGTTCGAGCCCCATGTTGGGCTCTGTGCTGACAACTCAGAGCCTGGAGCCTGCCTCAGATTCTGTGTCTTCTTCTCTCTCTGACCCTCCCCTGCTCATGCTTTCTCTCTCTCTCTCTCAAAGATAAATAAACATGAAAAAATGTTTCTAAAATGACACTGGATCACTACCTATTATACTGAACTCTGTGTTGCTAAGAGCTCATGTTTTTGTTGAAACATGTTAAAAGCATGCGTCTAGAATGAGGAGAAAATATTCCCGTGGCTTGTTGTGCCCTAGAGAGGTGGTGAGCACTTGCCATCGTCTAATTGACACAAACAAGGAGAGTTTAAAGTTGCTGCCTGCAGCATCTCCCTTGAAAGGTGGACAATCAATCAACAGAAAGTGTTTTGATCTTTGAAGTACACTAACCCCTTAGGTAAACCAATTCAACCAGAATTTATTAAGGACAGGCATAACACTGAAGAAATTTTCTTTCTTCCAGCTGCACTAGTATTCAATTACACATATGCAACAGAGCCAGGAGAATGCCGCCATCTTGGCAAGGTTTGGCATTCCTTCAGTTATTAGGCTGCTGTAGAAACATATAAAATGTTTATCTCCAAAGACATTCTCACAGTAGTAAGGTGAATCAGTCACTAGTTCTATGGACATGCTCCACCTTCTCACTCCTTTATTACACACGTTCTTCTCTCAGCCTGAAATGCCCCTTCCTCCTTCCCACTCTCAAGCATCGGGGCAAAGCTTTGTTCCTCCCAGAGCTTTTTAATCCTCTAGGCCAAGTCGGTGGCCACTCTTAGGTACAACTGAAGAGCTCACTGCATTTCTTCACATTCTATCATTGATCTTAATATTGTAACTCAGATTTTGTGTTTGGTTGTCTCTACTTGAGAACCACAGGTCCTGTTTAATTTATTTTTGCTCCCCCACAATATTTGGAATAGGAGGTACACAATAAATGTTTATTTTCTGAAATAATGTTTCCTGAATGATACTAACTGAATTTTTATGGGCCTGCACATTCTAGTAGTTAATCATTTTCTCTCTCTGAAAGCATGTCCTTGAGGACTTTGACATCTTACTCTTTTGCATACTCTTACGGTCTTCATTCTTACATTGATTAAATCACATGGCTAAAACTCGGAAGTAGCATGAACATTAACATGATTTTCAAGCCAGTGGAAGTTCTGCAAAGACAGTGCACTTACCTTCAGCTGCTGCGTGATGGGCATTGCACATTTCTTCATCAGAGTAGCTTTGAAACTCTTTTGACCCAGACCCACAGTAAGATGTACATTTTATATTATAATCATAAGCCTCATAGCTTCTAAAGTCAGACTTCCAGGTCTAAACCCTGGCTCTGGAATATATCAACTCTGTCCCTGTAAAGTTGTTTAACCCCCTGGTTTCCTCATCAGCAAAACGGATTTGATAAGGCCTATCTGTTAGGCTGTTATGAGAATTAACTGAATATACATCAAGTTCTTACTAGCATATATACAGTGTTCTTATGTCAGTGTCAGCCATTATGCCATTGCTTCTATGAAGGAGAAATTTATGAAACAACATTTACTATATTATCTGCGATCAAAAAATTTTTCATGAAACTTCAAATTGATTTCACAATCAAATATTGAGTTTCAATTACAGTGTGAAAATGACAATTCTTAGCAATTTCATCTTCTTGTTAAATATTCATTTGCGAGAGTTGAATGGACATCAACTGCTTTTGAAGATTCCTTTAGAACAGGTGCAGGGGCTACAAAGCTTTGATCAGAAGGAGACAAGAATGGATACTGTAGCCTGTCAAAATTTCGTTCAACACTGAAGGACCTCTGCTACCCATTCTTTTCATCGTGAAATACATTCAGATCCTGTCTTTTTTCTGTCACTTCACTGCAGTATAGATCGCATTCAGCTCCTGTAGCTGGCTCTGCCACTTCTCTAAACCTATAACCAGTTAGGGGGTACAACTTCGGTAGCCCACGCTTCAAAAATAGCCAGTCTTTTTCTTCTACTTGAAGTATACTACCTATTAACATTTGCTCAGCACACTCTGTGTGTGGGCAGAGTTCTAATAATTTTAACTCATATTATTTCATGTAATCCTTACAAAGAACACACGACCCTATGAGAGAGCTACTACTGTTATCCCTACTTTATTTACAAAGGAAGGTGTTGAGACACAGAAAAGTTAAAGGATTTGCCAAAGTCACACAGACAGTAAGTGAACTGGGACTGAAGACCAATTAGTCTGAGTCAAGAACCCTGGGCTTAGCACATGCGATAGGTTAAGGCTTAACAATAGGGCTCTACGTTAAAGGGTGGGGGAGTCAGGCACTGTGTGTTACGGAGTGGCATTCATCGTGGAACTAACATCCTCAGAGAGAGACCAGGAACCTGCTGCTCTCCAACTGAGAATTTTCTATGCCTCACACATTTTCTATTCCCCAGCTTGTTGGCCAGGGACTATTTGTCCAACTCTCTTATTGCTTGCTTTTTGGTTTTTGTTTTTGTTTTTTTTCTCCTGGTCCGGCATCCTGTTGACCTTCTCCCTGGTCTTTGAAATTACTCTATACCTTTTTACATGGAATTGGCCTCTCCTAACACAGTACATCTTTAAAAATGTGTACACACCTCAATTATAGCAGCTAACACACTGGAATATAATTGGCAGTTTATGTAAGTCATTCCTGCCAGGCTGGGAGCGGCTTTGTGCTTTTCATATTTACATTTCTATCTATAGTGTCTGGCACAAAGCCTGTCAAACAGTTGGCACACACTAAGTAAGCATTTAACAAGCATGAATGGAAAAACAGGTGGACTGACCAATGAACCTTTCCCCTGAAGGTGAGAAATGGTTCTGTAATGTCATCTCCTGACCTGTGCACCACACTGCTTCCCTGCTGTCCTTGACAGAGGATTTCCCCACAGACTGGGAAGTTTAAGAAAGAAACATGATAAAATACTTCAGAAATGTCTTGCCTTGGGAGAAATTACTATGATGATTTCACAAACTGAAAATGTATTCCACATTAATGTCTCTTTTTATTTTTTTCTTTTTTAATCATTTCCAGTACTAGGGTGGCCTTTGATTCTCAAAGATGCTCTTCTGATTTTTGGCAGATCTTACTTAACTCCTTCAAACAAACCTCCATTCCTGTCACCTTCACCCCCAAGTTTCAACCCACCCACCTTCCTGGGGCTTTGAACCAGTTGTGAGACTGTCAGAAATAATTTCCTCGTGGAGAGGCGGTCCTTTCTGCACTCCAGTGCTAGGATGATCTCATCAGTGGCACCAAATACCCACTGCAACTAACAACCTGATAATAAGTGACCCAATCATTAAATGATTAGTATTTACAACTTCAATAATCTGTAATCTTCTTTCTGTCTTAGGATACTCTTTAAGTCAAAAATTCCTAACAACTAAAACAATCACTTTTTCAAAGTTTTCTATATCACAATCATAATTTCAAAGGCATCAGTAAGAATCTCAATTCCACAAATTCCCTAACTTGCTATGAACATAATTATAATGAATGAACAAATGCTTGCATTTTTGTTAGTTAATAAAATTTCTGAGGCATAAAACATTCAATGTTATATTTTACATTAACTCAGTTGTAAAGAATAAAAATGATATACCACTAGGATCTCCATAGAGATGTAACTTACCCAAACCACTAAAAACTCAATTGGATACAGCAAGACACACTTTATGACTTAGATATTTGGAAAGTTCCATGTGGTGTTGTATCAAGTTTAATAATATTAGTTTTATATTCTACAAGCACATTGTATTTACAGATGAGTAAATACACTATACTTTTATTATGTGCCAAATGCTGGATTGAGTGTTTGATATGTATTACATCACTTACTCATTACATCTATTCTAATAATTATATTTTAAGTCAAAATTTGAGAACATCAATTAATTCACTTCTACACCAACTTGTGTTGTGCACAGACGCCTTCTCTGTGTCCTTTGTACATTCTCTCTGCTGCATGCTGGCGGGCACACAAGTGCACAGAACAGCATTCACCCTTAACATACATGGAAACTTTCTGCTTTGAATTTTCTTACCACTAGCCGTTATGAAGATTTTTATGAAAACAAAATATGTAGATCTGTATGAAAATGGTACAATCGTTTTGGAAAACATTTGGGCAGTTTCTTAAAAAATATAAACATATGCCAAATTTACGTCCCAACAATTTCACTCCTTGGGAATTTAGTAATTCTTATCCAAGAAAAATGACAAGAGATTTCCACAAACATTGTACTTGCATAATTAACAAAAGTTGTATTCATTATTATGAATACATAAACCTAAAAGTAATCAAAATGTCCAGCAATAGATGAATGTATAAACAAAATGTGATATCCCCATGTATCTATATGATGAAATTTATGCACCAATAAAAGAGAAAGGGGGCACCTGGGTGGCTCACTTGGTTAAGCATCTGACTCTTGATTTCAGCTGAGGTCACGGATCTCACAGTTCGTGAGTTCGAGCCCTGCATCTGGCTCTGTGCTGACAGTGCAGAGCCTGCATGGGATCCTCTCTCACCTCTCTTTCTGCCCTTCTCATGCTGTTCTTCTATATATATCAGAATAAAAAAATAAACTTAAAAAAAGAGACAAAATTACTGATTTATGCAACAAATGGATATTTATGAAAAACATTATGCTGATTTAAAGAAGCCAGACACCAAAGAGTGTGTATCAGATAATTTCTTTTACTCGAAACTCTTCAGAAGACAAATATAATCTTGACATAGAAAGCTGAACAGCATTTCCTGGAACACAGAATTGTTCAAGCGATATAGAACTGACTGGGGAGAACCATAGGGAACATTTTAGAACGATGGATGGAAGTTTTCTGTATCTTAATTGTGGTGGTATTTGTTAAAATTCACAAAACTCTACACTTAGTGAATTCTTTTTATTTAAACTGTACCTCAATAAAATTTATTTTTAAAAATCATATATACACATCTGGGAGGCAGTGTTTTGTGTCTGCATTTGTGTGTATGACATAATAAAGAAATAAGAACAGAGAAGCAACCAAAGGTCGAGTACTAAATTGATAGATTTAGTAGGTGAGAACAAATTTTATTGGGAAGGCCTTATAAAACTATTAATGTACGGACATATGTTTGGATTTGAGACTCCCAGCAGCCAGAATAAAGAATAAAATATGATCAGCTACAAGATGGAATTTTATAATAACTTAATTGCAGTATATTTTTGAATTATATAAATGTTTAAAAATAAATTTAGTGTACCAGAAAACAGGCAGTGAATCAAGATTAATCTCAAGCTCAGAAGTAAGATGTTGTGATTAAAATTCTTATTCTTAAATCTCCCATTTGGGTCATGCTTCCACATGACACTTTGAGGAAACTTCTAAATGATGTTAACTCTTCCTAAACAGGCTTCACCTGATCAGGTTACAAATGCCACAGACCACAAAGAAGCAGGAGCTGTGTGTTTGTGTTTATGCTTTTCACTTTTAGGTATTTTTAGACTGTGTTCTACTGTGCTTTGGTGTTGTTGTTGTTTTTTTTATGTTTATTTTTGAGAGAACACACAAGTAGGGTAGGGGCAGAGAGAGAGAGGACAGAGGATCCAAAGCAGGCTCTATGCTGACAGCAGAGAGCCCAATGTGGGGCGTGAGCCCACAAATTACAAGAGCATGACCTGAGCTGAAGTCGAACGCTGAACAGACTGGGCTACCCAGGCCCCCCCACTGTGTTTTGATTTTACATCTAAGATCCATTTTTCCCCGAATTGGGACAGTAGGTAATATAAAAGTATATGTGATAGAGAAACAGAAAGGAAAGGCAGCTTGTGCCCAAAAGACACATTTACCATACAACTTTATTTACCATTTAGGGTAAAAAGATACCATGTCTTTTCCAATAGCACAAACACAACTTCACAACCCCATTACATAAAGTATTTTCTTTTGTTGATCAACAGCCAACAATTTTCCCTAGCTAATATTTACATTTCAGCAAAAAACAGATTTTTGACATTTGTCTGTAGTTTGCCAAATGCCTTCTCTAGGCTGAAGCTGATAACCTACACAGAGGAAACTGGAGGATCCTTAGGTTAGCATTTAGGTGACTCAGCATTGAATTCTGTTTGACTTTGTTTTCCACTTTCAGAACCCAGACCTTCTATCTCCCTTCCAGTGACCAAGTCTTTACTTGGTTTTGTGTCTGAATCTTAACAGGATAGACTGCATGCCATGTTCAGCATGTCTAAACCTAGAAACCTGCCTAACTTTACAGTTTCTCTCAGGATCTTGAGACCCATGCCAGTCAGTGTTCTGTTACCAAGTTGTTCTCATGCTGTCACCTTTCTGAATCGTTTGCATGCAGGTTATTTCATCCCCCCACAGCCCGGACCACCAAGAACCACCAATCCTTCGTTCCCAGAGACCAACATGTGTTGGTATGGCTCAGTGATTCCAGACCACTGTTGCCCTCACCACGCGTAGGCTTCACTTCCTGGCTAATTAAATAAGGCTGTCTGGGAGTGAGACGTAAGTATCTACATTTTTAAAAAACCCTCCAGATGATTCTCAAACTCAGACAGGGAAGCGAAGGCTAAGAATAGGGTGAGGCAAAGGAAGGTGCTAAATGTAAGGGGGCTCCCTGAAAACAGTAATCAAGATATAACTTTATTGTACTATTTTTTTAAATTCATAATAAGCAAAAGAGTAAAAGCTTGGAGCCTGAGTTGAAAGGGAAAAATTCATCATATTGATCATGTCTTTATCATGTTAAAACTTTGATATTTTATTCATCATAGACTTACTTGCATTTATACTAAATTTTTTTTAAAGTCCATGGAAATACTGGTTAGATTATGTGTTGAGGTTTGGGGTGCCCCCTGAAATTTCACCCTCTCCTTATCCTGGTCGGGTTCGTACAAACCACTGACCTAGTGAGATGCTCTACATTATCTCTGACCCTAGTGCCAGTTGGCTGTAGTGAGCAGGTAGGAAATTGTGCTCATTACAGATGACTGGCACCAGGGTCAGAGATGATGTAGAGCTTCCCACTTGGTACATATATGAAGAACAGGTCACTCGCTTTAGTCCAGAGTCCCCATCTCTTTCTCAAGTCTTAGTCTGATTCTAGGAAACACACCTATCCCCAAAATATGTAGGAGGACTAAGCTACTATGCACATTTTTGTTTTTGTTAATATTTCAGTTAGATTTTTTAAATGTTTATTTATTTATTTTGAGAGAGACAGAGAGAGAGAGAGAATGCAGGCACGTGCGCGCATGAGTGGAGGAGGGGCAAAGAAAGAGGCAGAGAGACTCCAAAGCAGCTGATGGTGTGGAGGCCGACCTCCCAAACCATGAGATCATGACCTCTGCTGAAATCAAGAGTTGTACACTTTAGGGGCACTTGTGTGACTAAGTTAAGTGTCTGACTTCAGCTTAGGTCATGATCTCACACACAGTCAACGGGTTTGAGTCCCATGTTGGGCTCTGTGGTGGCAGCTCAGAGCCTAGAGCCTGATCCAGATTCTGTCTCCCTCTCTTCCCTCTCCTGCTCATGATCTCTCTCTGTCTCTCAAAAATAAATAAACGTTTTGGGGCGCCTGGGTGGCTTAGACGGTTAAGCGTCCGAATTTCGCTTAGGTCATGATCTCGCGGTTCATGGGTTCGAGCCCCGCGTCGGGCTCTGTGCTGACTGCCAGCTCAGAGCCTGGACCCTGCTTCAGATTCTGTGTCTCCCTCTCTCTCTGACCCTCCCCTGCTCGCGCTGTCTCTCTCTCTCCTAGAAATAAATAAAACATAAAAAAAATTTTTTTTAAATAAATAAACGTTTAAAAAAAAAAAAAGAGTTGTACACTTTAGGGCACCTGGATGGCTCAGTCAGTTAAGCATCTCATTTCTGCTCAGGTCATGATCTCATGCTTTGTGGGTCCAAGCCCCGTGTCAGACTCTGTGCTGACAGCTTAGAGCCTAGAGCTTATTTCTGATTCTGAATCTCCCTCTTTCTGTGCCCCTCCCCCACTCATGCTCTGTTTCTCTTTGTCTCTCAAAGATAAATAAAATGCTAAAAAAATTTTTAAAAATATTTGCACACTTAACCAACTGAGCAACCCAGGCACCCTAACATGTACATTTTAAAATTCTTTCTAGGTGACTCTGATTCATCATTGCTCCTCACCTCTCCCATCAGAACCATGGAGGTAGGTCACGTAGTCCAGTGTTGCTCGGAATGTGGGCCACAGAATAGCAGCATCAGCATCGCCTGAAAGTTTACAAGAAATGCTCAGGTCCCATCCTTCAGCTACTTAAGCAGCAATTTGGGGATGAAACCAAGAATCTAGATTTTGATAAGCTCTCCAGGAGATTCAGATGCATGCTAAAGTTAGAGAACGGCTGATTGTATAGTCATGTATCTATTAATTGGATTCATGACAACCAGTGGACAGCCACCTACTCCCTAGATAGCTCACATCACCTCCAGAGAAGAGGGTGGGGCTTGCCCTAATTCTTGTGCAGAGGTAGGCTGGCCCAGCAGGTGTGATATCATGTTAGCCAATGTGTCCCAGGAACAGACACACGCCAAAAAGGAAAGCCAGGTTCTAAGAGCAAGTTGCGTGATTTGAAATGCCAGGAATGGGAAGTGGAAGTGCTAAATCTTTTCCTAAAGCTCAAGGAGCAAGTCTGAGTTCAGACCAAAAAGAAAGCCCTGTCTAGGAGTCCAAGATCAGTCTTACAAAGGAGCCAGTGAAGTCTGATGCTCGTTTTTATCATTGCTGGCTGATAAGGTCAGAGAAAATAGTCTGGGACTGAAAGAGGTGTGAGAAATGCATGCAGCATGTGGGTTTGCCATCTACCTGGCTTAGCTGGGACTTATCAGCCTTTTTTTCAAAACAGATGCCACTGGACTGTTTTCAAACTTCTCTCTAGTCAGAAGTACTCACAAGATATAAAAGCCACAGTTGGTTTATAATTTAAGATACTATTGTGAGAAAAAAACCACTCAAATATAAGGTTTATTTTAATTGAACTAATTTTTGTGTAGTTCTTTACACATAGGAAACATTTATTTGATATTATCTGATTGAGCTTTACAAATGAAAAGCCTAGCTTATGAAATCACAGTTACTTTGAAAATATAATTTTGCACAGAGCATGAAGTTGATTGAAAACAGACAGAACCACAACCTCACAGGATGGTGAATCAGAAGTTTGGACCCTCCAGAGCTGAAAGAAAAGCAACGTAAGGGGAAGAGTGGGGACCGGGTGGGGGGGCGGGAGGATGGTCTGAGGCAGAGCAGAAGGGAGGGTTCCTCACGAGAAAACTTGCCTGATGATCATCACTGGCTGGCTCATCACCAGCACCACCTCCTCATGGCCAGAGCAAGATCATAAAATTGCCCTCCCCATCATTGCCACTTTACACAGCGGGACCTTATCTATCTTATCGACTCCTTCCACCTATCAAAAAGTACCTGTACTGGGGCGCCTGGGTGGCTTAGTTGGTTAAGCGTCCGACTTTCGCTTAGGTCAAGATCTCACGGTTCGTGGGTTCGAGCCCCGCGTCGGGCTCTGTGCTGACTGCCAGCTCGGAGCCTGGAGCCTGTTTCAGAGTCTGTGACTCCCTCTCTCTCTGACCCTCCCCTACTCATGCTGTCTCTCTCCTAGAAATAAATAAAACATTAAAAAAAAAAAAAAAAGTACCTGTACTTTTCTTCAGGAACGTTCTCTGATGTTGCCTTGCCTCTGAAGCCCTCCTGGACCCCTTAGCTCACTTCTTCCCCCTCCCACGGTTGCCTTCCCCTGCACTCCAGAACCCTCTCAACATAAGCTTTTACTGACTATCTTCCTGTAACTGTTCATAAGTCTGTTTTCTCCCAACAGACCATGATCTATTTGAAGATAAAAACAAAATTTTACATACTAGGTGCCTGGTACATAGTAGAAGCATAACAATTATGAGCTAAAAAATGAATGATGACGTGGTGCAGAAACACTGAAGAACGTGATAAGATTTTGAGTCAGGGTGGATTTGCCAGAGCAGATATCATTATAGATGGGCTCTTCCCTCATCTTTATGATCCAAAAGTAAGACTTGAAGTCAGGTCTTCTCAGGAGCCCTGAAAGCCAACTAAAATCCTGGGGAGAATGAAGGTGAAGATGTGCTATATGAACAATGACTTTTCAAAAGGTATTTTGGGTCGGAGATGGTGGCATTGGGGCAGAGTAGGGAGGCAGTGCCTTCTCCTTAGAAAGCATTTTTTTAAAATTCCAGAATATAAAAGGCTAAGCAAGGAAAGGGATGCTCAGAATAATCTCTGTCCTCTAGTCCAGAAAGAGAGTCATGGAGGGCATCTCCTATCCAGTCTGCTAAACAAGTTGGGGGAGGAAATTATAATACCAGCAGAAATCCTACTTATGGTGAAGGAACATATATTTGGCTCATACTCTAAGGAACTTGCATATGATAAGGGATCAAGACATAGATAGTTACAGAGGCCAGGTATGTGTGATTAGTAAGTGAAGCTGGCATGTGTGACAGACAACGGGGAGGAGGTGCAGAGAAAGGATAAGAGAAGAGGGCACATCCTGTATCAAGACCCCCACAAACTACTGCCCACAACCACCACGCAACTTCAGGTGATTATTTCTATTCAGGAATGTGGGCCCATATTTGCCAGATCTTTCTAATTTTTACGAGAGGCGGAAATTCAGGTTTAGTATGCAATCTCCCGATTTTAAAAAGTAGGCAATAATCAAATTATTTTAAATCACACTTGAGCCTACATTGTGCAAGCCAAATAATAAATGTCTCAAAGCTGAATCTGGGTCATGGGTTATTAATTTGTAATATGATGATCTGAAATGAGAAGGAGATAGTCAAAGAGCACTCGGAGGTTCAGAGGGTGGAATTACTCAATATGATCCAGAAGTTCACCTTCATCTTATTTGTACCCAGCATTGAACATGGCTTTGATCAGCCCATGGTTCTGTATATTCAAAATCTATGCTTCCATTGACGTCTAGAAAGAAGAACA
Source organism: Proteles cristata cristata (assembly GCA_017311185.1). Lineage (NCBI taxonomy): Eukaryota > Metazoa > Chordata > Mammalia > Carnivora > Hyaenidae > Proteles > Proteles cristata. Next base: position 492,507 of record JAESUZ010000812.1, read on the forward strand.
CATAAACATTTTAAAACAGAGAATCAAACCGTTTACCGTACAGGCAATTTGGTTAAGGGCTGTTTTTCGTTAATAAAATAAGAGTGGACAAACATTAACATCTGGTGTATTTGGTTGGTTCCTGTAAAAGGGAGATATGTTTTCTGAGCCTCTATAAAAAAATTTAAGGATTTGCCTATGGGTTACTTTGGAGAAATAAAAATCAAGCTGAAGTACACTTATCTTAAAAAAAAAATGGATCCTTGAAGTTTTGTTTCAGAGGTGTGGTACCAGAGTGGCCCTGCCTAGATTTCCATTCGATGTGTTTTCCACCTGGAAATAAGTGAACACAAAACCTTGCTGGGTAGTATGTGTGGTGGGTATACCAGAAGTGGATGAATAGGGAAAAGGCACCCAGAGCAGTTAGAGAGAGATTCTAATAAGTACGCAGAGCCAGAGTTCAAAAACAAACTTAACAGATTATATGTAGGTTTAAATCAATATTTTAAGCTCAAAGAATTTTTTGAAAAATAATTTTTATAACCTCAGAAGATTGCAGTTGCAATGGTTTAAAATCAATTTTAACTCATTTTCCATTTATATAATACGAGAGGAGGGAGCCAAATCCACTAGCTCACTGGAGAAATAGTTTAAGGGTTTCCACAGAGAAGGAAGTTGATTTCAGTTCAGACAGATAGTTCAAGCTTCAAGGGCTGTGTCGGGATGGAGAAAGATTTACCATCGGGGAGTCCTACCACACAGGGAGTGTAAATACATTTCAGGGCTGCTCAGGTGCTGGAATCCCTGTGGTACTCAGGCGAGAAGAGGCTACAGTCCCAGCTGCTTCTGGACCCTTTGCTTGTGATTTCAGCCTTCCAGATTGAGGGCTGTGTCATCAGCACATTTAAAAGGAAATCTTTCCCGGGGAGATAATGAATCAGTGAGGATTGACTGGCGTGTGTGTGTGTGTGTGTGTGTGTGTGTGTGTGTGTGTGTGAGAGAGAGAGAGAGAGAGAGAGAGAGAGAGAGAGTCAGAGCAACAGAGAGACAGAGAAACAGGGAGAGACAGAGAGAGGGAAGGAGGGAGGGAGAGAGCAAGTGTGCTCATTAGGGGACGCTCTGTGATTTGACAGCCTGGCGCTGCGCTCCCGCTGCGGCTGTGTGGTCTGTCCGCGGTTGGGAAGGGCTGCAAGGGTTCAGAGGTACTGCAGGTCTGAAGACTGAGCGCTGCTAAACGGTCTCCCCGTCAGCAAAGTAGACGAGACCCTCCTACAGGACTGGAAACTTGGACTTAATACTGCTTCATCCACCTGGAGAAAGCAGGCAGCGCCACAGAGGAGAAGGTAAGAGAAGAAATTGGTCGCCACTGGGAAGGCAGGGCAGGGGCCAGGGGGAAATGTTGGCTCAGAGACTTGCTATTTTGTAGCCAAGCGATCCCACCCTGGGAGAGCAAAAGAGGCAAACGCTAAATTCCTACTGAGCTTCATCATTGAGCCTCTTGGCCTTTTTCCCCCTGGTACATGTTTCTTCTTTACACTTTTCCCAAGCATCTAAGAGGTCTCTTTGTATTTATTTTTTAGCTAGGAGGGATCATTGAGTTTTTCCTCCTGGGCAGTCTTTCAAAATACGGAGCTTTCTCGGTTTCTCTTATGCGCGTTTCTCCGTTAAGAGGAAACAGGTGCCTCTTATTAAGCTGGTCAAAAACAGTTGCTCTGTCCTACAAGAGAGTTGCCTTAAAGGGAGTTTTCAGAAGTACACGTGAGCCCTGTTAGTGTAGAAACACAGGAGGTGAAAGTAGAGGAAGAGAGAGCTACCTGTCGGTGACCGGCCCCATTTGAAATGGTGATGAATTTGGACTGTAACTCTTCACAGGGGGAGAGAACCACAGAGATAAACCAGGACACCAGGAAGAGGATGTTTTGAGAAGTGTTTCAGGGAAACTTCAAGTCACTAAAGATGGAAAACGAGACCGTAAGTGAACTGAACCAAACACAGCTTCAGCCCAGAGCAGTGGTGGCCTTAGAATACCAAGTGGTCACCATCTTCCTTGTGCTCATTATTTGTGGTTTGGGCATTGTGGGCAACATCATGGTAGTCCTGGTGGTCATGAGAACCAAGCACATGAGGACCCCCACAAACTGCTACCTGGTGAGTCTGGCAGTAGCCGATCTCATGGTCCTGGTGGCTGCGGGCCTCCCCAACATAACAGACAGTATCTATGGGTCCTGGGTCTACGGCTATGTGGGATGTCTCTGCATCACTTACCTCCAGTACTTGGGCATTAATGCCTCCTCTTGTTCCATCACAGCCTTTACCATTGAGAGGTACATAGCGATCTGTCACCCCATCAAAGCCCAGTTTCTCTGCACATTTTCCAGAGCCAAAAAGATCATCATCTTTGTCTGGGCTTTCACATCGATTTACTGTATGCTCTGGTTCTTCTTGCTGGATCTCAATATTAGCACCTACAAAGATGCTATTGTGGTGGCCTGTGGCTACAAGATCTCCAGGAATTACTACTCACCTATTTACCTAATGGACTTCGGTGTCTTTTATGTTATGCCAATGATACTGGCCACCGTCCTCTATGGATTCATAGCTAGGATCCTCTTCCTAAACCCCATTCCTTCAGATCCTAAAGAAAACTCTAAGACATGGAAAAATGACTCAACCCAACAGAACAAGACTATGAATTCAAAGGCCTCTAATAGATGTTTCAACAGCACAGTATCTTCAAGGAAGCAGGTAAGCAAACCAAAGCCTCCAAGTCCACAGAAGAAATGTAGGCTAGAGTCCCTTGAAGGATGGGATCCACTTTGCCTTACTTAGTTAATGGCAGAATCAAAATACTACCATGCAAATGTTTCACAGTATAACCTTCTGCTTTACATACTAAATCCATCTCTAAAAATAGGTGGGGAAAATGTGATAGCATATCAGCAGGTATCAGTGTAGGTGCTGTTAAGATAGAAGGAAATATAAACAGAAACTCTAGAAATCCACCTTTAAAATGTCTGTGACTCTCTGGGAAATGTTATCAAAACAGTTACACCATTTGTGGCTTCTGTGGGGAGCAGCTGGATATCTTTAAGAATTGTTTCATGACAAAGATTTGATAAGGTAGTTTGAGAAAAGATGAGTCAAAGCAATAACTCCACAGTTATACATGCTCAATGAGATGTATAAATGAGAGGGGTTCAGTTCCTGGACTTCCTTGTTTTAGTGGGGCAAGTTTCTATCACTCTCTCCCCCAGCTCCCTGCAAAATGTCCCAGCATACACAAGCTGAAAATGCACTTTGCTCAGGAAATGTTCTGATAAAAAGGCTAACACCAAGCTCAATTTGTTTGTCACAAAAAATGATTTATTTTTTAAATGTGTTTTTCCTGGTAAGCATAACAAAATCCCTCTATGGTTTCAGATCATCAAATGTGGATGTGGTTACAGTTGAATATTGGTTTTATTAGTGGATGGAGTGTAACTTTGTTAGAGTATAAAAGGCTTATAAGACACGATAGGAATAAAATACTTTTGTACTATATACACATTCAGCTATATTTACATATGAACTTAGTCTTCCATTCCTTTCCCTTCTCTGCTAAACAGAATAAACACATGGTAAACATTTATTCTCATAGCTGAAAAAGAAAACTTGAAATCAACAGTACTGGCTCTTTCTTGCTCTCTCTCTCTTGCTCTCTCTCTCTTGCTCTCTCTCTCTGTCTCTCTCTGTCTCTCTCTCTCCCTGCAGGACATGCAGTTCTTCCTGTGTGCATAGATAGGAACTGAGGAAGCATATTAAAAAGTATGCATATAACTTATACATGCTATTACTTCCTACACTCCAGATTAGCTGAGATATGAAGAATTTTAATTGGACATATGGGCACACACTGAAATGAGCTATAATAAATATAGGTGTTGTAGATATGCATGAAATGCATAAGAAACTACAATTTAAAAAGAGTATATACAATATCTTCAATGATACTGTGAGATTTGATTTGTAGAACTTTTATTATTGAAGATACCTCAATACTAGACAGAGAAGATGTGGGAACTGCCAGCTCTTAGATCCCTATTGATTTGGGTCTAGCACTGTTAGCTAATACAGGGCATGTTTGGCCATCCATTACCCAAAACTTGATTAAGGGAAATTTAGAGAGATCTGTTGACCATCTGCCAAGACAAACATTAACAAATACAGTAAGAAAGTAAAGATTATGTACATCTCAACTAGAGATCAAACATGGTTTAATGTCGGCAGAAAAGAGGGTCAGAAAATAAATTTGTTCATTAGGCTCCAATTTATATTCTTGTTATAAATTCTAAAAAAAATTGTTTGGACTAATGTCCTTCTTTTCAATTATAGTCATTAGTACCTATCAGCATTAATAATGTGCTTTAAATGGCTAATTATGTTACATGTTCATACTCCTATTTCAAAGCTGTTACAGATAGGCTCTTTGTAGAAGACAGGGGTAGGAGAAAAAGTCAAAGATCTGGCCCCAAACAATCCTGGGCTTAAATGCCAGGTCTCTAACCAAATAGGATGACCTTCAATAAGCAGAACCCTGTGAGCCTCAGTTTCCTCATTTATAAAATGAAGATAAATAGCAGCATCCAGACTTGGTATGGGGTTCAACGAAATATCTTATGAAATGGAACAGTGATTAACACCTGACTGTCAGTTAGCCTTCTTCCTAGTCTTGTAACCTGTTGGCAACAGTAAGAGAATTAAAGATTTGTTCTTTAAAATACTATATACAGTCACCATTTAAACAGCTTAGTTGTTGAACCAATGTGTATATGATATAGTAATCTCTCTAAGGAACTTTAAAGGGAGATTAAAGTTTTAATTAAAGCTTTTGGGAGTGTATTCAGAGCATTTCAGTTTGTCACAATAACATCACTGTCCTATAGCATTCAAGAGAGAGGGGCACCAAATGCCCTGAAATGTGCAAGACTGTCCTGCTTGTTGAACAAGTGCCCTGTCACAAATGCCAGCAACACCCTCATTAAGAAACACAGGATGGCATATAAATCAATAGAAGTGCATTTAAGTGATGTGTCATGAAATTCAGTCGTGATTACAGATGTGATGGCAGTTCAGAGAAAAGAAAGAAAATTATGGGGCTAAAGGGATCAAAGAAGGCTTCATGGAAGAGGTGGCATTTGAAAATGCTCTGAAAGGATGGAGCTCATTTGGAAAGTTAAAGTCAAGAGGACAGTACTCCACATGGAAAGGACCTGGCTGGAATGAGAATGTTATGGGTTTGGAAAGGAGACAAGGAAGGGCACACGGAATGGGATTTTTATGGTATTGAGTGACTTGGTTGATTAAAATGAGTGACGTATTTGGGGGAGCAGTGAAAAAAATTGTATTAATGGGAGTGGGGGTAGGGGTTCAGAGACAGAGAAGGGGCTGTAGAGGATCCCAACTATCAGGCAGAGAAAGGAGCTGTGGGTGATGAGCAGGAAGCAGCAGTGAGCAACATGATTTCAGGGTGGTGACCAAGGTGTGGATGAGAGATTTCGGGGGGCAGGAGACCATTGGCAGAAAGGCCACTCTGGAAATTGTTGGTAGTGATTCAGGCATGAGTCAGTAAGATTCTCCATCAAGAGAACTTAAAGTAAGGTGTGAACCAGAGATATGTTTCAAAGAAGGAAAGGGTAATGGGTGAACATAATGGACGCCCTGGCGGAAGACAACACAGCACCAGGGCTCTGAGCCTAGAAGACGCAAGTTGCCCAGATCACTGAGTGGGGCTGAGAGCCAGGCAGGAGGAGAGCCAGTTTTGTCCAAAATCAATGCACCTCTCGTTTGGCCTTTTTCTTTCCTAAAATTGTTCTTTTCTTAAATCTTCAAAAGGCTCAAAGCTCTACCTACTATAATCCAGGATCTTTTATTTCAATATTTTCTCTGCATTTTTTTTCTTTCAGGCAAGATTAATTTACATTTTAATAAACACTGTCTGGGCCAGGTCTTTCTAATCAAGTTATTAAAGTCAAATGTGCATAGCCTAAGAGAAGTCCGTTTTAAAAAGGAAATAAAAGAGCATGTATATGTAAGGGACACACGTGCATTTTTGTTTGTTTTCAACTTGTATCCCCCATGCAGAAAATCCAAATCAGATCTTTTTTTCTCCCTATTATTTAGTGATTTAAATACATTTTAGGAAACTGACTAAATATTTGGCAAGTTCAATGAAATAAATTACTCAAAATCCAGGCTTGGACCTGGGTAGAAAAATATTTTTCTGATTGACTAAATCTTTTGCTTGATAATTGGATGTTTTGATATTGAGGAGATAAGTTTAAATGGTCCCATCTGTCACATTTCAGCTCTATTCACACAGTGCCGATTCACATGTGGAGCATTGTGTAGATAAAATATCTCCATTACTGACTGTGTATTTCAAAAGAATTGATTGGATCCTTCGGAGCTTTGGAGGCACTGACACATCTTGGTACCAGACTATACTATGGATACACACATTCAGTGCAAGTATTTATCTCCACAGGGATCCACAGAACATTGTATGGATCAGACTACCAGTTTTCTTTTGCATTCAGTCGTTCTAATTAGTTTCTCTTTTGTCTGGTGGGAAAACTGTGGAACAGAGTCCAAATAGAAGCTCTGAGTTTATGGCAAATTTTTCAGTATGGGTTTTATTTGACTAAAGAAGCCTTTAAAATACCAGTCTTTGTTTCCATACATTTCTTACCAGCCTTCTACCTTACCAGAAAAACATTGCTAGCCCAGGAAACAAACCAGCTTTCTTTAAAAAAATTTTTTTGAACATTTATTTATTTTTTGAGAGACAGAGAGTGAGCAGGGAAGAGGCAGAGAGAGAGGGAGACACAGAATCTGAAGCAGGCTCCAGGCTCTGAGCTGTCAGCACAGAGCCCTATGCAGGGCTCAAACTCAGGAATCATGAGATCATGACCTGAGCCTAAGTCGGATGTTTAACTGACTGAACCACCCAGGCGCCCCACAGTTTTTCAAGTGATACGTGCCTTTTGTTGTTGTTGCTATTGCTATTGCTGATGACAATACGAAGCAATCGTGCATATTATGGGAAACACAGAAAACTAGGAATAAGAAAAAGGCGTGTCTTACCCCACCTCCCCAAACCATAGTTTATTAGCATTTGCTTATATTCTTTTTCTTATGTTTTTACCTGATCTTTTGTATATAATTACAGAAATACATATGTATATATAATTTATACTCTGCCTTTATATAAAGTGTTGAAATTGAAATTCTCAAGGAGAATAGCAGAGTAAAAGACAATGGGTAAAATTGATTCAGTTTCTCTTAGCCTTGATTTTCTCATCAATAAAAAGGGAATAACAATTGCTCATAGACTCCTTGTTAAAATCCAGTGAGATGCATGTGACAAAATTCATCTTTGCTCTCTTCCCACCTGTCCCCTCCACCACCTCTCCTTCCTGCCTGTCCTTTCTCACTGATCTCCAGCCCTTTGGCACACTCCAGTTCTCTGCAAAATAGAGAACTGAGATAAAGAAAGGGCTTAAATGTGTCTTTTCTCTTCTCATGTCTCCTTCCAAGTCCTGCCTCCAGTGCTATTTACTTTTTTTAAAAAGGTATTTCAAGGGTATTTATTCATTTTTGAGAGACACAGAGACAGTATGAGCAAGGAAGGGGCAGGGAGAGAGAGAGAATCCCAAGCAGGTTCCACATCATCAGCACGGAGCCTGATGTGGGGCTCAAACTCACAGAACCAGGAGATAATGACCTGTGCTAAAACTGAGAGTCAGGTACCCTAATTGACTTACTTTTTAAGTAAAAACCTTGAACAAGGAAAATCCTTAAAGATGCTGGAGGGGTCATAAGGGATAGAAAGGAGGCATAATGGTATAATATCAGGCAGCAGAGCTGGTATTTAGAAGCACAGAATCCTTTAAGTTGTCTTGGGAGCTTAATCAATGACTAATCTTACCAGGCAAATTAAAGACACTAAACTATTCAGCATTAGGCCTAAATCCGAGGTTTCTCATGTTTTACTGTGACTATTTTCACAGATCTTTTTTTTCATTTCTAATTGTTTAATTTGCTTCATTTGTCTGGGCTCAACTATATCCTTCATAGAATAAAGGTGTCTACGCTGGAAGAAAAGTATGATTGTTTTCACGTGGCACACAGGTATCTAAATGAGCCATCTTATTTCTATTGTCAGAGAATAGCTTTGCATTTTCCCATTCACATCCTGTGTAAGGAAAGACTCTGTACATACCCCATAAACCAACTCAGTGAAAATCCCCTGAAGTTATGTGCTTTGTGTCCCTTGGTTAGATGAACATTGTTTATTCTTAGTTTTATATTTGTGGCTCCAAGCCATAATTTCACCAGTAGAGAAAAATAAGTTTTCCTATATGCCTACAAAAAGGGAAAAACCTGTACTCCTACAGCATTCTTAATTTGGACACACACACACACCTTAAAATCAGCTAACCTTGATAATGACAAACTGTAATGCTTTACAGAGCCTCTTGTGAATTCTTCAAGCTGCAAGCAGATCTCCCAATCTCCACACAGAGGAAGCCTGGGCCAGTACCATGTCTTTAGGCTCCTTTACCTTTTCTTTATGGGTTGGGGGAAGGGTGAGAAATATAAAGCTAGAGCAAGGTCAACACCAAGCAAAATTGTGCAGGGGGGCATTTTATATTCAATATCTTCCTCAATTTAATGAAACATCCACCCATAATCCTAAAATCATCTAGCACTGTCCTAAGTGTGGAGGGTCCAGGGACATAAAGAGATGAACTCTTCACCATCAAGAAGCTCACTGTTGGCAACGTGCACACACGATCCCGAGCAGCCCATCATGTTCTGGATAGAGGACACAGCGTCGGGAGGAGAGAGGTGAAATGGGGGAGAAAGGAGGCAGGCTTTGTGGAGTATGTGGCATTGAGTTGATCCTATAAAGATGGACAGAAGGTCTAAAAGCTGCACTAAGAAGACCAGGAGAGGAAGAAGAGAGCTCCACAGAAGAGGGACTGGGGGATGGCTGGGCAGGGTCAGGGTCAGAACAGTCTAGTGCTGGTGTCGTTGCAGCTGGGCGACAAAAAGAAGTTGTCCGGTGGAGGTAGTCTGGCCCTGTTGCCTCTGACCCTTCTCGCCTCCACAACCCTGCCCTTCGTCATTCTCCCTGCTCTTGTCCGCGCTCACTTATGAGTCTCCAGCACACAGCTCTAGCAAACACTTTGTTCTTTTTTGGACACCATGAAGGTGCATCAAATCCAATATGTCTGAGACTAAACCCATTATTTGCTTCATAAACTCCTATCTTCCTCTTTCTTTCTTATTTGATTGTCCCAACCCAGAAATCCGGGAGTCCTTCTAAGATGCCTTCTGCCCTGTATACCCAGGTCTGAGTGACTCCAGCTCCTCTCATATTTTACGTACCCCACTCATGCTACCATTCTCCTCACTGACCACTGACCACCTGCTCTAATTCAGCACACACCTCAGCAGCCTCTCAGTCTCCCCCAAATCATTCTGCACACTGATCACTAGGGCATTGCTTTAACACAGAGATCTGTTATCCAGGTGATTCGTATGGCTCCCTGAGGCCTACAATTTAAACACCTTAGCATTAATAACAAATAAGATCCTGCCTCCTTCCTACATTTTCAGCTTATTCTCTTGTGGCTCTCCTAACTTATACTTTATGCTGTAGTGATACTGAATTATTTGTCATTCTCTGAATTTGTTCTCTCAGCCAGAATGCCCCTCATTTGGTAAACTCCCAATTATCTTCTGAGTCTCAGATAAAATGATGCCCCCAGGTACCCCACCAAGCCTTCCCTGAATAACTCAGGCAGATTTGTGTAACTAAATACCTAGCTATAACTATGTATGTTAGATGTCCTACCTATGTTTCTGTAATACTTTGCATATACTGCTAATTTAGTAATTCTTAGCATCATTATTGTTAGTCTGTCCACATTCCTACTGCCACTAACATCCTTAAGAGTAGGACCTTGTATCCTCAGTGATCTCAGCACTGTGTCCGGCATATAGCAGGCTTCCAAAAGTATGTATACATAGTCGTGTATTGCAGCCAAAAAATACAGGCTTTGGAAGAGTAGGTTGTTAGCGTGTCTTCCCAGCTCTGCATTCAGTAATGTCATGGTGGTTGCTTACAATTGGCCATGGGTGTCATTTTTTAAACTACAGAAATCAGCAAATATGATAATTCAGTGTCTCGCTTTTTTTGTGGAGAGCCAGTTGTTAACTATTTGTGCAAATGACATGCACACTTACTTTGGGGTTTGGTTGATTCCAGTATCATTTTGCTCCGTGAAAAATTTTTGTGAATTTATGCTATAGTCTTCTCTGATTTTAATTGCAATTTTCTTGCCTTTTATTGAATCCTCTTTTAAAAATATTTTATTTTATTCCACTTTATGTAATCTCTTCACTCAACAGGGGGCTCGAACCCATAACCCCGATACCAAAGCCCCTACTGAATCCCTGTTTTATTCCAAAGTAGCCACACTGGCAATTACCCAGTATGATGGTGACTATGTGAGTAGGCAAGGCTTTTTATGATGATTTCCCCTCCCAGACAGGACAGGCTAACCTAGAAATATGGCAGACTCAAATAATAATTTACCTTTTGTACAAAATCTTGTTGGCTTTCTGATGAGCTTTTAAAATACCCTCTGTAAGGTGAGAGCTGCACTGGACAGGCTGGCCAGAGAGGTAGGGGGATAGCAACTCAGGGAAGGAAAATAGTGTCAGCAGAGGTATAAAGATGAGAATAAATCTATCTAAGTGCCCCTATGTGACTAATTTTCCTAAAGCAATTTGCACACATCATCCTCTTTCAAAAGGACTATCCCCAATCTCCTCTGACTAGCTCTTAACCTCTCTAAAGTCTGACCCTTTCATCATTATTTTGGCTTTGTTTTATCCATTCTTTCTTCAATTCAATATACATTTACTGTGTGCCAATTTCATGTCAGGCATTGCTCTGGAAAACCGGAGATAGTCACTATCTTAAGGAACTTCTAGTGATATCAAAGATAGCCATTAGTAACAGCTGGAAAAAGAGAAGGTTAGAGTGCACATGCGCAGAAGAGGCAACAGGGAGGGGTGAACAGTGTGCTTCAGGCTGGATAGCAAGCCTCCCACAGAGTAAGTCACTTACACAGAACACAGAAGAGCAGACTTATCTGTAAACACAGATAAGTCGATTCCTTCGAATAAGGAATAAGTACTTCCCCGTCAATTCCTTCGAATAAGGATAAGTCCTTCCCTGCCAATTCAGGTGTCTCTTACCAGATTCTCCCACACATACCAGTCTCATTTATATTTTACAATCTTGCTCATGCAATTTTTTCCCACCTGTAGTGCCCTCTCCACTCTTGACTCTTTCACACCTATCTGTGCATCTCACGTCTCAACCTTGGGCTGCAGTTGGATCAAGAGGTCCCATGTATTGGACATGTATTGGAAGACAGGTGAGCATGAGCTCTAGAGTCAGAAACACATAGAGGCACCTGGGTGGCTTAGTCAGTTGAGCATCCAACTCCTGATTTCAGCTCAGGTCATTATCCCAGGATCCTGGTCGAGCCCCACGTCGGGCTCCACTCCTGCTTGGGCTTTTCTTTCTCTCTCTCCTTTTACCCTTCTCCTCCCTCATTCTCTCCTAAAGTAGAAGAAAGAAAAATAAAAAGAAAGAAAGAAAAACATAAGTCTCTGCTCTTTTACTTTGGATAATTTATTTTATTTCTTGATGCTTCAGTTTATTCATATGTAAAATAGGATACGAATGATACCTGCTCATAAGATTGCTACAAGGCAATGCCTAGTCTATAAGAGGTATTCAGTAATTCGTATTTACTGTACTTAAATGTATGCTATATTAGAAATGTCATTCGCTCCCTCCTTATTCATGACACAGCAAAAATATAAACTGGTAATTCTTTCCTGAAGAAGACAAGGTTTAGAGGTGATAATAGAGATAGATTTTCCGGGATCATCTAACAGCATATTAGTAAGATCAAATTAGTAAATACTTCCTGAGCTCCTACTATGTGCCCAGAGAGAAATATAAGTGTAATACAAAACTTACATACCTAACAGAAGCTAAGTGTCAGAGACTTTTTACTATGTATTCTGTACTATTTTATTTGAACTAACTCATTACATTCTCACAACAATGCTGGGAAGTAGTAACTATTTATAGACGAGAATGTGAAGGCATGGGGGCTGCGAAGTGTCCTACTCTGGGTCACACAGCTGGTTGTGGCAAAGCCAGGATTGAACCCACACTCCCGCTCCAGAGCTGATATAGTATCAACCATAAGGGCAAGAGAAAAGCAAATAAAGGTGGGATTGGTGGAGGCTTAAGTAAGTTTCCTGGAGCTGGTAGGATGAAAGGGGTCCAGAGGGTTCAAGAGAAAGAGGGAAGAGAGATCCTCCCAGATAAAGGAGGGAGAAGGGAAAGATGTGACAGTATTATCAATAGGAGAAAAAAGCCCAGAATTTTAAAATGCATGTTCTGTCTGAAGACCTCTGATGAGATTAGCTAGATGTGAGCCAATGGTCCGTGATAGAGAGACATGGGAAATAAATGTGGAGGACACGCAGGCTGGGAATGGATCGATAAGACCAGAAACCCAGTGCAGTTTCCCCACGAGCACCCGGCTGGTGGCTCCATGGTCTCTCCATTGAGCAATGCCATGGAAAAGCATGTACAAACTGACTGAGCTGCCCTTGGAGTTTCCATTCCAGCCTTGGTGACCTCTGTCTGTCCCTTTATGGGACCATAAGCAGTTCCTTCTTTTTGTGCTTGAAATGCCTTTTTCAAAGCTCCCCGTTCTCCTCATACCATTATACCTGCAACGTTTTCCACTGAAGTTCTCCCACAGCTGACGTCTTCTCTCTCCCACTACTTCCTCCGCACCTGTGTCTCCTTGCCCCTCTGGGAGGCAGACCCAGAGGCCAGCTCCTGCCTCTCCAGGCTCTTGCCAGAGCTTCTCAACTAGTCTCCAGGCCCTTATCTCCCTCCTCTGGGTCATCAGCACCAGAGTGCTGCTAAGATCCTCCCAAAATGCACACTCGATAACATCCCTACGGTGGCTGGAATCGCCAATATCCTGTGTCTTACAGGCGTAAGGTAACGTTATCATGGCATACCGGGATGTTTATGAGCTGTTGTCTACTCCCCCAAACCCATCTTCAATCCCCAGCAGCCCATTCCACGAGCAGTTTCCTAAACTGGCCCCTCTCTGTCTCGCATCCAAGCCAGCGTGCGAACTCTGAGCTGGAAGCTTTCTGCAGCCCCTTCTTGGACCTGGCGCTTCTAACCCACCCCTCATTGATCGCCTCTCAGAGCAGGCTTTCCAGAGCGCACTGGCAGCCAGCATTTGAGGTTTCTCCCTCCCCCCAGTAGCACTTTGTTCTCACATCTGTGCAGGACACTGTGTTGCTGTAATAATTTGTTCAGATGTCTCTGCCACCAGATCGTGCATTCCACAGTGGCGGCAACATTATCCCGTTTGTGTTTGTATCCACGGTGCCTTGGAACATACTGATAAATGACTGAATGAATAAGGACTGAATGAATGAGGAAGACGGAAGGGCCAAATATGACTCTAATAATAGTTCTTTTCTGGAACCTGCAAATGGTGGAATTGTTGAGAGAAACATTGAGGGAAAGATGTCAAAAGCACTGTCTGAAATTTTCACTGTCAGAGGAGGATAATTTTTTACTGTATTTAGGATTTGGAAAATTTTACATCGTGAGTGGAGTGGTCAGGATCAAATATGTGCTTTCGGGGATCATTAGTATAATGGAAAGAAGGTGTAACTTGGGTTGAACCTAAAGAGAGCAAAGGGCAGACTGACAAAAACCGAGTTCTGAAAGAATCTTTATAATTAGGAGGCTGGAAGGGAACTGGAGTCTTTGCTGGATAAAAAGACCTATTTCCCCCTCTTGGAACATGGCCAGAGGGCCAAAGACAGAGGTATAGTAGAAGCCTTGCTTCCAGTCGGAAGAGAAAATAAAGAAAGAAGAATGAGCCAAGGAGAGAGGGAAGTTTCTAAGGGTAAGTGGGTTTATCTAAATCTGGGAAGCCATGGCCTTGCCACCAGAGTCAAACACAGCCCTTCGTAGCCGCATGCAAGGTGCATGAGAACTTCAACTACAAATTAAATTCACTCTGAAAATTAAACAAGCCTAAATGTGCACACAAAATAGAGTGAATAATGCAAAACACCTGACAGCCCTGTTTAGTTGAAATAAAAATAGGGGGAAAAAAGTCCTTTTGGAAAAGAAAATCCTGCAGCCTTTCATAAGCAGCACTAGTGACTTGAGGCTGTCCCTCTAGCATAGCTCGCCTGAGCATGATTGTGTAGTGACTGCAAGGAGGTAAAGCATCCTGTGCTTCTCCGTTCTGCGCTGCTGTTGTCTGAGCTTTATCAGGATTTATGGCTATGGGAGAACTCAGCATATTTTCTGCAGGCAGCAACTCTGAGCTTAGAGAAGGCAGCTGTGACTCAGTGAGAAAGGCAACACCGTCGTGAGAGTGAGAGAGAACAGAAGCAGGGTAAATGCAGAGTACCCCGTGAATTTTTAAGGATTATTTGTAAAGTCAAGTAACTGGAGCCTCCAATACCATGCAGGACTGACATCCTGCCATCTTGCTCTAGTAGAAGTTTGGCTTTGTGACTGATTCAAGTCAGCAAACGTGAAAGACAATGCATACAGAAAATGTGGGGGAGGGAGGGCAGGAGAAACAACGTGCACTGATATATTTTCTGTTTTACCAAGAAAGATGAGAATGGGCTCAGATTCAGGGTAGATTTACGGGAGAAATATTTAACCAGAAACTATAAAGCGCTAGGTTGGATCTCCAGCCATTTCTATATTAAATTAATCAAGAGCAATCAAATCAACACTTTTGTATAAACCAACTGTGGTACACAGTGGAGATGTTATCCTTTTTAAATTATTACAATTCCTTCCAATGTGTTATTATATGGAATGGGGAAAGAGTGGAAGTAAGGACAGAATTGCACCTACTCATTTATGATTTAATTGAAAACCTAGTATATATCAGGCTCTGTGTTACAGGCTAGGATACAAACATGAACAAGTTACAGTTCCTGATTACAAAAAGTTCACAGTCCAATGGGAAAATCAGGAAAGTAGATCGATAATTAAAGCCACAAAGGAATAAATGTTATCAGAAAAAGAACAGAGTGGTATTCTTTTAGTTCTACTGACCTAGATGGCTTAGGCGCAGATGGGCATCAGGAAGGCTTTCTGGAAAAGAGGATTCTTAAGCTGCACCTTGTAAATTAATAGAAGTTTTGTGGGTGAAGAAGGGAAGAAAGATGGTTTATGCAGTGGGAATTATGTGAGGGAAGGCCAGGGGTCCGGAAAGAGCGCCATCAGCCCGGAGGAGTGCACATAGCTCATTAAAACTGGGCAATAAAAAATGAGTCTAATGAGACAGGCAGGGACCAGGAAACAAAATCTTTATCTAAGATATTGAAGGATTTAGACAATATTCTAAGGGGCTATGCAAAGTCATCAAAAGACTGCAAGGTGAGGCATATTATCATCAGATATGTGCTTGAGGAAGATCGTTGTCTTGATCTAGGCAAGAGATTGGACCAAAGTCAAGGGCATTAGCTGGGAGAGGGCTGCAACAATATGGATGATAATAATCGGAATGACTCTACAAAGGCTTCACATTATAAGGTAAATGGCAGTAAGAATAGAAAAAATAAGTTACATTTAGAATCTAATCAATAGACTTGGTGTGAGTAGATGTGTAGAAAGCAGGACAGAGGGAATCAAAGATAAGTCACTTGAGCCATTGAGAAAGAAGTATGATAGTTGACAGTCTGCATTCTGGAGACTCATGCACTATAGCAGAGCCGGGGTTGGCCACTGACTACGTAAGATGAGCAAGTTAATTTGACTCCCTTTGCACATTCTGTAAAAAGCACAATAATAATGAACCCATCTCTCAAGGTAATTATTAGGATTTAGTGTAAAAATCCAGATAAAGCACTGTGCATCGTGCCTGGAACATGGAAATGATAAATGCTAGGTATTGTTATTATTAATTGGATAGTGTAATTTCCCTAAATGAGGACAATTAGTGGAAAAAAACATCTCGGCAGTGGGCATATTAAATTCAGCTTTGCCCACGTTGCATTTCAAGTGTCTAGAGAACACAAGGGTGCGGTGTGAAGTATAGATTTAGAGCTCAAAAGAAACACCTGGCCTCAGAAGAAACACAGACCTTGGACAATCAGTGTCCAGATGGTTTGTTGGGGATTCTGGGGGAAACTGTGGAATAGAAAAGAAACCCAGGAGAGGCTAGAATTCTGGGGAGAAGGGATGAAGGAGCCTATAAAATAAACAGAAGGAATTGCCAGAGAGGGAGGAGGAAAGCCAGGAGAAAGTAGAGTCACAAAAGCCAAAGGAGGGGCGCCTGGGTGGCTTAGTCGGGTGAGCGTCCAACTTTCGCTTAGGTCATGATCTTGCAGTTCGTGGGTTTGAGCCCCCCGTCAGGCTCTGGGCTGACTGCCAGCTCAGAGCCTGGAGCCTGTTTCAGTCTGTGACTCCCTCTCTCTCTGACCCTCCCCTGCTCACACTATCTCTCTCTCTCTCTCTCCCCTAGAAATAAATTAAAAAACATTAAAAAAAAAAAAAAAAAGCCAAAGGAGACTTTCCACAGAGGTCAATAGAAAGAGGTAAAGATAAGAACTTGAAAAAGCACCCCAGACAGGCATTGGTCACCTTTGTGAGTACAATTCCCATAAAGCATTAGAGGAACTAAATTAGATTTCATGAAATTGTGAATGAATTGATGAGGGGAAAACCAGACAGAGATTAAGAGTAGACAGCTGTTTTAACAAATTTGATTATAAGAGAGAGGGTGGATGGGGGGGTTGCATAGTGATGACACGCAGAAAAAAAAGGTATTTTTGTTTATTTTATTTTGTTTACTGCTTAATACAGGAGAAACCTTAAGCCTTCAAATCCTGATGGGAAAGAGCTACTAGCAGAGTGGGAGGAGTGTGTTGCAGATACGCGAGCCAGACTCGCTGTTGACTGAGCACAGCCCTGGAAATGCAAAGGAATGCCAGAAAGAGCGCAGGCAAAGCAGTCACCTTGGGGAGGGAAAAGGGGCTTCTTTCCTTTCCTGGCAGCAGAGATTGAGTCAAATTCACTGATCCGTTTGCAGCACCTCGCACAGTGTCTGGCACACAGAAGTATCAATGAATGTCAAATAAATGGATAAATGAGTCCATTAAAGAAGGAATGAATGATACAGGAATACAGATAGGGATGATCATGTTTGCAGATTATTTTTAGGTTATCAGATAGGAGGTGGTTAGTTCTCACAAGCTGATCTCTCTTCTCTCGATGAAACCAAATGGAAAATCATGCCCTGAGCATGAAGAGGCAGTGGTGGAGGATGGCAGTCCACTGTGGGGAGTGGGAGAAGCAGAGAACATGTGGAATGATAATAGGATTAAGTTCCCTTCATGTTGAGAAACAAGGAACTGTGATAGTAATATACGGGCAATCTGAATTTCTTAGTGACATCTAGCACTTTGCAATGGGCCAGTTCTGGGACTCATTCCCAGTAAACGTTGCAAGCAAATTAGGAAAATCCATCCCTTTGAGCAACCAAAAACACTAGTCCTTAAGGTCTTTACATGTGTGGTGCCATATTTAGATGAGCCATTTCAAAGTTGTTTCCTTTTCTGTTACAAAGAAGGGCACACCACAGCCAGTATAATTTACATTTAGCTCTTCATTCCCTTTCGCTGAGGCAAGGATCTTATGACAAAGGGTGTGACTAGATAAGATTCGCTGCATTACCAAGGGCAGAGATGTCTACATTTGCCAAAAAGTCCCATCTGAAGTCCTGCAAATCGGTAGAAGCCCTGTGTCTCAATAATTCCCTTACTCAAAAATACGGTGAACAGCACCGGCTCATGGGCTACCACTTCTTCCTCACAGTCTTGAGCCAGGTCTCTCCTTTATCAGCACCCTCAGCTGACGTGTCTGGTGTTCACAGTCTTTTTCCTTCCTCTCAAGCATCCCGGCTCTTTCCAATTTATCACTGAAAGATGCTGGAAACATACTTAAAAGCAATTAGCCTTTTGACAAAGGTAACACAACTTCATTCTGCAGACAGTTCTTGACTTTACTTTGCTCCTGACTTTGTCTCATAGAAAGAGGGCATCATGAAGTGCAAACACTCTTAATAAACAGAGATTGGCAGGATCAAGGGTGCTTGACCCTTCTTGTTCTTACACAAGCAACCTGCGTGTTTGTGCCTCACCAAGACCCTTGAGATACTAAAGGCAAAAGGCAGAGATGTCTCATATAATAATCTTCTCTTTATCAGTGCACCAGTTCCTCACACGATGTTTGTGTGTTCCGGGGGGAGCTCTCCCAACTCAAGGAGTCTGTACGAGCCACTCAGAATCCAATGCAGACCCAAACTTCAGACACATGGAAAACTCCGTTACAGACTATGGCTTTTAAGCTAATGAATAGTTTCTGTTTCTGGCTCCTTCCCAACTCTACTCATTTCCTCAGAATAATTAAGGATGGTTATTAAATCACATCAGGCTTATTGTACCCATCCTAAACATGCTTTGATATAGACAATTATCCATGCATATACCACAAGTAGAAAATGCAGTCTTGAATTTAGTTTTTTAATCATGAAGACTAAGGTAGTGAAAGAAAACCCCTGTTCCTATTATGCCCAGTTAGTCAAAAGACAAAAAACTCTGGGCTGTGACAGTATGAATTA
Organism: Proteles cristata cristata; assembly: GCA_017311185.1. Classification (NCBI taxonomy): domain Eukaryota; kingdom Metazoa; phylum Chordata; class Mammalia; order Carnivora; family Hyaenidae; genus Proteles; species Proteles cristata. The sequence goes on from JAESUZ010000812.1 coordinate 511,322, forward strand.
TCTTCTCAAATAATTTTTTTGTTTGTTTGTTTGTTTGTTTTTTTAATATTTTATTTATTTCTAGGAGAGAGAGAGAGACAGCGTGAACAGGGGAGGGCCAGAGAGAGAGGGAGTCACAGACTGAAACAGGCTCCAGGCTCTGAGCTGGCAGTCAGCACAGAGCCCGACGCGGGGCTCGAACCCACGAACCGCGAGATCATGACTCAAGCGAAAGTCGGACGCTTAACCGACTAAGCCACCCAGGCGCCCCTCTTCTCAAATAATTTTTAATGGTCATTAAGAAGTTCTTGGCTCCCTCTCTCTCTGCCCTTTTCCTGCTTGCACACTCTTTCTCTCTCAAAAATAAACATTTTATAAAAAAGGTCTTAGTAGCATTAAAGGAAGGTACTCTCATTTTGACAAACTGATACCCAAATGTAAGCCCACTTTAAGGCAGTCCCACTGCCTTTCATAAAGACAGTAAAGCTACTGTAACTAGAATTCCATTTATGCAAGGTCACCTTTCTGCCTCAGCTAAACTGACCCGATATGATCTCAGTATTAAGTCAAGTTCTTTAGTAACACTGAGGAATATAAAGAATTCTTTCAAAAACAATAATTTGTCATAAAGCTGACTTGAAATATGATAATTAGCAATGATAAAATTCACAAAATCATTTTTCCCTAAAGAGCAATTGAAATGTCTTCACTCAGAAGCAACACCTTTAGGGCAGCTGGCTGGCTCAGTAGGTTAACCACCCTACTCTTGGTTTTGGCTCAGGTCATGATCTCAGGGTTCATGAGATTGAGCCCCGCAGCAGGCTCTGCATTGACAGCATGGAACCTGCTTGGGATTCTCTGTCTCCCTGCTCGCATGCTCTCTCTCTCTCTTTCTGTCTCAAATACATACAAACTTTTTTAAAATGGGTGTAAAACATCTTGGTAAGCTGTTAGATAGTCATGCTAGGGAAATGCTGTGCACAAAAGTACCTGAGTGAGTAGTGATTCATCCCTGTGTCCTGTAGTTCATAGGCATGCCATGTACGGTCATCAGAAAGATTTGATCATATTACACCATAGTGATGTATTGTAAATTTGTTGTCAGCTTTTATTTTACTCCAAGGAGCAGGACATCTTCCCTTCAGTGCAGAAGCACATCGCAACTCAAACTGTAAAGGGAGGCAACGTTGCCAACTCCCCAGGAGCATGGAGAGTTTTGAAAATTCACCCCAAGTGATCCTCCAAACCTCCCTATCCCAGTTTGAGTCTCTGTTTCAATATTCTAGCTGAGATTCTTCGGCTAATATCAGGCACTAGGCTGCTTCCTGCCAATGGAATCCAGAAAATAGCGTGTCCCACATACATGGGTGGTAGTCACTTAGCCACCTTTCAGATGGCTGGGAATCCTGGATGCCATTCCACATGCTGGGTATCCTGCCCAGGGGGTGGGGAGGGGAGAAGTTGCACATCATCACATTTGTACCTATAGCATTGGCATAGTTTATCATCTCAGTTTTAAAGGTGAGGAGTCTGAGATTTAGCAACCTTAACCTCAAGGTCATCCAATCAAGAAATGGAAGACAGGGAGGGGTACCTTAGATGACTCGGTCAATTAAGCATCTAACTCTTGATTTCTGCTCAAGTCATGATCTCATGGTTCATGAGTTCAAGCCCTGTGAACTCTTAGTGCTCACAGCGCAGCACCTGCTTGGGATTCTTTCTCCCCTTTTCTCTGTCCCTCCTCCCTGTGTGCGCATTCTCTGTCTCTCTCTCCCTTTCTCTCAAAATAAGTAAATAAATATTTTTTTAAAATGGAAGAACAGGAATCTAATCCTAGCATCTAATCTAAAGCCTCTGACAGTAACATACTCCTACTTCCTCACACACTTGCCGACAGTACTAATATATCTCAGAGATGAGGTATGTATCTTAGGCCATAGCTGCCTAAGAACAAGGGAACTTCTTATATATGTGACGATTACATCGATTCATTTATTCCATAAAATGTGCTGAACACCACCTTGAGTGTTCCTGGCACTGTTTCAGAACTTAGGAACACAACAGTGAACAAATAAGACAAAAATCCTTGTCCTGTGGAGCTTACATTCTAAGGAGGAGCAGAGAAATAGAATAGATACACAGTATATAAACATAAACATAGTATGTCAGATATTGGAGAAAATCAAGCATATGAAGGTGATACAAAATGCTGAAATAAGGAGACAGTTTTAAATAGGGTAGTCAGCAATTTAAAATAAATAGCCCATCATCAGAGTGCAATGTTGTTTAGATTCTATATGCAACACTAGCAAACGTCCTTTATAAATCAATGCCTGAAACAACAGGAATCTTCCCATTAGGGAAATGTTACACCAGGCTGGCCTACATACATCATTTAGCTTTTATGCACAGGAAGTATAGCTGTGATACTATTCAATTATCTTTCATAAACTTTTATAACACTTGTTCTGAAGCAAAGCCATTCTTCATCCTAATTCAGAACTGAAACATTTTCCAATGGTGGGAAGAGGGGCCTCCACGTGGGTCAGAGATTGATAGAGGTTCATGATTGGTATTACTTTACCTGCATACAGCGTGAGTCCTCTTCCTTTTTGTAAGAGAAAATATGACAGTGTCAGTTATATTTCCACCTGAGGAGTAAGAAGCAGTTGCCTTTTCAGGGATGGATAGGACAAAGGACTTCCATCTCTCCAATGGCAGCCAGCGTGGTGAAGCACAGAGAGGGGCAAACTGTATGGATCAAATCCCAGCTTTGCCTCTTATAAGTGTATCTGAGTTCCCTCATTTGTAAAATGGAGTTTAACGGCAGCACCTTCCTCATGATGCTGTTATCGAGATCAAATGAACTGATATGTAAATGAAACACTTAGAACAGGGTCTGATGCGCAGTAAGTAATGAATGATTTTTATTGTTAGTTTCAAAATGAGCTTTGCTTGTCCAGCTTTTGCCATGTTCCAAACACTATAGAAGCACTTGATAAACACGATCTAATCTATCCACACAATCACCCTGGGAGATAGGTAAAATGTCTTTCACCATTTTTACTGAAGAGAAAACTAAAACTCAGAAATAGAAAGGGGCGCAAAGTCCAACAGCTGGTAGCTGTGGGAGCCAGAAATCCGGCAGAGTGGCTGCTGTATATGAGGAGTATTTGACAAAGGTGAATTCGTAGAGTCTGACATGAGATCCAAGGGACTGGCTTGCTCTGGGCCAGTGGGGTCTGCCACCTTTAGTCTAGAAGTGCCCTGGCTCCTAGTAGCTCCTGAATCATCATCCGTAAGAGGGCACATCTTCTGGGAAAGCAGCTTCTGGGATTATTAAAAGTACCGTATCAGCATGATATTTTGTAGGTCACCGTTTTTAGAGTGGTTGTACTCATGCTTCTGTCATAAGAGGAATCAAATATTAAAACCTTCATCCAAAGTTGAGAGCCAGCATTATTTGGTCTGTATTTCTCATAGGGGCTGTTGATAATTAGATGAATAATCTGAAAAAAAAAAATTAGCCGTACATCGTAACAATGGGTTGAAATTGGTTATATGCCACTTACCGGTTTACTGAAAGTTTTTGACTATTCCATTGGTTGGCCAACTATGGCCATGGGCTAAACCCAGGTCGATTGCTTGTTTTTCTAAATGAAGTTCACAACCATGCCTGTTTATCCATGTGTTCATGGCTGCTCTGGCATTACAGCAGCAGACTTGAATAGTTATGACAGAGACTGTGGAGCCCATAAAGGCTAACATACTTACTGTCTGGCTCCTTATAGTAGGTTTGCTGGCCCTTGAACTATTCCTGTTTAAAAGTTTATTTATGAAGCACCTGGGTGGCTCTGTCGGTTAGGTATCTAACTTCGGCTCAGGTCATAGTCTCACCGTTCGTGAGTTTGAGCCTTGCATTGGGCTCACTGCTGTCAGTACAGAGCCTGCTTGGGATCTTCTGGCCCCCTCTTTCTGCCCCTCCTCTGCATGTGTCCTCTCTCTTTCTCAAAAATAGACATTTGAAAAATAAATGAATAAATAGAAATAAAAGTTTATTTGTGAAAATGTTATATACTTAGTATGGTACATGAAAGGTGCTCAAGAAATAAATTATAAATATTAAATAGTACAAAAACAAGAATCACCACAAACAAGAAAGTTCAAGGTTATCACAGGCAACCTAAATTAGCAGCTAATGGAGCCCCTGACATCATCTTGACTCTATATCCCCCAAAGAAAATTCTTTACTCATTATATGGGAGAATCCTTGATTTTGATGGGCTCTAAAAATACAAATCTTAGGGCACCTGGGTGGCTCAGTCAGTTGAGCTTCCAACTTTGGTGCAGGTCATGATCTCACGGTTCGTGGGTTTGAGTCCTGGGTTGGGTTCTGTGCTGACAGCTCAGAGCTTGGAGCCTGCTTTGGATTCTGTGTCTGGCTCTCTGCTCCTTCCTCATTCTTTCTCTGTCTCTCAAAATGATAAATAAATGTTAACAATTTTTTAAAATTTAAAAATACAAATCTAAAATGTAGAGTGACATTCGGAGAAATAGTTTTCTGCAGCTTCATAAGAGAAGTCACAGGACTGAATGTGACAGCAGAGAGATAAGACAGCACAAGAATGACTGTCAAAGTGGATTTGTATCTTTTGAAGGCAAACCCCACTCTGGTATATATTAATGCAGTATCAGTCAGCATCAGTAATGGGAAGTGACCTCAGCATAAATCATATCAAGTTAGCATCTCTTTAGTCATTAACATTCCCTAAGTTCTTCATAACATTATGTCCAACAATTGTTTATTTCTACAGAATAACAGATTGTTCCCCAGAAAATGTTCTTTACCATAATTCCAGTTTAATCTGTTGTGCCCCTTTCGAGACTGAATCTTTACACACTGACTTTAATTTTTAACTTTAAGCACTTTTTTTTTAATGTCAAACCTTGATTTGGGGGCCTCAAGATAAAAATATGCAGTGCACATGACTCCTGCCAGCAAGATCTTACGTATCAGAAAAGGACTCAGACCTAAAATAACAATGACATTTGTGATTAGGGCTGGACGTACCAAACAACCCTGTGAAACTCCGTGAAAGAATCAAAACGTAGAACAGCGTTAGTTAATTGTTTATTCATTCATTCATTTCTTGAATATTTATGGCACCTACTAAATTTTTTTAATGTTTATTTAAAATTTTGAGAGAGAGAGAGAGAGAAAGAGTGTGAGCAGAGGAGGGGCAGAGAGAAAAAGGGAGACAGAGAATCCAAAGCAGGCTCCAGGCTCTGAGCTGTCACCACAGAGCCCGATGTAGGGCTTGAACTCACAGACCACAAGATTGTGACCTGAGCTCAAGTCAGACACTTAACCAACCTAGCCACCCAGATTTCACGTTGCTGCCTCCAAGAAGGAGGGGCAGGGATCCTGAAGGAGCTATCATTCTAAGGATGAAAAAGAGACAAGAAACAAGTAAACAAACGAAGCAACAGGATCCTGTCAGAATGGGACAGGTAGTGCACATGAACTAAACAGAGAGAGAGGCGAGAAAGCAACCTAGGGAAAGGTTAGTACCTCCTACACTCTCCAGAAAGTTAATTTTCTTTTCTCTGGATCTCTTTATCTCTATCTATAAAATGAAAACAGAATACCTACTTCATAAACACTGCAAAGATTATATAATTCAATAAAGTCCCTGGTGTTATGTTTAAGATCTATTGAGTACAGTAAGGAATTATTATTATTGTTGTTGTTGTTATCAGAGGCTTCTTTGCCACTTAGTTAAATCCTCCACATTTTCCTAGAGATAGTTAAAATTGTCTGTTGTTTACTGAAGACTATCCTCTCTGCAGGTACTTTCCTTAAATTATTTCGTGTATTCTTTACACTTGCTCCTATTTCACGGATGAGTACACTGAGGCTTACAGGCATGAGATATGTTGCCCAATTTTATATAGCTAGAAAGAGGCAGAACTAGAATTAGAATCCAGCCTGTTCCCTCAACTACTGTACTAATACAATCTGGACAAGCCCATTGACAAGAAATGAATGATTTGATAATCTGTAGAAAAAGCTTGGGTGTCATAGCTTAGGACCAGCCTGCTGTGGTTTGCATCATACGCCTTGTAGACAGACTCATGTAGGTTTTAAATCAAAACAGTAAAAGCAGATAAATGCAAAGTAGCTCCACTCAACCCGTTAGGCTAACAAGGAGTGATAAAGCTAGCACCTCTCACCAAGGATGCACATTTCAAGACAGGAAAAGGAATATAACAGCACCTCATAGTAGAAGGGTCTAGTATATGCTTCAATGTGTTTTCACATGTGCCTTGCAATTAATCTGTGAACATACTATTTTCATATATAAACTGCAGGCATCAAGGCTCAGCAAGCTTTGAGTGGCAACGACTGGTAAAACTGGCATTTCAAACCACATCTTCTGATTCTGAGTCCCATGTTTAGCCCATCAGAGACCTAAAAATCAGGAAAGGGTGCTAAATTTATGACTTGCTGAAGAAAAGAAATATATTTTCCCCATTTGGCTGTTTCTGTGAGTTCTTTTGGGGCTGCGAGAACATTAGCTCCGTAATTCCAGACAGGCCCAATCATGCCCCAGGCGGTCTCCCCCGGCAGAGACAGGTAGAGAAGAATGTGGTTGCCTTCCAGGTGCTCTCAGCCCCTAGATGAGGTACTGTGTCCAAGATCTTTAGGTGTGAGACAACTAAATGCCCACTAAAACTCTGGCAGCCCTGAGAGCTTTACTTCTATTTAGAGATTACTTCTCTCCCCTCCTCCATCATTCACATTTTAGATTTTAAAATATTCTCATTGATTTTCCATCCACTGCTGGGTGAGCTGGGCGATTGTGTGTGTCTATCACCATCTATGCTGTCAACCCTCACCAGGCTGCATAGCCAGGGAAGCACAGGGGAGAGATGAGATTGGGAAAGATCTCCCTCAGAAAAGATCAATACCCTGTAGAAGCATTAAAACTGGCAACTGGACTCCCAGCTTAGAGCCAGTCAAGATGCCTCATTCAGAATTCCCAAGGTCTGGTTCCAAAGAGAAAAATGACCTGGAGAACTAAACACATCGTTGATAGCAAAAGTAAGAAAACCAAAGCCAGGCAGTAGGGCAGGCTTTTCCACATGCTTAGCCATCCACCAATTATTTACCTGGGAGTTCAAGAATGTTTAGAAAAAGCTAAATAGCTCACTCAACCCACAGCAGATACACTGTAACATTGCTCCAGTATGGCTCATACTGAAAGAATTTGGAATGACATTTTATTTTCTAAATTGAGGTTTTATTATAATTTGAATCCCAGTTCCGCTGGCTGAGTTTTCCCCTTCCCAGCATGTTTCCAAACATCAGTATCTTGTGAACAAGGAAACATACAAGCAACAGGAGGGGAGCCAGCCTTTCATCACTTCCAATTATCAGACTGTAACCAATCCTGAAACCTCCACACTATACTAGTTACTAGTGTTGCAGGAAGTTTTACAGCAAATCCTCAATCTAGCTACAAACTAGCCCTGAGCTGTTTTCCACTGTTAGCGGAAGAGCCCCTAATATGGAAGCATTCAAAAAAACATGCTCCCTTAGAACTTAGTGGTACAGAGGGAATAGAATCTCTGTTAGGGGCTGAGGCATAAACCCTTGGATGGAGCTAGGAATTCATTTTTCATTCTCCCCCCTCCACTCTCTTACAGCCTTCACCACTTCCCAATTTTCAACACAGGTTTTGTTTTACGGTTTTGCAAACCTTAAAATTTTTTTCCCTCAAATTCAAGGTATTATAGTAAAGAGAATAAGGAGACTTGCAGTGAAATACACATGGCCTTCAAGTGTGGCTTTCATTCATCAGCATATGACTCTCTAAGCAACAGTCTTATCCAGTAAAATACAGACAAAGTAGGGCTGTTAAGAAGAAAATGCCAAACACACTGCCCAACATAGGGTAGGCATTACATGTACCTGGATGCTCCTACTCCCTTTTTGACCACTAATTCCTATTGCTAGATTAGAATGCCTCCTACTTCTGGGGCGCCTGGGTGGCTCAGTTTAAGTGTCCAACTTCAACTCAGATAATGACCTCACACTTTGTGAGTTCAGGCCCTGTGTCAGGCTCTATACTGAGAGCTCAGAGCCTGGAGTCTGCTTTGGATTCTGTGTCTCCCTCTCTCTCTCTCTCTGCTTCTTCTCTGCTCATGCTCTTTCTCTCTATCTCAAAAATAAACTTAAAATAATTTTTTTAAAGAATGCCTTCCACTTTCATCCTGTTTCCCTCACTCTAGACTGAAACATGTTAAGAAATACTGCACAGTGCTCCTCCTAGCAGAGTTTCTCAGAGAACAAGGCTTACAGGGGCACCTGAGTGGCTCAGTCCGTTAAGTGTCCAACTTCAGCTCCTGTCATGATCTCACGGTTCGTGGGTTCGAGCCCCACATTGGGCTCTGTGCTGACAACTAGCTCAGAGCCTGGAGCCTGTTTCGGATTCTGTTATCTCCCTCTCTCCCTAAACCTCCCCTGCTCATGCTGTCTCTCTCTCAGAAATAAATAAAAAAACATATAAAAAAAAAAGAAGAAAGAAAGAAAAGAAAACGAGGCTTACAGCTACTTCCTGAGAGGTTTTGGTATAATTTTGCTCTGAATTGAGTTCCACTAACTGGAACAGGTCAGTGCTCCAGTACTTTTTTGCACTCTTCGCGTGTCTCTACCTCTCTCCAACTTTGCTCATGAAGAAAAGTACAGGCTTTGAGGGTTCATCCCACATCAGACTTGGGTGCAGAACTCTCTCTGTCTCCCATCAGAAGTGCTCTCACACTTGGTATTTGGTGATCCTTTGTAAATTTCCTGGAGCACTGGGAGTGTCACAGAGGAAGAGTCACATGATGTTCTACATGGAAGTATGTCCTTCTATAACTCCACCCCTCAGCCGTGCTCACATATCTTACCAAGGGTGGTGCCAGTTCATGACCACACTGGCCCATGCAGCCCCCCTGGGGGTATACAGCCCAATTTCCTGTCTCCACAAATAGCTTACTCAGAAAACAGCTCTGCTTGACAAGTCCATTTTCTCAGCACCTATCTATACAGTGTGGAGGAAAATTTTCTTTCGATTTCACCAGACACCACACTTACAAATTTATACTTAAAAATCTTGTGTCCCTATTTATTTCCTTAATCCCTACTTCTCCCTTAATCTCTGTGTCTCCCTCAATGAAGCAGGGTGATTGTCAAAAAGACCACCACGTGCCAAATAGAAGCCAGGCGAGATTTTATTTACGGCCGGGCCAAACCTGATCTCCTGATCTCACGGAGAAATGCAGAGAATGGCCCTGAACAAAGGTGGCAGTGAGCTTATACGGATTCAGCAAAGTAGAATATGTCATTATTTAGTTAACCAATTACATTCTACAGCACACCATGGTAACCAACTGCATTGTGACACTCAGGTGTTAGTTTTGGCAGAGACCTATTAATTTTAGGTTCTTTGTCTTGAAATGACCAACCATAGTTAGACATTTGAGAAGCTGTGGGGTAGTGTGACAGACCACCAGGGTAGAATGGTGATGTGGTGTTCTGTAACCTTGCATACAGGGTGTGGGTGTGGTCAGCCAGAACAGAGAAGTACAAGCTTGCTAAGCGGATTTGCAAAAGCAGAAATAGTATGTTAGTATTTAACCGTGCTTGAGGTTAACCTACAACACTCAAGCATCACGAAATGCAATCAAAATTTCTCTACTGTGAATCTCTGCTAATATTTTCATGGACATTCTTAATCAGAATAGAGCGCAGAAAATACTCTGTAATTCTAGCTGGAGTGACTCTTCTTAATGGAACATTTAGATATAGTACTTGACAGGTGAAATAAAGAACCCATGCAGTAGCATGACTGGGTGGCTTCTTGCCAAGAAATCTGTTCAGTAATCCACAAGGCAGGATTTGACAGTCCATGGTCTCTCCACCATGAATCATTACTTAGACCTTATTCACTTTTATTGTGCTTTGAATGACTTTTAGTTGATTCCGAGCCCTTTGGTGGCCCCATCATTTAATGTTTAAACCCCACCAATGATCTCACTCCTTAGTATGAAGCACCTCACATTGATTATAACTGTCTTTTAAAAACTGTATTTCCAGGCTCCAAGTCAAAATGAAGCAGAACTCTCGGGAAGAGGAAAATCCCAGAGCTCCCAATCAGTGTAGAAGCCTACCTAAATTCAGATTTATATCATTGTCTCCTCAAGTGTATTCTTCAACTGGCTCAATTAATGTAACAAAATGCAAGGGGTCATTGATTACTTTGCTGAAGGCTATCTGAGAGCAAAATATTCCCAGTAACAGAACACTTTGTTAAAATGTAGCAGTGCAGGAGAACATGGACAGGATCCAAACACAGAACGTATTGTTGCTCATCAAAGAATGGCATTAGAATATTAAAGCTAACTGTTTTATATTCATTAACCAAGAAAATGTGTCCAGCAGGAAGTTCGCTTTTTGAAATTGGGAATATTCCAGCCAGAAGTACAAGAACTAAAGCACTTTGCTAATTTAAGGAGTCCTAAACCCACACATGCCTTCTCAGTTATATTTTAACACTTGTGAAAAATAAATATTAAAAAAAAGAAAAATACTCAGTAATGATTCACCTGTACTTTGAGCACTCATTATATGGCAAGCATATTTACTAAGGACTTCTTCCAACCTTTTGTGTATTAGAGATCCAATAAAAGTTTGTTGTTGATATACTTTGGTCATAAGCCAAAAACAGAACTTTGGTGTTATAGAATGTGGGATCCAAAACAAAGAGCCTATGATTCACAAATTAAAGTTACGTGCGATGACATTCTTGAAGATCATTCATTATAAAAGTGGTAAATAGTCTTCAAATACAAGTTACTGATATGGTTGTCATCTCTTGTTACATGGCTTTGTTTTAAGAAAGTTTTTAGTTTATTTAAAGTTTTAGTTTTAAGAAAGTTTTCCAGTATTTAAGCTTGCCCTGAAATCTTTATATTCTGGCACTGAATTTCAGCCAAACGTTTGAATAGAGCTTGGTACCTGTTTTTAAATAATTTTTGGCTCAGCATTCCTTTCAAAATTTTAGTCTTTAAATTGACAGTACTCCTTAAAAATAATAATGATAATGATAATAAGAATACATACATACATACTTTGACAGTCCTCCTTAAATATGATTCAGTTATTTGCTTTCTTCTTAAAGTGATGTCCCAATACATCTCTATAACTCAATTTCCTCAATATTTCACTTTTAATAAGGTTTAAAGAAAAAAAATTTTAATGTTTATATATTTTTAAGAAAGAGAAAGCACAAGCAGGAGAGGGACAGAGGGAGATGGTGACACAGGGCCCAAAGAAGGCTCTGTGCTGACAGCAGTAAGCCTGATGTGGGGCCCGAGCTCACAAACCACAAGATCATGACCTGAGCCAAAGTTGGATGCCCAAATGACTGAGCCACCCAGGCACCCTACTTATAATAAATTTTAAAAGGGAAAATAATAAAAGGTTAGGAAGCCAGGGTTCTGGGTCTAAAGATGCACCATGTTCTTAATTAACTACAGGAAATTAAAATGAATTCTAGTAAGTTCCTGAACATTTCAGGAAACTTCAGAGATTCCTCTCTGTTAATGCAGCAATTAAGATGATGACTGACAATCACTGTTATTAGGAATTGAATTTTTTCCTATGGTTTATCAGCACCTTGAGGGACACATATGCTCTGGGGACTATTTCCCTTTGCCTGGCCTTACAACCCCCAAATAACAAAATCCAATTATGTGAAAATGAGCACAAACATGTCTGCTTAGTGTGTTATCATGAGTAACATATAAGTTAGATTTTCTTAGAATGTTGAAGAGACTTTTGAGATAAATATAAATTCTACATTTACTGGCTCTGGAAAATGAGGGTCAGACATAAGTCATGTGATCTCCCCAATCTCCTCAGTGTCAAAGATGGATTGTGAAACCAAGATGCTGCACTGCAACCCTAACTTTCTTCTGTGCTCACTCCACTTTGCCACACACTAACATATGGAAGGAGTATGCCACCACCTTTCTCTCCCAAGGAAGAATGTCTAGATAGTAGCAAGACCCATGAACATGCACGGAATTTTTCTGAATCATGCATAAAAATCAAAAGTCAGAATTTTTTCTGAATCAATACAAGAATTCCAACCAAATCTTCCAGAGAACTGAGGTATCAATTAACTCCCTATGACTTCCTGGGCAGACTAATAAACTAATCTCTGATAATCAAAATGTCCCCAAATCCCATGTAACCAGATCCTCACAAATGACATGCTACTAATTGGACTATGACCTGTGAAATAGAAATTTCTGTTTTATTTTATTTTTTATTCCATTTTATTACTTTTACATTTACATTTTTATTATTTGGTTTTTTTCCTAGGAAATAGTTTGGTGTGAGGGATCCTTATCTGCCTTGTTATGACAGCTGTCTTCTCCCTAATCAGTACTTTCTAAATGTAGCGCTCCAATTTTGGGCAAAAAACAAACACATAATCCCAGGGCTACCAATGATTCCTGCCAATAATATTGTGTTTTCCAAATATTTCATAAACATTATTGACAACAATAGAAGTCTTCAACTCACTATATATGTTGATTTTTGTAATTATCTAGAAAGAAAACTAGCCATAGCATCCAAAAACCAATAACTAGCTTGGCTGTTGATGCATATACATGAGTTGTATGACTGTATTTCTCTGCTTCTCTAAGCTGTTTCCATCCCTCTTCAGTGAAATGCGAACAATACCACGTGGCTGTCCTACAGATATTATACGGAAAAAGCAAAATGGCTTGATGACAAAAAAGTACTTCATTAATTCCAAGGAAGTAAACAATTAGCTGCTATTAGGATTCTATTCAGGATTGGGGTATTGACATAAAAGTGATAGTTTCTCCGGCATTATCTTGATCTCTTAGATCAAGTGTAGCGGGAAAAAAGGGAAGATATTGAAAAAGTGTTTTCGTGTATCCGTCTGAGAAAAGACCAACCTCACCACTTGTGCACCCTCTACTCTTCCCTATTCAAGAACACAGCTCCCCAATCGTCTTCTTTCTCACTCTCCTGGATCACAAAATGTCCCCTCTCTATGGGATTCCTCCTTAAGTAAACAAAGATATAATATCTTCCATTTTTGAAAAAAATCAATTGACTCTGCATCCTGCTTTGGCAACTCTTCTATATTACCAGTCCCCTTTCCAGCAACAGTCTCAAAAAATATTCTTGTAGTCACTGTCACATCTTCCACCATCTCTTGAACCTACTCCAAACAGGCTAGCCTGATAAATGAAAGTTTTTATAAGTATAAATAAATAATAAATTTCTCCAAAATAATCCATTTTCTCTCACTCATGTTTTTCTGTCTTGCTGTTCTCCAGTTTTCAAGAGCAGCCTAAAACTCTGTCCCAACTGTTTTAGATCTGTCTTTATTCTGTATCCTTTTTGAGTCCTGATATATCTATAAAGTCAATTCGTGTTTTTTGCCAGGTATTACATAAAAAATTATCTCTCAGAATTGTTCTAATGATGAAATGTTTAATATTCTTGAGTGCTTTATAATTTAAAATGTAATATACAACCCAGCAGCTCCATTCCCAGGTATATACCCTCCCCCAAAATAAAAACAGATATCCACATTAAGAGTTTGTATACAGGTGTTCATAGCAATATTATTTGTTACAGGAAAAAGTGCAAACCACCCACAGGAACAGATGAATAAAATGTAGCATATACATAGGGTGAAATATTATTCATCAATAAAAAGAAATGAAGCCCTAATATATGCCCCAGTGTGGATAAACCTTAAATTATTATGCCAAGTGAAAGAAGCCATTCATACTGCAAAGGACTAATTCCATTCATACGAGATGTTCAGAATAGGCAAATCTATGGGAACATAAATAAATTAGTGGCTGCTTAGGGCTGGAGAATGTGGGAGTGACTTATAATGGGTGTCGGGGTTCTTAGGTTGTGGTAATGGTTGTACAACTCCATGAATATACTGAAAACTTGAATTATACACTTTAAGCATGGGTGAATTTAATTATTTGTAAATTACATCTCAATAAAACAATATGTGAGGTCAACATTAGTCATAAGTCAAGCTGATAGCATGCACCCTTGACGGATTGTGTTGAGAATGACAGTTCACCTCCGTGGCCCTCCTCCTCCAAGACCATACTTTCATTCCAAGCATGAGAAAAATATCAGCAAAATTCAAATAGACAGATATTCTATAAAATGCCTAATGGTAGTCCTCAAAAGTAAGGAAAGTTAGAGAAATTGTCACTGCCCAAAGGTACCTAAGGAGATTGATGATTAATACGTGGTATCCTGGACAGGATCCTAGAACAGAAAAAATACACCAAGAAAAACTAATGAAATTTGAATAAGGTATGAGGTTAACTAACTCCACAGAAAAATTATCAATATTGGTTTGTTAATTGTGACAGATGCACCACATTAATATAAGGTGTTAATAATTAGAGGAGCTTTGGTGTAAAGTATACGGAAACTCTGTATTATCTTTGCAACTTTCCCATATATAAATCTAACACTTTTTAAAAACAAATATACAAACATTAGTTAATAGTTTTAGAACTTGTAATAAAAGTCATAGTACTAGTAACATGGATAGTGGTTAGTAATACAAGGATCCTTAACAGGCTGAAATAGAGAGCCTAAAAAGCCTAGTTTTTCACATGCAGCACATATATGCAGAGTTGAACTAGCATTTCCTGAAGGAACCATAATTATATGTAATTACATCTTTTAATAGTCAGAAGTTAGAAATCTGTCCATTTCCCATTAAAAAAAGAAAAAGAAAGAAAGAAAAGAAATCTCTAGTAGAGTCTTTATCTGGAGGTTTTATAATGATTACAAAAGGATGTATCCAAACTCTTTTATGAAAACTGTATGCCACTGTTCCACATAATTACAGTGAAGAGTAAAGTATATATAGAGGGGCTTGATTTATTTTTAAAATTTTTTAATGTTTATTTATTTGAGAGAGAGAGAGAGAGACAGAAGAAGCGAGCCAGAGAGGGGCAGAGAGAGAGGGAGACATAGAATCTGAAGCACGCTCCAGGTTCTGAGCTGTCAGCACAGAGTTGTGAGATCATGACCTGAGCCAAAGTCAGATGTTTAACTGATTAAGCCACTCAGGTGCCCCTAGTGGGACTTGATTTAAAATTTTCAAGCTGATCCTCACAAGAAAGATATCCCATCACCGTGGTTGCCAAAGACAGAGGCCCTTGCTTAGTTCCTCCCATTCCCACCCTGCTCTTCTCCTCAACCATCTCCATATGCAGTCCCTCTCTAAACACCAAGTTTAAAAAAATTTTTTTTTAATGTTTTATTTATTTCTGAGAGAGAGAGGCAGCATGAGCAGGGGCGGGTCAGAGAGAGAGGGAGACATAATCTGAAACATCTCTAGCCTCTGAGCTGGCAGTCAGCACAGAGCCCGATGTGGGGCTCTAACCCACGAGCCGTGAGATCATGACCTGAGCCAAAATCGGGTGCTTAACCAACTGAGCCACCCAGGCGCCCCTAAAATCTATGTTTTAACCAATTCATTTTTACAACCTCCTTTTCTTGCCCTCAGTACACAGTGCAAAAATGGCCACCTACCTCCTCATTGGCTAATGAGGCTTTTCAGAACTCACCACTGTATCTCCTTTGGCAGCTGCATCTCTCCTTCTGTTCTAGCCATGGAAGGCCACACACCCACAGCGTGACCTCACTTCATCAGAGAAAAGTGACGGCTTTTGTACTGTAATAAAAATAATGGCTTTTTGTAAATCTTCCTAGAGGAAGAGAGAAGGCTCCACTTAGTCACACGATCTGCAATTGGGACTTGCATACTAAATCACTTCTGGCCCCTGTGATATGCCCACTCTCTCATGCCTCCAGATTGCCATACACTTCCAGTGTCTTCAGGAAAAACACTCTTCCTTCCTCTCTTTACCTCCAGATTTTGGCTTAGATGTCGCTGAGACCAGAAATCCCTCACAAACCACCCTTCAACCTCAATTCCAGATCAGGTGCGCTCATGGAACCAAAACTTTTCTCTGTCTTAGGATTTATCACAATGTATTTTAACTGCCCATCAGATTATAAGGTACATGAAGCCATTGTCAATGTCTCTGTGGATCACTGTCAAATCCTCAAGAGCCAGGGACTGGCACACAATAGGGATGCAAATAAATCTTCTAAATGAAAGGATAAATTCCTTCCCAATCAAAAATACATTGTGAAATTGTTTTCCATGAAGATTATGTCATACTGTTTCTCAGGACCTTCACATTCTGGTGCAGAGGCTTGTAAAGAAGCATCTTTACATATCCCATACATTGCCCTAGCAAAAACGTCAATGTTTAACAACAATGGCCCAGATATTTTTAAATTTGCATCTTTGTCACTTTATTGGGATAAGGAATGGCAACAGAAATAAAACTTCAACAACCACAGTGAAATTAATTGAGTATGAAAGACAAACACTAGGACATATTTTCCTAGGTGTTTGCTTCTATATTGAATAAGAGATGTTAAAATCCAAGCTATGGCTACTCTAAAAACTTATGAATATTTTATAGAGTGATGAAATCAATCAAAGATACTGGGAATTAATTAAAAATAATTACAAGTGGAATTAAATGTATTCCTTATTATCCCACTGAAGATGTATTTTCTACTTCATCAATTTTAGAAACATATTTCACTCCACCCTTCCTTAAATTTTTAAAAATATATTTATTTCAACAAGAAGCTGAAATGTATTTAGGACTCATTAATTAACAAATTTCCACTTAAAACAGATTTTTTAATATTATAAGGTCAAATGTTTGCAAAATTCCTCTAACAATATGTTGGAAAATTAAAATCCAGAAAAGGATCATGGCTGTATTTTGGTCGTTTTTTTTTTTAACTTTTTTAAATGTTTTATTTATTTTGAGAGAGAGAGATAGAAAGAGGGAGGGAGATACAGAATCTGAAGCAGGCTTCAGGCTCTGAGCTAGCTGTAAGCACAGAGCCCAACGCGGGGCTCAAACCCACGAACTGTGAGATTATGACCTGAGCCGAAGTCTGATGTTTAACAGACTGAGCCACTCAGGCGCCCCATCATGGCTGTATTTTAAAATAATTCTTTCCATGCCTGAGTTTGTTCGACATTTACTGGGGATTATCTTATGTCCCACACTGTACTGAATTCCTGAGGAAAAAGAAATTAGTAAATTTATCCATGCCCTGAAGAAGATTGCCATATATTGGAGAACTGGACAGATACAGCTCATTGCAATAAAAAGTTTTGGTAGTGATATTAAAGTTTGCCTGGGGAGCTGTGGAAGCACATGACAGAGATATTGCCTTGAAACATGTTGCTTTTCTTAACAACAGTGCTCCCTCAGTGACATTAAGTGAAAACACGTAGGTAGATATTAAATGTGAGTTCAATGTTTCACCTGACACGTGTAGACAAAAATGCAAAAGTAGATGAAATTCAACCTTTAAGTTTAGAAATTTAGCAGCAATAAGTATGTGGGATTTATACTTAGAGGAAGTTAGAGGTTTAAGTGACCAGGATGGGGATAACACAGTAGAAACCGTGTTGTTGGAAATACAAAAGACTTTCACAAAGAGAAAGAACAAAGTATAAAGGAAGGAGTGTGGGCTTATGTAGACTTAGGTTGAATCACAGCTTGTCACTCACTATTCATGTGTCTTAGACAAATCACATATATTCTCTAAACCCCAATTTCCCATTATACAAAATGGAGCTGACACTAGCTTACACATGGGGTTATAATAAGCATTAAATAAGATAATGTTTACATATCTTTATGATGAGCAATCATAAAGGACTCAGATGTGATGGTAGCAATCTCATCATGCAGGAAGCATAAATTCAAATATTGGATGTTTAGTCCTTGGCAAGAGGTGGGAAGATGTTGGCGAGTGTGAAGCAGTGGCCTGATGTCGGAGGACCTGGTGTACTAGAGAGGAGACAAAGGCAGAGATGGGAGTGGTGAAGATGATGATAAAGATAATTACTATAGCTCCCTCCAGCGCTCACAATACTTATCACTGGATTGAGTGTTTGATTTCCTAGGACCAATTCAAGTATTTACTTGTAATTTTAAAACTCTTCTTAGAAAAACGTTGGGCTTCAGTTAACCTCTTGACTGAGTAAATTCTTCTTATCTCTGAAAGAAGTCAGAATCTATGGAATATTTGATTTGGTATCATATGAATCAAAGTGAAAATTACACCCTCTCACAGAACAACGTCTCTACCCGAAGTGAGCAAAATATTAAGTGTTAATTCTGTGCACTGAGTCTGAAGAGAATCTCAGGGATAATGAGTGATGCAGAAGAGGGGAGATGTGTGACACATTTTCAGAGGGCAGGGAGAGCTTCAAGAAAGTGATAAAATTGTCCTAGAAGGGAGGAAACAGGAACCTGAGAGGAGGTGGATAGCTCATAGATGTCACTACAAGGAAGTAGTAGGAGTTGTTCAAGATATAGTAATGGGTTAAAAATAAGAAAGACAAAAGCTATTTGTACCTATAGATGAAAAGTCTTAAACAGCAAATGATATTCGGAGAGCCAAGGAAAAAGACAGTCACTGTAGAGCCAGGAAGAATAACTGCAAGATGGTACCATTACTCCCACAACATAGGATGCAAGGGGAATTCCTCTCTGAGGCAGAAGAGATATGACCCCAGGATCAGAAGATTGAAAGTGCTAGTGATAAAAGGGAGGTATCCCAACTCAGGAGACCAAGACAGATTCTATTACCTGGATTAAGTAACAAGATTGGGAGATGAATTTATAGTAGTTACTGATGACAGAGTAGATGTGTAGATGCAGAATCTTTATGTCTACACTAAAGAACTTTAAAAATCCCTCTCTATAAATGAGATCCCCCTCGATGCCAGAACAAGATAGAGACTGCTGGTACTTCAGTAAAACAGCTGGGGAGTCTGGAGGGAAGAGGGAGGAAGAATCAGTTCCTTCCACTTTGGGTACTTTTCAAATCCAGGACATCTAGAAAGCCTGGGCCAAGGAAGCTGAAAATTCTCCAACTCTGTGAGGGACTTAAAAAAATAACTGAACATTTTATTTATTTATTTAAGATTTTTTTTTATTTTTAAGTAATCTCTACATCCAACATGGGGCTCAAATATACAACTTCAAAATCAAGAGTCACATACTTCACCAACTGAACCAGCTAGGCGCCCCGGAAAATTTATTTTTAAATGTGTAAAGAGTTGCTTTAGAAGAGAAGCAATTATCTTCCCCACCCAAACAACAACCACAGCTACAATGTTAATACACCCTTCACAAAACTGAAATATTGTGTCCTCTTTATACGTCACTCATCAAAGGATAACATTTTCATAGCGCTTTAGAGTTCCAAAGCCCTTACTTGACTCGTCCATTATTTTTTAATTTTATTTTCTCAATATCTCTATGATGTAAGTGAAGCACTAAGATCAAGCATATTTTCAGATGTGGAAATGGAAGTAGAGATGAATAATTTCATTAAGGTCTTAAAACCACCTAATGTAGACAAAACCAAATGACCTAACTCTGAAGTTCAGGGTCAGTCCCCAGCTTCTCACCGAGCATGAAGGTGAGTGAGAGAAGAATCTGCTAAACGATGCTCTTTGAGAATCTTGTCCCTCAGGAATCTTGGGTATCAGCCCATCCTATCTATTGTCCTAGCTGCTGTGTATTGCTGTTCTTAAGAGTGGGGTCAGCTCCATGTAAAATTTCAGAGTTTATTTTCTCTGTCCTGCATCTCCCTGTATGCTAAAGGAGAGCTGTGCAGTTGGGAAGGGCAAAACTTTGGATCTGGGATGACTTGGATTCTGATCCTGCCACTTCTGCCAAAGTACTCACCAGCACCTACATGTTAGTTTTCTAATTTGAAAAATGAGAGAGGCAATGCCTATTTTGGAAGCTTTTTGGCTTTTTTTTTCTAATGTGGGGTATTTTCTTTTGGTTTGGTTTTTTGTTTGATTGGGTTTTTTGTTTTTTTGCTTTTGTTTTTGTTTTGAGAGAGTGAGAGAAAGTGTGTGCATGAGTGAGCATGGGAGGAGAATCTTAGCAGATTCCATACCCAATGTGGAGCCCAACACAGGGCTCAATCCCATGACGATAAGGTCATGACCTGGGCTGCAATCAAGAGTCAGATGCTTAACCGACTATGCCACCCAGGTGCCCCGTGTTTTCAGCTTTTTAAATGTGATAACATATGCAAAGCAACTAGGCTAGTGTCTGGTACATAGTAGACATTCAATAACCACTGGCTTTTTTAAAAGACATTTTCTCCTTTTCAAACTATTATGTTCCTCTTTGGATTTAGGGGAGCAATACTGCTATAAGGTTTTGCAGACAAGCTATAAGGTTAAAATCATTTCTCAAGGCTATATATAAAGTAACGAGGAGATTAGACCCTAGGTCTCCCAACACTTGTCACAGACATTTTTCGTGGCCTGTGTCACATTCTATCAACTGGACTCTGATTGCCGCCATTGCTATAGTGGATGGTTCCTGTTTGCAGAGAACATCTTGTTTCAAGTATCCGCTGTCTCCTGTCTATCTTCTCTGCCTCAAGTTCTTTCTAAAGCCCCAGTGAGTTTCCAAGCAGGAGAAATCTGGATGTGTGGGCCACTTAAAGCCCCCAAGGGCACTCAACAAAGGGGAGATGGCAGCCAGTGGACAGATGCTGGGGCCTCTCTTTCCCTGGACAGATAATCCTGAAACGCACAGTGGGAGCCATCACAATAATATATGCCATCTTAGCTTTTCCTCTTCCATCCCACTCTTTTTACCTTGAATCTTACTTCCTAGGATGATCTCACAAATAAACCATCTGCATTTAAGTCCTTGTCCCAGACTACATCTTGGGAATTAAAGTGGGGGTTGGGAGCGGGGGGAGGGAGTTGTTTTATTTTCATTTGCTCTGTTCTTGTTTGTGTTCACAGTGCATTTCTCTTTATTTCTACATAGGTCACCAAGATGCTAGCGGTGGTTGTAATTCTCTTTGCCCTTTTATGGATGCCCTACAGGACTCTTGTCGTTGTCAACTCGTTTCTCTCCAGCCCTTTCCAAGAAAATTGGTTCTTGCTCTTTTGCAGAATCTGCATTTATCTCAACAGTGCCATCAACCCAGTGATTTACAATCTCATGTCCCAGAAATTCCGTGCAGCCTTCAGAAAGCTCTGCAACTGCAAACAGAAGCCAGTGGAGAAACCTGCTAACTACAGTGTGGCCCTAAATTATAGTGTCATCAAGGAGTCAGATCATTTCAGCACAGAGCTGGATGATATCACTGTCACTGACACTTACTTGTCTGCCACAAAAGTGTCTTTTGATGATACCTGCTTGGCTTCTGAAATAACCTTTAGCCAAAGCTGATTCATGAAAAAGAAGAAAATGGACCACAAAGCAAATGAGAATCTGTGCCATTATCAGCCCAAGAGGAAACAGCCAATACTTGCACATGAAGACAGAGCAGATAAAGTCTTTGCCAACACTGTAATAAATCCTGGCCCTAGATACTTTAACATATGAGAATGATTCATATTTTCCTCCTAGTATCACAAAAATATTTCACAAAAACTGAAGCATATTTGTGAAAGAGCCAAATGGTAGAAACTGAAAGTGAAGCTCTTTCCATTTAATTTGAGAAACTCACTATATTTCCTGGGGCTGTGAAGCTTAGATAAAGTCTAGACATTGATTTAACACTATTCATAATAAATGTAATTTCTCAAACTCCCCCAAATTACTTGCACATTTGGTAATTTGCAACATGTAAATGTTTAAATGTTTGCAGTTAGCATTTCATTTTAACAAAGCACAGTCCTATTTCATGCATATCTGAAACTACACTGGAAAATAGGAAAAGAAATATTTATTGAGTAAAAACGGGATTTCAAACCAATATGTTCACTATATGAAAAACAAAAACAAATGTCATAATGCTTATAAAGTTCTGAAATGATTTTTTTAAATTCAAGTACAGCTGGCACACAGTGTTACATTGGTTTCAGGTGTAGAACATAGTGATTTGACAGCTGTATACGTTGTGCTGTGCTCACCACAACCATAGCGACCATCTGTCAACGTACAATGCTATTACAATAGCATCAACTATCTTCCCTATGCTGCACCTTTCATCCCCTGGAGAATTCTTGTGTCTTATAAAGTAGATGTCATCATTCAACTTCAATAAACTTTAATAAACCTCAATATAGCCAGAGTCACAAGTTGAAAAGACATGTAGATTTGATTTTTAGATGAATCCAGCTCTGAACCAACTCTTTGAGCCTCCTAAATGATGGGTGAGACAGGAGAAATAGATTAAATAACTATGAAGATATGAACTAACATGTAAGTAATATTGAAATGTAGAGCCAAGGCAAGACCAAGTATTTAAAATAAGGTTTTACTCTTTCTCCAAAATTTTAAGGAAGAAAATCCTTTTTGAGCATCCTTGTGTATAAACTACTGAGCCATGTCGAGCGAATCCTTCTAGTGAATCTGGCTTAAGAAGTCTGAAACAGGGGCACCTGGGTGGCTTAGTCGGTTGAGCGTCCGACTTTCGCTTAGGTCATGATCTCGCGGTTCGTGGGTTCCAGCCCCGCGTCGGGCTCTGTGCTGACAGCCGGCTCAGAGCCTGGAGCCTGTTTCAGTCTGTGACTCCCTCTCTCTCTGACCCTTCCTGCTCACGCTGTGTCTCTCTCTCTCTCTCTCTCCTAGAAATAAAAAAAAAAATTAAAAAAAAAAAAGGAAGTCTGAAACATTCTCAAAAGCTTAGTTGCTATTATAAATCAGCCAGAGTCTGACTATTACACTTCCAGATGAAGACTCCCTGCAGAGCATTGTAGTTTATGGCTTTTAATGTGTCTGCCACTGCCCTTCCTGCCTGCCTGCTTGTCGTTTGTATTTTGGGGGATTTTGTTGTTGTTGTTGTTGTTGTTGTTGTTGTTGCCTTATGCTAGTGATATTTTGTTTATGCTAGTGATATTTTGTTTACAGATTCTAAGCCAAAGCAATGAAAAACTCTGTTGGCTTTACTTTCAATAGAGCTAAACTGATTTCATCTCATTATTAATATCTTTTTCTAAGTATGACTTAGACTTGCTCTTCTCTTCCTGTGATTATGAGAGAGGTGTGAATGTGAATCTGCCCAAGACATAGTGTCAAGGTCCTACTTTAATTCCTTCCAGATGACTCACGTACTAGTATTTGGCCAATCAGCATCTGCAAGTGTATCTCCTTGGTGACGGTTCAATAATAGTTCATTTTTAATGACAGGATCAAAAAGTACTGGGTGCCCTACACTGATATTTCCCCCGCTCCAGCCTATATCCCTATTTTGTGGATTTTTTTGAAACCTAACTGCTAGTGACAGTGACCCCTCCCCACCTTCTTTATGAAGAAGATGTCATTTCTCTGTTGGAAACTTCAGAGTCTACACGGAGACTCTGCCATCCAGAGCATCAGACCAGAATACGCTTTTGAGAAAACTGGCCTCATCTACTCCAGGAAGACATTCTTATCCTGTCACTGTATCCATAAACAAATGCAAGCAAATATTTCTAGGAAATACATTAGAAGTCCATCTGTATGATACCAAGAAATCTATTTGAACTGACTTTCCATCCTGGACTAAATATTAAGCTTGAAATCATATGACTAGAACCACCAGAGTGACCTAACCCCAAATCACATAGGCACGTGTGCAAATGCATATAAACACATACACACGTGTGCATAGATTGCTTAATAGAGGGCATTGGACTACCTTAGCTTTTTCATTAGAGAAAGGAACTGATCTCATTGAGCATCTACTGAGCATGTCTCAGGCTTGCTGGTAAGTACTTAAACCACATTATCTTCATCATGGTCTCACTACAGCTGTGATTTCTCTGATGATAAAACCAGGGATCAGGGATCGATACAGCTTCCCTAAATGGTGTAGATACTGAAGATAAAAAAAAATCTTTCTTTTTGTTTCTCTTTTTGTAAGCCAGCATGCTAGTGATAGCTTGTGAACTGATGGCCTAAATAGCTAACTATATGTTTATATACTTTGCTGAGTGGTAATAGGTGTTGAAAAAAAATTACATTTAGTTTTGCATGTTGTACACAGAACACAATATACTCTTCCCACTATTGGAAATTTAGTTTATGGGCTCAGTTTTTCCATTTCCACTTTTAAAGAGTTATTTGCTAATAACCTGTTAGTTTTTGACCACATGGGACATTCAAAAGAACATAGTTCAAAGTGTTTCAACTCAAAAGCAAATGCTGTTATGAAATTAAATGTTCCCATGCAATGTCCAATAGATAATTGGGTTTACACAGAAAAGATATGACTTTCTAAAGTATTCTTTATCACACTGTACTAAATAATAAAATATTTCCATTTCCATAAATCATCAAAACTTAATACACCACCAAATGAAAAATAAAGAACTTGAAAAAAATTGCTGATGGAGTAGAGCAATATTATTAAGGGCCTCCCTTAATAAAATCCCTTTTATTACTTCCAATTTCATTAATTGCTGAGTGTCTTTGGTTAGATCTTGCACCTGAGGTAATTAGGTAAAGGTCACAGATTACAAATAAAACAAGCAAATGTAAATTACCTCTCAAGACTTCTTCCATCTGTATTGTGAGTGTATTTCTAGAGCTTAACTCCAACACAGGTATTTTGAAGAGAAATGAGAAGACACCAAACTGTCATCACTCTTACATAGGCTAAGTGAATAAAACAATACACCTTGAAAATATTTCAAAACAAGTGGCTATTTTAAGCTAAATAACTAATAAAGCAAATGGAAAACAATAGCCATAAGGTTTAGTGTAACTGATTCTTAAACTTGAATTCTATCATTCTCAGAAAAATGTGTTGAAATACTAAGGACAATATGTCTTAGTAAAATTGAATCCAAACACTTTTGGTCTGCTCTTAAAGACTGAAGGAGTTCTATCTCTCTAAACTATGTTAAATCTATAAACTTTATAGAAGAGAGAGAATATTAACTTTTTGGAGGAAAAGCAGATTTTAAATGGTCTACCCATGATTCTGTGAATTCAGTGAATACTATATTTAACATTATTTTTGCCTCTCAACTACAACTCACAAAGGAGTTAGAATCTTCCTTCATGGAATAAGGAAATAAGATGTGAAAGAGAGAGAATCTAGAAACAACTAGTCAGCTCTAGGTTCAAGAAAAAATTTTTTTTCTCAAATGTTTGGAATCACTCATTTCTCTTAAAAGAAGCAAAGGATGAAAATTTCTTACAATTTATTTTTTGCTTATCTTTAGTTGTCCACAGCAAATAGTCATTAAAACCAAGATTTGGCTGAGGGAATGTAAGTGTTTAGAATAATACTCATGAAGAAGTCTACAGAGCTCTATAGTAACAAATACATTTTTCTCTCCTCCCTTCCCCTGCTCCTCCCTACCAAAATTTGTCCCTTCTAAAACATGACTTTCCTCTGATCAGGCAATTTCATCAGACTTTATTCAACTCTAAACCCTGACATAAATTATCTGAAGTGAAAGTGGAAATATTCTTTCAAATATATTTATATGTAAGAAAATATTTTGTTGTTCTGAACACTTTCATAAGATCATGTTTCAAGTGTGGAAAAACTGATGCTTCTAACATTTCTATTTATGTCCCCATTTTCATGGTGGGGCTCAGGTGTGGTGTTGAGCTGCTCAATGTGGTTTTTTTCCTCACAGAAGCAAGCCAAAGTTTGGCATTTCAGAGCTGTAGAGAGAAGCCAATAGAACACTCACTCCATATGTAGAAACTACTGCAGAAATTCGTTTAAGGCAACAAAAGTCTCTTCTTATTCTTAAGGATCTCACAATTCTGTGAAGAAATACAAAACCAATGTAATATCATCTCAAGATATAACTGTTAGCAATATTTTGAATATGAATTAGAGATGTCAGAAATGTTTTAAAGAGGCAATTATTAAGATACTTTATGTATTGTGACTCTATTTTATGAATTATATTTAGAATTACCAATTAATGTAAATGTTAATTTCATTGGTTACACAGGGGAAAAAAGGTCAGATAAGGCCCTGTAATATTTTTGTTTATATGTTTGGTCTATAAGAATAATCTCAATTCATTGAGCAGAAGATCTCACTTACAAAGTTGCACATTGGGGAATAGTTTTGTTTCTGAGATGATTAGCTATGCTGATATAAACTAAATCTTGATGGTTCGAATATTCAAATAATCTCTTTTGAAAAGAGTAGCTGTGAATATTTGTCTACAGTGTTGTTAGGCCTATTTACAGTCTTCTCCACCAAACACATTCATGAAAAATCCAATATGGGGAGATCGATTTATGTTCTAGAAATCAGGTCTGGAAAAATAAAGGGGCTCAGGGAAATGGTACAGCTGGACAGCATATTGTCAGAACTGTCAAATCTGGATCCAACAAGAAAACAAAAGACAGTTTTGTGGCCAATAAAGAGCAAATTCACATAATGATTGCCTGTATGATCTCATGGAGGAGTATCTGGGTCAAGTCCATACCACAGGCTCTCAACTGAATAATGAAAATGAGAGTACTTTGAAAATTATAAGAGAAGTATGGCCTAAGCAGTGGAGCTGGCTAGAGTGCCTGCAACTTCTTTGATCCCTGAAGCAACACTCATAAGTGATTATTTTGTTCCTCTCAGAAAAATAGACCTAACTTTTGTGTGTATGACTGTTCTTTGACTTGCAACAAAGAGACAGTATGAACTTTCTCAAGAATGTTATGGACTGATACTGATAAAGATGGAGACTTTCCAATAAAGAAAAACAGATACAACATGTCATTAGAATAAGAATCCACCTAAGCAGAGGTCTGAATTCAGAAGTCAAAAAGAACATTCTCTATATTCTTGGCATTAAATGCTCCAGTAAGAAGCCAAGCGTTTACTCCACAGCCAGGAATAATAAACCATTCCCACTTTGGTACATATAAGAATTACCTGGAGCATATCTTAAAATGTACTTTATTTGGCCCTGCCCCAATAAATTCTCACTTATTAGGTGATTTCAATGCCTGTAGTCCCCACCACAAATTGAAAACCACTGAGTCCTAGTCCCTCAGGTAGAGCCTTCAAGGCTCTTATTTATTGTGCAATTCTTAATAAGCAACTACATGGTAAATCTCTTGAGGGTAAGCCCATTTCATCTTTGTATTCCACAAGTTATTTAGACTTGGATGATGTCACACATGATATCTGTTAAATGGATAAACAAATCAATGAATCCCAAGCTAAGGAATATATTTTAAAATCTTCTGGTGATGCCGTTTTGCCTGTAGATCTATCCTCACAATAAGATAACTAGTTGTATTTGAGTTTTTTTGTTTGTATTTAAACAGTTTTCAGCTCAGTGAAAAGACACTGCATTAAGTGTACTAGATTGTGGTCAGAACAATCCCTTATATATGCATAATGCTTGAAATTTCAATAGCCCTTTCATCTCCTAATTTAATAATAAAAAATGAAGAAAACTAACACATTGTTTTTGCCTTCAGGAGACTATAATTTAGTGACAACATCTGAAGGGAGAAATACATAAGAAATATGGAATATGTAATTGGAAGCCAAGTTGTATGATTTCAGACTATAAATAATTGAATGCTTCAGAGGAAAAGGGGCCTCAGTGGGACCTGGGGTAATTAATGAGGACTTTGGAAAAAAGGTAGGACTTCTGTCAAGGATACATTTGATTTAGGACATTAAAGGAAAAACAATACATGTGGGAGAAATAAGATGAGTGGGGACAGGGAGACACAACAGATCTTAGAGAAGGCCTCTGGACATTAAGGATAGATATCTAAAGCATGTCCATTTCCTAAGGGATTAATTAAGGAAGACAGCTAGTCTTCTAATACTTGCCACCACCAAAAAAGCCCCAAGTAAATGGGTAAAAATGAATGAAGTCAACTTATTTTTTGGTGGGAAAATATTCACTCATATACTATGAATATGAATAAGAAGGGAAATAAAAGCTTCTAGGTCAGCCTGTTTGTTTTCTACACTTTGTGAATTTCACATAGTATCTATCAAAAATATACTACACTATTTGTCTTATAAGTGTTATGATTCTAAAAGTGTTCTTATAGTCTTGACAATCCAAGTGAAAAATATGTGTGTATACATATATATTGTTTCTATATTATATTGTCACAATAAATTTAAAAGTGTTTATACCTATGTATATTATTCAAGGGTCCTAACAACTCTGAACTTATCAAATTGTGATAAACATACAGATCAGAGCTAGCTCAGGGACCTAGGCCCTTCATGAACTTAAGCTTCAAGATTAAATATAAAATTGAAAAGCATGTAGTGCTTAGCTTTAGATTACTTCTGACAACATCATAGAGTTGCATGTTGCTTATGGTATGCTTCTGAATGTACTGGCTTTCTTCTATCAGTTTTAGAATGTTGTATGCTGACTCACTTCATCACCTGGGAATTAACTGCTGTGTCCTTGTGGGACAAAGATTCTTCTATAAGAAAGCGCAGTATTATGTGTGCTGCTGTGAGAAACTGTGTGTGTGTTCCAATATGTGTACTGTGAACAATAAAGAATCAAACGGAAACATCTGGCTCTTTAGCTTTCTTTTTTTCCTAATTATTTAATTTTTGCTATAACTTAACCCTAAACCACTTGCCTAGGAGACTTCATTTTAATTCAATAGCACTCAGCATGATCCACTGAGGGTTTATTTGTCTGTTTGTTTGTTTTGAGATGATTATAATGATTATAAGTAATACACAGACATTTCCCATTTAAATAATAAACTTGATGTGTGTTGGATGGAACAAGTATAACTACTTCATCAAATTCATGATGTCATTCATATTAATGAGCTCACTTAATGTTGATATAAGACAAAAACCACGAGGGTTAAATAAGCTGAAGTTTGAGCAACACTGTTTGAAGTAATTCTTTCAAATGTCTCTAACTGTCCCTTTTTAAACAATAGCAATGTAAATTCAAATGCTTGTATGTTATTGTAAAGCAGATAGCTCCATTACCTTTTAATTCCAAGTAATCTCCAATATACCTGAAATAGGGCAAAAATACACAGACTGTAAAGTTCAGCTCTGTGTGAAAGTGGGTTTAGTTAGTCCCTGAGGCCACCATTCTAGTAAACAGACTCCATTTGATAAAGTTCATTTTGGCATGTAAAAGTAAATCTCAAGCTTTGCTTGAATGACCTTACTCTTCCACACTTGAAGAACATGGGAAAAGAAAATAACAAATATACTTGAAGCTCTGTAGCATTCATTGAACAAAAGATGATTATTTGAGTCTCTTTATTCAAGAAAAAACAATCTTGCCACCATTAACACTACCTACCTTTCAAAGTATTTGTTCTTATATATGATGTATAGTACTTCCAGCCTATGTACATTTTTCTCATTCCCTCCAGGTCATTAGTATAGTGGGATTATAC
This sequence comes from Proteles cristata cristata, assembly GCA_017311185.1. Lineage (NCBI taxonomy): Eukaryota > Metazoa > Chordata > Mammalia > Carnivora > Hyaenidae > Proteles > Proteles cristata. The sequence goes on from JAESUZ010000812.1 coordinate 540,872, forward strand.
AAACTAGCATATTCCTCTTTCTCAGAACTCCTGAAAATGCTGTAAAAATCGATGAGGACATGTGTTTTCTCACTGTGGTCAGCAAAATGCAGTGACTAGCACAGCGCCTGGCATAAATATAATGAATGCTCCACAAATATCTATCAATGGATGTATATGAATATGTTTATTAAAGAACTAAATTTAATGAAAAGAATTTTATACCACAGATAATACCTATTAAGTTTATAGGTTGCATATACACGCTGAAAAGTCCTAGACCTCCTAAATCTCAGACACCATCCACTTATTGATATTAATCTTAAAACATGTTCAATTTCATGGTTAAACAGTTTCCTCTGATATGAAAATCCACTCAGTGCTCAATGTGTCTACCCCATCCACTCCACAAAACTGCCAGCTTTACTTCTAGATTTGTTATACAAGGTAAGATGATGTAGATGAATTTATGCACATAGATTTGCATGGTAGTTAGCAGCCACTTGTGGAGCCTTGTGCTCCATCTCCTCCTTAGCCCCCAATATTTCAGCACAGCTGTGGTGGACAGCTCCTCACATAAGGCTGCTCTCCCATCTCCAGCAAACCAAGGTGACTGCTTTTCTTTGTCACAGCCTTCTCCAAAGCTGCGGAAACTACTCAGCTTGAGCAGAGGTAGCCAAGGATTAAAAAGGAGTTAGTGCCTCTTCAGGGAGGGACAAGAAGTGATGAGGGGAAAGTGAGGGAACCAGTGAGAGAAAGGAAATGATGGATAAATGTTCCACCCTCTCTTCTGGTGGAATATTTCTGAGGCATCTTCAAAATGGTTCTTTAGGTCTTCAGCATGCTGGAGCCTCCATTCTCCATATTGGTAGCCAACTCAAAAGCATACCTTTCATTAACTTTTCTTCGTTCCTTGTCCCACTTTCCCAACTTTCTCACCTCTGCTTCCTGAATTTACCTCCAAATGATTCTACCCAGATCCTTATCTGATGCTTTGCTTTAGGTATCATTCAATGCTACAATTTTTTTTATTTTTATTTATTTCTAGGAGAGAGAGAGAGACAGCTTGAGCAGGGGAGGGTCAGAGAGAGAGGGAGTCACAGACTGAAACAGGCTCCAGGCTCTGAGCTGGCAGTCAGCATAGAGCCCGACGCGGGGCTCGAACCCACGAACCGCGAGATCATGACCTAAGCGAAAGTCGGGTGCTTAACCGACTAAGCCACCCAGGTGTCCCAATGCTACAATTTTTTTAAGTGGATGTCTAATGAGCAGTAGGTCAGATGCCATCATCAGAAAATGACATCAAGAATAGATCTTATGTATTTCCAGTCAGAGATTGCCTTCTAAGATCTCAAAGAGCTAACACTGCATGTGCATATCAGTTATTACACTTCTAATATAGCACAGTTTTATGATTCACCAAAAGAAGCTGCATCTCTGTATTACTGAACCATAACAAACCCTATCAATTCACTTTTGTCCCCTCATTCTCTCTTATGTAATTTCTAAGTATGTAACTCAATGTGAAATCATCGCATCTATAAAATGGAAATGGAAACACCTATCTTATTCATGCACTGTGAGGATTAAATTAAATTATAAATAAAAGTAGTTATAAGATACATAGCCAAGGATATGTACTCAACACAATACAACTACTAATCAGACTCAAAGCAAAGAATTCCAGCCATATCAAGTTACAAATATTCACTGACAATGCTGTGTACAAAGCACTTTCCTATGTGCTAGGATGAGACAAAAAAGCAATTAAGAATTGTCCTCAATAATTTATGATCTGGCTGAAAAGACCAAATGCAAACATTTAAAATTTAAAACCAAATGCACAAAATTTAACTAGCAGTTCAAAATGACAAGAGAAAGAAAAAGGGAATGCATGGTGAATTCCCCAATTATTACAGTTGCAAAATGTGTTGAGAAGAGAGAGAAAGTACTCCAGGCTAAGCCAGCAAGTACAGGCCTTGGAGAGGAAGTGGAATATGAGCTGAACATTCAGTAGAAGTAAGATACAAAAGAGCAGAGAAGATATCGGGTGGAAAAGACAAAAAGGGAGGCGCTCAAAACACACCTCAACAAATGAGAAGGCATAAAATGGTGAGGATACAGAGAAGTGTAGTAGAAACAATGGAAAATTCACTTGTTTGTAATAGAGTATAAAGAGAAAAATAAGTCTAAATCAGGCAGTGTTCATTCAAAAACAGAATTTTGTTGGACTGTTTTATTCCAAAGACAACCTGAAAATATGAGGCATGATATTCAATATTCAATCCAATATTATTATGGATTGAATATTTGTGTCTGCCTGAAATTCACATGTTGAAATTCTACCCCCCAAAGTGATGGTATTTGAGGGTGGGGCCTTCGGGAAATAATTAGGTCATGAGAACACAGCCTTCATGAATGGAATTAGTGCCCTAATAAAGAGACCCCAGAAACTCCCTTGTTCCTTCTGCCAGATTAGGGCATAGCAAGGCTACCATCTATACAGGAGATACCAAATCTTTCAGTACCTTGATCTGGGACTTCTCAGACTTAAGAACTATGAGAAATTTTTCCTGTTTATAAGCCACTTAGTCTGTGGTATTCTATGATAGCAGCCCAAATGAGCTAAGACAAATACTATTTTGCTTAACTTGTTTCTGGGTTAGAATAAATAGAAAGTAAGCAGAATGATAGTACTCCCTTTGAACCTGTCTTTAAATCTAAATTATTTCAAAATAATATGTCTATTACAAAAATTTTAAATGTTGATAGTGGAAGTCCAGAAGGATAGCAGTTTGATCTAGAATGTTTCCCCTAGGAGTCCCAAAATTATTTTGACATTTATAGTTTTTTTAAAGAAATTAGTCAAATGGCAAAAAACCCTCTTATAAGAATCACTAACAATGTGTATAACTGTCATATTATAATTCAAGTGCAGCAAGGATATTTTTGCAGGGAGCTTTTTTAATGGATCTCACTGGAGCCAGTCAGCTCCATATTTTGTTACATAGCAGTGTAAGTCAGAAAAACTCCATTCTAGTCCCAAACACACACACACACACACACACACACACACACACACACATGCCCAGATTATAGAATTTACATATGTATAAAATAATAGGAGGCTCAGAATAACCATAGACATTTGTTTCTTCACTTTATCCACACATTATTCATCATCTAAAATATATTATGTATCTAGTACACAAATTCACTCATTCTCAGATATAAAAAATGACTGCCTTTACCAGTTTACTCTTAGAGAAACTCCAGCATTGATCATTTAAGTGGTGTTTTAGCTTTTATACCACACACTAACCTTAAATGTCACGTCATATTATGGTAGGTGACATGGTTGTGGCAACTTTCAAGTTCTGAGAAAGACTAACTCTTGAACTTGGAAAAAATGAAAATTGGTGACAATAGTAACAATTAGAGTATTCATTTGTTTGTTTGTTTAGCTCCTTAATGCGATCAGCTGTGACTGGACAACAGTATACAGAAAAATCTTGAGACACTGCCATAACAGTCAGATGAAGGGAAGAAAAACAAGAACCAAAAAACCCAGGCTCAGTGAAAATAACTCTTCCAAATAGCATATTCTGTATTAGACCTATTGGGAAAAAAAGTTCTTTTAGTGTTTAGTATTCAATATTTAATAAAAGTGCCCTTATTTCATTCAGTCAGTCTTTTCTCTTGATAGAATGTAATGAGTTACCAGAAGGACTTGAGACAGCTGAAAGAATCAGTGCCTTTGCTTGGAACATTGAACACATTCATTTTAATGCCAAGATATGAAAGATGTGGAAACACTGATTTTTATAGCCAAATGGTGAACTACAGCTTCTTTCAAATTGGGCATTTACCAAGTTTACCCACATTACACATTGTTCATCCAGGCTATACTTCATGCTGTTCTTCTGCTTGCTGATAACAGAGTGATGGACATTCATAGTTTAAATTAGTATGAATTGCTGCCCTTTAATTTCTTATGTCAGTTACATATGTTTGGATTTTAAAAAACGAATATTGCCCTATCTTATGACTGGCATGACACAGTAAATAGAGTGACACTTAGAAGATCCAGAGGGATTGAGACCCAGCATCAAAACTGCTGCTTCCATGAAACAAGCACTGAGAAGGAAGTTGAGGTGAGAGCCTTCTATCTATAGAATCGGAGAGGGAATTCAGCCCATTAGGAAAAATGGCATCCACATAATTCAACTTAAGGTAACAAATGGGTAGCGAGCATCTACAATGCGCCAACACTATGGCACTACATGTACTAAATAGGTAGTTACTTGAATATTTAAGTTGCTAAAGGGTGACAAATTCTTTCAATGTTCAAAGGGTTTCTCTTAGTACCTCTTCTTCTTATTGTTCTCAGTGTAAGTACACATTCTAGAAGTTTCACCAGAACCCCCTTCCTGCACCCTCCTCCTCCTCCATTCTCACTCCTCTCTTGGTCAAAGGAGAGCAAACTCATCCCACAAGCCATCCAGACTGCCCAAAGGCACTTGTTTGTGTCACTCCTGGGAGGACACGGCAGGATACTGCATTCACAGTCTCCTGTGGTTGAAACTACACAAAGCAAACAAAAAAGTCTTTCTTAGCAGAATTTTGAAAAAGATATCAAGTGCAAATATGCCAAAATAATGGAAATGCAGCAAAAGAGTGATCTTCCGCCAATAATTTGACATTAACCCCAAGTCTCCTAATGTAAGAGTGCAATGTCTCTGTTTCCAAGTGATTGAAATCGGGGGTCCCAAATAGGTGTTTGTGCTGTCTAAAATAGAAGCATTTTTCTGGGGTACCCGGGTGGGTCAGTAGATTAATCATATGACTCTTTTTTTAAATGCTTCTTTATTCTTACGACAGAGTGTGAGTGGGGAGAGGAGCAGAAAGACACACACACACACACACACACACACACACACACACACACACACACAGAAGCAGGCTCCAGGCTCTGAGCTGTCAGCACAGAGCTCAACGGAGGGCTCAAACCCATAAACCATGGGATCATGACCTGAGCTCAAGTCAGATACTTAACTGAGCCACCCAAACACCCCAAGCATTGACTCTTGATTGAAGCTCAGGTCATGATCTCATGGTTCCAGAGTTTGAGCCCTGTGTCGGACTCCATGCTGGTAGTCCAGAGCCTGCTCTCTGCCCCTCTCTCTGCCCTTCCACCACTCACACTGTCCCTCTCTCTCTCAAAATAAATAAACCTTACCAAAAAAATAGAAGTATTTTTATGAACTTTCCCGGATTTTATCAGTCTGCAGACACAATTAAAAAAGCATTAATACTCAATTTCACTGTCTGGTCAACCCACCTGCCTAAGCAGAGAGTGTCAATGTCCTGATCAGTGATTAGGAGCATACCTGGGGAAGTATCACATTGCTTAGATCCTGTGTTATCTTGTTCTTCAACCTCAGCCTCCTCATTAATCCAAAACATCAACGGTTAGCATCTCTCAGCTGCCTTGCTGTCAGTTCTCACCATGATAAAATAGTTTCACCCACAGAACCATCTCTTTTGACTTTAAAAGGTGCAAGGCTCTTGAGTTGCCAAAAAGAGCTACATGACTTTTCCTGCTCCACATAAAATGCTCCTTTCCCCTACTTTATATCGTCTTTTGTAATAATTTCGGTTCTGTATACCACTGCTTGTGTTCTGTGTGTAACAATGAGTCTTATGAAAATCAGCTCTTTTTTTCACCTGCAAATATTCTCTTGCTAGAAGATCAAATCCAACATAGGTGCAAAGCTGAGGAAGAACATCATATGGTCCTTTGCCTCTCTCAACTCTTTGCTCTCAGACACTTTTCACAAATTTTCTGTCTCTGGTCTTTTACTCCTTTAACATAAATCAGCTCATAAATTTAAATGATGAAGGTCCCTGGCCTAGCAGAGCAACAGACTGAGTTCCAGTTTGGATTCAGTGAAAATTACAGTCGTATTGAAAACAAATTAAGTAGATGTGCTAGTTCACTTCTTCGGGGGACTTGAAAGAGCAGATATTAAAGGAAAGAAAAACTCAAGAGAGCCTTAGGTTGCTTCAAATCTGAGTTCAGCCCTACCCAAACAAGAAGTTTTGATACTAACTTTAGATGTGATCATGCATGACCTCAGACTGTCTTTCAATCAGTGGTCCCTGCAAGCATTCAGTGGGATTAATGAGGAAGGGCCAAAATGAAACATATTTGATATAGACTAATGTCTATAAATGAACAGAAAGAAAAAAAATCTGCTTAGTTTAACCAACTGACATCTGATAAAAATTGAATTTTGAAATCAAAGAAATTTAGCTGTTAAGATGCTAAAAGCAAATGTATTCAGTGGTATTTATTCTGCTTTCCAGATGTTCTCTTGAAATCTGTAGACCAGATTGAGATTATAGCATTCTAACCAACAAACCTACCCCCACTGAATTTACTCGGTGCATTCAGAAGCCACAGAATCTGCTACACTCTACTTTCTCCAAAATCTGTAACTGTTTACTGATCGCTTCACAAAATTCAATTTTATGGTGAAAGGTCACAGCATTTCTCTCTCCATGTGTTAGAGACCATCAAATTATTCATTCTCTCCATCCACAGTGGTCTCAAGAGCGAGTGAAGTCTAAATCTTCAGTTGCTGGTAAGTACAAAAGAGAATTTTTGTTAGCAAACAAAGGATACAAATCAGAAACTTAATTTTGGCTCATACACGCAGATCACAGAGCCGCAGCTCAGCCAGGCCTGCTCACCCCAATAAGACCAGTCAAATAAGCATTCGTTAAACAGAATCCTGGAAGTCCATTTCTCTTCTTGCACATTTCCTCCTCTCTTGGAGAACGTTGCCCAGCAATGAGAGGTGTTGAATTCGTGCAGAGAGCCTGTTAACACAGATGAAACCACACACAGAAAATTGGGAAACACACAGCAGCATCAAGTAGTGTAATTAAGAAAACTGTCTTTACTCCTTTCTATGAATATGAATGACTGCATAAATGACTGAGCAACGCAGCCTCCCCACTGGGATGAGAGCCTGATGCCAGAGAGGCACCTGGGCTCCAGGAGACCCAAGAAGGGTTAGGAGAAAGAGTCAGAAGCCAACACATCTCAGTAAAATGTAGGAGCCCAGATACTTGCAAATAGAAAATAAAAGTGAATGAAATTTGCAGCTCAGGTGCACTTGCACATTATCCTGGGTCAGAAAAAAGACAGAAAGCACCATGGCAGAATGTCATGGCTGATAGGCCCCTAGGAAAGTGACAGATCTGTGCTCGAAAAGTGGGTTTTCCCAAGTTTTCAGCTTCCTGGCCTCAGCACTGCTCTTCATTCTTCCCTACCTACCCCACTTTTTAAGTGTGTTTATTTTGAAAAAGAGAGAGAAAGAAAGAGAGAGCAAGCAGGGGAAGGGAAGAGAGAATCCCAAGCAGACTCCATGCTGTCAGGCAGAGCCCACTGCAGGTCTTGATCTCAGCAACAGTGAGATCATGACCTAAGCCAAAATCAAGACTCAGAAGCTTAACCAATTGAGCCACCCGGACGCCCCCAGCCCTGAATACTTTTAAACTCTCATGTGGTATGTTCCCCTCTTTGTGCTTCACCTGAGAGCAGGGCTGATACCAGCTGTCAGTTCTAAAGAGCTGAGGAAGAAAGCAGAGAAGCATTGGCCCAGGCTCGTGGGAGCATCCTAGTGCCTGCCTGGAGAAAATGCAGCAAGGCCTTGGTCAAGGGTGATGGAAGAAAACTCCCTAAAGGTCTGATATGTAAAGGGAAGCCATTTTAGCTTTCTAAGTCAGCATGACTGTACAAAAACTTTGTTTAAACCAAAAGCCTCACTTACTGGCCCACCAAGTATGCATTGTACATGTGCTGTATGAATGAGTAGCCTAAAGGAAAACCATTTGTCCTTAGGACCTCGATCAATGCTCCTACCCACTGCAATCCTTGATGTTAAAACCAGTGATTCCTAATTTTTTGAGCTTTTACAAGATGTAAAAAGTATATAACAGTAAAAACTATTCATCCTCCAGAGTATGTATTTCCTGGGCAGCTGTCTGAACCTGGGCTCAAGAAAAATTTTTTCTTTCTTGTAGAGATTATAAAAGATTTGTTCATTTTGCATCAAGAAGGGTCACTTGAGGAAGGCAATGAGGAGACACGGAAGACTGAGGAAATAGATTTGGGGGTCAAATGGGGTCCCATATGACAGAGGCAAAGGAACAGTCAAGGAAGAGGAATTAGGACCCATTGCTTGGGTAGTGTTTGCACTGAAAAGGAACAGCTATGTGGTGCTAGCTCATAATATCTCTGGTAGGCTTAGCAACATGTTCTAAAGCAATCACCAAATTCATTTTACAATGATCATAGATTTCCCCGAATTCAGTATTTCAGTTTGAAAAGCCTTTTTAAAATGATACAGGAACAAAAAATTAAAATAAAATAAAATAGTTTAAAAAATAAAATGTTACAGGAACATTTAAACTTATGCATCTGGTGTTCATTGCAAAGAAATTTATAACAGAGAAATATTAGAAACAATCAAAATTTCAATATTAGAAGATGAAGTAAATTATGGTATTCCTATAGATGGAACTTCATAGGACCATTAAAAAGATATAGCATTTGTGAGGGGTGCCTGGGTGGCTCAGTCAGGTTAAGGGTTTGACTCTTGATTTCAGCTCCAGTCATGACCTCATAGTTCGTGGGTTCGAGTCCTACATTGGGCTCTGAGGTGACAGCTGGGAACCTGCTTGGGATTCTCTCTCACTTTCTCTCTGCCTCTACCCTGCTTGCATGTTCTCTCTGTCCCTCTCTAAATAAATAAACATTTTTAAAAAATAGAAATAAAAAGATATAACATTTGTGTAATGATATGATTTTCCATGAATTTGAATGTTATTTTTATGTAAATATTTAAAATATTTTATCCAGCAAAGAATTACTTGAACAGCCCCCTTGTTTCTTCCAGCATAGGAAAGTGAACATTCTTATATTAGTGTTAAGCAAAACCTTTCGTAGCTGGATCCGGTCATGATCTCAGAAGAGTTATGTAGGAATACAGAGGTTACAGCCTGAGCAGAGCCCCTTAGACAAGAACTCAGGGAGGCCTGATGGAACTTTCTGGAATTGCACTGACCAGGTTTCACTGGGAAGAAACAACAAAGGGGCACCTGAGATAAATTTACCTTGATGAAAGGGGTAGCTGTCTGGGCTTTTGACCGAGCCTTAACACTGGAGCCTAGCAGTTTGTATGGAAGATTTGATTCTGACACAGCATTGGCTGATTCCAGAGATTCCTCTGGAGCCGGGCCTTGGAGCATAGTGCACTGGGAAACAGTGGCTTAGCTAAGAGAACAGTTCATAATCTTGGGAATCCAAGAGTGGAATTTGGATGAAACAGAGGGAAGATACACAGCCCCTGTGTTCTTTCACTTCAAAACTGAGCAGCCCTAGCACCTGCACCAACGGAACGAGATTTGTGTGGCTTCTCTTAATGACTGCTGAAATCCAGCTGTGTAAAACCACGCAGGACAATGCCTAGCTTCCAGCAAGTACTCAATAAACAGCAGGCCCTTTCAATTGGGAGCTGATCACAAATTCATGAGTAGCTCCTTTTCTTAGAAATAGGAGTGGATTTCTACCCACGATTCTGAATGAGGTATGCTTTTTATTGCTCCATGTCACCTTCCCTGGAAAATTAGTCATTTGTGTGCATTGTTTATAATCTATATCTAATTCTTATGTGGTGTGATAACAATTATGCAAATCACTAAATGAGTCAGGTTAACTTTAAGTTTTGTTTGAGTATAATACCAAAGTTTGTGTTCTCGGCCTTCGTAATTAGCTGTTTCTATAATACATCAGTCGGTATGGTTTCGACTGCAGTGACAGAAGACATGACTCATCCAGGCTTAAACAATAAGGAACTTTATTATTTCAAACTGCAAGAAGTACAATAGTCAACTGCAGGGTGATTTGAGTTCAGTAGCTCAAGTTAAGACACGAGGCACCCAGATTTTTCTAACTTTCTGCTCTGCTGTCTTGCATGCTTGTTCTCTCCTCAGGGCCCTTCTTGTTTTGGTCATAAGATGGTTGCCAGTAGCAACTATAGCAACATGGTTTCTCGTTCACATCTAGAAAGAGTGAGCAAGAGAGCAGAATCACTGCCCAGTGATGGAATATGTCTTTCACTTTAGCCTGAGCCGAAAAAGCCAGAAGCCCTGTCCTGCATCAGAAACAGTTGTCAACGGGATGCCGGGTACTGGTTCCTTTAGATTAATTATTATCACCTTGGTCCCAGGGACTGTGTCAGTTCCCTCTTAATCATATAAGACTATGAGGGGCAAGAATGGACACCTGAGCAAAATTAGGACTTTGGCAAGAAAGAGGGAAGGGCTATGAATGTCAAGTAACAAGCCAGCCCCAGCCGGCCTTGGCTTAGTAGCTGTGTGGGAAGATTATTTTTCTGAGGAAATGGATGTAGGAGAAAGAGGAACAATGGACCAGCATCGCCTGGGAGTAGCTTACACAGAAAATTGTAGGCATACCTCTATATTTAGAGCAACTTCAGAAAGCAACTTTCTGAAAGTCTAAAAGTATTTCTGTTATCCGTATGCAAGTCGTACGAAAAAGCAAAATGGTATGGTCTGAGTTCACATTTTACTTAATTGTTGCCAGTAATATTGTGCCAGAAGTCATACTCTTGCTAAATTCAAAATATGCCATTGTACAAGATTTCATTCCTTACCTTTCCATCACGAGGGGGTGAGCTTCTTACAATGAGGCTTTCAGATCACCTCCAGGAAATCGATTGCTGGTGACTCCACCCTGTCAGCCATTCAGACACAGATGGATATGCCTGAACCAGAACCCCGTCGGGGTACCCAGCCTGTGTTTCCGGCTGGGACCCCCTAGTATTCTCTGAAATTAAGAATAGAATTAAAATGGTATGATCAAATAGACTGCATATATCCACATCCAAGCTGTACTCTGTAGAAATTGAATAAATGATTGTTCAAGCTAAAATTCATCTTACTGTTTAGAAGAGGTGATGTGATCTGATTAAAGCCTAGGCTGTTGGACTCCGAAAAACAGCTGTTGTTGTTGTTGCTGCTGTTTTAATCAGACTTCGTGATCTAAGGCAATGATTTGAGTTTATAAATCCTTCAGATACCAGCTGCCAGAAAGTGTTAACTTCTAAGAGTTTGCTTAGAATCCACATTCTCCAACTCATGAACCCATGCCAATTGGAGTCAGTGAATATATGAATTATGAAAGCTCATATGAAGTAATAATTTATTAAGTATCTACTGTGTGTCAGGCACTGTGCTAGGTCAAAGCCACCCCTCTCCTCAGTTGTGAGGGGTGATTTTAAATAATTTTTTTTCTTTTTAAACTTTTATTTATGTTTGAGAGAGACAGAGAGCCAGAGAGGGCTAAAAAGAGGGAGACAGAGAATCTGAAGCAGGCTCTGCGTTCGACATGGGGCTCAAACTCATGCACTGTGAGATCCAGATCTGAACTAAATCAAGAGTCAGTCGCTTAACCAACTGACCATTCAGGCATCCCTGAAGTGTGCTTTTTAACCTATAGATCTTTTTAATCTATAGATCCAAAGCAAAGTGCTTTGGAATCACACAGACTAGGTGGCAAATTCAGGACAGCCTTTACAAAGACAGCAATGTTTAAAATAGCTCTTTAAGTAGATAGAATCTTGGGGCACCTGGGTGGCTCAATCGGTTAAGCGTCCAACTTCGTCTCAGTTCATGATCTCGCGGTCTGTGGGTTCGAGCCCCGCGGCGGGCTCTGTGCTGACAACTAGCTCAGAGCTTAGAGCCTGTTTCAGTGTCTCCCTCTCCCTGCCCCTCCCCAGCTCATGCTCTGTCTCTCTCGGTCTCAAAAAAAAAAAAAAAAAAAGTTTAAAAAGATTAAAAATAAATAAATAAAGCGTAAGTTGTTTAAAAATAAATAAAATAAAATAGGTAGTCTTGAGATAGAGAAATGAGCTGAAAAAGTGCATTTTGGGGAAAAAAGGAATTTTATGGACAAGAGCACAAGACATGAATAAGCATGGCAATGTCAAAGAATATTACTGTGCAGAAAATTGGCTGAGATTATTCCAGGAAGAGAGTAGGTAGGTTGTAAAGGAGCCAGTAAATTACAAGAGATTCCAGGTTTTAACCCTTTATTCTACCACTTTATATTCTAGGTCTCTTTCTTCATCTGTAGATTACCGATGTTTATCTTGTTTAAATGCTTCATGAGGTGAACCCTGACCATACTGTAGTAGCTATAGCCCCTGCCCTAGAGCCACTCATTTCTTTTTTTTTAATTTTTTAAAAATTATTTTTAATGTTTTTTATTTATTTATTTTTGAGAGAGAGAGAGAGACAGTATGATCAGGAGAGGGTCAGAGAGAGAGGGATACACAGAATCCGAAGACAGGCTCCAGGCTCTGAGCTAGCTGTCAGCTCTGATGTGGGACTCAAACCCACAGACTGTGAGATCATGGCCTGAGCCAAAGTCAGACGCTTAACCGACTGAGCCACCCAGGCGCCCTTACACCCACTCATTTCTACCAGCCCCAGCCCCTCTCCTAGGATACTAGCCTGTTAATGTGTTACAATACCTAGCACCAATACCCAGCAGATACAGGGCTGAACAGTTGATTGACTACTAGGAAGATTAAAATAGGTAAAGGTAATACTTGATTGAAACTTTGATTATGGCAGAAAATAGCTGTGAAGGAAATTTTGAGATCAACTGAAAAAATTTGAATACAGACACTGGTCCATATTCAGATAATATTCACATCCCACAATAGTACTGTATCAAGGTTAATTTTTCCGAGTTTGACCAATGCTATAGCTATTTAAGATAACATCTCTCTTGCTATAAATTGTACAATGAACTATTTAGAGATAAAAGTGTACGATATCTCCAAATTATTCTCAAATGAGTTGGAAAAAATAAGTAAATGTAAATATAAATATAAATTGGTATACAGGAGCTCCTTCTTGCATTTTGTTTATTAAAGTATAGTTGACACACAAATACATTAGTTTCAGGCATACAATATAGTGATTCAACAATTCTATACATCACGTTATGCTCACCACCATTAGGGTAGTCCCCCCTGTCATCATACAACATTATGACAATATTATTGCCTACTATTCCTACACTGCACTCTTCATCCCTCTGACTTTATAACTGGAAGGTTGTACCTTTTCATTTCCTTCACCTATTTTGCCCATCTGCCTACCCTCTGGCCACCACCAGTTTGTTCTCTGTATTTATGGTTCTGATTTCTGGTTTTTGTTTATTTGCTTTATTTTTAGATACATTATATTTCATATAAATTATATTTATATACTTTAAATTATATTTCATATAAATATATAAATTATATTTTAGATGTATAAATATAAATAACTATAACTATGAATACAGGAGTTCTTTGTTGCAATTTTCATGTAAAGTTTGAATCATAGCAATTTAAAATATCACTTTATAAAGGAGATTAAGGCACCATACCATCCAATGAGCTATTAATTCATTCCCTGCCCCCATCATAGGGGGCTGCTAGCTGCTCACCCATCACTACCAGCGCTAACTCTGCCTGCCCTGAAGAATTGACTAAATTCTTGTTATTACCTAATTCTTACCATGTGACTTAATTTTTTTCAGACCAGATTCATCAGTACATCTCACTCATTCCCCTCTGATTCCTGGTGTTTGGGTAAGTCTTATAACCAATAAGAAACCAAAAATTAATGTGCTACCTAACAGGATAAATTACTCTGACTTTGCATTCACTTGAAGTCCTCTAAATTTCAGTTTCATCTGCAAAATGGAGATATTAGTTCCTATTCTCCAAGTTAGGAATTTACATATTTTATTTTTTACATCAGAATGAAAGATAGGTTTGCGTGGTATTACAGCCTTTGTGTCCTCCCTGACTTGTTCCTAGGCCCTAAACTGTGGTGAGCTTTGAGGTCCCCTGGCTCCTACTATTATATTGTCTCCTGGAGCACTTTTCATATGTAGCAAAATGAATGCTGAACTTTGTCCACAGCACTCCATGGAATGAGGCAGATAACGGAATATTTCAGAGCGAGCCAGAGTGACAAATGACACTTCAAAAAGCTAACAAAGAATGTTTGACTTTCTCATGCATCTCATGATTTGAGTACTTGGTTTCAGAAATCACTAATGAAAAATTCATTTTACAATGATGTATTTGAATTAAGAATGGCTCTCTTTGCTCCTGAAATCTCATAACTCCAATCCCAGGGTAAATTTTTTAAGATTAAAAGAAATCCTAGAAAAATGTTTTTTTTTCTTTTTTTTTTTAACATTTATTTATTTTTGAGAGACAGAGCATGAGCGGGGGAGGAGCAGAAAGAGAGGGAGACACAGAATCCACAGCAGGCTCCAGTCTCTAAGCTGTCAGCACAGAGCCTGATGCAGGGCTTGAACTCATGAACCATGAGATCATGACTTGAGCCTAAGTCAGACACTTAACTGACTGAGCCTCAGGCACCCGTTTTTTTCTTTTTCTAAAATTATTTTTATTTTTAAGTTAAGGAAGGAATACAATTTTATTGAAACATAAATAAAAGAAAGCAGAATCATAGAGAGTAAAAAAGAAAGTAAGAGAAAGAGAGAGAGAAAGTACTATATTTCATTATCTTAATTCAAACCCCAAAGGTAACCACTATCAACACGTTGGTATGAGTTTTAGTCTTTTCTGTGCATTCGGAGATAGAAAGCAAATAGGTAGCTTGAGTTTGTTGTCTTAAAAAGTATTATATTAAATATGTAATTTTGTAACCTGACTTTTTTCATTTAAGATACTTTTATATCTTTAAAGCCTGTTCTTGTAGATATTCCCTCAACTTTTAAAAATTTCTTTAGAGAAGATCTGTACTTGATTCAAGTTGGAAACACTGATCAGCTATATACTATTCCTCTGGATGACTGTGTTGTGACTTAATTTCATTGGTCTCTCAATGACTTCTGGCTTATACCTAGCATTATACTATCACAGACAATGTTTCACTGAGCATCATTATGAAGACATTTTTTCATATGTTTTCCAGCAACTTTATAGAATATCTGCTTAAAAAAGAATTACTAAGCCAAAGGGGAAACACATTATAAGCATACTGCTAAATTGACCTCCAAAAAGACTATAACCTATTCACACTCCAACCAACAATACACAAAAGTAATAATGACACACTTTCACCCACACTGAATATATCAGTCTTTTAAGGTTTTTTCCTAAACTGAATGACCAAAAAAAAAAAAAAAATCATGTTTTAAATTACAATTTCCTTATTACTAATAAATGTGGGCATTCTGTCTCTCTCCCTCTCCCTTCCTCTCTCTCTTCCCCCCACGTCATTTTTTTTTTCCCTGTAAGTTGCTTTTTCATGGTCTTTGTCCATTTTCTTGGATTGACTGAGTTTTCTCACTGCCCCATAGAAGTTCTTCATATACTTTGAATATTCTTTGTTATATTTATAGCAAAAATGTCCTCTAGCGTGGTTAATTTTCTCCCTTTTCGTTATTTGTGCTTTACAGTATCTTTTATTATACAAATTAAATTCTTTAGTAGTAAAGCTTGTTAATCTTTTCCTTTCTAATCTCTGTGCTTTCTACCTTTCTTGGGAAAGTCTTGTTCATGTCAAAGTGCTACAAATTTCACTAATGTTTTTCCCTAGCGCTATTTTTTAATTTTTGAAATATTTTGAAATATCTAAAATACAGTGAAAGAAATAAGATTTAGTAATCATTCCAGTATAAAGTCAATTGCTGGAAAAATTAATTAAAGAATTTCTTATCTCCTCAAGGATTGAAAGCACAATTTGTCATATGCACAATCCATACTCTTGGTCACATCTCCTAGGCAAGGTCCTTTGGCATCAGCTTTCAGAGAATCAGACAACTCCTAAAGTTGTTTGGAGAATTCATTTGGGCTGACACCCTAATATTTAATATATATTAGTATATCTTTCTGGTTCTGGATTTCTCATCTAAATTAATTTATTTATCTCTTTATTGCCCTGTATTTTAACTGCCTTAGCTTTATGGTTTAATTTGAAATTTGAGAGTGCAATTGCCCTCTTATCTTTCTTTTAGCAAATTTCTTGTGTGTTTCTCCTACAGATATCAAATTCCATATTCTGCTATGATTTTAATTCAACATAAATCAAATTATGAAGTTCTTTGTGAACATTTGCTATACTGAACCTCCCCATGCAAAAAAAAATGATGTTTTTCCATTTTTTCAAATCTCCCTTTTTTCTCTCACTACAGTATTAGTTTTCTACAGATAGTACTTGAACACTTACCACTTGTTTTTTTTTTTTCCTGATATCTTGATAGATTTTTGGTGTTACTAGAAATAGGATTCTTTTCCACTGACTTCTTTAATTGGTTATTCTGGATATATGGAAAATTGTGCCAATTTTTGTATGTCAACTTTGAGTCTGGACAGCTAACACCTTTCGGTTTATATTTTTTTTTGTTTTGTTTTGCTTTTCCAATCTCATCATCTTCAAGTAAATACACAGTTATGTTTTCTATGTTAATGGTCTAACTGACTTTGGATATATATGTGAATGTCACCATGTGTTGTTCTTACCTTGATTTTGATATCAGTGTTATGCTCAAATCATGTTCTCACTTGTGTTTGCTTATAGTATAATTTTACTTTCTCTTTATTTCTTTTTCATCCTGAAATTTATTTAGAAAGGATTAAATATCAAAGTTTTTAGATTTTTGCCACACATTTCTTTAATTTTAATTGATCATTATGATCAATTAACATACTCCTTATCACATCCATTTTTAAAGTAATTTTTATATTTTGTGGACTCATATGTAGAATCTTTCCTTAGTGAGACTGTCCTTATCCATATATATGTGTGTATATATATACATATATATATATACACATACATATATATATACGTGTGTATATATATATATATACACATATACATATATATATACATATATGTTGTCTATATATTCTCAGTTCATGGATACAAAGTTTTTTTTGTTTATAAGATATAGTTTGATAATTATATTATTTAAATCTGCTATATTGTTTTTTATGCTTTATTAACTAATTTCTGAGAAAAGAGTGTTAAATTGTTCTGCAACAATTGTAGGTATGTACATTTCTTCTTGTTATTTCTAATGTTTTTGCTTACATACTTCATAGCTGTGCATTTAGATTTATATAGGCCATATCTACTTGTTTGATATAAAATCTCTGTCCTCTAACATTTGCAATATCTTTGTCTCATTTAATACTCTCATTCCAGAAAAATGCATTATAGTAATTCATAGAAATGTACTTTTTCTCTATTAATATCATCACATTCTCTTTTATTTTGATATTAATTTCCTAGTACATTTTTTTGTCATCTTATTATTTCCAGTTTTTCTGTGTCCTGTTTTTCTTTCCCTTGGATGGGTATCTTGAAAACAAGAAATAATTGGATTTTCTTGTGGTTTTTGTCGTTGTTGTTGTTATTTTATTTGTTGTTTTGTTCAGGTATACTTTGATAGTATTTCCCAATCCAAAACTTGGACATGTGCCATAACATGTACATGGCATCTGATATGATAGCAGAAGATAGGAAAATAAGGACTGTTTTTGAAATATGAGGCATATATCTATTGTATATATGTCATGGTGCTTGGGGATTTTACTCTGGTAACATATGTGATCTCCATCATTTTTAGAATAAGTTGATTCCACCAACTAAAGCATTACCCTTAACATATACATATCCTTTATTAGACATATTCTTTAATATATTGTTTTAGGTGTATACCTTTATAGCATACATATCCACTAGCATGTATTTTTAGGACATCAACAACATGAAGGAACTCAACTGTGATTGTTTGTTCCCCATAACTTCATTCAGTTATTACACAGATGATATTGTTGTTAATGAGGAGTTTCTAACGAGATGCAAATAAAGAATCAGAGGCCTTGGAACCAGTATGCCAGGTAAATTACTTTAGGCGAACATTTTCACAGAAAAGCTCAAGAGAAAACTCCTTTTTTAACTATTGCCTTAATTTCATTAAGTTATTATATAAAAGTTCCCTTAATTATTTATCATTTAAGGAGTTATTTTCCTTTTTTCTATAAAAAATAGTTTAAAACCAGATTACATATAACCATCAGAATGCATTTTTATTGGAATTCATTTCATTTCACTTTATTCCAGTTAGTTTTGTATATATGTTAACCCTTCATTCTTTCCCATTCTGCAATTCTCTCTACCTTTGGGCATCGTCTAGTGACTTAATCCAGGGTATTTCTAACTCTTCAGGTAGGGTGTCATGAATAAATTCCAAAAGCCCTAGTTAAATGATTAGTGAGATGTCTCCAAAGAGAAAAATATTAGACAAAATCTACTTCTGCAAAAGGAGAAGAAGTAAAAAGTCCATTTATTAAATAGTTTTTTTCACTTAGAGGGTATTCATCTAAACTTGTAAGGGCTTTGGACTCTCAGCCTAGACTAGACATGTCCTGACCATGGAGAAGACATGGAAGAAGTATTAGTTCAGGCTGCTGTAGTTTTGAGGTGTATGCCCATAGTTTACAAGGTGAATGGTATGTAGAAAGACCCAACAACAGACAACACTGGGAAGGAGGCATGTTTGTCTCAGCATTATTTATTGACTGGATATCTGAAATTCTTTAATACATTTTGACATATTTATACATTCATATATAATATTTAATGGGCTGGAATGACCAAAGGAAGGAGAGGAGAAGGGAAGGAGGCAAGGATGGATGTGGGAATGGAAGGAGGAATACAATTTAGGAGTATGAGTTTGGATTATGTAGACATTAAGTTGAAATCAAAGTTTTTGAAGTGATAAAAAAGTGATAAAAATATGGAGGTGTTTCATGATCACAGAAGGGAGCAAAGGAAACCAACCTCTTAAAATTATATGAACATACTGATCAGGGTGTGTTACATAATCCCAGAGCCTCAAAACACACATTTCAGAAGGTATGATCTGGGAATGCAGAGTAGTGAAGTAAAAAGTGCCCAGTTTTAGAATCAGCTGGGCCTGGGTTTAATCACTGAATTTGTTACTTACTTCCAGTAAGCAAAACTCTGCATAGCAGGGCTTCCCTCTGTACACTAGCAGTGATAAAGATGCAAATGGAGTCTGGTTGTTCTGAGGTCTAAATGAAATACTATATAAAAAGTTCCTGCATCATAGAAATCAGTCAATAAATAAGTGGCATATTAGTGCTTAATTGTTTGTATGCAAAATCAAATGTCAAACAAATGGTTAATAAACTTTTTTTCTTCTAAGCTGATTATCAAGTACATAAGATCCCTTCTGAAATGCCATTCATCAGAAAACAGACTGTAACAGTGACTGCCTACAGGGTCCAAGGACAACTGCGAGATGCATTTCCATCAGTAACACTTCTTGTCCTTGCCCTGCTTTCCAGAATGTTCATGAGGAGACTGTGCTTGAGTTGGCCTAGAGTTTGTGAAGCTAGAAGAGAAAGAATTTAGAACTACTCTAATAAGCACATCAAATATTTTTGAAGCACATATTCTTTACAACAGATCTCTAAGGCAGATATTATGCTACCCATGTTACATATGAGGCAATTCCATTTGATTAAAGCGAAGTAATCCCCAATTCCCTTGGCACATCAGTAGCAGAGATAAAATTCACATTAGACCTGGCTGCAAAGCCTGCTATCTTTTCATCACCTTCTAATGCCACTGACAGTCTATTTTAGACATGTGGTCTAAATTTCAATTTAGACAGGTAGTCTTCTAACCACTGTTCAGAAAAACAAATGCATGTGCACGCTGAGTTTAGAGAACAGAGTTGTGGGTAACATGTCATCGAATGACAGTGACACTCAGAATTCTATTTTGATTGTTTCAGGAGAATTTTAAAGATCAGAGCTCAAAAATAGAACAAAAACAGTAAAATTGGCATGACGTGACAGAACACTGGTAACCATGAGAGCTGAATCTAATTCTCTTTATTTTAGTCTTAGAAACTATTTGTGAAACTGCCTGTGACATAGGTTCAAATTCTCTTCTCCAATGAATGTTTTTGCTCCCAATAGTCCATTTCTAGATGCAACAGATGTTCTTTCAAATTAGTCATTAATCAAAACTAAGAGAAAGCCTTTTGGGAAGTCAGCTTCTTTGTTCTCTCTTGCTGGGCTTCAAAAAATTCAATATCATTTTTTTGTGGTGAGCCGTGGGGTTTTTTCCAGTTTTCTCAATAGGCTGCAAGGTCCGAATGATGTGTTGCATTCTGCCATCAATCATGCACAGTACATTCACCAGTCACTCCTCAACACTCATCTTCTGTAGTAGTGTGCAGAAATATCCACCTGATCCCCTCACCCCAAAACAAGTCTTAATCTGTAACTTATATCAAAATCACTAAAACTCACACCTTGAGTTACCCAATATTGAAAATTTAGACTATCTCCATTAGAAAAAAAAATAGACTATCTCCATTAGAAACATCCCCACAGATGTTTTCTAGTTCTCTTTCCAGAATAAATAATCTTTGATATTTATGTATCAGAAATTTTGTTGGCTAGGAATATTGTAGATATGCAAAGCCTAGACTAGGATAATGGCCACGGGATTAGAGAGAAATGTATATGTTTCATAGATACAAATGGGATACAGTCTACAATGACTGAGGCATGATTTGATGTACAAGATGAAGAATAGGGAGAAGTCAAGATTGACTCCCAGGTTTATGCCCGGGCTGGAGGGTGGGAGAGGATTCAATTTTAACATTCACTCAACAAATATATATATTGAATATAGGCTACAGACCAGCATTCTCTTGGGTGCTGAAGGAAAATTGGTAAGGAAAACATAGAATTCCTGTCCTCCTGTGACTTACAATCTATTAACATGCCAAGACATTCCAGTGGAAATGTCAGACAGCTATCTTTAGTGTTCCAGAAAGGAATCTCTGCTGAGAGGTGTCATTCGAAAGATTCCTCCACACATGTTCTGAAATTTTACTTGAGACCAGTGTAGATTTTAAAATCACTGATCCAGGCACTGGAAAAGCAGCCACAGACAACACAAAGCCTCTGCTATAATAAAGGTTGCATTCTGATGGGAGAAAACAGGCAATAAACCATGGACTTTATGATGTGTCAGGTGGATATAAATGCTATAAAAAATAAAAAGCAGAGTAAGGGGAGAGAGTAGGAGAGGTAAGTAGAGATGGTATTTTAAATGGACAGGGTCAACCTGTCTCTCCCATGAGATAGAGAAGGAGGGGTCATGCCAACCTCTGAGGGAAGAGCCTTGTAGACCAAGGAAATGGCAATTAAAACTGAGGTGTGTGGTGTGTCCCAGAAAGAGCCAGGAAGCCAAAGCATGTGAAGCTCAGTGAGCAGCAAGAGACTGAGAAGCAAAACTAATGGGATATGGATCCCGTGGAGTTTTCCAGGCCATGATAAGGATGTTAGACTTTCTTAGTGAGTTAAGAAACCACTGGAGATTTATAAGAAGAGAGGTGACAGGCTCTAACTTATGTAAATAAGGATCATTGACTACTGGGTGAAGAGACAGGGTTAATCTAGACTATTTATACTATAGCTCACTCTAAGTGGTTACAAAATAATTAAATGCTTTCCATTTCTGTCCTTTTCCTATACTCCCTTTATAGAGTTGCTCCCTGCATACAGTTAGCCTAGAAGAATGGCCTTTGCCATTTAGAGGGCTGTTTGGTTTCAGAATCTAACAGGGTCCAGGAAGGCACATCTAGAGGAAGCAAACAGGTTCTAGACTGATGGAGGCTTTTAGAAATTAAAGTCAAGGAGACATTCACAATTCCTTCTACATTTGTGCAGGCAGTTCTGTAAAGGTAGAGATTCAAAGCAGAAGTCTCTTCCATAAATATTCATTTCTGTAGGGGCAATTTTGGGTCCCTCAGGCACCTGAAGGCAGCAGTGAGTAGGGACTGTGTTCATTGCAGAGACAATAATGAAGAAAAACCCCTGTGTTCAGCTGGGAGTGAAGGAAGGCTAATGCAACTGCCTTTCAGGGGAACTCAGGTCTGACATAGGTGTGCAAGGAGGAAAGCCTAAAAATGAGAAACAATTGAGAAAAAGAATCCACACTGTGTTTTGCACCAAATTTGCTCATCCCCAGGGAGCTAGGAACCTTAAAGTTGTTTCTAGCATGAGAAAATTCTACCGACAAATAGTTTACTTATGCCTACATGGTTGAAGGTATGTTTGTGTGTACTTTTTAAACCAAGCATCAATATTATTGTTTGCTTACAGATACAGTTCAAGTAGAATCAAATAGAGCTTTTTGAAAGAAAAAAACTGCTTTCGCATTTTCTCAAACCCTTAAAGCATGTAGCCCTTGAGAGTTCTACAAGACTTCCTCTCATTTCCACTAGGGGTTCTGTGTTCTCAACTCTGCTACATGTTACAATCACCTAGGGACATTTTTTTTATTATTTGATGCCCCATCACAAGAAAGAAAGACAAATCAAAGACTGAGAGAAAATACTTGCAAAAGGCATATCTGATAAAAGATTGTTATCTAGGGATGCCTGAGTGGCTCAGTCAGTTGAGTGTCCAACTTCAGCTCAGGTCATGATCTCATGATCCATGAGTTTAGGTCATGATCTCATGATCCATGAGTTTGAGCCGTGCTTCAGGCTCTGTGCTGACAGCTCAGGCTTGGTGCTGACTGCTCAGAGCCTGGAGCCTACTTCTGATTCTGTGTCTCCCTCTCTCTCTGCCCCTCTGCTACTTGTGCTTTGTCTCTCTCTCTCTCTCTCAAAAACTAAATATACACAAAAAATTTTCAAAAAAAGATTGTTATCTAAAATATACAAAGAACTCTTAAAACTTAACAATTTAAAAATAAACAGCTTTGGTAAAAAATAGGAAAAAGACTTGAATCGACACCTCACCAAAAAAAAAAAAAAGATATACAAATGGAAAATAAGCATATGAAAAAATACTCTGCATCGTACCTCATTAGGAAAATGCAAATGAAAACAATAAAGAGATACTATTACACACCTTTTAGAATGGCCAAAATCTAGAGCACTGACAACACCAAATGTTGATGAGGTGTGGAGAAACAGGAACTCTCATTCAGTGCTGGTAGGAAGGCAAAATGGTACAGCTACTTTGGAAGACAGTCTGACAGGTTCTTTCAAAACTAAACATACTTTTAACAAATGATCTAGCAATTGTGTTCCTTGGTATTTACCCAAATGAGTAGAAAACTTACATCCACACAAAAGCACATTGATACTGATAGCAGTATTACTCATAGTTGTCAAAACTTGGAAGCAATCAAAATGTCCTTCAAGAGGTGAATGGATAAACAAGCCGTGGTACTTCCAGACAATGGAATATTATTTAGTGCTAACAGGAAAAGAGCTATCAAGCCATGAAAAGACATGGAGAAATCTTAAATACAAATTACTAAATGAAAGAAGCCAATCTGAGAAGACTACACACTGTTTGAGTCCAACAATATGACACTAGGAAAAGGCAAAACTATAGAGTTAGCAAAAAGATCAGTGATTGCCAGAGATTAATAGGGAGAGAGCTATGAATAGGAGAGCACAGAGGACCTCCGAGGCAGTGAAAATGTATAACCTACATTGTTGGGCACATGTCATTTATACATTTGTCCAAATCGGAGAATGCATACAAAGAGTGAACTGTAATGTATACTGTGGATTTTAGTGACAATTATGTGTTGATATAGGTTCATCAATTGTAACAAATATATTACTCTGGTGTATGGTGTTGATAGCAGTAGAGGTATAGGTAGAGGCAGGGAGTATGGGAACTCTGTACAGTTGACCCTTAAACAACTCATGGGTTAAGGGCACCAAGGCCCTGGGCAGTCAAAAACGTGCATAGAATATTTGACTCCCCCAAAACTTAACTACCAAGAGCCTACCATTGACTAGAAGCCTTATTGATAACATAAACAGTCGATTAACACAGATTTTATGTATTATATGCATTATATACTGTATTTTTGCAATAAAATATGTTAAAGAAAAGAAAATGCTATTAAGAAAATCATAAAGAAAATATATTAACTGCACTGTATTTTTTAAATTCATATATAAATGGGACTGTGCATTTCAAATCTATGGTTATTCAAGAGTCAGATGTACTTTCTTTTTTTAAAAAAATATAGTTTATTGTCAAGCTGGTTTCCATATAACACCCATATAAACCCAGTGTTCATCTCAACAAGTGCCCTCCTTCATGCCCATCACCCATGTTCCCCTCTCCCCCAACCCCTATCAACCCACAGTTTGTCCTCTGTATTTAAGAGTCTTTTATGGTTTGTCTCCCTACCTCTCCTTAACTACTTTTTCCCTGTTCCCTCCCCTATGGTCCTCTGTTAAGTTTCTCCCGATCCACATATGAATGATAACATATGGTATCTGTGTTTCTCTGCCTGATTTATTTCACTTAACATAATACCCTCGAGTTCCATCCATGTTGCTACATTTGGCCAGATTTCATTCTTTCTCATTGTCATGTAGTATTCCATTGTATATATAAACCACATCTTCTTGATCCATTCATCCGTTGATGGACATTTAGGCTCTTTCCATGATTTGGATATTGTTGAAAGTGCTGCTGTGACCACTGAGGTACATGTGCCCCTGTGCATCAGCACTCCTGTATCCCTTGGGTAAATTCCTAGTGCTATTGCTGGGTCATAGGGGAGTTTTATTGTTAAATTTTGAGGAACCTCCACACTTTTCCAGAGTGGCTGCACCTGTTTGCATTCCCACCAGCAGTGTAAGAGAGTACCCGTTTCTCCACATTCCCACCAGCATCTACAGTCTCCTGATTTGTTCATTTCAGCTACTCTGACTGGCGTGAGGTGGTATCTCACTGTGGCTTTGATTTGTATTTCCCTGATGATGAGTGACATTGAGCATCGTTTCATGTGTCTGTCAGCCATCTGGATGTCCTCTTTGGAGAAGTGTCTGTTCATGTCTTCTGCCCATTTCTTCACTGGATTATTTGGTTTTTTTGGGTGTAGATTTTGGTGAGTTCTTTAAAGATTTTGAATACCAGTCCTTTATCCAACATGTCATTTGCAACTATCTTTTCCCATTCCGTCAGTTGACTTTTAGTTTTGTTGATTGTTTCCTTTGCCGTGCAGAACATTTTTATCTTCATGAAGAGTCAAGTGTACTTTCTGTTCAGTTTTTCTGTGAACCTGAAACTGCTCTTTAAAAGTGTCTATTAAAAGAGGGAAAAAATTAAGTCCCAGACCCCATCCCCAAAGATTCAAATCAACCCAGCCAATGGCAGGGCCAAAGCTTCAGTGCAATTTTGTTTAAGCTCACCAACTGATTTTGAGGTGCTTCCAGGCTAAGAACCACCCTGCCAACCAAACATGACAAGCAGGTGTCAGGCAGATTAATGATGTCTGGCTTTTGGTTTTCCTGCTGAATTCTAATTAAATTAGTATTTACACAGTTGTTTGTAATTCTCTACCAAAAGGCATTCATAACTTTTCCCCACTGTGGTACTAGCAAAATGCCAAATGATCTCTCAAATGGAGGAAATAGGAAATTAAAACTTTCAAATAAAGACTGTAATTTTATGGTTTGTTTATGCCTTTCAACAACATCTATTTCTCTTTGTGTTCATCCCTCTGTAAGGCTTAAAGCCTATCTTTCTGCATCATAGCAGTATTTGAGGCTCTAAATAAAGTGAATTGTGGTTTCCATTCTGTCATTTTACTATTAAAAATGAAGGCCATCAGAATAAACAAATAATCATCAAGGAGCAAATATAAGTACATCGATTGATGATAGAGAAATTGTGTTGGCTGAGGTAGTGACTAAGAGGAGAGGAGTGACATATAGCACTTTTTTAAATTTATTTTTTTAAATTTTTAATGTTTGTTTATTTTTGAGAGAGACAGAGTGTGAGCAGAGGAGGGGCAGAGAGAGGGAGGGATACACAGAATCCTAAGCAGACTCTAGGTCCTGAGTTGTCAGTACAGAGCCCGATATGGGACTTGAACCCACAAATTGCTAGTTCATGACTTGAGCTTAGTCAGATGCTTAATCAACTGAGCCACCTAGGCACCCCCAGATAGCACTTTTTGATGTGCACAGAGCATGAGGACTGAGGACCATTTTCTCTTCCAATTAGCCATATCTTCCTTAAAAGAGGAGTGTCTGAGAAACCTAGTCAGATGTTGCTTTGGAAAACTCCAATAATTGGAAAGGTCAGCAGTATAAGTAAATTATTCACCACTTGTGTCTGTGCTGTGATGTGCCTCACCTCAAGCCACTCTACCTCTTCCTCTGACTAAAGGCCTGCTGTTCATATATTTCTAAAGAATAGCTAAATATGGAGGCACCTGGATGACTCAGTCGGTTAAGCATCCAACCCTTGGGGGCCTACTTGGGATTCTATGTCTTGCTCTCTCTCTGCTTTTCCAGGCTCACACACACACTCTCTCGCTCAAAATAAATAAGTAAACATTAAAAAATAGCTAAATATGGACTTTGAAACAAGTATCTTGCTATCCTGTGATAGGAGTCAGTCAGGTCACCAAAGGATCCCATCGCTAAGCAAACCAAATACAACCTGTCAAAATTATAACATTAATAATACCTCACATTTATTGACTACTTACTATGTGTCAGTCAGGCTTCCTGTTAAGCATTTAATATGAATTATCTCATTTAATTCTTTCAACAACCATATGTTGTAGGTGTTATTTAAAATCCCATTTTACATCAAAGACAGTAAGTTACCTAAGGTCTAACTTATGGCCAGTCATCATGCAGTCAAAGTAGCAGACATCTCAGTGTGTGCAGCCTTGTTTTAGACATAATTCAAAGTTGGAGAATATATGTTAATTCTCCTACCATAGAAATTTATACCAAGAAACAAGATTCCCTCACCAAGGTCGTATAGACCTCAGAAGCAAAAAATTTCCTGGACTGCTAACAATCCACCAGAAAACCAAGGCCCTGCTTCTTAACTGTGTTACATATGAGTCTCATCTATGGAACTTGCAAAATGAAAAAGAATCTCTGGTCCCAGCCTCAGAGATTCTGATGTAGTTGATATAGGTTGGAACTTAGGCATTGGGATTTTTAAATACTTTACAGGCAGGATCAGCTACATAATTCGCAGGGCTCATTTCAAAATAAAATTTAGCATAGTTGTTTAAAAATTAAAGAAGTTTAAGGATGGAAACAGTGGAACGTGAAGCCAAGTATGGAGCAATTCTGTGAACAAGACCCCATTCAACTACACAGGTCACACACTCCTGAGACTGGCCCTGAATCATGTGATGCTAATATGCTAAAAACTTTAAGAACCATTGGACTAAGGGGTTCCCCAGTTAGGTATCACTTCTGTAGCTTGGTGGCTCCACCATCGTCATGATCATCTCTCCTCAACATCTTCACACATATTAAGTTGTTTGCGAGCATCTTATAATCTTGCAATAAATAGCATTTTTAAAATTGCAATTATATCCCCATTTTTCAGATAATGAAAAGCTTTACTAAATATTGTTTCTGGAGTCTTTGAGGAGTAGGCAGTGGCCCTGCCCAGACTGAGACCTGGCCACCCAGTTTCTGGATCCTACACTCTTAATCATCACCCTAACTGTAGTTCCATTAATAAGTAGTCATTTATTTTAGAATTCTCTGTGTAACTCCAAGTGCTAAACAGAAACGGAAGATACTGTGCATGAACACAAGCTCATGTCCAAAAATTCATATGATTTAGTTTATTCTTTTGATACATCTTGTTGTATCTTTGTTTACTGTTTTTACTTTGTTTATCATTTTATTTTGCTGTTATATTGCATATACACTTGCTGGAATATACATAGATATGAATATACATAGATAGGGATATTTCACTTATAAAGCTCAGAAAAGGACTCAGAAGCCCCCAAACCTATGTCTTCTCCAGCTTATTCCCCAACCTCTCTGGGGTGAATGGCATGTACAGAGCACATGGAACCACTCTGAGGAAGATGATGGCTTCTTAACCTTGACTAAGGAATGTGAAATAGCTTTGACCACTGACTCGGCACAATTCTGCCTGTGCTCCCCACTCTAAAGATGAAGAGAAGATGGTGGAAATAAGCATACATTTATCCCAGGGATCATTTCATTCGGTCCTCAGGGACACTCTTGAGTGTGACTCTATTTCATCACTTTTTAGTGCACACTTAAACATATTTGTTGACAGGAAGCCCAGTTCATGCAGCTTCTCAAATTAAAAGCTAATATACTTTCCTCCCCACTCTCCTTCCCAGGCTGTGTGTGTCACAGCTATTTCTTATTATAGCCTTTAGCTCACAGTCTTACAATCATCTGTAACATGAAGGCATTATCAGACCATAACTCCAGAAGTGCACAGAATGAGTTTTATTCAGTTTTGTATCAGCTTTTGACACAGTCACATACTTGGACTTTAGTGAACATTTATTAAGTGAATGAATACAAGCCAGAATGAATAAACAGCTTTCACAAAAAGTGAGTTATGAAATTCATACATTCAGCTGCAAGAAGAAAAGCCTTCAAAGATTTTATTCTACACACACACACACACACACACACGTTTTTAGTGACTTATTTCTGCAGCCACTTTCTATTAATTTGTGAGAACATTTCACTTATTTTAATTTATGTTCCTGTGTAGATTCTAAATAACTGCATGCTTTTCCAGTCATCATTTGTATTTTTATGGAAATTCTTCAAAGGGTTTGCTTGTACAACTTCAGAGAGTTGTCTTGGGAACTAATATTTATCTTAGCTTTCAGAAGGATGTTGATTCCTAGCAAAAGGCTGAAGCGTGGAAAGTACAAATTCATTATTATCCAAGATCTTGTCAGTGACTGGGGACTAGAATTAAGTTACTTTTAGCATACCTTTCCAATTTTAATTTCCTCCTACTTATAGTCTCTCATATCTTCCAATTCTTATACTTGCCAATATAATTTCAAAAGCACTGACTACCACATACAGAAATTTGAATATATATTCATAATCAATCCCATAGCATTTTTATTCTATATGGATTATCTGCATACTTATGCAATAGTACTATTTTTACAAAGAGATTTGCAAATAAGGATAATCTCTAGTACAAGTCTTTTGCTTTTATCAGAATTTTTCAGTTTGTGAGTATTGCCTATGTGATTAGAATCACATACCGCAAAACTTAGTCTTTCCACCCAGCCATCATGGAGGCCTACAACACTAATAATAATAAGCTTAATTAATAATAATTATTAATAATAATAATAAGACTTTTTACCCCCAGGGTAGCATCAGCTCCCATGTCTGTGTACATCTATTTCTGTGATTTTAGCATTCTCTTATTTTCTGGCCCTTCAGAATTTTCCATACTTCCTTATGAGCCACAAACATAATTTTCAAAGTGTTTTTGCTGTGGCAGGGAGCTAATAGAGTGTCAGTCCACAATACTGCTGGAAGTAAATGTTCTCATTCTGTGTTTTTAATTATGGACAGGATTCTGGTTTTAACTCCCTCCTCCTGCCCACATCTTTCCTTTGTTTATTTAGACAACTCTTCTTCACTCTTCAAAACCCAATTTAGAAATATCCTCACATTGAAAGCTTTCTATGAAGAATTAATAACTTCTTCCTGTCTGCCATTTCTATAATTACACAACATTCCCTTTTTGTACTTATCATACTGAAATCTGTTTATATGCCTGTTTGTGCCTGTTTTTTTTCACTAACGTATTAGTTCCTTTAGGGCAGAGACCAAATTATACTTGTCTTTTCCCCACCAGATTCTTGTACAGTATCTAGCAGACAAAAAAGAAAGATATTACAGAAAGAATTCAAGTCCTGTTGCTTTTCTTTAACGTTTATTTATTTTGAGAGAGGGAGACAAAGCACAAGTGGGAGAGGAGCAGAGAGAGAGAGAAAGAGAAAGAGAGAGAGAGAAAGAATCCCAAAAAGGCTCTGCATTATGATCCTGGATCCCACTGCAGGGCTTTAATCCACAAACCTCAAGATCATGACCCAAGCTGAAATCAAGAGTTGAAATCAAGAGTCAGATGCCCAACTATTGAAGCACCAGGCACCCTGGCCCTGCTGCTTTCTTAATGTACACTGCAACTCAACCGATTGGCCCTTTTACTACTGACTGGTAAACTAGGAAGACAGTAGAAGGGTCTTCACTTTGACTGTTCAAGAAAGGACAGAGAAGCTCTTTTTATACTTGGTCACCCCCATTCCAGTGCCCTGTATATCAAAGATGGGATAAGGATGACTAGTAGAGTCAAGAATAGTGCTTAGTTCTCTATTTTCACACAAGCACACACACCCCGAACGCAGTCTAGCATCTTTGAAACTGCTTTCTCAAGTGACTGTAGAAAAAGTATTTGCTGCCAACACAAAGGCAACATTTCTTTCTTTGAGACATAAACTCCTTCTTCTAAATAAGATTTATTAAGAAAAAAATCATAGAATTACTCCCTGATAATATCCAATTAAGAGCAAAATCCCTCCCCAAATCACTTTAAACCCTCCCCAAATCACTTAACGCAAGCCCAAACCCTATGTTTTTGTAATATCCTTTCACCAAGACACTCCATGAAATGTACTCTCCATCATGTCAGTAAGTCATAAATCCACCTTGAGGAACCACAGGTGTGCTCCTGATGGAATTTGGCTGGAGAGTACTGGCAGGGATGGCTTTGAGTCAATGGGCAAGATGGATAGATACTTCACCCCATATTTGACATAGCCACATGTGTTAAAGAGAAAGCAAGAAAAAGCAAGAGATTAGAAGGCAGTCAGGTGGGAAAGAGGAGAAGGAGAGAGGTAAGAAGGGAGGGAGGGAAGGAATAATTATTTGGAAAATAATTTGGAAGATAGGATAGTTTCAATCCCATGTTTTTGCATATCTATCCTCAGCCCCAGGCCTCACTAAAAGGTGCTCTGAGGCTTGGACCAAGTCCTAGATCCTCTGTGAGATCATAAGAGAGCTAAGAGGCACCTGAGTGGTTCAGTTGGTTAAGAGTCCAACTTTGGCTCAAGTCATGATGTCACAGTTGGTGGGTTCAAGGCCCATGTCAGGCTCTATGCTGCCAGCTCAGAGCCTAGACCCTGTTTTAAATTCTGTCTCCTTCTCTCTGCCCCTTACCCCCCAAAAATAAATAACCCCCAAAAATAAATAAACATTAAAAAATAATAAGAGAGCTCCAGGGAGTCAGTGACCTATATCCCAAACAGATAGCAAATTATCCAGAAACACAATCTTCTATAGCACTCTAGCACGGTAGCACTTAAGTAACTCTTAAGAAAGGTTTACAATCTGTGGAGCATTTTTTAGTGTTTGGTATGTTTACTGGGTGTGTGTGCTGTGTCATACATATACACAAACACACACATACATACACACGTGGAATCAGGCCTAAGTTTCTAGACTATGTGGGTCTATCAGTTTTGACTTAGGAAGCCCCTTCAGCAAGTATTTCCTAAAGATTTTCTATGTCTCAGGCAATGTGCTAGTTTCTGGGAAAATAGCTGGGGCTATGGCAGATATAGGCCTGCTGCAGAAAAGAGCTCACACATCTGACACTGTTATCTCCAGAACACCCTGCTTGCAAGATTGGCCCTTGTCTGGCATGTGGGTACTTGCCAGAGTGTTCCCAGTCAACAGTTAATTGACAAGGATTAGACTGTGGCTAGAAAGTTTATGCCATACATGTGCTTTCCTTCTGGGCATCTGGAATTTTGTTGTGTGCTATGCAGAACGCCTATGTGACCATCCCCCATTAAAAGCTGTGGGCACTTTGTCTCTAATGCGCTTCACTGGGCAGAAACACTGCCCACAGTTTGCATCATTTTCATTGCTAGGGAAAGAGTGAGCTCTGTGTTATCTGATGGGATAGAGAGAACATAGGAAGCCTGAACATGGAGTCCTCCAGACTCTGCTTGTGTCTTTTCTCTATAGATCTGGCTGTGCATTCTTAAGTACACAAGTTATAATAAATCTTAGCCATGATCATGTGAAGAGATGTAGCTAAAAAGACCCTTACCTCACAGTATGTGATTTCTGTGGCAGGAGAAATTCAGGGGACCACAGAGCACATGGAAGGAATGCTTCACCTATCCTTATGGGGTCAGAAAAATCTTCTGGGGGATAGGGAAGCTCACATTGAATCCTATATGATAAGGTGGTAGACAGATGGATGCAATTGATCTTATGATTCTGATACAAATATAATATCATATAATAACCTTTAACATATCTCTCTAAACCATAATTGTCAGGACACCAAAGCTGTAAAGATAACAGAGGCATGCCCTCTCACAATAGCAGGGTCTTCCTGGTCCAAATAATGTTGCATGGTAGCAGAAAGTCGACAAATTATTTTCTGCCACTGGTTTAAGAATCTAGGTTTAGCTTATCCATACTCAATGATTTTGAATTCCTAATTGCTGAGTTTCACATCTTTGCTCCCTGACCTCCACTCTGGCTTGTTTGATCTTCAGAGGTAAATATTAGTTCCCCATCTTCCAGCCTTAGGATAGCCTTATTTCAGTTTTACTACTGACCTCATGGGGCTTGAAACTTGTAAGAATCCTACCCTACTGTCTAGTTGAGATTGCATAATTGTTCAAATGATTCATGCCATATACATCAATTGCATACAGATTTTAGAACACACCCAGAAATATTGCCCTATTTTTCTATCCTGGGCAAAGGGCATTTCCTCAGACAGTGATTCTCAAACTTTCATGTGTATGAAAATCACCTGAAGGCCAAAACACAGATTTCTGGGCCCTACTTCCAAAATTGCTGATTCAGTAGGCTCAGGGTGGGGCCCACAAACTACATTTCTGACAAGTTTTTGGGTAACACAGGCTGTTGTTCTGGGAACAGATTTTGAAGGTCACCAGTCTCAGAATGAAAGGGGAGCCTATGACCTCTCTAACCACTATATGCAGACCTCTGGGGATCTCAAGTGTTCAGGAGCTTTTCATAAAATTTTTAAATTTTGTGTATCTATTTGATAAGTATCTAAAGAAAATTAAACATCTGTATGACTGCCTCATTGCTGACTATATAATTTCAGTGCCCATATTTGCATTTATGATTATAATTACATTGACATCAAGAATACTACCTTTGTTGACACTAATAAGGCTGGCTAATGGTGTAAGACAGAGGTGGACTAGACACAGAAATATTATTAGTAAAGACCAACTGAAATTATAAATGCTGTTTAGACAGATTTACCAATAATTTGAAAAAAGAAAAGGAAAAGGACTGGCACAAGTGGACAATTCCATGGCACAAGAAAGCAAAAGTGTGTCAAATTCAAAAGAACTCATGTAACAGCAGTCAGAACTGTATTCTTTTCATGAATGGTGCTTTAGTTCCAGAGAAATGTTATCTGTCACGTAACTCAATATTATTATTATGAATTGTATTAGAGTGAGGTATTGTTTGAATCCAGATAAATGAATGAATATATCTCTTTTCATTGAGATACTTTGACATCACTTAGAAAGAGCAGAGCCCAAAATCTTTTGAATCTTACCAGCCTTATCATAATCTTATCTGTCAACTTCATGGATAAACTGGAGGCTAGCCTTATGAAACAAAGGTAGATCTAAAGAATCAATGATAGAAACAAGAACCTGACTATTTCAATCTGAAATTCAAATGTAAGGGAAATCTAACTTTTAAAATCCTCTCTATGAAGTGACAAAAACTAAGGAAAGGGAATGGGTTTTAAAGAAAGACATAAAGGAAATGTAAATTGCAAATAGATATGGATGGAAAATAGGAGAAGACTGAGAAAATGACCCCCCAAAAAGGACAATTAAATAAAGTCAATGGAAATATGTCTGGGAATAAAATATATCTGTAAAGGTCAAAGACATATTATATCTTATATTAAATGAGAATATGAAATCTAATTATTATGACAAAGTTTGGACAAGAAACCCATGAATCTTTTTCTTCCTGCTGTGCTAGAATCATTCATCAAAGTTAACTGTATATAAACTTTATTCAAACAAGCTAAAAAACCAGCAGTGTCATACTGAGTAAACAAATGACCTTATTTTAAAGGAATAGATATATTTGAACAATTTAACAATTCACAAATGTTTTTGAGTCCTTACATGCCCCAGAAATGGTGCTGGACATTGGAGATACAATGGTAAATTAAATATATAGAATCCCCATCTTAAAGTAGTTTATAGTATTGAAGGGGCTACAGGAAACCAATAACCAAGAAGTTCTAAAACATCAGAAATCACTTGGAGAGGAGATACAGGAAACTTTGAAAATATTAACAGAGACATGTGACCAGATTTAGAAGGTAGAAATGCTTATATTAGGAAGCTGGACATGAAAGGATTTACAACAGGTCTGATCTCTATTTTCTTCCTCTGGGGGATGCCTAGAAAGAGATGCCACAGTTAAATCCCTTTGTAAATGTGAGACCTAATGGTATATTTTTGGGGCAGGAGGCAAGTCCATTTTATGAAATTGTCTAACTATAGCCTACCTAGTTTGCATATTATCACTAAACTTGGAATTTACAGCTCACTAGAAAATGTCATGTATGTGATTAATGGGGTATATACAGGATATGTTCTACAACTGAAATAGCTCCTTTGTGCATATCATTCAAGCACTGTTTAGAACCTCACATTTTCTAATATGTGTCCTAAAATGGGACAACCAGACTTCGGTAACTTTGTTGATGGGTCAGGCATTTCCATGTTTCACTTTAGTGCTGCAATTACCCACATGCTCTGAATCTGACAATTCAATCTTCAGTGTCATCTCAGAAATGATAAGCTGTGACTTAAGGAATAAGTAGGAGTTAGTCATATAAAATCATAGTGAGGGGGCACCTGGGTGGCTAAGTCAGTTGAGCGTCCAACTCTTTATTTCAGCTCAGGTCATAATCCCAGGGTCATGAGATTGAGCCCAGCATCAGCCCCCCCACCCCGATCCCCCGCATTGAAGGTGGAGCCTGTTTGGGATTCTCTATCTCCTTCCCTCAGCCCCCTTTCCCCTGCTCGCTCTTTCTCTCTCTCTCTCTCTAATTAATTAATTAATGTCATGATAAGGGGCATAAAGGGAGATGGACACGGAGTGACAGAAAACTGGGTTTATAGCAGAAGAAATGGTTTGTGAAAGAGCACACTTAGGAGAGGTGAACAAGGCTTGTCAAGAGCAAAGAGTCAAAGATGCAGGGAGCAGAAGGCAGATCATAGAAGGCTCTGTGACTTGTGTAAATAGCTTGCACTTCAATCCCAGAGGAATAGAACACAACTGAAATGGTTTAAGAATGTAAATGATCTGGTTTGAATTTTAGAAGGAGTGCTCTATAGTGTAGAAAAAGGAATTAGAGAAAGGCAAGAATACAAGATAGGCAGCTATTAAAATACTAACAGTTTCTACACTAAACGCTCCAATTAAAAGATGGAGGGAGATTGTCACCTGAAAGAATTTACCAGAAAGAGATGCATGCTGTACATGCCAAATTAAATTTACAAATGTAGTTTAGAAGTATTGTTTACAATACTGGAAACAACCTAAATGTCCATTCACCAATGAAATGGATAAATATCTTATGGAATATTCATGAAATGGAATGTGTGGCAATGAAAATGATCAAACTTCTGCTCTTCACAACAAGAAGAATAAATCTCATAAATGTAATATTAAGCTAAACAAGTCAGACGCAAATAATGCATCATCCATTATTTCATTTATATAAAGTATCAAAAATAGGCAAAATTAATCTCTGGTATTAGAAGTTGGACCAGTGGTTACCTTTGAAGGTGGAACAGTATCTGGGAGGGGCCGGGGAGCTCCTGGGTGCTGGCAATGTGCTATTTCAGGTGGTGGTATCACTGGTGTTCACTTTGTAGTAAGCAGGTTAGTTGTGTGCTTTTCCTTCTGTATATATGTTGTTTCAGTGTCAAAATTACTTAAAAACAGAACAAAAGCTGAGGTTTGTTGCCCTAGAAGGGAGAATATAAAGTAATCCAGTAAGAAAAAAAAAATGTCAAATTTTGAGATTATTTTGTTCCAAAATAATCTTGAAAGCAATAGTTTTCCATTCCAAGAGCCAGGCATTTGAAAGAGAAAATAATGGTATGTGGCTCGGTTTCTCTGTGTGAAGTTTCTGATGGACTTGGGGGAATTTTGAAAACTTGTCTTTATTGATTAAGAGCAAAGCCTAGAAGACCCAAAACACAGAGCAGGGAAGAAACATGTAATGGCACAAGAGTAGCTTTCTGAACACCCAGACAGATGATCAAAACCTTTTATGGGCTGTGGGGGAGGAGGGACATTTGGCAAGAACTCAAAAAAAAAAAAAGTGAGATGTGCAGGTAGAGCTCCTAGGCCTCTGCCTCCCTCCCATCCCCCTTATCACCCCAGGCAGCAGATTGGTGTAGAGGAATTCTAGGCCTTGGGGGATGGCGCCCCTTCTTCCCAGGCATTAGCCCAAAGAAACTGCACACCTCTGCGAGAAGCCCCGCATCCAAGCAACATGGAGCGGTGAGGAGCAGGCAGAGACAGAAAGCGGGCCTGATACATCCCTGTCCCCCCTCCCCCATCTCCTCCAGATCTAAAGCCAGTGGACAGAGCATCTAACAGTTCTTCCATCCCAAGAGACGCACAGAAGTCCACAGTTGTCCTAAAGAAAGCTGATGGCTGACAAAAAGCCGATACAGACCGTGGTCCCCAGATAACTGAAAACTTTGGCAGACATAACAGTCCGCAGTAGTAGATACTGACCCCACGGGACTAGGCACCCATCAGGACAGGAAAGGAAGGCCAGAGACCACCGTGGAATCCCCACATCACCCCACCTGATGGTGTTACCTAGGACCTGATCCCAGAGGCCACCCCAAGGGGTTAGGGGAAGAAAGGTGAGCAGAGTACAGAGACCCAGCTCCAAACGGACACGACCGAACTCCCTCACCTTGGCCAAAATACGCTTTTCTCACCCAGCAGAAATGAAGAATAAAGTTTTATTTTTGCAAACCCTCAGTCCGTGGCTGTAAACCGTTTAACTGCTACAAATAAAAAGACTTACAAGCAGTTTGGAGGGCCCCATTGGTGTTCCCTTCACATCTGAAAAGATGCTTCTTCCAAGGTTTGGGGAAAGAAATGAAGGAAAAGAAGGGTCTGCTATCAATAAAGCAGGAATAATTATCCAAACTCCTAGGGTTACTGTAAGGATTATGGAATATATTAAAAGGGTTACCAAAAGTGAGATGGAAAAGGGAAGAAGCCGGGGCGCCTGGGTGGCTTAGTCGGTTGAGCGTCCGACTTTCGCTTAGGTCATGATCTGGTGGTTCGTGGGTTCGAGCCCCGCGTCGGGCCCTGTGCTGACTGCCAGCTCAGAGCCTGGAGCGTGTTTCAGAGTCTGTATCTCCCTCTGTCTCTGACCCTCCCCTGCTCATGCTCTCTCACTCTCTCCCAGAAATAAATAAAAATATTTTTTAAAAAAAGAAAAAGAAAAGGGAAGAAGCCTCCATGCTTTTCACTGCCACGGTAAAGAATTACAGGACAGCCAGATGAAAATAAAGCAGAGCAAAGTTTTATGAAAGGGCCCTTCACCAGAGGAGCGAACCAGTCACCAGAGACAAAGGCCTTGGAAAGTATGTATGGGCTTCTGTCAGTTTTCTTTTGGGTGGATCCTTGGGGTGCCATATTTGAGTGACAGGCCTGGATCATAAAATAATTAAGGAACTAAGTGTGTCCTTTCCCAAGATGTATTCTAAATACCTACATTGGGTAGGAAATCAAAACACTGTTTCTATTCTAGAGACCAAGGTCAGATAAAAACAAGCAGGCTGCTTACAGCCCAAGTATAACAAGCACAACAAACAAACTCTTCCTGGGCGGGGTTGGGGTGTTGTAACCACAGATCAACTGCTAGATTCGCCGAATGGGGTGGTCCCGGGCAGTCTTGGGTGGAGGCTCTCCGTCAGGCTGTCCAAGGTCCATCCTCCTGCCCAGCTTCTTGTCTTACGAAAGTGGCTGCCACCAAGTAAGAATCAGAAGATACCTATCCCTTCTGTCATGGAATGGGAAGATTGAAAGAGACAGCCAGGGACCTTCTGGTCCAAATACCTATCTTTATGAAGGAGGGACATTCAAAACACTTAAGGCAAATCATTGTTTGATCTAGCTTTGTAGATTTCAGGCATGGAAATTGTACAGTCCATGCTGATGCTCAACAATACTTCCCAACTCCTTCCTAGCAATTTATGTCATTTCTTCTCATTACAGCCCTTGTGAAAGATGATAGTGATGTCGTTTTTCTGTAACTTTTCTTTCGCTGGAAAATAGTCATCAAAGCATCACTTCCTCTTTTTTCTATGTAAGTTAAGTAATTTCAACTCATTTAAACTTTCCTCATTGCTCTAAGATCATACTGTTTTTTAAAATTTATTTTTATATTTTAATTTATTTCTGAGAGAGAGAGAGAGAGACAGACAGCATGAACAGGGGAAGGTCAGAGAGAGGGAGACACAGAATCTGAAGCAGGCTCCAGGCTCTGAGCTACCTGTCAGCAGAGCCCGACGTGAAGCTTGAACCCACGAACCGTGAGATCATGACCTGAGCTGAAGTCGGACGCTTAACCATCTGAGCCACCCAGGTGCCCCCAAGATCATACTGTTTTTGATTCTCAACAATAATTTTTTTTAAATATGAAGATCAAAACAGACACAATGCTTTGATAAGCAGGAAAAATTACTTCTCAATTTCTATGACAAGAACAACAATGCTGTTTTTTGAAACAACAGTCAAACATTGCTAATTTGTAGAAATTTATTTTTTTGGAATTGATTTGTAGAAAACTGTAGAATTTCTACAAATGTGGAAAATCTACAAAGTTTGTCAAAAAATATTTTTTAAGAGATAACTATGAGTTGGATTTTGCCCTGATTGTCACACCTTTAACAAGAGAGGAAATTAAGAGGCAAACAGTCAATGACTTACTCCTGTTCAAACTGCTAGTCAGGGCTAGTTACATTAGAACTGGAATTCTAACTCCCTCTGCTCTCTCACCTGCTCCCCATGTCTGGGCTCACCATCGTGTCTTCCAGTCCAGGGCTCACATGGACTACTATATTTGCCTCTTAACTGTTCTAGCTCATAAGCATTCTTGCCCTATTTTAATCCACACTGTATACTTCAGCCAGAGATCTTTTCAGAAAGATGATGTCAATGCCTTCACTAAAATCCTTCAGGGATTTTCCAACGTGTCTTTGTGGGGTGGAGGGGACTCTTTTTATTTTTGGCAACTTCTTATTTTTTGCACTACAAGGTACTTGAGGTTCATCATGAATATTTTCTCGACAGTTCTTGAATCAACCATTTATCCAAAGAGTTCTACTTTCTTTTATTGAAAATGGTCTTAGGAAACAAAATCTGGGTCCTAGGCTTGCTTATTGCCATTATAGTATTTGTCAATTCTAGGCTCTCTCAACTGACAGAATGAGAAAATATGTGTATATTCTAGCAGTGTACTAGCCTGTGTACATACACCCATGTGCAAATACATGTATATAGACATCTGTATCTATATTAAACTAAGCATAAGTTCAAAGGATGTCTCTAGCTCTAATCCATTACCATATAGATAACTTTAGCTTCCTTCGCTTGCTTTTCTACAACCTCCTACACCAAGAGTGAGAAACCTGGATCCCACCGTCGGCCATCCATTTACTGAATTTTTTAACTCCAGTATATTTCATTATGCACATATAGTAGTATCAGAATTATTAACGGGCACCTGGGTGGTTCAGTCGATTAAGTGTTCGACTTTGACTCAGGTCATGATCTCACAGTTGAGGAGTTGGGGCCTCACATCAGGCTCTGTGCTGGCAGCTCAGATCCTGGAGTGTGCTTTTGTTTCTATGTCTCCCTTTCTCTCTGCCCCTCCCCTACTTGCAATCTGTCTCTGTCTCTGTCTCTCTCTCAAAAATTAATAACATTAAAAAAATTTAAGAATTATTAATTAATGCCTCTGTGGGATACAACTTTTTAACTACAGTATGTACTTTTGTACAATTCTTTTTGCCTTGAGTCTTGCAGATTCCACTCATTTCTAGTGCTTCTTAGGTTAGCATTTTCCCCCCAATCCCCTCAGTGAGGTTGTTTTATACACTTGTGATACAGTTAGAGTTTGCATTCATCCTATGATCCACCAACCTCCTAAATGATTTACAGAAGATTTATAAGTATTAAGGTCATCAAAATCACCATTTAAATGTTGACACCAGTTTAACTGCTGCTTCTGTTAAGCAGATTTCAGGATCACATCTCTAGGGTCACCTATCTCTCCAGGTTTTAGCATGACACCTGGCTCTGTGACCTCTGCTTTCTGATGAGTCCAAGAAAAGTCACTGGTGTTCAGGTTGGTTCCTTTTGTAAGAATGGGAGTGAAGTATTTCAAGCTCATTATATGTTGGAGCTAAAGACATGTTTACTTCTTAATGCCCATTTTCTCCTTAATTCTAAGCCCTGTGAGCACAAGATCATATCAGTTTTGCTCGCCACTGTATTCAAGCACCTAGTTCAAGTACTGGCATATGGTAAATACTGAATAAATATTTGTTAAATGGGTGGAAAAATGACAAGCAGCAACCTTTTTGACCTTGGACAGAGCAACCTCTTATTAGACACATTTCTAGAGGCAAGGGAAAGAAAAGAAAAATGAACTATTGGGACTTCAAGATAAAAATCTTCTGCACAGTGAAGGAAACAATCAACAAAACTAAAAGGCAACCTACAGAATAGGAGGAGATATTTGTAAATGACATATTGGATACAGGGTTAGTATCCAAAATCTATAAAAAACTTATCAAACTCAGCAGTCTGAGAACAAATAATCTAGTTAAGAAATGGGCAGAAGACATGAACAGACATTTTTCCAAAGAAGACAACAGATATCTAACAGATATATGAAAAGATATTCAACATCACTAATCATCAGAGAAATACAATTCAAAAACCACAGTGAGATACCACCATCAGAATGGCTAACATTAACACAAGACAGCTAGGATGTAGAGAAAGGGGAATTCTCTTGCACTGTTGTGGGAATGGCAACTGGTGCAGTTACTCTGGAGAACAGTACAGAGGCTCCTCAGAAAGTTAAACATAAAACTACCCTATGCTTTAGCAATTGCATTACTAGGTATTTACCCAGGGGATACAAAAATACAGATTTGAAGGAGTACATGTACCCTTATATTTATAGCAGCACTATCAACAATAGCCAAATTATGGAAAGAGCCCAAATATCCATCAGCTGATGAATAAATTAAGAAACTGGGTGTATATATACAATGGAATATTACTCAACTTCCAAAAGGAATAAAACCTTGCAATTTGCAACCACATGGTTGGAGCTAGAATGTATTATGTTAAGAAAATAAGTGAGGCAGAAAAAGACAAGTACTGTATGACTTCACTTACATGTGGAATTTAAGAAGCAAAACAAATGAATATATGGGAAGGGTAAAAAGGAGAGAAATAAACCATAAGTGACTCTTTACAATACAGAGCAAACTGAGGGGGCATGGAAGGCAAAGCATAGTGGATAAGCTAAGTGGGTGGTGGGTATTAAGGAGGGCACTTGTGATGAGTACTAGGTGTTATATGTGATGAATCACTAAATTCTACTCCTGAAAACAATATGAAACTATATGTTAACTGATTACAATTTAAATAAAAATGTGAAGGAAAAAATGAATGGAAAAATGAATAATGCAAATCCAGTGATTTTTTTTTCCTATGGCACATATGCTTCCCTGGTTTTATTCTATGTTTAGACAGTCTTCTCACCAATCCATATTGTGTATTTCATGATCCTTATTTTGGTCATACTTATAGCTGTCGAAGAAAATAACTCTGCATTAATGACAATTCAAGTCTTCATTCAATGCTTTTTTAAGAAAAGAAATGTCACAACCTCTCTCAATATCCCATTTCTATCATCATCAATGCCAGAAACTTTTTAAGGCAATAACTATTTATTGGGCTCACTGGAGACGCTGGTACTTTGATGTCATAATTTTAAATAAAGAATAGAAAACCAGGTTTTCTGTGTAAATAGTTTGCCCCTGTAAATCTGACTCTCCTACCTCCTGAAATTCCAGCTGACAAACTTTCTTCAAACAAGAGTATAAGACAAACTTCAGGACCCTGCCATTTTGGTAGGTAATTAAAGCTTCAAACTCTAGATGCTGAGAGCAAGACATGCTGTCCTGAGTGGCAGGATAATTATCTTGACTGGTTTGCCACAAATATGTAGGAATTTAAAGCTGTATTTATGAGCTCATAAATACAGGCAACCTGAAGAGACTACCAAGAAAAGCAGGAAATCCAAAGGTTTCTGTAATTTTTCATCTAGAAAAAGATTCTTTGCACATACATAAATCAGTATGCAATTGACACACTCTTACTTCTAACACATACTCCTTACCAAAGCTGGGTTTGTTAACTTTCCTAAAGCAAGGGGAATAATCTCCGAAGCAGACTGTCCTATGTTATTTGTGGGAGTGTATATGGAGATGATCTTTCTGGAGGTTATGTATCAGGGACTTAAATATAGACACAGAATTATCTCTTCTAGAAGTAATTTCCAAGGACGTAACTAAGGGAGTATGAGAAGACTAAGCTACAAAGATGTTAATCAGGTAATGTTTGGAGCTGTAAAAAAAATAAAAAACAGCTTAAACATCCAATTGTACTGGAATGATTGATTAACTTGTGATTCAATCATACAATGGAACATTCTGCAGCCATTAAAAAGTATATTGTATAGGTGCATTTATTAAAGAAGATATATTTGAGCTGGAGAGTTAAAGCTGTACTTTTTTTTAAATGTTTTTATTTTTATTTGTTTCTAGGAGAGAGAGAGAGAGAGAGAGAGAGACAGCATGAGCAGGGGAGGGTCAGAGAGAGAGGGAGATGCAGACTCTGAAACGGGCTCCAGGCTCTGAGCTGGCAGTCAGCACAGAACCCGACGCGGGGCTCGAACCCACGAACCGCGAGATCATGACCTAAGCGAAAGTCGGACGCTTAGCCGACTAAGCCACCCAGGCGCCCCAAAGCTGTAATTTTAAAATAGTTTGCATTGTATAGTTTCAAAGATAGATTTATTGATATAGATAAATGATGGATAGATATATATGTAGATATATACAGAGATAAAGATATACTTCAAAATATTCATAGCAGTTATTTCTGGGTGGCAATATTTCTCTGCTTTGTTGCTATATTTTCCAATTTTTCCCTTTTGTAACATGTATTTTGGGACATTTTTAAAAAGAAGATGTACTCAGTCTATAGTTATTATCTTAGCACGCTAATTTGGTCATATCGCAGTTGCCAGTTGCTACTAGAGTGCCTTTGAAGGGCCAGAGTTGACACAACTAAAAAGAATAGCAATGTTGCTAGAAATGCTGGCTCTGAGGTCAAGGGCACTATTTGTTGAGGAAACATACGACTAGCACTGGCTCCTTTGTTGTTCCTGTTTTTCAAAGATAGAGCTAAAATATAAAAAGAGCAGGGGAATAGAGCAGGGATGGAATATCATACTTAGCAATGTCAAGATAACAAAATTTCTGTGGCAGAAACGAAGCCGGAATGTGAACAGAATAGATAGAAGATGTGGTCTTCATATTCGGGCATAGTTTTAAGGGAATCCATTTTCATATCCTCAGTTTTCATGGGCACTCATTCCTATCATCAGATGGCTTCCCTTCCCTATCTTCCTGTGTCTTATATATATTTCTGATAACAATGAAGCATATGGCATTAGAAATATGCTGGTATGTTGACCCTTATAAGAATGTTCCAAAATTACATATATTACAGAGTGGGCAATCACCACCTCTTGCTTTTCCCAGACTGTTTTCAAAAAGTAAATTGCTCCCCATGAGAGAAATTAAGGTGAACAAAGTGAAAAGAGCATTGTTTAGAAGTGCTAAAAGCTAAAAATTGCTCTTATTAAATGAGAAATTTTTTGATATTCATAATATTCATAAAAGAAAAGTACCTTTTTGCAGAAGCAGTATAGCTTGGTGATGCAGAGTCTTTTAAGAATATTTTCTAAGACTATTCAGTTTTTTAAGTTTAAATGGAAAGTACATTCACAAATAAAACTTTTATGATTTATGTGCATTATTCAATGAAGACATTAAAGTATAGCTTATCAAATTAGACTGTAAAATATTTATTCTAATGATATATTAGTTCATCTTACAAAGTGGTTAATATTTACTATCTCCTATTAATATATAGTTATATGCCAGTTGCCACGTAAGTATAGTAATAAGAATATTTTTCATTCCGAAAAAGCATAGAAAAATGTTATCATTATATAAAAACATTAATGGAGTTATGAATATTTATATATGATTATTTAACACTTCCCAGAAACTGATATTAGAGATCAATACATGTTTAA
Organism: Proteles cristata cristata; assembly: GCA_017311185.1. Taxonomy (NCBI): domain Eukaryota; kingdom Metazoa; phylum Chordata; class Mammalia; order Carnivora; family Hyaenidae; genus Proteles; species Proteles cristata. The sequence continues at coordinate 585,436 of JAESUZ010000812.1, forward strand.
AAACCCATTTGGGAAAGGCACACTGTGTTTGATTTATTATGCTTTTCATAACTACTTATTTTACCTATCCATCACATTGCATTAACAGAAATTGAATACTAAAACATGACATATAGCTTGTAGTTTCTAGTTCCACATGTAAGGAGCTTACTGGTCACCACTCCTTCCTAACATGTAAAAAGATGAACTGAATAATCAACAATTCTTAGGTGGATAAGAGAAGTAAGGTCACAGGGCACATTACTGCCTGCAGTCAAAGAGAATGATGGACGAACACAGAGAATCGCAACTTACCAGAGCAGAAACACAAGAACTAAAACCTCCGCAGAACCCATGCCAGAGCAAGAAAACTCAAACTCTAATTGACAAACTAACAGAAGTCCAGAGTAGACATAGTAGAGACTTAAAATCTCCAGGGGGTTCAGGTCATAGAGGAGACTCCCAAACTTTACCTGTAAGAGCTTGACCAGGTTCTCACAGTAAATATTGGAGAAAATTCTCCCTCAGGCTGTTGGCAGGGTCAGAGGACAACGAACAGATTTTAAACTATGCCACAGTACTCTGTTCTTCATAAAAAGGTCTGCCCTCAGGGGTACCTCCGAGGCTCAGTCAGTTAAGCATCCGACTTCCCTCAGGTCATGATCTCACAATTTGTGAGTTCAAGCCCCACATCAGCTCTGTACTGACTGTTCAGAGCCTGAAGCCTACTTGAGATTCTGTGTCTGCCTCTCCCTCTCTCTGCCCCTGCCCCATTCGCACAAGCACCCGTGCTCGCTAGCTCGCTCGAGCTCTCTCTCGTGCTCTGTCTCTCAAAAAAAAAAAAATCAATAAATATTTTTAAAAACTTTTTTAAAGGTCTTCCCTCAGGACAAGCTTTTTAAGCAGATCCTAATCTGCTGGGGTTGTATCACATCTAATTGACCTGGTGGAAGGGAAATATCCAATGCCAGCTGATTCTAGCCATCCTGTCTGTTCCACCTAAGCTGGGGGGAGTGGGGGCAGGGAACAGGAGAGATTGAGGAGATTGGGGGCAGTGGGGGGGAGGAAGCAGAATAAGAAGCACCTGTCAAGTTTACAGTCCAATGGCATGAGCTCATTAAAAACTGAAGCCTAATCATAGGACCATAGACCATTTCCCTTCCCTGACACTACCGCATTATTAAAGTCCTGTTGACAGCAGTTTCTTTTCCCCAGTTCATCATGTGCAGCTATGATGAAAAACTTACAAGACATACTAAAAGGCAAAAACCACAATTTGCAAACACAAAGCAAGAATCAGAACCAGACATGGCAAGTATGTTGGACTTAGCAGACTGAGAATTTCAAGTCACTATGATTAATAGGCTAAGATCTCTGATGGATGAAGTAGACAGGATGCAAAAACAAATCAACAATGTAAGAAGAGAGAAGGAAATCCCAAGAAAAAAAGGTAATGCTGGAGATCAAAAACCATAACAGAGAGGCAGGATGTCTTTGATGGACTTATTAGTAGAAAGGGCACAACTAAAGAAAAAATCTCTGACCTTCAGGATATCACAATAGAAATTTCCAAAATAAAAAGTAATGAGAACAAAAACTGAAAAAAGGAGAAAAAATAACCATAACAGGATATCTAAGAACGGGGGGACAAGTACAAAAGGTTTGACATATGCATAATAAGAATAGCAGAAGGAGAAGAAAGAGAGAAAGGAAATGAAGAAATATTTGGAAGAAAAATGACTGAGAATTTCCTCCAAACTGATGTCAGACACCAAACCACAGATGTAAGAAACCCACTGAACACCAAACAGGAAAATGCCAAAGAAAAAAATATACATCTAAGCATACTATATTCAAACTACAGAACATCAAAGATAAAGAAAAAAAAAATCCTGAGAGAAGCCAGAGGAAAAAATACCTCATTTATAGAAGAGAAAAAATTACACCCAACTTCTCTTCAGAAGCCAAGAAAGAAGAGAATGGAATGAAATACTTAAGGTGCTGAGAAAAGAAACCATCAACCTAGAATCCTGTGCCTTGTGAAATTATGCTTCTAAAGTGAAAGAGAAATAAAGACTTTCTCCAACAAACAAAAATTGAGGGAGTTTGTTGCCAGTAGACAAGACTTATGAGAAATGTTAAAAGAAGTCTTTAGAGAAAAGGAAAATAATATAGGTCAGAAACTCAGACCTATATATTCTATATGTGTGTGTATGTATATATATTTTTTGTATGCTTATATATAAGTGAACTGAATGACAGCAATAATTCAAAAGATGGGAGAGAAGCTAGGATTATTTTATTATAAGGTACTCACAACACCTGTCAAGTAGTATAGTATTATTCAAAACAGACTTAGATTGGCTGTAAGTTCATATTACAAACTCTAGGAAAACCACTAAATAATAATAATAATAATAATAATAATAATAATAATAATACATAATAATAATAATAAACTGATGTGCTCAGAAAAGAAAGAAAAGGGAATCAAATAAAATGAAAAAAAGTTGCAGAAAGAGTAGAAGGCAAAAGTAGAAACAATGACTAGGGGCTACAAATAGAAAATGATAATAAATATGGCAGATATTAATCTAACTATATCAACAGTAAATTTGAACATCATTGGTCTAAATGCACCAATCAAAAGAAACAGATGGTCAGAGTGGATCAAAAAACAAAACCAAACTATATGTGGTCTTTAAGAAACCCACTCTAAATATAATGGCCATATAGATTAAAGGTAAGTGAAGGGATGGGGCGCCTGGGTGGCTTAGTCGGTTAAGCGTCCGACTTTCGCTTAGGCCATGATCTCGCGGTTTGTAGGTTCAAGCCCCGCGTCGGGCTCTGTGCTGACTGCCAGCTTAGAGCCTGGAGCCTGTTTCAGTCTGTGACTCCCTCTCTCTCTGACCCTCCCCTGCTCACGCTGTCTCTCTCTCTCCTAGAAATAAATAAAACATTAAAAAAAATTAATTAAAAAAAATTTTAAAAAAAAAGGTAAGTGAATGGAGAAAGATATACCACACTAATACTAATCTAAAAAAAAAACAGGAATAACTATATTAATTTCAGACAGAGCAACCTTCAAAGCAAAGAACATTATCAAGGATAAAGGTAGGCATTACATAATAATAAAGGAGTCATTTCTCTAGGAAGACATAACAGTCCTTAATATGTATGCTCCTAACAATGGTGTCAAAATGCATGAGGCAAAAATTGATAGAACTGCCAAGAGAAATGGAGGAATACACTATTATATTTGGAGGCTTCAACACCACTCTATCAGAAATAGACAGATCTAGTAGGCAGAAAATCAATAAGAACATAGGTGAACTCAATGACATTAATCAACTGGATATGAAGGACCTATATAGACTACTTCATCCAACAATGGCAGAATACACATTCTTCTCAATCTCACATGGAACATTTACCAAGATAGACTACATTCCAGGCAATAAAGCACATCTTAACAAATTTAAAAGAACAGGAATCATACAATGCTTGCTTTTAGGCCACCATGGAACTAAAGTAAAAATCAATAATAGACAAATAACTGGAAAATCCTAAAATACATGGAAAGTAAATAATATTTCTTTAAATAATTCATGCATCAGAGAAGAAGTCTCAAGATAAATTGAAAATATTTTAAACTAGATTAAAATGAAAATATGACTAATGAAAATTTGTAGACTATAACAAAAGTAGTGCTTAGAGGACATTTATAGCAGTGACTGCATATATTAGAACAGAACAAAGATCTAAAATGAATCATCTAAACATCCATCTTAGGAAACTAGAAAAAGAAGAGGAAAATAAATAAAAGTAAGCAGAAAAGAAATAATAAATATTAAAGCAGAAATTAATGCAATTGAAAACAGTAAAGGAATATTGTGAACAACTCCATGCCCACAAGTTTAAAATGGACCAGTTCCCCAAAAGACACAATCTGCCAAAACTCAGACAAAATGAAAATGACCATCTGAGTATCCCTATAACTATTAAAGAAATTGGATCAATAATTTATAAGCTTCCAAAATGGAAAGCACCAAGCCCAGATGGCCTCACTGGTGAATGTTATCAAATATTTACAAAAGAAATCATAAGAAAGAAATCAATTCTTTACAATCTCTTTCATAAAATAGAAACATAGCAATAATTATTAATGTTTTCTATGAGACTAGTATTACCCTAATATGAAAGCCATGTAAGACTTCACTAGGAAAAAGAATTACAGATCAGTCTCACTCATGAAAATAAATGCAAAAATACTCAATGAAATATTAGCAAATAAAATCCAAAAATGTATAAAAAGAATTATACACCATGACCAAGTGGAATTTATTTCAGGTATGCAAGGCTAGTTCAACATTCAAAAATTAATTTGGGTAATGTATCAAATCAACAAGATAAAGAAAAAAAATTACATGATTGCATTAACAGATGTAGAAAAATCATTTGACAAAATCCAGCACAGACAAAACTCTCAGTTAGCTATAAGTAGAGGGCTATTTCCTCAACTTGAAAGAGGGTATCCACAAAAAACCCACCATCATACTTAAGGTGAAAAACTAGGAGTTTTCTCACTAAGATTGGGAGAAAAAAAACAAGGAAGTCCCCTCTCACCACTTATTTCCAAAATCACACTATAAGTTCTACCTAATGTAATAAGACAAGAAAGGAAAATAAAAGGTATATTTATTATAAGGGAGGGAAGAAATGAAACTGTCTGTTCACAGATGATCTGATTATCTGTGTAGAAAATCCAAAAGAATTGACCAAAAATATTAGTTCTCTCAGAACTAATAAGCAGTAAAGCAAAATATTAGGATACAAAGTTAATATACAAAAATCAATCACTTTCCTATATATTAGCAATGAACTAGCAGAATTTGAAATTAAAAACATAATACCATTTACATTAGCATATTAATATTTGGGTATAAATTTTAAAAATATGTGTAAGACCTATAAGAGGAAAACTATAAAGTTGATAAAAGAATCCAAAGTGGAGCTAAATAAAAGATATTCCATGTTCACGGGTAGGAAGACATAGCATTGTCAAGATGTCACTTTTTCCCAACATGATCTCTAGATCAATGCAATCCCCATCAAAATTCCAACAAGTTATTTTGTGGATATTAACAAACTGATTCTAAAGTTCACATAAAGAATCAAAAGATTCAGAATAGCCAACTCAATCTTGAAGAACAATGTTGTAGGACTGATACTACCTGAATTCAAGACTTCCTATAAATTGTCAAAAATCAGACAGCGTGAAACTAGTGAAAGAATAGTCAAATATATCATGGAATAGAAGAGAGCCCAAGAATAGACCCACATAAATATAGTCAACTGATGTTCCAAAAAGGAGCAAAGACAATGCAATGATGAAAAGATAAGCTTTTAATAAATGGTGCTGGAACAGTTGGATACCCATGTGCAAAAAACTAAATTAATATATAGAACTTATACCCATCAGAAAAATTAACTCAAAATGGATCAAAGACCTAAATTCAAAGTGCAAAACTGTAAAACTCTTAGAGGTTAACATAGGAGAAAACCTAGATGATCTTGAGCTTGCCAACAAATTTTTAATACCTAAGACATGATCCATGAAAGAAAGAATGGACTACATTAAAAGTAAAAATTTTAGTTCTACAAAAAGTAGGGTCAAGATAATAAGAGGACTAACCACAAACTGGGAGGAAATATTTACAAAAGAAATATCTGATAAAAGACTGTTATCCAAAACATACAAACTCAACACCAAGAAAACAAACAACTCTATTTAAAAATAGGCCAAAGACCTTAACAAACATCTCACCAAAAAGGATACACAGTGGGCATATAAGCATATGAAAAGATGTTCCATATAATACATGATCAGAGAAATGCAAATTGAAAGAACAATGAGCCACCACTACACTTTATGAGAATGGCCAAAATCTACTGACAACACAAATTGTTGGTGATGTTGTGGAGCAACAGTAACTCTCACTCATTGCTGGTAGGAATGCAAAATGGTATAGCCATTTTGGAAGACAGTCACACATACTCTTACTGTACAAATCAGCTATCATAATTCTTTGTATTTACCCAAAGGGGTTGAAAACATTTCCACACAAAACCTGCACTCATATGCTTGTAGCAGCTTTATTCATAACTGTCAAAACTTGGAAGCAGCCAAGATGCCTTTCAATAGGCGAGTAGGTAAAGTGTGGTATATCAAGATAATGGAATATTATTTAGCACTAAAAAGAAAAGAGCTATTAAGCCATGAAAAAAACATGGAGGAAACTTAAATGTCTATTATTAAATGAAAGAAGCCAATAGGAAAAGGCTATATAGTGTATGAGTCCAAGTATGTGACATTTTGAAAAGGCAAAACTATGGAGACAGTAAACTGAGCAGTGGTTGACAGGGGTTAGTAGGGAGGGTGAGATGAATAGGTACAGGGGATTTTAACAGCAGCAATGTCAGATACTAAAATAATGGATACATGTCATTATACACTTATATAATATATACACCAAGAGTGAACCCAAATATAAACTATGGACTTTGGATGATGATGTGTTAATGTAGGTTCAGCAATTGTAACTAATGCACTGCTCTGGTGGGGAATATTGATAATGGAGGATACTATGCATACATGGGGGCAGGGATTATATGGGAAATCTCTGCACCTTCTTCTCAATTTTACTGTGAACCCAAAACTGTTCTAAAAAAAAATCTATTAAGAAACAATAGCATATAGACATATTTTGCTTTAGGATTTATAAAAACTGACACCCTGATTATATACAATTTTAAATAAGACTTGACTGCTTTTGGTAATCTATCCTGTAAGACACATTCCATAATTTGTTTTTCAGTGTTCATTATAATAGTTGTTGAAGCACATATATTAACCCAATTAGTTGAATTTAAAAAATAAAGCCAGACTTTTTCTAACAATGACTGAGTTTAATTTGAACGATTAGTTTGTCAATGAGGACAGGCTTTGCTAATTAGGTTACAGAGTAGAAATTTTCAATTAACTGAATGAACTAAACTTGAAGCCTCAGGTTTTGACAAAAAATATATTTAAAACGTAGGGGATATGAAAGAGACAAGCATTTTATAAAACTATTGTATTGACAACATTTATTGAAGTTATTATTATTTCATGGCTCAGTTCTTTCTGAGTGTATTGGATTAAGCTATATGCCTCTAAGGGCAAAAGTAACAGATATAATAAATAGCCATTTGAAAAGTATTGGTAAACTATTTTTGGTAGAGTTCCCAGAAACTGAGAAAATGAATGACCCCTACAATTGGGTAACAAATCTTTGCAAGTGAGTTGATTTTCAATTATCTGCTTTCAACAAAATTGAAGGCAAACCTAGAAGAATATTCATCTAATATATCATTAAAAATTATTTTTGATGCTAGGCCACTTTGAGGTGTTTGGTGTGTTATTCAGGAAGTGTTCAAAAAACTGAAGGGCATCTCTATAACAAAATCCACTGCCATTTCATCTACTTATCTATGTGAATCGATGCTGAACTCTCCCTATGCTATTCAAACAATAAATATTCATCGAGGGGCACATTAATTGGTGAAAAAAAGTACAATTTATCACATAAGTGCTTAATTTAATTATTTTTGTTAAATAACTATCAAAATTATAATATGCACATATTATTTAGGTCAAATTGCATACCCCACAATTCAGTGAAAACATGATCCAGAGTATATGTTTTAATATAATAAAACATTTTAATTTAAATGTATAAACATAGTTTTGTGAAAAATAAGTATGATGAGGAGTCAATAAAATAATTTGAAGCATAAAAATATGTTTTCTTAATACAAAATTCTGTGAGGGGAGTAAAATAAAATTTAGAGGTAAGGAAGAAAATGATGTTCAGTTTCCTACAATAAAAATTGAGCTTCTTGAATTTTTAAACTGTTTGATGGTGGCTACAAAATTGCCAGAGTATTTAGATTATATTAGGTACATTTAAAAGAGCATTTTCACAGTTTTGTTTAAAATACACATATTTAAATATTTCAGAAATTACATCATTTACATATCTTTAATGATTAAAAATTAAATTAAAATAATGAGATTAAAAACTAATTACTCCCAGTCTAATCCTGCCAACAGACAAATCCCAGTGGAGGACCATCCTGCAGTATACCTGACAAGTACTACTCAAAACTGTCAAGGCCATTAAAAAAGAGTCTAAGAAACGGTCACAGTCAAGGAGAGGTATGATGATTAACTGTGCTGTGGTATCCAGGATGAGAGCCTCAAAACAGGAAAAGGACATTAGGTAAAAATTAAGGAAATCTGAATAAACTATTATGTTAGTTTATAATAATGCAGCAGTATTGGTTCATTAATTGTAAAAAAATATATATACCATAATAATGGTAAGCTGTTAATACTAAGAGAAACTAGCTGCAGGGGTAGTATTATATTTGTAAGATTCCCAGATATATAAAACTGTTCTTAAAAAGAATCTCTGGGCACATGGGTGGCTCAGTTGGTTGAGCAGCTGACTCTTGATTTCTGCTCAGGTCTTGATCTTGGGGTCATGAGATGAAGCTCCACATCGACCCCTGTGTGTGGGCTCTGCGCTGAGCATGGAGACTGCTTGAGATATGCTCTTTCTCTCCTTCTGCCCCTCTCCCCTGCTCATGCTCTCTCTCTCTCTCTCGGTAAAATAAAATAATAATAACAATCTTTGCTTAAAAATTACTAAATTAAAAACATATATAAACCTAACAATGTACAAGAAGACACATAGTTTTTCAAAAAATATTTAGTGAGTATCCACGAGAGAAAATTTTAAGCACACAAGTTCTTGTTTCTGCTACTTTCTAACTGTATTATATGGGACAAATGACCTAATTTCTCTCTGCCTGAGTTTTCCCATCTAAAAAATTACTTCTTAATAAGATTTTTAAGAAGGTCCTCATGTAGTCAGCACATACAAGTGGTGGTTATTGGTATTATTTTTGTAATAAACAGACATGTCAACTCCAGAGTTGCAAGTAGAAGTTTATGAGTATATTTGAGACCAGATATGAGAGAATTACAAGTTGGTAAGAATAAGAAATCAAATTAAATGTTGATAATCAAGAAATATGCATACCAGGTGTTCTCAAGGTCTGAGCACCACCTTCCCAATATTCTGCTGCTCTTCTCTGGTGCACAGTTCTTAGTGCCCAGCTTCTGACACCAAGCACCAGCCCTGCACTAGCCCAAGAGAACTTGTGTCTACTCTTAGTGACAAGCCTTGGAGGTACAGATAGTAGATGGAAGTCCAGCCTCAAAGCCACAAAGAGCTATAAGGTCAACCTCTAACCACCTTTCCTTCTTAAAACCATCTGCCAAGAACTGAATATTAAGTGGGTAATGTCAAAGAAACTAGTAATCAAAGTATTGAGAAAAAGGCATAGTGAGGGTAAGGCAAGGCAAGTTTGCAAAAACATTTACAGTGCCGAAAGAGTCTTGTAGAAACATTTGAAACTGAAATTTCATCTGCATGGCTCCACATCTGCCTCCCTTTTCAGAATAGAAACTCTTCACGAGTAGAAATGATGGCTTTTTAAGCCCTGCAACAAACACAAGGCCTGGTTGGCACTTACTAAATACTTGTTTAGTGAACAACTTTTCCCCCAAACAACATTTATCCCAATACAGTTTATGAAGCAAGTGAAATAATATTTATATTCTCTTTATAATATAAACTGATGGTGATAATGCACAGCTCTTACATTGGATACTAAAGTTTTCAGTTCACAGTTACATCTGCTATCTCATTTTTACCTTTACAAATCCTTTGTAGGGCACATATCATTTCTTTTCATTTATTTAAATCATTTTCCATTTTATGCCAAAGAATACAAATGTTTAAACATCTGCCCATTTACAAGACACCAAATAATTGTTGTCTGTGTGAGAAAAAAGTAATTGAAATTCCATCCTGTTTTTACTTCACCACCATTTTTAGTACTTTGAACAGCTAACTTGGAACCATTGGTTCATGCAATCCTTAATTTATTCATTAATTCAATAAATGTTTGTTAAACATCTAAGTTTGTATGAAGCACTAGAGTTCACCAGTAAACAAGACATAAAGCTCTGTCCACTGGTAAGCACCACAATATTTTGTGCAAATAGATGAGATGATACATGCAAAAAGCTTTGAAGTTCTATGGAATAAAAATAACGTGCTTGGGAACAGGGCCACTACTATTTTATTAAGTGCCTGGCACAGTAAGTGTTCTAGGCCTTTTATGTACTCCATCACATTGACTGTTCACTATAAACATACAAGGAAGATATTATCCTTAGGGTATTATTATTTGCATTTTAAGGTGACAGTATACCCATTTTATATAAGAGGAAACTGATCCAAGAGAAGTAAGAGTTATCTCAGGACCCATTAAGTGAAGGAGCTGAAATTTAAGCCCACATCAGTTAAATGCTCAAGCCTACTTTTTCCCCATCTTATCTGTGATTTCTAACACAATGATGACACTTTGAAAATTTAGAATAGAGGAGAGCTTCTAGCTCATGCTCTGCCTGTCATGCCCAAGAGAACACATAAAAGTTTCACATTAGTGCAGCAGCCACGCTGACTCTCTGCAGCTATCTACCAAACTATCGTTTGTTGAGGTCCTTGGATCATTCTTTTTTCAGGGTAAGACACTTGCCTTGAATTCCAGACTGACTCTTCACTACCGTCTTCTCTTCTATCCTCTCACTGGGCCGAAGTTGCACTTTTAAAAAGGGCAGAAGATATGCAAGCCAAAATATTGGAGAAGTAGGCAGCAAAGGTGGACTGATAAAGGGGGAAATGGTGATGGAGGTCTTGGGGGCAGTTGTAGCTAGGAGACCGGAGAAAAGGAGAAACAGTGTCAGTGGCAAAGCTCTCAGACCATAACAATGTGCAGTTTGATTTGGGTGGGAGTGGAAGACTATACAAATTTACAAGAAGGGTTTTCCTTGAACAACTTCCCTTCTAGTCATCTTCCAAATTAATAATGATACTAACCTATTGAATTAATTTTTGTTGTATAACAACACAAAAATTTAGTGGCTTAAAATAATAACCACTGTTTCTCATTGCCATGTAGTATTCCATGGTGTAGCAACATGGATGGACCTTGAGGGTGTTATGCTGAGCGAAATAAGTCAGGCAGAGAAGGACAAATATCATATGTGTGCACGTATAGGAGGATTAGGAGGAACTTAACAGAGGACCAAGGGGGAGAAGAAGGGGGGAAATGGTGGGGGAAAGGGAGAGAGGCAAACCATGAGAGACTCTTGAATGCTGACAAAAACTGAAGACTGATGGATGTGGGGGGGAGGAGGGATAGGTATGGAGGAGGACACTTGTGGGGATGCGCACTGAGTGTTATGTGGAAACTAATTTGACAATAAACTATTTGTAAAAAAAAAAATAATAATAACCACTGATTTGTTTCAAAAGCCTGCGGAATGGCTAATTTAAGTGAGAGTCAGCTGAGTGGCTCTTCTGGTCGCAAAGAGACTCATTCATGTGTCAGCTGCAGAGAGGACTGGGGGCCGGCATGAGGGGTCATCAAATGTAACTACTGCCCTCTGCTCCAGTTAGTTTCCCATCCCCCAGTAGGCTTGCATTCCCATAGCAGTGGGGCAAGCTTCTCAGAGAACAGGTAGAAGTACTCAAGGCCTCTGGAGAGTGGGCATGATATCCTTTCAGCCATATCCTATTAGTATACACAAGGCATGAAGCCAGCCCAGGTTTAAGGCAGGAACTGAGAGAGTCTTGACACGAGGAGCTGCAAAATCACATTGCAAAAGGATGTGGATATGATGCACATGAAGTTTGCATTGTTGCGCCAAGCAGAGTAGCTGATTCCAAAGAAAGTGTGTCTTATACAAAGAATTTTCCATTTCCAGAGGCTCCATTAAAACTTAGAAATAATCTCAGGGTTTTAAACTTAATTTTAACCTCAAACATTCCTCTTTGTTCATTAAAACAACAGCAGTAACTGTTTATTGAACACTCATGATATCCCAGCAACTTTACATTTAATCCTCTGTATAATACTGCAAGATAAGGTTTATGATCCCTATTTTACAGATGGGAAAACTCGAGCTCAATGGCTTGCCCTGGGTCATAAAGATAATGAGTATCAGGTCTGTCCTATTCCAAGGCTCATGCTTTCTCTCTCTATTACATTCTAAATTGCCATCTGAATATCCCTTTGAAAATTCATTTTGCATCCTGTGTGTAGTAACATCTGCACCAAATGAGAAGACCAGAAATTCAAGTATTGTCATGGATACAGTGAGTTGGTTTTACCCAGCATTATAGTCACCTTCTAGCATACCTTCCTTTAGTTATGACAGAGGCTGGAAAACTAAAGTCTGTATTTCCCACAATCCCTTGAGTATAGGATTCTGAAGGTGCTTTCATTGTTTGTTTAGGTAGTGTAGTTTATTTTAATAGTAACTGTTAGATTTCATTTTGGTTCATTTTTAATCTTATTTTTAAATAAAAATTGTATATATTAAAGGTGTACAACATGTTTTGAGATACATATACATGTATATATATATATATATACACACAGAGTAAATGATTACTACAGTCAAGCTAATTAGAATATCATCCTACACACTTATCATGTGTGTGATGAGAGCACCTGAAATGTACTCTCTTAACAAATTTCCAGTATTTGATACAATATTATTAATTATGGTCATTATGCTAATCATTAGATCTCTAGAATTACTCAACCTATATAACTGTTCTTTTTTTAAAATCTTTTTCTACCAGTTCCCAACAGCACTATAAGGGGCTGGCAGCACGTTTTTGTTTTCTGTTTGTTTTCCTTTTGGTTATCTATCCTCTAGTACACTGTATATGCTTCATAAACGTATTTTTTATTGTGGTAAAAAACTGCATAAGATCAAATCAATTCTCTTGACAAATGTTTGAATGTACAGTTGAAATGCACAAATTTAAGACAGTATAAGCAGAGAACAATAACAATGTCGTACAGCAGATCTCTAGAACTTTTTCATCTTGCATAAGTGAAACTTTATAAACGTTATAACTATTGAACAGAAACTCCCCACTTCCTTCTCCCTTTTGTCTCTGGCAACCACCGATCTACTTTGCTTCAATTAGTCAATTACTTTAGTTCCCTCATGCATGTGGAATAATACAGTATTTGTCTTTCTGTGGCAGGCTTATTTCATTTAGTATGATGTCCTCAAGGTTCATCAGTGTGGGAGCAGATGACAAGATTTCCTTCTTTGTTATGGCTGAATAATATCCCATTGTATATAGATAGACACATATAGTCACATTTTATTTATCCATTCATCCTTGAAGGACATTCAGGTTGTTTCCACCTCATGACTATTGTGAATAATGCTGCAAGGAACACAGGAATGCAAATCTCTCTTTGAGATCCTGATTTTAATTCTCTTAAATAAATACCCAAAAGTGGGATGGCCAGGTCGTATTTTAAATTTGTAATTATTTTTAATTGTTTGAGGGACCTCTATACTATTTTCTGTAGCAGCTGCATCATTTTATATTCTTACCGACAGTATACAAGAGTCCCAATTTCTCCACATCCTTGCCAGCACTTACTATTTTCTGGGTCATTTTTTTATAATGATCATCTTTAAGGGTGTGTGAGGTGATACCTGACTGTGGCTTTAATTTGCATTTCCTGATGATTAGGGATGTTGAGTAATTTTTCATATACCTGTTGGCCATTTGTGTGTCTTCTTTGGAGAAATCTCTGTTCAAGTCCATTTTTTAAAAGGATTATTTGAAGGGTTTTGTTTGGGTTGTTTTGTTTTGTTTTTTGCTTTTTGCTAAAAGGAGTTGTAGGAGCTTCTTACATATTTTGAACATTAACCCCTTACATATTTTGAACATTAACCCCTTGTCATATACATGGTTTTAAATAACCACTCCCATTTTGCAGATTGTCTTTTTATTCTGTTGATTGTTTTTTGTTTTGTTTTGCTTTGTTCAGTTTTGTTACCTGTGCTTTTCATGTCATATTAAAGAAATTACTGTCAAAACCTGAAGGTGAGGTAGTTTTGGAAGTAATAGTAACTTGCCTAAAAGTGAAAGCCAAAAGTGAATGCCCTTCTTCTTTCCCCCTCTGTTTCTGGTGGTGTTTTTATTTTTGCTGCCAGCCAAGATTGTGGAGACGTTTGTTTTCCATTGGCTCTATTTGAAAAGGTCCCAGTTTCCAGTCATTACCTTCATGGATGGTGCATAGGAGGCATCCATTTCACAGGTACGGGTACAAATTGTAAGAGGTAGTGTGGTGTTAGCTCTGGCAGCAGTAGCAAGAACTTCCTAATCGTAGACTGTCCTGACTGTGGCAATGGTGGTTTGAGCTGAAATCAACAGCTTCCTGATCAGAGAAAAAGCAACAACGTCTAAAGGTCCAATTTTGCATGTGGCTTTGGGATTCATTCCTGAAAGCACAAAATAGAATTTGTTGCTTCATCCCACCCAACAATTCTGTAAGCCATTTGATACGCTAGAATAAATTCTTTTCTACATAAATTCACTAGAGTGGATTCCAACTATATAGCTAGAGTAATTTTTCTTTTACAGCTGAATGCTGAGCAATACAGCCATTAACATTGTTACCTGGATTGTAAATATCCTATTGCTTTAATTTTCTACAGTGCATAAAAGAGGGGAAAGGGGAAAAAATAATCCCTCTCGGGCCCATAGGAGTTCACGTTGTATATGACCTTCACACCTGCATGACTCTCTCCACTCCCACATTTACTGAATATACTTCTCCACAGGGTGCCCAGGGGAGACAGCTGGTAGCATGGTCTCATGGAGAAAAATCTACACTTAATAACTTAGAAGCTATGGAACAGACATGCTGACTATATTTAGACCTCACAAAGCACAGCGGGAACATTTAAATTGAAGCTATGAAACCAAAATTGAAAGGCTATTAGTTCTAACTTAGTCATTTCATCTAGATATGCCACCTGCGTGCACCCAAGAGTTTCTTGCTGCATTAAGGATTTCATGTTTAAATTGTGTTTGTGGGGTGGGTTTGAATGTAAATCAACAACAATGGGAATGGAGTCATAGGAAAAGTGAAGGACTCCTCGGCTCCTCTCATGTTGCTTGTATTCTCATCCCTCCTCTCCTGGTCCTCACTCGCCTGTCCTTTAATCTTCTCCTCTATATTCCCTTCACTTCAGGTTATACGTCACCCCCACTGCTTTTTGTTTCCCTCCTCTCCATCTTTGTCCTTTTATCTATTCTCAATCAAAAGAAGACAGCAAAATAGCAGTACAAAAACGTCCTGCAAAAGGTAAAACAAGTTCCTAGTTCAACATGTAATATGAGTTTCTTCTCTTCTGCTTCATTCAATTATTTTTACATCTGAAAAAATGACCCAAGTGTAAGTAAATGAAAAGAAAACATAAGAGAAAGAGAAAGCAATATTTAAATGGTCTCCACTATTTGCCATAATAACTAAATAAGAACATTTGTATTACTATTGTTATCATTCTTCAAAGTCAACTCAGAACCACTTAGCAAGAATTTATTCCATTCCTACTCTATGAACCCTTACAATGGGTTAAGAACTGGATAAAACATGGTAAATAAGACCCAGTCCCTGCCCTCACGTAGTAGTAGAAGAATATTCATGCAATTATGAAAAAAAAATGTGACAATACTTCAGTTTGAGCCAGTAATCTTATCCTTAAGACTTCTCTGGAAGGAGCTGAACCACTCTGCTTTACCATACAGGCTGACACACTTCCTAATAAATTGTTATTGGATGTTTCATGTCTCCAACTCTAGCACACCCAGTCTAAAAACCCCCAGAGAGCCTATTTGCTATAGGATATCCTGGGAGCATTTCCGGAGCTGGACTTTCTGGTCTTAGCTTTTACTCACAGAATCTTCCCTAGATACAATTATTTGTGTTTCATAGTAGAACAACACTGATTGCTGCTTTGTCTTCCTTCCCTTCCTTCACCCATCCCCATATCTGGTCAGTGAACAGGTCCCATTTTTTCTATCTTTGGAGAATGTCTTAAATTCATTCATTTCTCTTTATTTGTACTAAAAGTCCCTAAAAGCATCTAAGGTTTTCCTCATTTTGGCTGCTACAATAGCCCCCTAACTGGTTTCTTGCTAGTTATTTTCTATTTATCATCCCCACCACTTTCTCTGGATCTAATCTCAATCGTTTTGTGTCCTTCTCTATAACCCTGAAGTCCAGCTCTACAGACTACACTATCTAGACTCCCTTGCCACCCAGATTCTGGCTAAAGAAGCACCAGCAGAAAATCAGAAAGTAAAAGAAAAGCTAAGATATTTCTCTCCCTTTCCATCCTTCTTTGGTACTACACTTGTGGCTGACGGTATATCTCTCTGACTACATTCTCTTTGGAACAACTCCTTCTTGGAGCTCTGACTCTCCCAGAGCTCTAGTTCCATGATTTTTTACCATTTCTCTTTCAGGCCAAGGGAGACCTGCAGCTTTCTGCTGTTGCCAGTCTTTTGGTGCTTTAATAAACTCTTGGATTGCCTTGAACCTCCCCATTCTTCTATAAGTAATCCTTTACTAAAGTTTCTTGAACCTTCTGAGATGAGGTCATTAGGCTATGACCCTAATTCATATAGTCCCCTTATTCCCACTCTTATCTCCTTTCAGTCCATTCCCCAAACAGTAACCCAAGCAATTGGCCTTAAAATGTAAATGCCAGTATATCACTCTCCCACTTACAACTCTCTAATGGGTTCCTATTATACTTAGAATAACTCTTCACTGTGGCCTTTAAAGCCTTATAATCCTGCCCTCCTTAGCATTTCACATGGCTCTGTCAATTACTCTGTCTTTGGTACCTCAAACATGCTGAGTTTGTTCCCCACCTTGAGGCTACCTTTGCAGTAGCTTCTTCCTTATTAAAGAATGTTTTTCCTCATAATCATCACATTACTGGTTCTGTCTTATCTTTCAAATCTCATCTTAAATGTCATAGCCACACAAGGTCTTCCCAGAACACCTGATATAAAATAATGCCTCAGTAAATGTGTTTGAGTCTTCTATATACAACCATCACTTTTTGATATTCCTTTTGCTTATTTCTTTGCTTGTTGATACCACCCTTCCACCCACTAGAATATAAGCTGTAACTGACAGTCTAAAACAAAAAAATAAAATGAATTTATTGAGTCATTTTAAAGATACCTAATAGCTCAGATAATTGACAGAAAGATGAAGGAGCAGGTTGGGAAATTAGGCTGGAACCAAGGAGCTCTGAGAGGCTACACATCAAGAAGAATAATCCAGGACATCACCACCAGACACAGCTATGCACCAGTCCTGTCGCTAGATATCATCATGGTATCTGAGCAGCACTGGCATTAGATGCATCCAGTGATGCTGGACACAGCCACAGGGTACCTCAGCTGCTTCATCACAACCAACTTGAGTCTCATGTCCCTGAGTGAGAGAACAAAGGCATCTTCAGGGGGATCTTTATGTAGTGGATAAAACACTGGTTTTGTATTCTGTTATAGCTCTGGCTAAGGATCTAATCTAGACAGATCAGCTTTTTAAGATGTAGATTGCGGGACAGGCAGTGTGGATTCAGAAGAACAAATAGATGCCACCCATCAAAGTCTTCTGTTTTTGTTCTTCAGCATCTACGTTTGTCCTTCATTTAATTAAAAAGTTTATACCTTCGACCTAGAGGACTTAACATCCATCATAAGTTGATAATTTGGCTATACTACCACATCTTAAGCATTAGAAATCACCAATATTTTCTATATTAAGTAGTAAGGCAAAAAAAGAGGGATCACAAAATTATCAATTAATGTAAAACATGGTTCTTTCAGTCCCCACTCCTATAGCTGGTCAAGAAACCTAAATTGCCTTCTTCCACTACACAGTTAATGTTTCTTTTACCCTGTGAAAGCAGCTTGGCTGAAGAGGGATTTTTTTTACATGGAAGTGTGATCTGTAGGATCTAAGTATTTGGTGTTCTTGTCATTTGGGGGTTGTTGGTATTTTCCGTTGAACAGATCTATTAGACAAGGAAGTATAAACAGGCACCAAAAAGAACCCTTGAGTTCCAAACGCAGACCTTTTGAAAGATGAGAAATCATGTGAAGATCATGGTGAAAAACGTTCCTCAAAGAGGAAGAAGCCCTTCTAGGAGATCCAAATATTTATCTTTTCTTAACTTCAATTTTCCAGTTATATATATCTCTAAGTGTCTGATCACCTGGCCTGCCCAATAGTCCCTGGTCCTAAATCAGTTTTGATAAGTGACTGAGGCTCTTTTTCAATACCCACTTTCCAAAGTGAGTAACTAGTCAGACCTAAAGTTCTGCCTATTGAAATTATATATATCCACTTTAATCACTGTCTTTTGTAGTCTCCATTAGGGCTTTAGTGCAAGAGCATCTACTCCTGCCAGTATGCCATGCAGATAAACCAGTAAGCCAGGCCCACATTTTTTCCCCTCTCTAGGAATTAGTCAGAGGAATTCTCTGAGAGGCTAAAGATATGAAATGAGAGAGAGGCATCAAAGCAATAGAGCCAATAATATGAATCTGAACAACCTGCTTATGCAATTTCTTTATCCCTCTGGACCTCCTTAGACCCAATATCCAATATCCATTACCATGTTATAAGAGAATGTTGCTGCTCCTGTCAAATTTATGCTTCAGCAGTTCAGATAACACTAGTCAAAACTGAAGTTTGAACAACTCAGTCACATTATATCCCATGGTGAGGCTTTACCCTCTACCAGAACCCAGTAACAAGATTATGAAGTAGGAAATACTGTTACTACCATTTCTGCAGAGGTGAAGAAATTTGCACAGTTATATCAGAAGTTTAAGTGATGGATCTAGGATGCATATCCAGAATCTACACTCTTTGTCAGCACAGCATATCTAATTGTATTTGATTTGGATTTTGAAAGATGAATAAGTTTAGGGCAATACTATTCACTTAACATTTTTATTACTTACACTATCACTAAGTCCCAGGAAGTATACTAAATGTGTTCCATTTATTATCTCATCTAATCCATACCAAAACTCTATGACATAGGTGCATTATCTGACTTTCTTACACAGGAGGAAATTATAACTTAGACAGGTTAAGTAATTTTCTCACATCACAAAGCTAGTTAATGGTAAAGCAAAGATTTCATTCCATTCAATATGACTCCAGATCAACATGATAAAACTTAACAGACAATACGAGATGATAGCAAGATAGAGAATTAGTTTGGATTCAGTTTCTGAAGAGCCTTGAATACCAAGATAAAGAGTTTGAACTTCATCTGGTTGATAATAGGGAGCTACTAAAAGGTGCTGCTAATTAGGAATTAGCACCTATAGAGGGGACCTTTAGGTAAAAGTAGTACAGTTTATCTGTTTAAGGGTGAAGTTCATGCCCAGTCCTATCACTGCTTCTGGGTATGGTTACCAACAGGTTCAGGGTAATCCAGCAGCAGTAGGAAAAGTAAAAGGAGCTGAGACCAAAACTTTCTGTGTGTGTGAGAGACATGCTCTAGTAAAGAAAGGACAGTGCCAGGGTCTTTAGTAAATAGTTCCAGCCTTGAGGGAACTAATGATCTATTTGGGATGCAATAGCTGTCCTGCCTGGTCCCTTGTACTATTTCTATTTCTGACATTGAAACTCAAGATCCTCCTTTTCTAGAACTTTAACTATGCCTCACCACCTGATCCTTCCTGACTCAGCAGAATCTTTTGAGCTTCCATTTCTTCCCTTCTTAATGTGTAAAAACTACTGATCTTTCCACCCTGTCTGTGCTTCTTTGAATTTGACCTTTTATCTGGCTGTCCTACAGCTTTCACCAGCCAGACCCTTTCTGGTCCTATTTTCTCGCGATTGGTCTCAAACTGTCTGTATTCCCTCTGGTTATTTTATGATATGAATTATGGTAAGCAGTAGAACAGGCTGGAGGAGGAAAACGCACACCTCAAGGAGGCCAGATGGGAAAGTTACTGTGGTTCACATATATGGGATAAGAACCACAACTAGAATGAGGGCAGCCTAAACAGGAAGCTGCTAAAGACTTTTCAAAGAAACAACAGATCAGCTCACTGACAGATAGAGTGTAAAGGGAAAAAGAATTCAGGAGTGAATTTGCAGTTTCAAGTCAAGGTAAGCAGGAGAATGGTTACCATTGAAATGCTAGGTGGGAAGGATGGAAATTCAACGGTAGACATGCTGAGCTTTAATGTGGTCCAAGTGCAAATGCCCATCAGCAGTGGGGAATGAAGGACCTGAACCCAGGAGAGAGATCAGAGCTAGCTAATGATAAGGAATTGTTTGCATAGTGCAAGTCAGAAAGGCAAGGAAAATGAAAAAGCTTTGCAAGGAAAAAAACATTCCACTGTGTAGATTCCTTCTACATGTCCAGTAGATAAAATGTTAGATAAAAAACTGTATGGCTAGTTTTCCTCTTTGTCTCAACTGGTTTCTTTCACTTTTGAGTCTCAGATGAATATGAGAGGAAAAAAAGACTAAGTTGACAGAGATAAGGAGTATCACAAATAGAATAATGCTCCTCCCTAAGATATTTTCTTCGAAAAAAATCTCAATTACAAATTTTATCAAAGCATATTTCCATATCCTCTTATAATAATAATGATAGTATTGTAAAATATCTCTTATTTTCACAATAAATTTGTCTATATACTATGGTAACAGAATGAAGTGATCTAGTTGCTCAATCATTCATTCCAGAAAGATAAAATATGAATTATACACATGGACTAATAACTTTTAAAGAATTATAAAATCTCAAATTCTTAATAAAGTATAAGATATACCATTTAGCTTCCCTTTTATAGTTCAAAAGACACATTGTGTTTTTGTATTCCTCAGGCTCATCAATGAAGCCATAAATTTTCATTGGACTGGGAATGTGTCAAAGCACAGGATTCATTGGTTTTTCTGATATAAAAATTCTGGGCCATCAGTTATTATCTACCTGAGCAAAGACAAATGAGTCTGGCCACAAGACTTTTCTGAGTAGGCATAATAATAAATCCATTAGAAATGAGATACATTTATAATGAAGTTAGCTTTTCCTATATCAAGGATCTTTTCAATGAACAGTGGAATGCTATCACTTCAAGATTTCATCTTCTGATACCTCATTAAACACAAAAGCCCTAAATAAAAGTCTATTGTTAATTTGATTGATTTACTCATTGATCATGCATGATCCTTTAAAGCATGTCTTAAGTTTGATTGATTACAATCTATGACATTTAAAAATTTATCTTAGGTATTAAATTAAATTTATATTAAGTATTAAAATAGAGATTTTTCAATTACTTTTACAATCTTACATTTCCTCTGATAATAAGAAATGATAAAATGGATAAGCTGAAGGAAGCCCCAATGGGACTCCCTCCTATTATTTGGGCAACTTTCTGTCACTCTGACTTTAGGGGGAAAAATGACATTTCTTTGAAACTAGGAAAATGAGACTTTTATTTCTGCAATGGAATCCTTTGTCTAGTGTTTCCTCAGAAGTATAAACCACACTAAATCAATATATGGGAACAAGAGAATTTAAATCTGTGCACAAAAAATTCAGATTATAAATAACAAATTATAACAAAAGAACAAAATCATTGTCCCCACCTATGTGGGAATACCCCACATAGAGACAAATTGGTCTTTGTCTAAGAAATCAAAATCTTGAGGCATCTGGGTGGCTAAGTCAGTTAATTGTCCATCTGACTTTGGCTCAGGTCATGATCTCACAGTTGGTGAGTTTGAGCCCCATGTTGGGCTCTGTGATGACAGCTCAGAGCCTGAAACCTGCTTTGGATTCCTTGTCTCCCTCTCTCTCTCTGCACCTCCCCCACTCGTGCTCTGTCTCTCTCTCAAAAACAAATAAACGTAACAAAATTGTTTTTAAATAAAAGAAGTCAAAAACTTAAAAGTACTATAGGCAGTCCCAGCTCAGTTACCAAAACAATGTACAAAGAGAATACAAAGTTCTAATATGTGCAAATTTGACTTAACATAGTGCTGTGCAAATCAAGGCCTGCCTGTCTCTCAAGGAAAAGGCTATGATTTGAGCTCAGGGCTGAGGAAGGCTGACTTGCTCTACATAATCAAATTGGGTAAATTTGTTACCTTCTGATTTCCCTCTTTTTGGTCCTGAAAACATAGCAAGGGGAGAAAAGAGAGAGAAACCAACCAGATATCAAAAGACCAAGATATTGGGAGTGTTTTAAGCCCACTAGTTGAGAAAACTTCCGGTGAGGGTAAAGCAAGTTGCACGATCTCTTGTCATCATATGATGACCGATATCCACCCCCACTCAATTATTTCTGCCTGAGCACCGACCCCCAAGGTACCTTGGTGATTGGTATCAGGAGTGACTTGTTCCCTTATTCTGGCCTTGGTATGATGATTGCACCTTGTGAAGGAACTCATTGTGGGAACTTCTTTTGATTATGAGAACAGACATTGTGTCTCCAGCAGGTCCTGTTTCCCTCCATACTTTCCCTTGAGCTATGAACACGCTAATGACACTTACTTATATAAGATTAACCTTTATGTGTACAATTCTGTTTCTACAGTTGCGTTGGTCCAAGAGGTTCATACAGCTCAAATTAACTAACCAAAAATGTTTCTCATGCCCTAGCTATTCAAGAATTATAGACAAAAAACTAGACCCAAAGGTAAATGCTTTTCTATGTATTGGAAATGAGCTAAACTCTTTAAAGGTACGATTGGCTCTCTGGTGCCATAAGGAATATAACTGGACAATTAAGTCTTGCCCGGAAACAAAGAACCTAACTTAGAGAGAAGGAACAGATAAGGGCAGAGCATAAGTTAATACATATACCTTTGCTAACTGATGATGTATAACAGTCCCTTCCCTAAGGCCTACATTCCACAAACACCTTCCCTTATACTGGCAGCTGTGATGAGAACGGATAAGAGTATCTACAACCTAACCTATGACTTAATCTTAGCCTTATTATAATGTGTATGTTATCCTGTTTTTCACTAAGAACACCCTGTTATTTTCTTAGTTACTCAACCTCACTATAATTGGGGTAGTTCTGCAACAATACTTCTGTAAAACCGTTTCTGTACATTTTCCAAAGCATCTTATCATAGAGAACTATCCATTGTAAAAATTACATTTTCTGATGTCATGTTATCATTTGTCCTATAAAGACACCAAAACCGACAGAGCAGAGATGCCTGCCTGGTGACCAGAAAGAATCTTGGGCCTCTCTCACTCTCTCTCGCTGACACCATCCATCCTTCAGGGACCCGTGGACCTGGCCGAAGCTGGACTCCTGCACCAGGACATTCCACAGAACTACAGGGCCTTTAAAAGTTCCTCAGAGAAAAGACTTGTAAACAAAGATACCTAACAATTAAATTTAAGTTGCCTGGCTTTCTAGGCTTGCATTGTCCAATATAATGGCTACTATAGGTAGCTGTTCAGTACTTGAAATGTGACTGGAAAGAATCGAACTACACTCCAAGTGTAAAATATACACTAGATTTTGAAGGCTCTATGACTAAGAAGAAAGTTTTATAGTCACATTAATAATATTTTATTGATCACAACTGATTATATTGGTATTTTGGACATATTGAATTAAATAAAGCATACTATTATAGTTAATTTTATCTTTTTAAAAACATGGCTACTATGGAATTTTTAATTATGAAGTTGTTTCACATTATATTTCTATTGGAGAATACTACACAGTAATCCTTACTATATACTCAAAGATTTCATGTGAATAGATTTTTGTGAGAAACAAGAAAAAGGCATTAAATCAAAGACAGCACAGCAAGATGGCATCACAAACTGAGTAATAACACACACAAGGCACAGCTTTAAAAGCTCTATATGTATTGATTTTTTAAATCTTAATTACAATCCTGAGTACAAATGGAGTCCATTTTTCAAACAGTAGACTAAGGCACAGAGAGATTAAATAGTTTGCCCAAGGATACCCAGCCAATTAGTGATAAAAGAAGATTTGAACTAAGGTAGTCTGACTCCAGAGTGTGCGCTCTTTTCTGCCTGCTTTATTGAATTACTCTCAGCAGCAGCAAGAACTTAGAATCAAAGAAGGCTGTGAGACTGTAAGTGTTCTGAGAAACTGCAAAAATGTATAGCGAATGGAGAAAATTTCCACATGTCCTCTGATGAGCATTTGCACTAATCTCCCTAGACCTTTATGAGAGGAATGGTTTTCTCTGAAACATGGATGGCATAGAGGTCAGGTTTGCTATAGGCCTTCCATAAATCCATTAGTTTAATCACAAACAAGTTCTTTGAGTTTCCGTTTCACCCCCTTTCATTAAAAAGGCCCTACCTTTGGGCCCCACTCCTGGTATAATTTTACTTTCTTATTGGTTGTCTCTATTTTCAAGCCCAGATTAAGTTCTTTCTCAGCAAGAGATTTCGTTAAGTTTAGGGAAGTAGGGCTATTCCTTTTCTAAGTTCCAGACCTAGTACTTTAATTTAGATCAATTGTTCCCTCACAGTCAATTGGCCTACTACTTAGCCCTGTATTTCCTGGGTCCTAGTGCCTGCAATTCCATGACTAGGATTTCTTCAGGTCTACAGTCCCTGTGCCTTAGTCTCCTTTGTTCTGCTTCAATTTCTCTGATGTAAAGCTCTCACTTCTAAATCCACAGATCTTTTAAATGTTCCTCATTTTTTGGGAACACTGCTCCTCTGCATTACTACCATGGTGCCTAACTCCCATTCCCTAAGCAGAACCTAAATAACCTCCAGAGGGAGGCAGGACACCAGAGGACAATGTCTATAGCAAACAGGAATCCAAAGACCAGGAAAGGACAAATACTTATCACATCTATGGGATAGTCATGCCTAGAGATCTTCAAATATGCCCAGAATTCCTCTTAACCAGGTACAGTAAGGGGGTCATGGTAAATGGAGAAAATACTCAGACATTATTAAATAGGATCTGTTATAATAGGCCTTCGTCCTTAAAAACCTGGAAAAGGGGTACCTGGGTGGCTCAAGTTAAGCCTCTGACTTCAGCTCAGATCATGATTTCATGGTTCATGGGTTCAAGCCCCTTCAGTCTCTGTGCTGACAGCTCAGAGCCTGGAGTGTGTCTCTGTCTTTGCTCCTCCCCTACTTGCTCTCAGTCTCTCTCTCTCTCAAAAGTAAATAAACATTAAAAAGAATTTTAACCTGGAAGAGGCTTCTTACATGGAACTAAGTAGGTAGATTTGGACTGCTATCTGATGAATAAGCTTACTTCTCTGTGATGGGGTGACTAATTTTCCTTAGGGTACTAATAGACGATGAGCCTCATACTCTATATACTAAAGTAAACAAATACTTCTTCCCCTTTGTATTCCAATTCCAACATTAGGAATAGCCCTGTAACATTCTATAAACATATCATATACCCTCTAAACCCAATAAATACACCATAACCCACCAAACTCACTCCTCCCTGAGTTGTCCCCCATTTCAATGGATAACACCACATCATTCACTATTACTGAGGTCAAAGCCTAGGAATCAGCCTTGATTCCTCTTTTTTGTTTTAATTTATTTATTTTGAGAGAGGGAAAAAGATTGGGAGAAGCAGAGAGAGAGAGAGAGAGAGAGAGAGAGAGAGAGAGAGTGAATCCCAAGCAGTCTCCACACTGGCAGCATGCAGGGTTTGAACTCATGAACCATGAGATCATGACCTGAGCCTGAACCAAGAGTCAGATGCTTAACCAACACCCAGGTGCCCCACCTTGATTCTTCTTTTCATTCAACACCTCACTCCTAATGCATCAGCAAGTCACATTAGTTCTACCTTCAAATACTTCCTATCTGACCATTTCTCTCTTGCTCTCCAGCTTAGTACAAACTCCACCCCCTCTAACTTCAAATATTTCTATCATCTCCTAATTGATCACCCTGCTTCCCCTCTTGCCTCTCCAAACTCCACACTTGGCCAAACTGATCTTTTAAAATTTAAATCAGATCACATAATTTCCCTGATTAAATCACTTTGATATCTTCCCATCTCACCCATGGTAAAATCCGAATCCTTAACATGTCCTCTCCTCTACCTACATCTCTTAGCTCATCACCTACCACTTCTCATTATTTACCTTTTGGCCACTATTCTCTTGCCAGAAAAATACTGGACCATTTGCACGTCAGGACCTTTATGATCATCCATATCATTAGGTAGGTGTCTATTCAAATATCACCACTAAGATTAAGTCCCTGATTATCCTATAAAAAGTAACTCTCTACTTGCTCCCCTCCATCTGTCTTTAGCTCCTTAATTTGGATTCTATTTTTCATAGTACTTACTATCATCTAAAAATATTTTATTTGTGTGTATGTTTATCTGTCTTCTCATTCCCCATGCTGATCCTTGGGAGATTATGAACTATCTGCTCTGTTTATCTCCAATAAAATAACTTGCACATAAAAATTCACATTAAATACTGTTGAATGAGGAAATGAATGCATTTCCTTATCCAATAGAGCCAACCGATGACAAATTATCATTGATTTTGTCTTAGGACTTTTGTTCTTTACTTTTATCCTAATTAATACATGGAATTTTTTATTGTTAAAAAATTCTTCGAATTAATTAATGGTGGATACAGGAAAATTCCAATGAGATCGTTAGTGCCAAAACTCAAGTAAAATGAAAATCTATCTGAAAACTTTTCATTTTTTATGGGCTGACTCTGTAATGTGTCATAAGATTTCAAACCATCACAAACATAAATGTAGAAGTTAATATTTACTATTAAGTTAATCTTAAATATTTAAGAGGTCATTTAAGATTAAATTTATTCTTCCTAGCTCTGTTAACAATGAATCCATTTTTGTCTACAGCTCTTATGGTAGTTGAAGTAATGGGAGTTGAATGTTATAAAGGCAGAAAAGGTTTTATCAGGTGAAAGCCTTGGTCATGTGGCTCTTTGCCCTCTTGCCAAAGAATACCAGAAGCACACCTGTAGTTGAACAAAGTTGAGTTTATT
This sequence comes from Proteles cristata cristata, assembly GCA_017311185.1. Lineage (NCBI taxonomy): Eukaryota > Metazoa > Chordata > Mammalia > Carnivora > Hyaenidae > Proteles > Proteles cristata. The sequence goes on from JAESUZ010000812.1 coordinate 612,520, forward strand.
GATTTGTTCCAAGAGCAAGATTATGGCCTGCTTCCTCATTTATATGAGTGTGATAGATACTGGAGTCAGAATTTCTGGTTCTCTTCTCTCCTTCTATCTCTGCCCGTATTACTTTAGCCAGTGGTTTCAGTAGCTCTAAGTGACCCATTTAACACCTTGGGGCCAAATTTCCTGACTTGCTCACATCTTTGCTCCTCTTTATCTCAGTTTCACACTTCTGTATTGCCCCCTAACACCTAATCACTAGTAATTAACCTTCAAAATCTTCAAGTTGCCCCTTGTGACTACAATCTCCATTCCCCCAACTGCCTCACTCTGTAACTCCTACTGAAATTCTTCATTTACCTCATCTAGACTCTGAATTTTCAAATCTCATTATTTTCCCTGTCTAATACCCTCTCTTATTGTCACAGCTGCCAACTGAGGTTGGATTTCCTGACTCATCATCTCACTCATTTGCAAGTCATCTGCTCAAAATCCAACCAAACATTCCTTGAACTCAGCCATTGCATTCTCTGTGCCTGCATCAGGCAGCCACATGATGCTAGAGAAATCATACAAGTGGCTAAATTAGTTACACTTTAAATTCATTTAACACTCATATACTCAACATAACATCAGAAATTTATTTTATTTCCCTAGAGTATTCTGGGGTTTTTCCCTCTTCAAGCCTTTCCCATATCCTTTCTCACCCATCTACCTAATTAATAACTTCACTTTAAACTCCCTAGCATGAGACTCCAAGACAGCAGGGATTTTGTATGGTTCAGTGCTATTGCATAGGCTAGGAGTAGTAATTTAATGTCTGGCACACAGTAAGAAGTTAATAAATATTTGCTGAAAGGTTAATTCAAGGTAAATATCTTTCCATCATCAAATCTACCAACCTTCTATATATGTACCCTTTTTTCTCCACATTCCCTACTGTTCAATGGTAGAAGTAGCCCTACTGCCATTCATTTGTTCTGCAATTTAGTCCTTCCTCATTATTTTGAAATACTTAATAAGTTTGATTTAATTTGAAAATTCATCCATGTTATCACTAGATATTTCAACATTACATCTGTCAAAGAGCAGTTGTAGACAAGCCTTATATAGAACATTTTATTAGGTTAATTATAATCAATGCTAACAATTATGGAGCACCTGAATTTACTAAGTGCTGTTCCAACATTTATTTATATACCAATCCATTTAACCTTCACAATAATATGATATAGGCACTCTTTTTTTTCACCCTCATTTAACTGAAGTACAGAGGGACCAACTAGCCTGCCCACATTCTCATTGCCTAAAAAAAGCAAACATCACTCTTTTTTTTTTTTTTTTCAGAGAGACAGAGAGTGAGCTGAGAAGGCACAGAGAGAGAGAGACACATACACACAGAATCCAAAGCTGAGTCAGAAGCTCCAGATTTTGAGCTGTCAGCACAGAGCCCAATGCGGGGCTTGAACCCACAAACTGTGAGATCATGACCTGAGCCAAAGTCCAGTGCTTGACCAACTGAGCCACCCAGGTACCCCAAACATCATTCTTATCCACTATGCTCTACTGTCTCCTTCTAAAAACTAAAAATGGTGAAAAATTACTACAAACTCCCAGAGTGTGATTTAAAGGAAATCACTGAGAAAGAGAATGGGAAGTAGGCGGTGAAGGAAGGAGGGGGACATTGATGCTTCTACCTCTAAAGTTATTCCAAACCTATCCTCTTCTTTTCCTCTCCATTGCCACTACCCTGGCCCAAGCCACGACCTTTTTTTCACCTGAGCGATTTGCAGTAGCCACCCAACTATTCTCCATGATGCTTTTTTCTTCTCAGAGTAGCCACAATCATCTGTTTAAAACATGAACCATATCATCAAAGGATTTCCATTGCATTTAGCATAAATCCCAGACCTCTTACCATGGTCCATCAAATGCTACATATTCTGGCCTCTGCTCAACTTTCCAACTACATCTTATCCAAGTATCCCAACTGCCACACTGAGGAGGAGGAGCATGCTTTCAGAACATGTCACATTCTTTCCTGATTCAGGCCTTTGGCTTAGAATGCTCTTCTTCTTAGCTGGCTGTTTTGGAACTCAGCCCAAAATGCCAAGAGACATTCCCCAACCATCCTACACATAGTAACCTCCTCCCTCAAATTACAGCTTATCATGTGACTTTCTATTGCCTCCATGATATTTAGTATCATCTGTTTTTCTGTCTCTGTATCCTGGGCATCCAGAAGACTGTTTAGGGTGTGATTGGTACTCAGTAAATATATATTGAATAATAAGTGAAATGAGGTATTTTATGTATAACTCATAGCACAGTTCCAAGGTTCTTACATGTATGACACTGGCCAGCAATTGGCCAATTATTGACATCCTAAAAGAAGCCAGTCTAATTTCTCAACACATCTTTTATCTATAAATAGCTCTCATTAAGCCCAAGTCTTCAAGTTTTCTTTTGCTTAAACTTTTGGTGGTTTATGAAAGGAAGTTGCCCAGTTCCCTGAATCATGAGCCTTGTCTTCTCCAGCCACACATTGCTTTTACTGTTGTTCTTGCTGTTGATAATTTACTGAAATCCATTCCCAGAAGATGAGGTTTTCCTATGACCATTTCTGCAAATACCTAAATGATGGCAAGGAATAGATATCTTAATTTACCATTTCCAAAACATTTGCTTCAATTCAGGAGCAGTTCACATGGCAATGCCCTTTCTTTCAAAACGCTTTTATTTTTAAGAAATAAAAGAGAAACAGTCATTTCCATTCTGAATAATTCTAGTTATCTCTAGATGGCTACTTGGACACTAAGAGAGTATCTGTAGAGAATGAGAAATGTTTCATTTGAAGTTCTTTTGTCAATTAGTACATTTTTAGAAATCAAATGATAAGCTCCCTTAGTTTACAGTAAAAGTAAACAACAGAGTTCCTCTAAATTGTGCAAGATTGTATACCCTGAGTCTTTATTTATTCCCCCAATCTTATTTACCCAAATGGGTTATGGTCTGAGGACAACACCATCAGCCTTTCAAGTGCTATATCTATGAACACAAAGTTTACATAAAATCTACATTATGAGGACAACACTTTAATGATCTAGTTCATCTAGTATATTTTTTTTTCTGTGCAGGATAATTTTTAAGTATGTAGGAATTTGTCCCACATATTAAATTCCTGAAATTTAAGTGATTACACAGACTTTCTTTGGGATCACCATTATTCAGCGTGGAGCTAATAGGAACTCTACTTTGGGAACAGTTTATCTTCCACAAAGTCACTTTTTTATATTTCTGTTATACAGATCATATAAACTGAATCCTTTTCTCATCCACTCAGTTTTTTAAATTATTGAAATATTACTCTAGCTCCTTTCTAGGCTGTTGAGTAATGCAGAGCTACACAATACCAGAATCATCCTGCCTGTACTTCTTATTCAAGGATGACGTCTCTGATGGTGTTATCAGGCAAAACTGAGAATCCAGATTCAGTTCTTTCCCTTTTTGGTTCCTTTATAGATGATTGTTGGCTTTGGGACAATAATTAGTATTAGAAATACTCTGTTACCCACTACCATGCTAAGTCAAAAAGGAAATATTTTTGTTGTTGTTGTTGTTAAAATAATGAGACAGGGAGAAAATAGAAAAAAATTTGTTTTTGGCTTTTATAGATTGAATGTATTGCTCTGGGAAAAAAAATGTCCAATGATGCTGTAGCTTCCCTAAAACTAGAAAAATTATGGCATGAAAGCATTCTCTGCATTGGAAAACAGTGTCTTGCAGACCTGGAGTTGTGTTGCTGCGTTTCTATTTTTGATAATCAGAGTATCCTTAGCAAATCATCTTCTTCCTAGAAGGGTAAAGGAAACTAATTGAACCCACATTTAAAACAACATTGAGAACAGCAAAAGAAAGAAACAAGAAGAACAAGCATAATGTGCAGTTGCTATTATTAACATCGGGTGGGAGAAAGGAAATCTCTGCTTGGTAGTAGGTCTATTAGTGTTCAACAGTGTGATGACCACCAGGGACATGACAGGAGGTGAAAGCAGCTGCCGACTTTTGATTAATGAACTCAGAAAAGCAAGCAGTCTGTACCCATGTCCTGCAGTGTGTATAAGAGGAGATTCAAGGGGTTACTTTTAATTTCCAAAGCCGTAGCTACTTCTGGGTGCATTTGCTTGGTAACAGCAAATCAAAATTAATGGAGAATTTTTGTTTTCAAGCAGCAGCTCTGAGGATTTGGGCTTTTCAAAGATCTATTTGTGGCTTCATCTGGGTAGGACCTTAGTTGCCTAAATTTTCTCAGACCATTCTCATTTCCCAAGATGGCCCTCTAGTCATATGAGATGAAACAAATACAAATGGTTATTTAGAAAAGTATTTTTGACAAAGTCTAGAAATCAGATGTTTTTCTTCCATATGCTTCTTCACCATATGCCTCATTCATTTCCCCTTCTAAGCCAAGATTCAAGAAACTGTGGACCTTCACTTCTTTGTTTTACTGCTTCCTTCATTTCATAATCCATTGTTGTTTTTTTTTCTGCCTTTGCTAAGACACTGAAACTGGCAAAGGTCACCAATACCCCTCCTGGTCATGATCTTGCTAGGCTGCTATTTTGCTGCTTTTACTCATGTGAATTTCTCCCTTTCTTGAAACTCTCTCCTCCCTAGACTTCTGTCACACATTCTGGATTTCCTCCTACATCTTTAACAATTCCTTATTAATCTCTGTTGATTCCCCATATCTGTCTACTCTCTGAAAGACTTCTGCTCTTCCTAACTTCTTTAGTCAATCATTGTAGACCATTTTTATTGCTTTAAGCACCACTTGTTCAAAAACAATTCACACATTGTATGTGTATGTCTGTCCCTTTCTCTGAGCTCAGACCTGAATTCACAGCTGCTTTTTGGATGGATACCCCTATAAGGTGTGGTTTTCCCATAGGTATCTCAACCTCTGCATATTAAGAAAAAAAAGTCCATTGGGGCACCTGGGTGGCTCAGTTGGTTGGGTGTCCAACTTCAGCTCATGTCATGATCTTGCAGTTCATGAGTCCAAGCCCCACATCAGGCTCTCTGCTAACACCTGGAGACCAGGAGCTTGCTTGGGATTCTTGTGTCTCCCTTTCTCTCTGCCCCTCCCCTGCTCATGCTCTCTCTCTCAAAAATAAATAAACATTAAAAAATTGTTAAATAATAAAAACCGAGTTCATCACTTTCTGTCCTCTTTTACATACAATTTCAATAAATGATAGCAAAATTTACCATTATCCAAGCTAGAGGCCTTGAAAATTTGTTGAGGCCACCTGTTACTTCTTGACCTCAGGGCTGTGAGTTTGAGCCCCACACCGGGTGTAAAGATTACTTTAAAAAAAAAAAATGGCTGTAGCTGATCGGATGTGTAGATTTTGTGAGGAGAGAAAAAATTTAAATTGACCCTCCATGTTCCCACCCTGAGTCACTGGGATAATGGATAGTAGTACCATTAGCAAAAACCGGATGGGTAGGGAAAACTGCTGACAGAATGAACAGAGACGTGAATTCCTTTCTGTGCACGTTCTACGGTTCTCACAGATCACCCATGTAAAAATTACCAGCATGGAGCTGGAACAGGGGACTGGCATTCCAATCTGAAGAGAAGCTGCCCTCTATCTCCATTCTTGTTTCATATATACCTCTTGTGAAGTGCAAACAAAACTTGCTGATTTTCCCTGAAAAATAATTTTACTCTACTATCTGCCTTGGGGAAAAGACAGACAATAGATGCCAATGCTAGGTAATAGAGATGTTGGAATTATTTGAAAAAGATTTCCAAGCAGCTATTATAAAAATAGTTCAATGAGCAATCCTTACTAAATTTTTTTGTGATCCATCAATTCCTGGAAGAATGTGTCAAATCTGCTATGATTGGAGATTTGGCAACACTGAATAAATTCCAGTATAAAGAACTGTAAACCTGTAAAATCTGTATTCCTCAATCTTTTCTTGTTTATAATAACCTTGACACTTTTGAAGAGCACTCATCAGTCATTCTATACTTTATTCCTTACATTCTCCGGATGTTGTCTCATGATTAGATCCAAGCTGTACATTTTTGATAAGAATATCACTAAAGTGTTGCACATTTATTTTTACTTTGTAATTAATATCTTGAGGTTGAGGGAGTAAAACCTGTGCAAATATCCTGTTTCTCCTCAAACATTAGCCCACAAATTTTAGCATTGATTGAAGCTAGCTGATGGTTCGTGACTACAATAATTATTACTGTGGTATCCTGATGATTATTTTTTTATTCTTCTCATTTCTTCAATATTTATTAACTGGAATTCTTCTTTAAAGAAGAGCTATCCCTTCTCTCTTATTTTATATTTATTGAATAATGTATTTATAACAGTATAAACTCATGCATTTTTATTTTATTCTAGAGTCATAATGTAACACTATTATTTTATTGTTGTTCTTCAAAGTATTCCAGCTTTAGCCAATGGGAGCTCTTTCAGATTGGCTCCGTTGTTTTCAACATGAGCCTCTACTCCATCCCTTTTTGCGTATTTCTTTACCTTCTGACACCATAAAATGTTCCAAGATAATCTTATATTTTCCATGCCTTAGTCCTGGAATCAAGCACATCTTCCAGGATCCCTGATTCCTTATATTGGAGAATTACATATAGAAACCAAGATCTGGGTACTAGGTGGAATTATTATTACTGGGGTGTCATTGGCCATTGACCCTCTAAGCAGACAGGGCTTATTTACACACACACACACACACACACACACACACACACACACACACACACACGGATATACACAACAAATTTATTTCTGTATCTATTTGAATAATGAGTTTACATCAGTGCCTCAAATTTCAAAGTATTTATTCTAGCCTGCCTCCTTTCTTTATTTGTAACTTTATTCTCCAGCAGTGAGAAATCTTGTTTGCATTAGCTAAAATATATTTACTTATTTAATGAATTTCACTATATACATTTGCTAATCCATATCCTGTGGGAATCATTTACTAACTAAAATAGAATTTGTGCAATTCTTCTTGTCTTTACCCAGGCAAAATACTGCCTTGCAAAGTAACTTAGGTTAATTCTTTATGGTTATGTTCATTTGCAATTCAGTCAGGTTTATTTGTTACAGTTTGTATTTCCTTTTGAGTTCTTTTCACACTCTGGTGGGTTGTTTTTTTGTTTTTTTTTTTTGCGAGTGTGTTTGTATGTTTGTGTTGGGGGATTTTGTATTGTTTTCTTTTAGCTTACATACAGTCAAATTTACTCCTTATACAGTTTCTGGGTTTTGAAAGTACATTGAGTTCACTACCACAGCTATGATACAAAACAATTTATCACCCCAAAAATTCCCTCATAAGAAAACATTTTAAAAGCAGCAAATTCTAAAAAGTAAAAAGACTAACCATTAATAAGACTATTGAAAATGTGACCTCATAAATATTTTTGCTAGTACTTGAATTTTTTATTGATTTATTTTGTGTTTATATTGTGTTTCTTAAATATCATATTTATTCTTACAGTTTCATAAGGTATATTTTAAATTAGCTTTTTCGAGGTATCATTTATTAAAAAATAACCTGAACCTATTTATATTTTATTTGACTATTGTTGGCATACAATGTTACATTAGTTTCAGGTGTACAATATAGTGATTCAACAAGTGTATATATTATGCTATGCTCACCGAAGGTGTAACTAGCACCCGTCACCATACAACACTGTTATAATATCACTATCTTCCTTATATTGTGCCTTTTATACCCATGACTTATTTATTCCCATAACCATAAGGCTGTATCTCCCACACCTCTTCATTTTGCCCATCTCCTCTTCCCCATCTCCTGTGGCAACAATCAGTTTGTCCTCTGTAGGTCTGATTCTGCTTCTTGTTTGTTTATTCATTTGAGCTTTTTTAGATTCCATGTGTAAGTGAAATCATACGGTATTTGTCTTTCTCTGTCTGACTTATTTCATTTATTTTTTAAAAACAGTTTATTGTTGGGGCGCCTGGGTGGCTTAGTCGGTTAAGCCTCCGACTTTCGCTTGGGTCATGATCTCGCGGTTCGTGGGTTCGAGCCCCGCGTCGGGCTCTGTGCTGACTGCCAGCTCGGAGCCTGGAGCCTGTTTCAGTCTGTGACTCCCTCTCTCTCTGACCCTCCCCTGCTCACACTGTCTCTGTCTCTCCTAGAATAAATTAAAAAAAAAAAAAAAAACAGTTTATTGTCAAGTTGGTTTACATATAACATCCAGTGCTCGTCGCAACAAATGCCCTTTCCCATGCCCGTCACCCCCATTCCCCTCCCCCCACCCCCAGCAGCCCTCAGTTTGTTCTCAGCATTCAAGAGTCTCTCATGGTTTGCATCCATCTCTCTCCCCAACTAGTTTTCCCCTTCTTCTCCCTCATGGTCATCCGTCAGCTTCCTCCTAATCCACCTATATGTGCAAACATGTGGTATCCTTCTCTGCCTGACTTATTTCGCTTAGCATAACACCCTCGAGTCCCATCCATGTTGCTACACATGACTAGATTTCATTCTTTCTCATTGCCATGTAGTATTCCATTGTATAAATATACCACATCTTCTTGATCCATTCATCAGTTGATGGACACTTAGGTTCTTTCCATGTTTTGGCTATTGTTGAGAGTGTTGCTATGAACATTGAAGTACATGTGCCCCTATGCATCAGCACTCCTGTATCCCTTGGGTAAATTCCTAGCAGTGCTACTACTGGGTCATAGGGGAATTCTACTGTTAATTTCTTGAAGATCCTCCATACTGTTTTCCAGAGGGGTTGCACCAGCTTACATTCCCACCAACAGTGTATGAGGGTGCCCATTTCTCCACATCCTCATCAGCATCTAGAGTTTCCTGATTTGTTCATTTTAGCCACTCTGACTGGCATGAGGTGGTACCATAGTGTGGTTTTGATTTGTATTTCCCTGATGAGGAGTGACGCTGAGTTTACTTAAATATCATCAAAGCCATCTATGAGAAGCCCTCAGCTAACATCATCCTCAACGGGGAAAAACTGAGAGCTTTTCCCCTGAGATCAGGAACACGACAGGGATGCCCACTCTCACCACTGTTGTTTAACATAGTGCTGGAAGTCCTAGCATCAGCCATCAGACAACAAAAGGAAATCAAAGGCATCAGAATTGGTAAAGAAGAAGTCAAGCTTTCAATTTTCGCAAACGACATGATTCTCTAAATAGAAAACCCAACAGACTCCACCAGAAGCCAGGTCTGATTCAGGAATTCAGCAAAGTTGCAGGGTACAAAATCAACGTACAGAAATCGGCTGCATTCTTATACACCAACAATGAAGCAACAGAAAGAAAAAACCAAGAAACTGATCCCATTTACAATTGCACAAAAAACCCATAAAGTACCTAGGAATAAATCTAACCAAAGATATAGGAGATCTGTATGATGAAAACTATAGAAAACTTATGAAGGAAATTGAAGACTCAAAGACATGGAAAAATATTCCATGGGTCAGAAGAATAAATATTGTTAAAATGTCATTATTACCCAAAGCAATCTACACATTCAATGCAATTCCAATCAAAATTGCACCAGCATTCTTCTCAAAACTAGAAAAAACTATCCTAAAATTGATATGGAACCTCAAAAGACCTCAAATAGCCAAAGTAATATTGAAGAAGAAAGCCAAAATGAGAGGCATCACCATCCCAGACTTTAGCCTCTACTACAAAGCTGTCATTATCAAGACAGTATGGTATTGGCACAAAAACAGACACATAGACCAATGGAATAGAATAGAGAACTCAGAATTGGGCCCACAAATGTATAGCCAACCAATCTTTGACAAAGTGGGAAAGAGTATCCAATGGAAAAAAAACAGCCTCATTAACAGATGGTGCTGGGAGAACTGGACCGCAACATGCAGAAGAATGAAACTAGATCATTTTCTCACAGCACACACCAAAATAAACTCAAAATAGATAGAGGACCTGAATGTGAGACAGGAAACCATCAAAACCCTAGAAGAGAAAGCAGGAAAAAGCCTCCTTGACCTCAACCACGGCGATTTCTTTCTTCTTTCAACCAAAGGCAAGGGAATCAAGAGCAAAAATGAACTCTTGGGACCTCAAGATTAAAAGCTTCTGCACAGCAAAGGAAACAATCCATAAAACTAATAGGCAACTGATGGAATGGGATAAGATAATTGCAAATGACATATCAGATAAAGGACTAGTATCCAAAATCTATAAGGAACTCACCAAACTCCACATCTGAAAAACAAATAATCCAGTGAAGACATGGGCAGAAGACATGAACAGACACTTCTCCAAAGAGGACATCCAGATGGCCAACAGACACATAAAATGACTTATTTCATTTAGAAAATACCCTCTAGATAGATCAATGTTGCCACAAATGGCACAATCTTGTCATTTTTAGGACTATATAATATTCCATCACACACACACACACACACACACACACACACACACACACATCTTCTTTATCACATCTTCTTTATCTATTCATCTATTGATGGACTCTTAGGTTGTTTCCATATCTTGGCTATTGTAAATAATGCTGCAGTAAACATAGAACTGCATCTATCCTTTTGAATTAATGTTTTAATTTTCTTTGGGTGATTTGATATTTCTATTTTTAACTTTTTGAGGAACTTCCGTACTGTTTTCCACAGTAGCTATACCAATTTGCATTCCCACCATAGTATACAAGAATTCCTTTCTTTCCACATCCTCACCAACATTTTTTATTAGTAGTCTTTTTTATTTTAGCCATTCTGACAGGTTTATGGTGGTATCTCATTGTGGCTTTGATATACATTTCCTTGATGATTAGTGATGTTGAACATCTTTTTATGTATTTGTTGGCCATCTGTATGTCTTCTTTGGAAAACTGTCCATTCAGTTTCTCTGCCCATATATTAATCCAATTGTGTGTGTGTGTGTGTGTGTGTGTGTGTGTGTGTGTGTGTGTGTGTGTGTGTTGAGTTGTATAAGTTTTTTACATAATTTGCATACTAACCCTTTATCAGATGTATCAGTTGCAAGTATCTTTTCCCATTCAGTAAGATGCCATTTTGTTTTGTCAATGGTTTCCTTTACTATGCAAAAGATTTTTAGCTTGACGTGGTCCCAATAGTTTACATTTGCTTTTGTTTCCCTCGCCTCAGGAGAGTTATCTAGAAAAATGTTTCTTTTTTAAATTTTTTAAAATTTATTTGAGAGAGAGAGAGAGCAGGGAAGGGTCAGAGAGAGAGAGAGAGAGATATAGAATCTGAAACAGGCTCCAGGCTGAGTTGGCTGTCAGCACAGAGCCTGACACAGGGCTCAAACCCACGAACTGTGAGATCATGACCTGAGCCAAAGTCTGATGCTTAACCAACTGAGTCACCAAGGCACCCCTAGAAAAATGTGTCTATAACCAATGTCAAAGAAATTACTGCCTGTGTTCTCTTCTAGGAATTTAATGGTTTCAGGTCTCACATTTAGGTCTTTAATCCATTTTGAATTTATTTCTGAATATGATGTAATAAAGTAGTCCAATTATATTCTCTTGTATGTAGCTGTTGTTAATTTTTCCAGCATCATTTATTGAAGAGATCATCTTTTCCTCATTGTATATTTTTGCCTCCTTTGTCATAGATTAAGATGACTATTTTTCTGCCAGTACCATACTGTTTTGATTGCTATAGCTTTGAGTAAATCTTGAAATCTGGAATTATAATACCTCCAGCTTTGTTTTCCTTTCTCAAAATGATTTTGGCTATTGATGGTCTCTTGTGGTTCCATAGAAATTTTAGCATTATTGTTCTACCCTTGTGAAGATAGCTATTGGTATTTTGATAGGGATTGAATAGAATCTATAGATTGCTTTGGGTGGTATGGACATTTTTACCAATATTCATTCTTCCAATCTATAAGCATATAGTATCTTCCCAATTGTTGGTGTTACCTTCAATTTCTTTCATTAGTGTTTTATAATTTTCAGAGTATAGGTCTTTCACCTCTTTCGTTAAGTGTATTCTTAGGTATCATATTCTTTTTGGAGCTGCACCTATTTAAAATATAAAATTCTATAAGCAATGAGTAAAAGAGATAAGGCAGAAAGGGAAGTCAGAGAGATCTGAAGTGTAAGAAAGATTTAACAGGCATGGATGGTCTTGAAGATGAAGAAAAGAATTATAAGCTCAGGAATGCAAGTGTCCTCTAGAAACTGACCTTATCAGTCAACTGGTCAACAGTCAGCAAGGAACAAGGCTGTGGTAATCCTTTCTTAAATATAAAGAATTAAATAGTACAACACATCATCCCACTTGATCCCCGTTGTTTTTGGTTTTTTTTGTTTGTTTGTTTTTTGTACGTTTTCTATTTTGACTTCCTGAGAAACCTGTTTTTTTCTTATTTAAGTTGCATGCACAGTGAATATTCACTTACCTTGTGATCTTTTCCCCAGTTGAGTTCATTGAGATAAAAAAAATCTTACATTTTTAAAAACCTTTAAGTATTATCCATTTGCCAGATTAAAAAACTAACAAAAAATGCAGCCAAACAAAGAAATAATCTTTCCGAGATTATACAACTAGAATTGGAGGGACAGATCTAAATTTGAACATAGCACTTAGGATTCAGGACACTCTTCACTTGTACCAGATTTCCCTTCTTTCTGTGAAGAAAACCCCATTCCTGCTCTCTCAAAATACTTATTTTGAGTATGCTTTTCTCATTGTTGATGCCAACAACAATATCCACCACTGTGTTCTTTGTAATGTGATCTTGACACCTCTCCCAGCCTGTCTACAAGTAGGGTCACTCTCTGCTTGAGGCGGGGCAAGCATGTGAATGCTTCTATCAATAGAATACAGTGAAGTGATGCTGTGTAACTACAGGGCTCAGTCATAACCATGATACTACGCTTCTTCTGAGTTCACAGGAACACTTGGGCTTCAAGCCTTGTACCACCATTTAAGAAGTTTGACCACCCTGAGAACACCATACTCAGAAGAAGCCAGGCCATGTGGAGTCGCCATAGGTGGTATTCTGGTCACCTGCCCTAGTCTTCTATCAACTCAACCCATAGATGTGAGTAAGGGAGCCTCTTCATGATGCCAGCCTCTGGACATCACGTCTTCCCAGCTGAGGTCCCAAACATTGTGGACAGGCATCACGCCATCCCACTATGTCCAAACTACTAAATTTCTGCCCTCAGAATCCATAAGAATTATAAAACTTCATTGTTTTAAGCAACCACATTTGGAAGAAATTTATTACACAGTGATAGGAACCAGAAAAAAAAAATTCACAGAACTCTTTTACTAGGGGATCTAGTATCTTTAGAGTGATAAAGATGTTAACTTGGTCATCTCTTCAGATCAGCAATAAGAATGGTCTCTCCTTGTGCCTTAGAGGTAGCTCTATAGGGGAAACTTGCTTTTCACTTTGAGGAGCCCTAACAAGGATTCAAAGTGAATTGCATGCACACCATTTAAACTGTATTTCAAGTCCTATCATTTCAAACATAGCCTTCATACTTTAACTACTATGCCATGTAACCAAAAACTAGAAAAATTTCAAACCTTTATATTTGCTTTTGAAAATCAGTCACATTTCTTCTCTTTTATTTGACCCATGGGCATTCACACTCTCTCTATTTTCAGAAATGAGGTTTTCCCAGACAGATTATTATGCCAATCATTTATTTATTGTCTCTGAGATCCAAATCTTCTCTTTTATGCTCTACTCTAACATCGTGGGGATAAAACTCAGAAAACTTCGCTTCCAAACTTCCTTCTCATCTTTCTTCATTTCGGTTATGCTAAAGCAAGCTTTCTCAACCTCAGCGCTATTGACATTTGAGGCTGGATGATTATTTTTTAATAGAGTTTTATTGAGATATAATTGATATACATCCCCATATGTTTAAGGTGTACAACATAATGAGTAGACTTACATACATTGTGAAATGGTTATCCCAATTGACTTTAGTGAACATCCATCATCTCATACAGATACAAAAAAGAAAAAAAGTTTTTGTCACGTGGTTAGAGCTCTTAAGACCTACTATCTTAACAATTTTTAAATATACCATACAATGGTGTTAACTGTAGTCATCATGTTGTAAATTACATTCCTAGTACTTATTTATCTTATTTATATCCCTAGTACTTATTTATCTTATTTATTTGGAATTTTGTACTATTCCCCCTTCCTCCACCCCTACCTCTGTTCTCTTTTTCTGTGAGTTTGGTTTTGTTGTTGTTGTTGCTTGGTTATTTGTTTGTTTACATTCCACATGTGAGATGGTACAGTATTTGCCTTGGATGACTACTTACCATAATACCCTCAAAGACCATCCATGTTGTCACAAAAGACAGGATTTCCTTCTTTTTTTTATGGTGAATAATATTCCATTGTACATATATATACCACAGCTTCTTTTTTTTTTTTTTAATGTTTTTATTTTATTTCTAGGAGAGAGAGAGAGAGACACCGTGAGCGGAGGAGGGTCAGAGAGAGAGGGAGAAACAGACTGAAACAGGCTCCAGGCTCCGAGCTGGCAGTTAGCACAAAGCCCGACGCAGGGCTCGAACCCACGAACCACGAGATCATGACCTAAGCGAAAGTCGGACACTTAACCGACTAAGCCACCCAGGCGCCCCATACCACAGCTTCTTTATCCATTGATCCCTCTGGAAATTTAAGTTGTTTTCATGTCTTAGCTATTAAAAATAATGCCACTATAGGGGTGCCTGGTTGGCTCAGTCATTTAAGTGTCTGACTTCAGCTTAGGTCATGACCCTCACATTGGTTCGAGCCCCATGCACAGGCTCTGTGCTGACAGCTCAGAGTCTGGGATCTGCTTTGGATTCTGTGTCTCTCTCTCTTTCTGTCCCTCCTCTGCTCATGGTCTGTCTCTCTCTGTGTCTGTCTCTCTCTCTCTCAAAAATAAATAAACATTAAAAAAAAATTTTTTTAGGGACACCTGATTGGCTCAGGCACTTGAGTGTCTGACTTTGGCTCAGGTCATGATCTCATGGCTTATGAGTTAGAGCCCCTTGTCAAGCTCTGTGCTGACAGCTCAGAGCCTGAAGCCTGCTTTGGATTCTGTGTACCTCTCTTGCTCTGACTCTCCCTCACTCATGTTCTGTGTCTCTCTTAAGACATTAAACATTTTTTAAATTTTTTAAAAATAATGCTACTATAAATATGAGTGTGCAGATATCTTTTCAGCATAATATTTGCATTTCTTTCAGATGTATTCTTAGAAGTAGAATTGCTAGATCATATGGAATTTCTATTTTTAATTTTTTTAGGAATGTTCATACCATTTTCCATAGTGGCTGTAACAATTTACATTTCCTCTAACAGTGCACAAGGATTCCCTTTACTCCACATCCATGCCAGCATTTGTTACCTCTTTTTGATGATGGCCATTGTAAGTAGTATGAGGTGATACCTCATTGTGGTTTGACACTAGAAATTAGTGATGTTGAGCACTTGTTCATGTACCTGTTGGTAACTTATAAGTCTTTTGACAATGTCTACTCAAGTCATCAGTCCATTTTAATTGGATTATTATTATTATTATTTGCTATTGAGTAGTACGAGTTCTTTATTTATTTTGGATATTAGGCTCTTATCAGATATACAATTTGTAAACATTTTTTCCCATTTCATCAATTGTCATTTCGTTGTGTTGATTGTTTTGCTTTGCAGACTTTCTAGTTTGATGTAGTAGCACTTACTTGTTTCCTGTTTTGTTGCTTGTGCATTAGGTGTCATACTCAGAAAATCATTGCCACCACCCATGTCAAGGAGCTTTTTCCTATGTTTTATGATTTCCAGTTTCCAGTTAAGTCTAAATCCATTTTGAGTTAATTTTTGTGAGTGGTATAGTATAGGAGTTTAGTTTCATTACATGTCAGTATCCAATTTTCCCAATATCCTTATTGAAAAAACTCCCTTTTTCCACTGAGTATTCTTGGCTCCATTATCAAATATTAGCTGACCATGCATGGGGTTTATTTCTGGGCTCTCAATTCTGTTCCGTTGGTCTGTGTATCAGTTTTTATGCCAGTACCATAGTATTTGATTATCATAGCTTTATAGTATCGCTTGAAATCAGGAAGTGATGCCTCCCACTTTGTTCTTCTTTTTCAGGATTGCTTTACCTATTTGGATCTTTTGTGGTTCCATATAATTTTAGGGTGTTTTTTCTTCTTTCAAAAATATCATTGGACTCTTGATAGGAACTGCACTGAACCTATAGATAGCTTTGTGGTAGTATGGATATATGAACAATATTAATTTTTCCAATCCATGAACACAGGACACCTTTCCATTTATTTGTGTCTTCTCTGATTTCTTTTACCAGTGTCTTATAGTTTTCAATGTAGATATCTTTCATCTCTGGTTAAGTTTATTCCTAAAGATTTTACTACTTTTGATGCTAGTGTAAACGAGATCACTTTATTTATTTTTCAGATAATTCATTGTTACTGTATAGAAATACTACTGATTTTTGCATATTAATTTTGTATCCTGAAACTTAACTGAATCTGTTGATTAGATCTAACAGCTTTTTGGTGGAGTCCAGGATTTTCTATATATAGTACAATGTCATCTGCAAAAGACAGTTTTACTTCTTTCTTTCCAAATTAATGCCTTTAATTTTTTTTCTTACCTGATTGCTCTAGCTAAGACTTTAGGTACTATGTCAAATAGAAGTGGTGAGAGGGGACACCTTTGTGTTGCTCCTGACCTCAGAGGTAAAGCTTTCAATCTTTCACTACTGAGTATAGTGTTAGCTGTGGGCTTGTCACATATGGCCTTTATTATGTTGATGCACATTCCTTCTATACCTAATTTGTTAAAAGTTCTTATCATGAACAGATGTTGGATTTTGTCGAATGACTTTTCTGTGTTTATTGAGCTGGTCATATATAAGTTTTTAAATTCACTGCTGATTCGGTTTGCTAGCATTTTATTGAGAATTTTTGCATCTATACTCATCAGGGATATTACCCTGTTTTCTTTTCTTATAGTTGCCTTTTCTGGCTTTGGTATCAGAGTAATGCTGGGCTGGTAATGTGAACTTGGAAGTGTTCCTTCCTCTGATTTTTTTCAGAAGTTTGAAAAGCATTGGTGTTAATTCTTCAAATGTTTGGTAAAATTCACCATTTAAGCCATCTGGTCCTGAGTTTTTCTTTTTTGAAAGACTTTTGATTACTGATCCAATCTCCCTTCTAATAATGTCTGGTCAGATTTTCAGTCTTGGTAGGTTGGGGTTTTTTTTTGTTTGTTTTTAGAATTTTTCAATGTCTCCTAGTTTGTCCAGTTTGATGGCATATAGTTGTTCATCGTAGCCTCTTATGATTCTTTGTTTGTATATAGTATCTGTTGTAATATCTTTTTTATTTATAATTTTGTTGATTTGGGTCCTCTCTTTTTGCTTGGTTAGTCAAGTTAAAGTTTGTCAGTTTTTTAAAATCCTTTCAAAGAACCAACTCTTTAGTTTTGTTAATCTTATCGATTATTTTTCTATACTTTCACTTATTTCTGCTTTAATCTTTATTACTACCTTCCTTCTGCTAATTTTGGGCCCAGTTTGTTCTCTTCTCCTTCCTTTAGTCATAAATTTAGGTTGGTTATTTGAGATTTTGATTCTTTAGATAGGTGTTCATTGCTATGAACTTCCCTCTTAGAAGTGCTTTTGCTGCATTCCTTAAGTTTTGGTATGTTGTGTTTCCATTTTTGTTTATTTGAAGATACTTTCTTATTTCCCTTTCTAGGTGTCCAGGTCAGACTTTCTAGGCAGACAGGGCCAGAAAATACACTCAGAGCTATTAATTAGCTCTCCTGCCTGGGTAGAATGGAAAGGCAAGCCCCAGCAGCCTCTCAGTGGTTCTCAATCAGGTTTCCTGGTATGAAGGGGCCCCGGAGCTGTATTCTACAGAGGGCAGGACTAGGAATTAGCTCTCTTGCCTGAGTGAAACATGAGGGTCAGCTTTAAGTGGACTCCCAGATGTTCCCAGTCAGGCTTTCTGGTTCAGAGGGGCTAAGAACTGCACTCAGCACTGGGTAGGACTCTGAATTAGCTTTCCTGCCAGAGCAGAACATGAGGGCCAACTCCAAGCAGCTTCCCAAATGCCTCCAATCAGGCTTTCTGGTTGTGAAGGGCTAGCAGCTGCACTCAGTAGTGGGTAGGGCTATAAATTAGTCCTTCTGGCTGGGCAGAACAAGGCTACTGATTCACAGTTCCAAAAGGTTGTTTGTCATCTTAACACAAGCCAACCTGCTCCTCAAGTTTCCTGGCCAAATAATGTGACTGGCTCTGCTCTGGGGACCATCAGCTCTGCTTGCCAAACTCTCTAGCCAAGCGTGGCTGAGCTACATACCTTCTAGGTATTCTTACCAGGCTTTTTGGTCAGATGCGGCTGGGAAATATACTCAGTAGTAGGCTGGACTATGACTACGCATTTGGCTATGTAGCTATCCTTAGCTGTGGGCCTAGGACTATGACTCAGCTCCCCTGCCTGAGCAGGAACAGACCCGGCTCCAGGGCTACCAAGGCTCTTAATCTGAATACCCAAATCAGTCAAACCTGCAGCTACTAAGTCTCCTGGTCAGACTGTACCACCATCTTGTCTCTGCAGATGAACAAAACTGCTGATTGGGACTACTACTTGAACACTGCAGGTAGGAATTCCATCTGCCATGATCTGAATGTTCGTTATTGCAAACTCCTCTCCCCATCTCCATGACAGTAAGATTCCCAGTGGCCAAGCCCTACAGATTCCCCCACAACCCCTGTCTGACAAGACCAGATTTGGGGCTCCCAATAAGTGACTCACAATGCTGAGGAAGCTGGATGTCCACACTGGACCCTTTTCCCACTCGAGGAACATAGGCTCATGGGAGAATTGTGTGGTTCTGCACCAGCCTGTGTTTGCCTTGGTGGTCCCAGGATGGTGGGGGAGTGGAGGTGCTTCAGCCTCACCCCTGTGTTCTAGGATTTTCTGTGGTGTCTTGTCCATGCATAGTTGTTATTTGTTTTTCTTATGAGGTGAGAACAAAGTCAAAAGCGATCTATATCACCATTTGGTAACATCACTCTCCTATGCTGAGTAAGTCTTTGTGGTGGGGGACTTCCACTGTCTAGCCAGAGCAGAGGACCCCCACATTATAGGATGTTTATTGTAAGTTCTCTACCATTAGATGCCAGTAACATTTTCCACCCCAGTGTGACAACCAAAAATGTCTCCAGAAGTTGCAAATGTTTTCGGGGAAATAAAACCATGCCTAGTTGAAAAACACTGTGCTCCGTGGAGACTGGAAGGAGGAACAAATGGAGAATGCCTGTCAGCATGCCTCAGTGGTAGCAGCTGCTCTCATTTCGGGCTACTAAAGCACTACCTGAGTCAGAGGCACTCTTCAGCCCCTCTTTTCATCCTCACGTCCTCAGGGACTCTGCTCTGAGCTGCAAGGTAACCCCAACTGTTAACCCCTAACCAGACTATTTCATCTGTTGTAGGGGGCATTGGTGGAATGGTTTCTTTCCTGGAGTTATCACCTCCAGCTTACTGTGCTTCCACCTTCTATCTCTCCTGTAACTATTTCTCGGTATTAAATCCCCTCTGAAATACCTAATATAGTTTCTGTTTTCTGAACTGGCCTCTGACTTCTAGAGTGATAATAACTATAATTTTGGCATAGACCAAGAATATAGGTGGCAGGAGCCTAGGATGTTTTTCTTTATTCAACCAACATTTATTAAACATCTACGATTTCACAGGCAGTGTACTCAACTTTGAGAAGAAAAGGTAAGCAATGTGCAGTCCCTGTTATCTGGGCAATAAAGGAAAGGTCTATCAAGAGCCAACTGTAGATGAATTAAGTACTTGTGAATTGTTTTTTGAATCTAGTACCTCATTTGGGAGCCCACAGATCAGGGTCAAGAGGAGCACTATATATTTTTTTCTTTCCTAGTTTTATTTTGGATACATGTCCTATTTCTTTAGTGTGGCTTTTCAATTAAAAATATACTCTTTCCAAAAGATGCAGGTTGATCTTTACTAAAGCTGAAAGTAATTCAAATATTTTGTAGTTGCCAAATCATCCACAGAAGTGGAAGGAGGTTTAAAAATCATGTTTTCTTTGTTCAAACATCTTTGTTGCAAGTTGAGGAAATAGGTCAGATTTATTTAAAGAAATGAATGAAGAATAAAAGATACCAGAGCTAGAAACCAGTGATGTTAAATGTTTAAAATTTTACAAAATCAAAGTTGATTTGAGACTTCATGGGCTGAATAGTGAAGAATTTGAAACCACAAATTTTTATATTCTAATTTTATAAGAATGAGTATCTGAAGTAAAAATTCAAATTATCTCTTTTGCCTGAAAGACAAGAACCTTATTTAGTCACTTTGTTAAATTCTGATCTTGATCATTGTTTAGAGACTAGTAGCAAATGGCCTTTTTTTTTTTTTTTTTACCTTCTGTGATGGAGTAGCTTTGCCAGTGTCTTAAGTAGGACACTTGCTACTACAAGTAATACAAGTTGAACTCAAGCTAACAAAAGCCTACAGGAGAATGTATTCTAAGGATGTTGGAGGATCTTACCACCATGTTGGATTTCAGAAATATTGGAACCAGAGTCCTGAACTTCACTAGGAATTGATATTTTCTCTCCTTCCTGTACTTCTTTACCATTATTTTCTATCCTTGTAGATCAGCTTTCTAGGAAAAACTCCCAAGTTTTATAGGGTCTATCTTCAGCCACCAGAGAGAAACTTGATATGTGTACATTCCCAAGTCCAAAACTATGAGAGAAGGAGATCAGGTTTTAACCAGCCTGTGACCCATTCAATCCACTTAATTTAATTTTTTTATTTTTTTAATGTTTTTTTTTTTTATTTCTGAGAGAGTGAGAGAGAGAGAGAGAGTGACCGTATAAGCAGGGAGGGTCAGAGAAAGAGGGAGACACAGAACCCGAAACAGGTCCCAGGCTCTGAGCTGGCTAGCAGCACAGAGCCCAATGCGGGGCTTGAGCCCACGAACTGTGAGAAGTTGGACACTTAACCAACGGAGCCAACCAGGTGCCCCCCACTTAAATTAACTTAAGAATAATTATTTTTAGAAAAAGAGCAAATACAGAGCCCAGTTAATAGAGACTGTAATTTTACCTAAGGACCTCAGAAAGCCTGACTGGGAACACCTGGGAGGCTGCTTATAGCTGACCCTCCTGTTTCACTCAGGCAAGAGAGCTAATTCCTAATCCTGCCCTATGTAGAATGCATGTACCATGCACACCTGACTGAAGGAACCACCTCTGCAAAAGTGCTGAGGACTAGAAGGATCTGGAGTATTGGTAGAGTGGTTTTCAGTGTGACTGGGGCGTAAGATGCCTAGTATGTAGAAGCAGGGGATTAAGCTGCAAAGGACTAGAAGCTAGTTTGCAAAAGGCTTTATATGCTGACAAATTCCTTATATGACACTAAACTATATTACATAAACTACAGGGAGATAAAAGAGATCTCAGATAAAAGGTCACCACAATAGTCTCCAGACTCTAGTCTAAAACCTGACTCTTGGGACAATATTGCCCTCCTGCCACCCCCAGGACATTTTATAACCCAACTAACCTGAGTTTGCTCCTTGATGAGTTACAGGTAGAGACTATACCAAGTAGAGTTGTCACATAAAGGAGACTTATTTACAGCAAGTAAGATGATCTTAGGGAATAACTTCCAAAGCTGTGAGTCTCTCAGTGGGGATGAGTGGGTTCCTTTTATTTAGGGTTATGATGAATATTCAGAAAGAGGTTTTGTCATCACAGGTAGAGGTAGGTATATGATCATGCATGTGTATTTAGGAAATATGCCTATACATGTTTCACATATGTTAATGAGGTTTGTGCTCCTCCTTGGGCAGAGATTTTAACATTATAATGAGTAGGGGTAACTGTTGTACACTCCTTTGTCCATCTGTGCAGTTTTGAGCCCATGATTGAGCTCAAACTGGTCAGATGGAGCTTTTCCTTTCTCTTTAAAACATAAGGTTAACATTCCTGTGGAGAAGAGTGGTCGAGGGTGGGGGGTACTGTTGGTGACAAAATGGCAATATCCAGAAACCTTTTTGATTTACACTGTGGAGGGAAGTGATACTGACATCCAGTGAGTAGAGGCCAGGGATGCTGTTAAACCTCCTACAATGCACTAGACAACCCCCATGACGAAGAATCATCCAGAATGTCAATATTGTCCAAGTTGAGATCATGGCTGATCTCAGATGATGACTGTGGGGACTAAATGTTTTTGTAGAGACCCAAAAGTGAATTGAATGTAAGATCATGAGAAAGGTCCACAGTGACTCTGAGGTAGCTTTCTGAGGAGCTTGGGCGGTCATTGATGCCACTGAGAACAAGTGAAGCACCTTTTGGGTGGTGACAATGAAGCATTCTGGGTTCTTGTCCTATTGCTATAATGCTGCTACCTAATCTTGTTTACCTCATATACCTTTGTTCTATATTGGGCCCTTTGCCCTGCCCTCTCTACACTGGGACCTCTCCCGCACCCTCTCTATACCTATCTACCTAATCTTGTTAACCCAAACTTGGATGTGAACATCCTATGGCTTTCTAACTCTTTATGTTAACCCATCTGTGCCAGCACAGGGAATTCCTAAGCTTATTCCCCACATAAGCCCACAGAATACTGGTCATCTTATGGCTAAAGGAAATACTTGTAATGTTGCATTCAGGGAGATATTTAATACCACTAATATATATTAAAAGAAATCCTATTTATATTGTTTTTGTTCCTCTGGTTATTCTTGGTTTCTAGACATTTTGAATAAAGGTATAACAAGCAGAAATTTGAAATTATTTAATTAACATGCTACCATATTTTTTATAGTATCATAAATATTACTACTTTCTATTGATTAGTGAAATATATTTAGAAATTGACAGGGACTCTCTTCTTGACCAACTTTAGTCAGTCTTCTCCGATCCCCCTAGGCCTTAACCTTGATGCCCATCCTTATCAGTCCTGCATCACCCAGTTCTAGCAAGAATATGTCTAGGGCACTTTAGAGATCCACCCCTGCCCCCTTGATATCTGGTCATCTTGATATCTGATCAAATTCCTCATCGCCAATCTTTGACGACTGACTACTTTGGCTTACCTTTAGTAAGAATCCTGTCAGGGTTTCCTCACTCCCCCTGATATTTCCCTCTTAATTGCTTTATATCCACTGATCCCCACATTGCTCTTTGGCTATAAATCTCTACTTGTCCATGCTGTATGACTCCAAACTGACCCCAGTTTCATGCTGAGGTCTCTTTTTTTCCTATTCCAGTAGGGAATGGAGTAGTAGTTCCTGAATAGAATCTGTTTTACTGTTTTACCTCCTGTCCAGCTCTGGGTTTCTTTAACAAATTCATTTTAAGTATATGTTTAAGCAACCTGAACAAAGCGAAACAACTACCTACAAGATACCATTACTATGTTAGGGGGTCATATCAGTTAGGGATCAAGCAGGAAACAGAGCCACTTGAACTTCTAAAAGATTTAATTTAATGCAGGCAATTGGCTTGTGGGTAACGAAGAGCTGAGCAGCTACACAAGACACACTAAGGCAAGGCAGTGATTCCTAAAGAAAAAAACCATTTAGGATTAATTCCTCCTAAGCTAAGGGGAGAGAGAGGAGGTTCAATTACCAAATCCCAGGGGCCAGGGTCACATAGCAGAAGTTAACACCATGGTACACCTAACCAGCAGGAAATGAGGCCATGAAGGAAACCGAATGCACCAGATCCATCACCCAAGGCAGAGAAGACAGGGAAAATACTGTGGCTCCTCTCTCAGCTACACCTCTGATCCTAAATCCGTGTTCTCCATTGGTTGATTCCCTGGTGGAAGCTGGGAACCCAGGGAAATGCAGACTGCAGAGGTCTGCTTACTTGCAACAGAAGAGGAAAGTGCAAGGAAAGCAAGAAATAGTTCAGGCTGAAAACACTCCAGCCTGGTAGAGTGGTTCATTCAGTATTTAACCTGTGCAACACTCAGTGAGGTAGTGTTACCTACTTTACAGCTGTGAAACTTAAGCTCATTAAGAGACAGACCCAGGGGGAGAAGTCAACATGGCAGAGAAATAGGGGGACCTGAAGTTCCCTCCTCCCTCAAGAACAGCCATTTGGAGTCCAGAAGACCTGAAATTCCAGGAATCCAGGCTACAGAGTGACCAAAACATCTCCAGGGGCCCCTTGGGACAACTTGGCAGGCCATAGGTGCATGATTGCAAATTGGGAGAGATAAAATGGGTTGCGTAGGCACAGAGGGGAAGGATACGCTTCTGTGGAGAGAAAAAAGGAAGAGAAAGAGGCTGTGGAAGTTTAGGACTGTATTTGGACAAGAGAAAAACCTCCCCAGACCATGGACCGGAGAATGGAAAAAAACGAAGAATCAATTTCTAACACAATACAGGGTTGAAGGACTTTCTCTGGACTGGGGCCTGCCACCCTGTACATGCACCTGGTGAGGAGGGGAGCCATCCCAGGGCTCAGTAGTGATTTCAAAGGAACAGTCGGAGAGAGCAGTTCCCTCCCTTGAGCACTGTGGGAAGAAGATATATAGTGGCTCTAAGGACAAAAGACCCTGTAGACGCCCACCAGCCAGAGGCCCTTTGTCAGCTGGGCAGAATGGCAATACCCCAGAACCAGGGTATGTGGAGCGGGAACCTTTAAGATCTCAGGGTTTGAATCCCAGCTGAGGTGCGGGAGACTATGGAGTGGGACAAACCAGCCAGCTCGTGCCTGTGTGGCACTGTGAGGACTACCTGAACAGAGTGATTTGGGACACCAGTACAGGGAGGAGAGTTTGGTGTGTCACCAGTTTTCTCCCCATCACCAACAAGGTGGGGATTCAGGGAATGCACAAGGGGCCACAGTGGAGGCAGGACCCACCTGCACCAAACCACACCCCTCTGTGCCTGATAACTGCATATCTAACAGAGCAAGATTGACATTGACTGAACCAGATAGCCCCTCCCCCAGACTAGTGCAGCCACCAATTCCAAGGTACCATCAGATATTGGTCTAGCAATTTTGCATTTTCTGATTTCTGGTCTTCTCTATTCTGGTTATTCTGGTTGTTGGTTTGTTTCAGCAGATATTTTTAATCTATTTTACACCTCTTCTGTATTTCCTTCTTCATTATCTACTCTCTCTCTCTCTCTCTCTCTCTCTCTCTCTCTCTCTCTTTTCTTTGGATTAAGCCATATGGTTTCTCTGACTCTCTGCCTGGTAATTTTTTTTTCTTTTTCCCTGCCTCTGTCATTTCTCTTTGTATAGGATAAGGCTTCTTATACCACTACCACGCCATTTTAAAGTTTCTTCAGTGTTACCTCAACAAACAAATCAAAGCACACCTGGTGGAAGGTCCAAACCACCATTACAAGTAGGGAGATAAAGCAACCAGGATCACAGCAGTGCACACAACACTGGCCTGAAGGGTCAGGCCATGGACAGTATTTGACTTCTTTTTAATATAGTAGTACTCACAGGTGAAGGACACCTAACAAGCTATCAAAACTTGTAAAGGACCAAAAACTAGCCAAAATGACTAGATGGGAGAATTCTCAACAGAAATTCCAGGAAGAAATGACAGCTAGAGACAGCTCAAAAACAGATACATCTGATCAAGAATTTAGTATAATAGTCACAAGATTAATAGCTGGGCTTGAAAAAAGCATAGAAGACAGCAGAGAATCTATTCCTGCAGAAATCAAGGAACTAAGAAATAGTCACGATGAATTAAGAAATTCTGTAAAGGAAGTGCAAAATAAACTAGATGTGGTGACAGCAAAGATGGAGGATGCAGAAAGGAGAATAAGGGAAATAGAAGATAAAATTATGGAAAATGATAAGGCTGAGAAAAAGAATACTAGATCACAAAAGGAGAATTAGAGAAATAAGTGATTCAATGAAATGTAATAATATCTGTGTAATAGGAGTTCTAGAAGAAAGAGAGAAAGGGGCAGAAGGTTTGCTTGAACAAATTATAGCTGAGAACTTCTCTAATCTGGGGAAGAAAAAGGACATTCAAATCCAAGAGGCACAGAGAACACCCTTCGAATTTAACTAGAATACATCTTCTCTATAGCATACCATAGTGAAACTAGCAAAATACAAAACTAGAGAATTCTGAAAGCAGCTTGGGACAAAAAGGCCTTAACCTATAAGGGTAGACACATAAGGGTAGCAGCAGACCTGTCCGTTAAAACTTGGCAGGCCAGAAAGGAATGGCAGAAAATACTCACTGTGCTGATTAGGAAAAATATGCAGCCAAGAATCCTTTATCCAGCAAGGCTGTCATTCAAAACGGAAGGAGAGATACAAGCTTTCCCAGACAAACAAAAACTAAAGGAGTTTGTGACCACTAAACCAGTCCTGCAAGAGCTCCTAAGGGGGACTCTGTGACAGGAATGCTGCAAAGACTACAAGGGACCCGAGACATCACCACAAGCATGAAACCTACAGATAACACAATGACAATAAATACGTATCTTTCAATAATAACTCTGAATGTATATGGACTAAATGCTCCAATCAAAAGACATAGGGTGCCAGAATGGATTAAAAAAAAAAAAGAGAG
The DNA here is from genome assembly GCA_017311185.1 of Proteles cristata cristata. Lineage (NCBI taxonomy): Eukaryota > Metazoa > Chordata > Mammalia > Carnivora > Hyaenidae > Proteles > Proteles cristata. Next base: position 639,194 of record JAESUZ010000812.1, read on the forward strand.
ACCCATTTTAGACCTAAGGACACTTTCAGATTGAAAGTGAGGAGATGGAGAATCATCTGTCATGCTACTGGAAGCTACTGGAAGTCAAAAGAAAGGTGGAGTAGCCATACTTATATCAGAAAAACTAGATTTTCGACTATAGGCTGTAAAAAGAGATGAAGAAGGACATTATATCATAATTATAGAGTCTATCCATCAAGAAGAGCTAACTTGTAAATGTTTATGCTCCCAACTTGAAAGTACAAGTATAAAAATCAATCACAAACATAAGCAATCTTATTGATAAGAATATTGGTAATTGTAGGGGATTTTAATACTCTGCTTACAACAACGGACAGATCATCTAGGCAGAAAATCAATAAAGAAACAATGGCCTTGGATGATACACTGGACCAGATGGACTTGACAGATATATTCAGAACTTTTCATCCCAAAGAAGCAAAATAAACATTCTTCTTGAGTGCACATGCAACATCTCCAAGATAGATCACATACTGGGCCACAAAACAGCCCTTAATAAATATAAAATAATTGAGATCATACCATGCATATTTGCAGATCACAATACTATGTAATTTGAAATCAACCACAAGAAAAAATTGGAAAGCCTCCAAATGCATGGACGTTAAAGAACTTCCTACTAAAGAATGGATGGGTCAGCCAGGCAATTAAAGAAAAAATTAAAAAATAAACAGAAGCAAATGAAAATGAAAACATGACAGTTCAAACCTTTTGGGATGCAGCATTGGCAGTCCTAAGAGGAAAATACATTGCGATCCAGGCAGGCCTATCTCAAGAAATGAGAAAAATCCCAAATACAAAACCTAACCTCATACCTAAAGGAACTAGAAACAGAGCAGCAAAGAAATCCCAAAGGCAGCAGAAGAAGAGAAATAATGAAGATTAGAGCAGAAATAAACAATATAGAATTTTTTTAAAAAAACATTAAAACAGATCAATGAATCTAAGAGCAGATTTTTTGACAGAATAAACAAAATTGATAAACTCCTAGCCAGACTTCTCAAAAAGAAAAGAGAGAACCCAAATAGATAAAATCATGAATGAAAGAGGAGAGATCACAACCAACACCACAGAAATACAATTATTAGAGGACACTATGACAAATTATATGCCAAAAAACTAGACAACCTGGGGGAAATCTAAAATTTCCTAGTCACCCATGCACTACCAAAACTCAAATGGGAAGAAATAGAAAATTTTAACAGACCCACAACAGGTGAAGAAATTGAATCAGTTATCAAAAATCCTCCCAACAAATGAGAGTCCTGAGCCAGATGGCTTCAGAGAAATTCTACCACACATTTAAAACATTGTTAATACCTATTTTTCCTCAAGCTGTTCCAAAAAAATAGAAATGGGAGAAAAGCTTCCAGACTCATTATATGAAGCCAGCATTTCCTTGATTCCCAAACCAGAGACCCCACTAAAAAGGAGAATTACAGGCCAATATTCCTGAATGCAAATATTCTCAACAAGACACTAGCAAATTGATTTCAACAGTATATTAAAAGGATTATTCACCATGATCAAGTGGGATTCGTTCCTGGGCTATACGGGAGGTTCAATATTCACAAATTAAACAATGTGATATATCACATTAATAAAAGAAAAGATAAGAACCACATGATCCTGTCAATAGCTGCATAAAAAGCATTTAACAAAATACAGCATCTTTTATTAATAAAGAACCCTCAAGATAGTCCAGATAGAAGGAACATAACATCATAAAAGCTGTATATGAAAAGCCCTCAGCTAATATTATCCACAGTGGAGAAAAACTGAAAGCTTTCTCCCTGAGTTTAGGAACATGACTGAGATGTCCACTCTCAGCACCCTTGTTTAAAAGAGTGTTGGAAGTCCTACCCTCAGCAATCAGACAACAAAATAAAGTACGAGGCATCCAAATTGGCAAAGATGAAGTCGCATTTTCACTTTTTGCGGATGACACGATACTGTACGTGGAAAACCTGAAAGACTCCACCAAAAAGCTGCTAGAACTGATACATGAATCCAGCAAACTCTCAGGATATAAAATCAATGTACAGAAGAAATCAGTTGCATTTCTATACACCAATAATGAAGCAACAGAAAGAGAATTCCATTTACAATCACACCAAGAACCATAAAATACCTAGGAATAAACCTAACCAAAGATGTAAAAGATACATATGCTGAAAACTATAGAAAATTTATGAAAGACATTGAAGAAGACTCAAAGAAAAGGAAAAATATTCCATGCTCATAGATAGGAAGAACAAATATAGTTAAAATGTCAATACTACCCAAAGCAACCTACACATTCAATGCAATCTCAATCAAAATTGCACCTGCATTCTTCTCAGAGCTAGAACAATCCTAAAATTTGTATGGAACCACAAAAGACCCAGAATAGCCAAAGTCAAGTTGAAAAAGAAAACCAAAGTGGGAGACATCACAATCCCAGACTTTAGCCTCTACTACAAAGCTGAAATCATCAAGACAGTATGGTATTGGCACAAAAACAGACACATAGACCAATGGAATAGAGAACTCAGAACTGGACCCACAAGTGTATGGCCAACTAATCTTTGACAACGCAGGAAAGAATATCCAATGGAGAAAATACAGTGTCTTTTGCAAATGGTGCTGGGAGAACTGGCCAGCAACATGCAGAAGAATGAAACTGGACCATTTCTTATACCATACACAAAAATAAACTCAAAATGGATGAAAGACCTAAATGTAAGAGAGGAAACCATCAAAATCCTAGAGGAGAAAAGAGGCAACAACCTCCTTGACCTCAGCCACGGCCACATTTTATTCAACACCTCTCCAAAGGCAAGGAAAATAGAAGCAAAAATGAACTATTGGGGCTTCATCAAGATAAAAAGCTTCTGCACTGCAAAGGAAACAATCAGCAAAAGTAAAAGGCAACTGACCGAATGAGAGAAGATATATGCAAATGGCATATGAGATAAAGGGTTAGTATCCAAAATCTATAAAGAACTTACCAGACTCCACACTGGAAAAACAAACAATCCGACGAAGAAATGGGCAGAACACATGAATAGACACTTTTTTCAAAAAAAAAACTTTTTTAATATACTTTATTTTTGAGACAGAGAGAGACAGAGCATGAGAAGGGGAGGGGCAGAGAGAGAGGGGGACACAGAATCTGAAACAGGCTCCAGGCTTTGAGCTGCCAGCACAGAACCTGATGCAGGGCTCGAACCCATGAACCGTGAGATCATGACCTGAGCCGAAGTCAGACACTTAACCAACTGAGCCACCCAGGTGCCCCAACAGACACTTTTTCAAAGAAAACCTCCAGATGGCCAACAGACACAAGTAAAGATGCTCAACATCATTCATCATCAGGGAAATACAATGAAAACCACATTGAGATGTCACCTCACACCAGCATGGGTAAAATTAACAACCCAGGAAACAACAGATGTTGGTGAGGATGTGGAGAAATGGGAACCCTCTTGCACTATTTTTGGGAATACAAACTGGTGCAGCCACTCTGGAAAACAATGTGGAGACTCCTCAAAAAATTAAAAACAGAACTACCCTACAACCCAGCAATAACACTACTAGGAGTTTATCCAAAGGATATAGGAGTGCTGATGCACAGGGGCACATGTACCCCAATAAATATAGCAGCACTGTTAACAATAACCAAATTATGGAAAGAACCCAAATGTCCAAACTGATGAATGGATAAAGATGTAGCTTATATATACAATGAAATAATACTTGACAACGAGAAAGAATGAAATTTTGCCATTTGCAACAACATAGATGGGACTGGAGGGTAGTGTGCCAAGTGAAATAAATCAGTCAGAGAACGACAGATATCACATGATTTCACTCATGTGGAATTTGAGAAACTTAACAGATGAACATAGGGGAAGGGAAGGAAAAATAAGATAAAAACAGAAAGGGAGGCAAACCATAGAGACTCGTAAATGCAGAGAACAAACAGTTGAGTGGATGGAGAGGGGAAAATGGGTAATAGTGTAGAGGAAGGTACTTGTTGGGATGAGCACTGGGTGTTGTATGTAAGCAATGAATCATGGGAATCTACTCCTGAAGCCAAGAGCACACTGTATACACTCTTTGTTAGCTAACTTTGCAACAAATTATTATTAAAGAAAATAGTAATAAAAACTAAAATATAAAAGGAAAAAAAAGAGAGATAGACCCTAAGTCACAAGACCCAGAAGAGTTAGATCTGGAAGTTTTACAAGGTCTCTCTTGACCCGAAGCTCCTGCAGCTTGCTCAGCAGGGACTTGAACTTCACAGCCATCATTTGTATGCTGCAAATTCTGATCAACAGTTCCAAGGAGGAATGATAGGCTTTTAGGGAACAAAACCCGGAGATCATGTAAGTCACAGAGAAACAATCTTGCAATGCAAAGCTGAGGGACCTAAGAACCCAGCTGCAGACCCATGAACCTTTTTATTGAACAAAACAATGATCCTGGCTTAACTTCTTACATAAATCATCATTGTTCTACTTAATGGGGCTGCCATAAACCTAATAACCTGAAGGATTTGAAATCAATTTAATGAAAAAATACACTGGCATTTTAGAGGAAAGTAATTTGGCCCAAGGGGACAGTTTGGATACAAGGGAGATTTATCCTTTGTAGTCAACAATAAGCCCCGTTACCTGGGCGATGTCACACATTAGCACAGATGAGTTTATCTGATAAGCTGCTGCCAGCAAAGAGCAAAACCCAAGGCAAGAAGAAGGGCACAGAAGAAGTGTTTTTTATGGAGTCTGAGAAGAGGTAAGGGGAAGAAGGAAAATGAGCTATCTCGCAGAGAGATAAAGTCTCCCTCAAGGATAATAGAATTACTAGGGAAGTTTATTGAATTTGTTATTTGTTTTATGTTTATTTATTTAGGAGATTTCCTATGTACTTATTAAAGGTGTATTACATGATCCTCTGATTGTCAGTCCATATTAGAAAGTGATCTCGTACGGATTTAAAGGTTAAGTAATGTGGAAAACTCCTGTTCTTGGATGCTTGTACAACAGGTATCCACACATGCTGATCTTTGTAGCTGAAGGGTTAGAAGGCTTCAGACAATCCACGGTTATAGCTATTCTCCTGGAGCCAGGTGACAGTGTTTAAAATTCCTGATTTATATTTTTTTTGTCCTCTTTGTACTTGGGTGTTTTATTGCTTGCTTGTTTCTATTGTGGAGACCGGCTAGGCTCTGAACCCTCCCATTGGCTCTGTTTGGTCTCCTGTAATCTAGTAACAAGCCTATCTCCACTCCACAATTGAACCATTACAGAAACTTGCCCATTTAGCCACAGTGATTAAAAAAAGATGAGTTCTCTCTCTCTCTCTCTCTCTCTCTCTCTCTCTCTCTCTCTCTCTCACACACACACACACACACACACGCACACACGCACACACGCACACACGCACACAAATCAAATCAAATCAAGCCCATCTGGGCTATCTGCTGTTTTTTTCCAACTTAAGCTAATCACAAAGCTGTTAGGATATATATAATACTGTAAAGTGTTGCCAGTCCCATTATAGCAGATGATGAAATCCAGTGAGCATCAGAAGAGAATTAAGCTGATACACTAGTGAGAGAGAACCAAGAAGACATGTGTGTCAATGGCGTTTAAGTTCTAGTTCAAACTCCCAGGTCCCAGATGGTCCCTGGTTCATGCAGCAGTGCAAACCCTTTCAACAAGTGCTTCTCCCACTTTACAATCGAAGTCCTTGCCTAACATAGTTTTTAATGTGAGTATAAAGCTGGTAATTCTAATGTAAGTGAAATTTCCTAAACACCCTATGACTCTGTTCTGAACCCATCACTTTTGGAAATGAAAACTGTACACAACCCCTCCAAAGACATTAGTCAATTCCTGCAGTTTCCATATCTCCATCATTCCAGCAATGGGGACCCAGCATCCTGCATATTACTTGTACCACACCATGAACAAAGCACACCACATGACAGCCTCTTCTGTCAACAGCCTCTCTCAAAATCACATTTGTGAGTTTAGGGGAATGCACTACAGGTTTGATGGAGGCTGTGTCCTGAGGCACAGCCCTGTTGCCTACCTCATGGCCTTTTAACATCATTTCATTCTCTCATCTCTACCCTTTTCCTTCTCCCATTTCCCTTTCTCATTAGCAATACTAAGAAAATTCAATCCATTTCCCCGTACATGGAGATTTCTTCATCATAATCTGTGGCCTTTACATCTCAATTATTCAACTTCATTCCAAATGTCTTTTTTTTAATAAAACATGAACAAAACTTCATAACCAATAACAAGGGGATCTCGTGTGTATAGTATCAACATTTCATTCATTTGTACATTTTTATTACTAATTCAATATATATTCATTCAATAATGGTAAAATATTTCAGTGGTTTGGTTGTCTGCCAGATCTGTGGATCTCAACTGTAACCGATTCACCTAGAAACCTTTATTTTTCTTCCAAGATTTTATTTAAATTCACATTAATTAATATATAGTGTAGTATTGGTTTCATGGGTAGAATTTAGTGATTCTTCATTTACATATAACACCCAGTGCTTCTCACAAGTGTCCTCTTTAATAATCACCACCCATTTATCCCATGCCCCACCCCCCTCCTCCCAGAAACCCTCAGTTTTCTCTATAGTTGAGCCTCTTATGGTTTGCCTCCCTTTCTGTTTTTATCTTAGTTTTGTTCTCTTCCCCTATGTTCATCGTTTTGTTTAAATTCCACATATGAGTGAAATCATATGTCATTGTCTTTCTCTGACTGACTTATTTTGCATAACATAATACACTCTAGTTCCGTCCCTGTCATTGCAAATGACAAGATTTCATTCTTTTTGATGGCTGAGTGATATTCTATTGTACGTATATACAACATCTTTATCCATTCATTAGTCAATGAACGTTTGGGTTCTTTCCACAGTTTGACTATTGTTGATAATGCTGATAAACATCAGAGTACATGTGTCCCTTCAAACAGCATTTTGTAACCTTTGGATAAATACCTAGTAGTACAGGGGCGCCTGGGTGGCTTAGTCGGTTAAGCGTCCGACTTTCGCTTGGGTCATGATCTCGCGGTTCGTGGGTTCGAGCCCCGCGTCGGGCTCTGTGCTGACTGCCAGCTCAGAGCCTGGAGCCTGTTTCAGTCTGTGACTCCCTCTCTCTCTGACCCTCCCCTGCTCACGCTGTCTCTCTCTCTCTCCTAGAAATAATAAATTAAAAAAAAAAAAAAACAAAAAACAAAAAACCTAGTAGTACAATTGCTGGGTCATAGGTTAGCTCTATTTTTAACTTTTTGAGGAAACTTCATACTGATTTCCACAGTGGCTGCATCAGTTTGCATTCCCACCAACAGTGCAAGAGGATTCTCCTTTCTGTGCATTCTCACCAATATTTGTTGTTTCCTGAACTGTTATTGAAGAGCCAAAAATTAAGTCCTCCATTAGGAGAAACCTCGGGCTGCACGTAGCCCCAGTCCTAGATAAACTAAACCTAAAACTTAACCAGCTTTTCCGCGTCTGAACAAATGCCTGCGCTACGGGAAGCTAATACCTAACCAGCTCTTTCCGCTTCTGTAACAATGCTTAACGCTTGCTTTCCCGCCACCGGATTGCCCAAGCGACTAGCTTCATGTTCCCTCTGTCACCCCACCACCCCACCTTGGCGGAAGCCAATCCGAAAATGCCAGCGGCTACCCCCTACCTTGCTGAGGGAAGGGCCTGGAGAGAGAGATGTTAACCTGTTAGTCGCCAATCAAGACTTCAAACTCGCTCTATGATAGGCTGAATTCAAAGGTACCCCAAGTGTTATAATTGGATCCCGCCAAAAACCTGATGGCGGGAACCAATCAGATGCGGTATATGTTCATATTTAAATGTTAACCAATGGCAAACTTGTAACCATGGAAATCTCCTGTCCCTCCCCATGACTTGTTTACTTTTGTCTATAAAAAGGCTGCAGAGGCTTTGTTCAGGGCCTCTTAGCGTCACCGGCAACGAGTGCACGGAGGTCCGGGTTCGAACCTGTGAATAAACAACCCTTGCCGCTTGGCTTTGACTCTGGTCTCTGGTGGTCTGATTTTGGGGTTCATCCGAACTCTGGGCGTTTCATTATCTTTAGCCATTCTGATGGGGGTGAGGTGGTATCTCATTGTGATTTTGGTTTGTATTTCCATGATGCTGAGTGATGTTGAGCATTTTTTCATGGTGTCTCTTAGTACGTCTTCTTTAGAGAAATGTCTGTTTATTTCTTCTGCCCATTTCTTAACCAGATTATTTATTTTTGTGGTGTTGAGTTTCATAGATTTTGGATACTAACCCTTATCCAATATGCCATTTCCGAATATTCTCCCATTCCTTCACTTGGAGGCAATTCCTTCAGTTGCCTTTTAGTTTTGTTGATTGTCTCCTTCATTGTTCAGACATCTTTTATCTTGATGAAGTCCCAATAGTTCATGTTTGCTTTTGTTTCCCTTGCCTCTGGAGATGTGTCTAGTAAGAAGTTTCTCTGGCCAAAGTCAAAGAAGTTGCTGCCTGTGTTATCCTCTAGGATTTTCATGGTTTCCTGCCTCACATTTAGGTCTTTCATCCATTTTCAATTTATTTTTGTGGATGATGTAAGAAAGGGGTCCAGTTTCATTCTTCTGCATGTTGCTGTCCAGTTTTCCTAACACCATTTGTTCAAGAGACTTGTTTTTTTTTCCACTGGATATTCTTTGCTGCTTTGTTGAAGATTGGTTAGCCATACATTTGTGGGTCCAATGCTGGGTTATCTATTCTGTTCCATTGATCTATATGTTTGTTTTTGTGCCAGTACCATACTGTATTAATGACTACAGTTTGTAATACAGCTTCAAGTCCAGAATTGTGATGCCTCCTACTTTGCTTTTCCTTTTCAACAGTACTTTGGCTATTTGGGGTCTTTTCTGGTTCCATACAAGTCTTAGAATTATTTGTTCTTGCTCTGTGAAAAATACTGGTGTTTCCAAATGTCTTATTAGGATAATTTCCTAATAAAACTCTCTTTCAAAGGCAGATGCCAGCTAGAATTTTAACATTGTATAACATTTTCTGCTATTTTCTTTTGTCTTTTTTAAAAGTAAAGTTTTAGATATTTGAGGTAATAAAACCTATACAATTTCATACTCTACCTTCTTCACCTCACTTTAGACTGTAAACATTTCCTATGTGAATAAAAGTTCTTCATAATCATATTTAATATCTTCATAGTCTTTTATTGTATGAATATATACTAATGTACTTATAATTCTCCTCATCTTATTTGTTTTCATTTGTCACTATTGTAAGTCATAATGCAATGAATATCTTTATGGATCAATGTCTGCATTTTTTATTCATCTTCTGAAATTGTCCCCAAGAAATGCAATTATAGAGTTAGAAAATGTGAGAAATATTAAGGCTTTTAAAGATATCCCTATGTTGGTTTTTCAGAAAGATTGTGTAAGTTTAAAATCTCTCTGGCAGTGTATGAAAAAATGTTATTTCACTTCATTCCTATTGTGCTTGTTTCTCTTTACCTTCTGTAAAAAAAAGTGCTTATTTCACTTCACTCTTGTTACCTATGTAAACTTGGCTATGACGTGCTTAAAGATGTTCTAACTGATAAGTGAAAAATGATTCATCCTTATGTCTCTTTAATTACTAGGGAGGCCCAGAAAGTTTTATACAAGTTTAGTCTTTTCTTCTTTTGTCAATAGTCTGTTCATTTCCTTTGCCACTTACATAATAAAATCATTGTCTCCCATCCCACCTAAGCCTCCATCAGAAACAAACTTTCAAAATTTCTGTTTGATTCTGTTTTGGTTGTTTTCATCATAATTGACTAACATGCTCAAACTGCCATTTTTCATTTTACCAAATTTAGATGATATGTATTAGATCCTGGGTATGAAAATGATTTGACTTGACTCACATTTTATAGTTTAGTTTGGTTCCCACTAAAAACAGGCCCTGAGACAAAGGTTTATGTACAAGTAGTTGTTTTTTTTTTTTTAATGTTTTATTTATTTATAGGAGAGAGAGAGAGACAGCGTGAGCAGGGGAGGGTCAGAAAGAGAGAGGGAGTCACAGACTGAAACAGGCTCCAGGCTCTGAGCTGGCAGTCAGTACAGAACCCGAGGCCAGGCTCAAACCCACAAACTGCAAGATCATGACCTAAGCGAAAGTCGGACGCTTAACCGACTAAGCCACCCAGGTGACCCTATGTACAAATAGTTTATTTGCACAGTGACAAAGAGAGGAAGTATAGCACAGAAGGGGGAAAAGCCAATGGATGCTGGATTAATGAGTGAGTTGTCTCTGTGGCCAACTGGGCTAAGTGTCTTTGGGAACCCTATAAAAAAAGACCCTATAAAAAAAGACAACTCAAAGTTATCTCCCTGACTATAAACTTTCATCCTCACTATTTGAGAGCTATTTCTCAGCTATCTTCCTAGCAGTTCTGGCCTGTCCACTATGCAAGCCAATTCTGGCAGAAAGAAAGAGACATAGGAGGCCATTAGGCCAGTCTGTGCAGGCAATGGCTGGGGTGGCCTCTGGAGTTCACTGTACCTCTGTTACTCTTCCTCTCTAAGTATGATGTTCATGCTTTTATTATTTTTTAATTGTTTTGCTGACTGTCTTGATAATTTAAATAGCATACTCTAGAAACTTTTAACATTCTCTCTATTGAATCCCACTTTGTGAGATAAGAAGATTGGCACCCATGCTCTTTCTCAGTTCTTCCTCTTCTTTTCTATATGTCATCCTCTGTAGCCACAAGGTTAATATTTATAATATTTCTGGCAGTCATTGTCAACTCTTCTTTTTTGTGTCTTTAGGTTGACTCTAAAAATTGAGACCCAATACAAAATATTTCCATAGTTATGATTATATAAGCAGTAATTGGTAAATACCTAAGTAATCTGTTTGGATTGAATTTCCTCCTCTGTGTGTACGATATCTTGACCCAATGCAACTTGAAGAGAAAATTAAGCTGAACATGCTTAACTTCATGCCATGTATCACTTGGTATCACATTTGAGCTATGACTTCTCCAACTTTTATTTTGCTCAGGAATTCTATTTGCAATTTTTTCTTTTTGTTTTTTTGTTTTATTTGTATTTAGCATACTCTGAGTTTTTTCTAAGTTCAAATATTGATTTTATTCTGTAGAACTTCCCCTCTCAGAACCATCTGTCTTTTCTTCCTAACTTGACTGGGCACTAACTGCTCAAGAGTTCATTGTTTTTTAAGTTCTCATGAGTCCCTTCTTATCACTTTATTTGTTTCATCCCACTGTTCTTAGTATTTTATATTCTTCCCTGTCTTGGTTTATGCTATCATTTTGTTGGACTATATTCTTACTAAGAACATATTCAACTTTCCTAGAACTTACATTCAGGGAAAAAAGATATAGAGTCTGTCCTCACATTAAATTGATAATTTGTTGGATATATATTTCTAGATTGAAAATAACTTTATGACAGAAATCTCAGTTCATTGTGCCATTATTTTCCTTTTTCTTTTTTCTTTTTTTTAAATGTTTTATTTATTTCTAGGAGAGAGAGAGAGACAGCGTGAGCAGGAGAGGGTCGGAGAGAGAGGGAGACACAGACTGAAACAGGCTCCAGGCTCTGAGCTGGCAGTCAGCACAGAGCCCGACGCGGGGCTCGAACCCACGAACCGCGAGATCATGACCTAAGCGAAAGTCAGACGCTTAACCGACTAAGCCACCCAGGCGCCCTGTGCCATTATTTTCTACTCTCCAAGACAGTTGGGGGAAAAGTCTGATGTCATCATGACTCTTAAGTAATTTTAAGTAATTTGACCTTTTAAGACCTTTTAAGTAATTTGGTTTTGTCTTTGAAAATTAGGATCATCATTTAATCTTGGTATTGTGAGAGTTCATGATACTGTTTGGGTGTGTCTTTCTACAATTATTTTCCGACAGTAGATAGGTCCTTTTAGCCTGGAAACTTATTATTTCCTAATTCGGTTCCAGAAAATTCTATAAGTGGTGAATCCCCACCATAAGTTATCTGCTGTTGTTTAAAACAAATGGAGAGATTGCCACCGTGGTATCTTGGGCTTTTTTCTGACTAGGTCCTTGTCTAGCACTAAAAAATTTGAGAACTGTACTAAGGAAATTCAGGTACATCAATAAATATAATCTACTTCATTGTGGGCCAACAGAACCATTTATCAGGGTACAAATTTTAGAATAAGAACTACTTTTCTTGGAAGCTCCAGCATCTTCAACAGAAGCCTTAGTTATTTCCAGATAATCAGGTCTGTGGTTCCCTCTCTTTTATTTTTTCTTTAAAAAATAAAGCAGGGTGACAACAAATGTTTTGCCTTGGAAAATGCCATCTGCCAGGGCGCCTGGGTGGCTCAGTTGGTTAAGCATCTGACTCTTGATTTCAACTCAGGTCATGATCTAGGAGTTCATGAGTTTGAGCTCTCCATCAGGCTCTGCACTAACTGTGTGGAACCTGCTTGGGATTCTCTCCCCCCACCCCCACCCCGCCTCTTCCCTGCTTTCTCTCTCTCTCTCTCAAAAATAAATAACTTAAAAAATTCCATCTACCTCTGCTCTACTAGCAGGGCAGAAGAGACTAAGGAAAGCCACAGTTACAGCTGGCCCATATAGAGACATTTAGTTAATTTCTCTGATTTCAGCCACATTCACTTTCCCACCTGATCAAGTCTGAGTCCAGAATCTTCACGGGGTTCTGTTTTGGTAAACTGGCTCCCATATCCTCACTGTCCCCCTTCATAGTGTTACAGGTATCATTTCCTCTAACCATTTCAGCAATCCACTTCTAATTTCTTTCTTATTTTGAAATGTGCTTAACCTATTTTTCTATTTGTGGGTGACCTGTAGGTTTATTCATTTGTAGGAGTATTTCACATGTAAATTTTATCATAATTTATAGCAAACATTTTTTTTATCAGTATTGCCTTTTGTTTGCTTTTTTGTTTATACATTGTCTTATTTCAAACAGGACTTAAGATAGAGTCTGCTTTCAGGATGTATGTATACAGGTGTATCTTGTTAACAAAAGTAAATAATAAAAGATGTTAAGGCTTCAACTTATTATTTTAAAATCTATGTATTCTACATAGCATGCTATTAGCTGTAGTAGGCAGAAAAATGCCCCCCACCAAATGTCCTACATTCTAATCCCCAGGATCTGTAAATATGTTACATTATAAGGCAAAGAAATGTTATTGCAGATGGAAATAAGTTATTAATCAAATCACTTTAAGATAGGTATATTATCCTGTATCATCTCAAGGTACCCAGTGTAATCAAAAGGGCCCCAAAAAATTGAACAAGGACGCACAAGTAGAGTCAATGTCAGAGTAATGCAGCATGACAAATTCAACCACCATTGCTGGCTTTGAAGATGGAAAAGGGTCACAAGCCAAGAAAAGCAGACAGCCTCTAGAAGCTGGAAGTCAAGGAAACAAATCTTCCCCTACACCTTGGTTTTGGCTGGTGGAACCAATTTGGAATTTCTGACTTCCAGAACTGTTAAGTTTGTGTTGTTTTTAAGCCACTAATTTTGTGTTTGTTTAGTAATTTGTTGTATTATAATACTAATACAACAAGATATCTATTAAGTTAAAGAATCTCTCTACAATTCCTATTGCAATTAAGATTCTGGAGTCCAGAATGGACAAAACCAGCTTGACAGTACTATCTAGAAAATGGTACCAGTCAGCATATTATTTCCAACTGAGTAACGGTAAAAGCAGAATAATGATATCAATATATAATAGTTTTTTAAATGTGGCTTTAAATATAACTCTTAGAAAAAATTAGGGAGTACAGTTGCCAAAGCCTCTCTTTAAACCACTTACAATGCTTGTGGCAGTGTTGGATTTTCTTATTTATTAAAAGCTACATTTCCAACTCAACCCATTATATTTGGTTTTTGATGACCATGGACTGACTGCAGTTTCTAATTTCACATCAGTTTGAAAAGTTGGTATACTTGCCTTCAGACCTAGGATCAAAAAGTGAGAACATTTACTAAGGGACAGATGATGTGTACTGCTTTTTAGCTACCTACAATGAGTCAATTCTTAGGAGTCATCATTCACAGAGTCTTACCAGGAATGCAGTAGAAACCACTAGTTAAATTGCTACAAAGAAGTTCACTCCTTTCAAAAAATATGTCACTGCATCTGGCTTCACAGTGGGCAGACTTGATAAATAGGTCAACAGGCTTTCCTGCTTCCTTAATGACTCATGGATGCTGGGTAAATCTGGGAGCTTAACTGGCTGCTATCTTTATAAAACATGGTCTTTGGGTAAGTAAACAAGTACCGTTAGCCCAGTATTCAACCTAGGTTGAAATGATTCCTTGAGAACTAAAATACTCGAGGTTTAAAAAGGGGGGAGTAGGGAGCCAAAACTTGGAGAAAAGAGAATCAAAAAACTATGTAAGAGGCATTGTTTAATGAAGGTTGTTCAGAAATAGTTGGATAGTAGGTTTTCTTCTCATCATACCAAACTTTAATAACCCTTTTAGGCCTCATTAGGAATTATCATACAGCTGGAGTTGGCCATTTGTCAGATCACTGAGGAAACCATTAAAAACCATGCACCTGGAAGAAATTCAAAAGCAGTGGTATGGAAACCACAATTGAAATGATCTAGACCCACCACAACAAGCATGAGGTGAAATCATGAATTTCTAAAATCATAAACCAAATTTTCCCATTGATTTAACATTTTAATTTATTTTTTGACTTAAATATGTCTAATTACCCCCTTTCCCCAAACCTCTGTTATCTGAAGACATTGAATACAGACAACCCCAAGAAAAGTTAACCAAGCAATAAAAGAAAAGCAATAATTGAGAAATATAATTATGTCTAAAATTCCATCTACTTAAAATCCTAGAGACTAGGGACATATATGATAAGAAATCACCACTACCACCATCATCAAGAAGTATGTGGAGAAGTCACTACCTGTGCATGTAAAAGCAAATTTAAAAAGTAATCAAGAGCTCCCTAGAGTCTGTATTGCCTTGGTTCAAGTCCAGACTCTGCCACTTACCCCTATATAACTAAAACAGGGTACTTAAATTCCATGTCCTAGTTTCCTCTTTAGTAGAATAATAGGATTGTTATGAGAAAAAAAGCTAATAAGTAAAGTACTAGAACAATGGCTTGTATATAGTAGGTGCTAACTGCATACTAGATGTAATATTATTACCTTTAAGAAACAGATTTTTGAAATGTCTGTGGCTCCTCTGCACGTTAAGGCAGAGATTCCAACCTGTCCTATAGATAAATGTGTAAATTTAAGATAGTGTTATTAGTCTATCTTCTATTTCAACATCCCAAGGGGTTTTATTTGTTTGTTGTTTTTGAAAGAATTTTCTGTCCTTAACTTACAGAAAAGTTTCAAAGAAATTTAAAAGGTTGGACCTCTCACACAGGATGTCCCAACTTAAAGACCATGTAGTCCTTCTACAACTTGCCCCTAATCTTGAGTGTATGAATCTAAGCAGTCTGGTTGCAGGTGTTGGACCACTATATTACAATATACTGCTGCTGTTACTAACCTGCAGATATCTCGCCAACTTCATTCTGTCTCCCCTTCTCCCTGAGACTTTCAGAATCAAGCTTTCTGATTTTTATCAGTTGCCCCTGTGAGATAGTCTAGCATATAACTGCACCCACTTTACAGCTGCTCTCTGATATAGTGCTTCAGTGTCACAGACTGTCTGTCCTTGGAGAATCTCTGGCTTTCAATCCCATCGATTGTCTTTACTCCTAACACTAGTGCCTACAGCCAGGAAGAGAACCCATCTCCATGACTCAGGTATCAGAAACTCAGTTCGGGGTCCTTTTCCCCTTTCCTCACTGATATCCCACTACCAAATTATCTGGCTCCACTGCTCTTTACCCTGCTCCGGCAGTAAAGCGCAGGTGAAAAACCGTGCTAGCTAAGCACAAATCTGACTAGAAAACAAATGCAGTTATTCTTCTTTGACACCTCCATGCTTTCCAAGGACTTCTCAGCATCTTCTTGGGGAGGAAAACTTGTCAGACATTCCCTCTCTCTCCCTTCTCCAATTGGGAAATTTCTCTCTCCATCTAAATCCTTTAAAATTACCTGGAGGTAGTAGGAGTATGAATGCTGGTAGTATAGTTTCTGGGAACACTGCCCTCTCAGCAAGCTCTGGTGCCCTCAGGAGTTGGGTCCTCAAGCCCACAAATAGCATGCTTACCAATCTTTGTTCTCTTTCTACAAGCTTAGAAGCCAATTACAGGGAGAAATACCTTATTTCACATCCAATATCCTGCTGTTGTAATTATTCTTATTTATCAGTTGTGTATTCTTTAAGACACTATAAAGCCTTTTGAGGAAACTAGTATATATGGATAATTAGGCACTCTATATAAGCTATAATCCTCACAACTCTGGGGGGAATGTATTAATGTCTCCATTTTACAGAGAAGGTATTGGGGAAAAGCCAACTCCCTAAATCATGTTTATTTTGCTAAACAAAACTTGAAGATTTCTGTTCACATTTTGATCATCTTTGACACTTAGCAAAGTTACACAAAAACATAGCATATTTTCAAAGTTCATACATACTGTAGTATGTATGCCTTTTTGTTGCCAAATAATATCCCATTGTATGGACCTATCACCTATTTAGCCATCCATCCATTTGTTTATACTTTTGGTTATTATGAGTAATGCTACTATGAATATTTCATGTACTAGTTTTTATTTATTTTGGGCATATACCCAGACTTGATGGTGGGTCCTGCCAGGCTGTTTTCCTTTTAGCTTTCCATTTTGTTTTCCATTCTCAATTTCTTAGTTGTTTTTCCTCCTATCCCATTCCAACTGGGTTCCTGAAATGCCAGTGGAAACTATTATACCAACATTAGAGAATACACTTCATACTTTTATTACCTTGTACTTCCATTAAGATACGCTCATTCTTCTATTTTTTCCTCTAGTGGGGTATGTATTTGCAGACAGAGAAAAACTGAAAACATATGTGCTATTGAGTAAAGGACCAGAGAATAACAACATTTATTTCAGAGTTCTTCATTTCATAATCTCAGTAACTGAATTAACATTGCATGCCAAACCATATTTTTTCCTGGGGGAAATACACATGGCAGATAAAAAAGCAATATTTGTTTTAATGTCAAGAATATACTCAATCTTCTTCAATATTCCCCTGGTACCATTTTTCCAGAAATAAGAGAAGTAAATATCTTTATTGGATATTTTAGCAAGCATTAAAGTGAATTTCAAACTTTAAAAAAATTAGTTATAGAAAATGGTTTAAAAATACAATATTCTACAGATTTTTCCCTCCCATTTAGAGTGAAAGATCTGTAGTGTGGGCATATGGAAAAAATGGCAGTCAGAAAATACAGTTTCAGAACTGAAAGATCTCATAAATCTTTTATCTTCCCTCCATGGTACCAAAGAAGTTGTTTTCTAAATTTATTTTCATAAATACACATTTTTGAGGAGAGTAGCAGACCTATGTTGAAGTGGAAAAAAATTTCCCCTTCTCAAAAGCACATGTAATTTATTTACACACCGGTATTTACTACTGCTGTTGATAAAAACATAATTTAACTACCATCCATAAACTCAGATGTAAAAATCTAGAATAAAGTCAATGTGAAGAGCGGAGTTACACATTAAGAGGCTTTATCATCATGGAATGAGGCTACTTTTGACCAAAAGTCTTAGACAAAAAGATAACTTAATGACTCACATTACCCAAACGTCCAAGAATAGTTCTAGCTTTATGTACTGCTAGGTAGACTAGATGATGTAATCAGGGTCTATTTTCTCTCTCACAGTCTCTTAGTTCCCTCCCTCTGTTGGTTCCATATTTTGAGAGGTTCTCACCTTCCTATAGTGACAAATTTGGTTTTGTTTATGTCCCTTCATTCTCATATCCAGTGGCATGTCTTTGTGCCAGAAATGACAGCAAATGGTCATTGTGAATTATTGGTTGCAAATGGATCAGGTGCCTTTTTATGAGCCAATCACCATAACCAGTGAGAGCAGTGCAAAGTATGAATTAGTTTAGCTTTAAGTGATGGTACCAAGGATGGAGCCAGTGACCTACAAGTATACGGTTTCAGAAAGAAATTACAGTATAGCTACCAAAATAAAGGGACATGTATGCTGATGCCCAAAATCTAGGAAATGTGTACAAAAGTCCTATTGGAATACAAGTCATTAGTAAAAGAAGAAACATAGTAAAAAAAACATGATTATACCAATAGGAGAACATTTTGATAAAAATTAAAAACCTAATCCTTAAATAAAAATTTTAATAGCATTATGGACATAATTCATTGACATAAACTGCCCATTTAAATCATACTGTTGAATAAATTTTGACTTGTGTACACCCTCATAAACTATCAAAATACCTCAAAATGTTTCCTTATGACCCTTTATAATCTTCTTTCAACCCCTCCCACTCAGCAGCCACTGATCTGTTTCTTATCAATATAAATTTGTTGGCAATTAATAGAAACTCATACAAATTAAGTAATTTAGCACATACTTTGGCTTGTTGCACTCAGCATAATTGTTTTGTGATTCATCTATGTTTATATCAATAGTTTATTTTTTATTGTCATGTAACAGTCTATTGCAGAAATATCTCACAGTGAATTTATTCATCAGTGATAGACATGTGGCTTGTTCTCAGATTTGACTATTACAAATGATTTGGCTATGTATAAGTCTTTGCATGGGCATATACTTTCATTTCTCTTGGGTAAGAGAATGAGCAAGTGAAATGGTTCAGTCATAAGTTAGATATGTTTGACTTTCTAGAAAATTGCCTATTTTCCAAAGTGATTTTTCATTTCACAATTCCAATCAGCAGTATATGAGAATTCCAGTTGCTCCTCACCAAAGCTAGTTATGATCAGTCTTAAATTTGGGGCATTTCAATAGCTATGTAGTCTTATTATGTTTTCATTTTGACCCATTTAAAAATATTCTTTTGATTTTTTTTAAGTTTATTTATTTATTTATTTTTAAGAGAGACAGACTGAGTGGGGGAAAGGCAGATAGAGAGGGAGATAATCCCAAGCAGGCTGTGTCAGCCTGACATGGGGCTGAAACCCACGAAATCATGAGATCATGGCCTGAGATGAAACCGAGTTGGACGTTAAACTGACTGAGCCACCCAGGCGTCCCTCATTTGATTATTTTCTTACCAACAGTTGATGAGTTTGATTGAGTTCTTTATATACTTTGGATACTAGTCCTTTATCAGATAAGTGATTTGAAAAAGTTTCTCCCAGTCTGTGGCTTGTTGTTCATTCTAAAACTGTCTTACAAAGGACATAATTTCTTAAAGTTCAATGTATCAGTTTTCTCTTCAGTGGATCTTCCTTTTTGGTGTCCTAAGCAGGAAATCTTTGCCTAGCTCCAGGTTACAAAGATTTTCTTTTCTTTTATCTTCTAGAAGTTACAAAGTTTCAGATTTTACATTTTAGATTTGTAATCCATTTCAATTTTGTTATAAGGCTATTTCTTACGACCACTATAGTAAATTACCACAAAATTTGTGACTTAAAATGATAGAAACATATGCCCTCATAGATCTGAGGTCAGAAATTAAAAATCAACATGTCAGGAAGGCTATATTCTCTTTGCATGCTCTGGAGGAGAATCCATTATTTGCCTCTTCCAGCTTCTGGTGGCTGCCAGAATTCTTAGCCTGTGGACATCATTCCAATTTTGGTGTCCGTCTTCATATAACCTCTTCTCTGTGTTTATAATCTCCCTCTGTCTCTTATAAAGTCACTGTCATTGGATTTAGGGTCCACCTAGATAATCCAGGATAATCTCTCCATGTAAGATCTTTAATATAACCACTTTTTATATAGTAATATTTATAGGTTTTGGGGATTAGTATCTGATATCTTTGGGTAACCATTATTCAGTCTAATAAAAAGGTAAAAATGGATATCCAAATGTTCCGACACCATTTTGAGGGATGAAATTATCCTTTCTCCAGTGAATTGTCTTCATATCTTTGTCTAAATTCAACTAACTGATCATGTATGTCCATACATCTACATCTGTACCTGGACTCTCCATTTTATCAATCACTTCATCTGTCTTGATGCCATTACCACATTGTCTATTGTCTTGATTGCTATAGCTTTATAATAAGCCTTAAAATCTGGTAGTATAAGATTTTGTTGTTCTTTTTGATATTCTAGGTCCTTGTTATACCATAGTTTACCAAAAAAGAAATGCATATTAGGACATTTTGATTCATTGAATCAAATCTATAGATAAATCTATTGAAACAAATCTATAGAAACATCTTAATTGCAACTAACTGTTCTGACTCATGAACAGTGCTGTTATAAATGCTGTTGTTTTCACATCAGTTTCTGATTGTTGGCTCCTAGGATACAGAAATAGCTGAATTTTGCATATTGGTATTGTTTCCCGCAACTCTAATAAACTAACAGTTGTAGTAGTTTTATTTTAAATAAATGTATTTTATATATTTATTTAATTTTAAATAAATTTTGAAGGATTTTCAATACAAATGCTCATGTTACAATGGAGAAAGACAGCTTTACTTCTTTTCAAATCTGGATATCTTTTATTTTTCTTGCCAGAGTGCACAAGTTAGAACCTGGTGGTACAATTTTGAATAGAAGTGATGAGAACAGACATTCTGACCCTGTTTCTGATCTTGGTGATAAGGGTTAGGGATTATGGCAGTGTGGAAAGCACCAAGTCTTTCACCACTAAGTATTATGTTACCTGTATCAGGTTGAAGAATTTCCCTTTCATTTCCTGTTTGCTGTAAGTTTTTCATAAGAATGTTAGACTTTATCCAAAACTTTTTAAATACCTACAGATAAAATCTTATGTTTATTAGTTTTCTTTAGTCTGTTGATATGGTAAATTTCATTGAGGTGTATTTTAAATCTAAAACCAAACTTGCCTTGTTCAGATAATCTCCATCTGGTCATGATGTATTGTCCTTTTTATATCCTTTATATTATTGTTTAAGTTGCTAAAATTGTGATAAGAATTATTCATGTTCACGAAGGATATTAGTATATAGTTTTCTTTTATTGTATTTGCTAGGTTTTGGTATCAGGATAATGCTGACTTTACCAAATAGATGAGGAATATACCCTCTTTTTCAATTTTCTAAAGGTTTGTGTAGAATTGATATTACTTCCTCAAATGTTTGGTAGAATTCACCTGTGGTGCCATCTGGTCTGTAGGTATTAGTGGGAAGGTTCTTACTTATAAACTCCATTTCAGAAATAGATATAAAGCTATTCAAGTGATCTGTTTCTTCTTGACTGACCTTTGGTGACTTGTGTCTTTCAAAGAATTTGTCTATATTTTCTATATTGTTCTTATTTTTTTTTTCAAATAGTTTATTGTCAAATTAGTTTCCAGGTAACACTCAGCGTTCATCCCCACAAGTGTCCTCCTCCATGCCCATCCCCCCCTCCCCCCCACATCCATCAGTCCTCAGTTTTTGTCAGCATTCAAGAGTCTCTCATGGTTTGCCTCTCTCCCTTTCCCCCACCATTTCCCCCCTTCTTTCTATATTTTCTAAATTGTTCTAATTATTGGAATAAAGTTGTCCATAATATTTCCACATTTTAAAATATCTGTAAAATTTGTAGTGATCTCACTTCTCTCATTGCTTGATAATTGGTAATTTTTATCTTCCTTTTTTTCCTGATGAATTTGACAGACAGTTAATTTTATCAGTTTTTAGGAACTGATAAACCAAGGAACCAAGTTTTGGTTTCATAGATTTTCTTGATTCCTATTTCATTGATTTATAACCTAGTAATTACTATTTTTTTTATGCCACTTACTTTGGGTTGAGCTTGCACTTTTTCTAGTGTTTGAAATTGGAAGCTAAGTTCATTGACTTGAGATCTTCTTTCCTAATAAAAGCATTCAGTGCTATAAATTTCCTTTAAATACTGCTATAACAGCATCACAAATTTTAATAGGTGTCACATTCATTTTGAAAACTTTCTGATTACTGTTTGATTATATTTTGTTTAAATTATTTACAAGTCTATATGTAATTTCACAGTATTTGAGGATATTCTAAAGGGCTTTCTGTTATTGATTTTTAATTTAATTATGTTTTGCTCAGAGGACATGACTTGATACTTGTTGATTTGTTGAGATTTGTTTTATGGCCCAGAATACAGTCTATCTTGACAAATATTATGTTTGCACTTAAGAATGTTTATTAAGATTAAGAATATTATTCTGTTGGGAAGTATGTTTTTTATAAATTCAATAAAGTCATCTTGGTTGATAGCATTACTTGAATTTTCTATATCCTTGTTGATTTTCTGTCTACTTGTTTTTATCAATGACTAAAAGAAGTGTATTCCAATTTCCAACTGTAACTATTGATTTTTCTATTTATTCTTACAGTTTATTAGTCTTTGTGTATCTTGAAGCTTTCTTATTAGGGGCATAAACTTTCAAAATTTTTATGTTCTCTTGCATAACTGACCTTTGTCATGCAATGGCCTTCTTTATCCTTGGTATAATTCTTTGGTCTGAAATTGATTTTGTGTGGTGTTAATACAGCCACTCCAGATTGATTTTATAGTGGTAATTTCACTAAGTATATATGAATACATATGTAATATATACATTATATGTTATTACATATGAATAATTCATATCAAAATATATTAAAACAGATCCAATTGTACATGTTAAATGGACATAAATCACTGTGTACAAATCATACTTCAATAAGGTTTAAATTTTCCAGTATGATTAACATAGTGTTGTGTTAGTTTTAGATGTATAATATAGTGATTCAACAGTTCTGTATATTACTCCATGGTCATCATGATAAGGGAACTGTCAGTTCCCTTCACTTATGCCACCTATCCCCTCACCCACCTCTCCTCTGCTAACAACCATTTCTCTATATTTAAAAGTCTAATTTTTCTGTCACTTTTTTCTTTGTTCATTTGTTTTGTTCCTTAAATCCCACATAAGTAAAATCATATGATATTTGTCTTTTTCTGACTGACTGATTTCACTTAGCATTATACTGTCCAGATCCATCCATTTTCCATTTATTCCTTCTCCATTTATCTATTGATGGACACTTGGGTTGCTTCCATAATTTGGTATTGTAAATAATGCTATAGTAAACATAGGAGTGCAAATATCTTTGAATTAGTGTTTTGATATTCTTTGGGTAAATACTCAGTAATGGGATTACTGGATCATATGGTAACATACTTTTAATTTTTTGAGGAACCTCCATACAATTTTCTACAGTGGCGGCACCAGTTTGCATTCTCCCCAATAGTACACGAAGGTTCCTTTTATTCTACACCCTGGCCAGCACTTGGCTTCTTGTGTTTTTGATTTTAGTCATTCTGATAGGTGTGAGGTGATATTTTGTTGTGGTTTTGGTTTTCATTTTCCTGATATTAGTGATGTTGAGCATCTTTTCATGTTGGCCATCTGTGTCATCTTGGGAGAAATATCTGTTTATGTCTTCTTTCCATTTTTTATTTTTTAAGTTTATTTATTTATTTTGAGACAGAGAGAAAGCATGAATGGAGGAGGGGCAGAGAGAGGGGGAGAGAAAGAGAATCCCAAGCAGGCTCCACACTGTTAGAGCAGAGCCTGATGTGGACTTTGAACCCACCAACCACAAGATCATGACCTGAGCCAAATTCAGATGTTTAACAAACTGAGCCATCCAGTTGCCCCATCTTCCTGTTTTTTAATTGGGTTGAGATTTTTTTTTATTTGAGTTGTATAGGTTCTTTATACATTTTGGATATTGATCTCTTATTGGATATGTCATTTGCAAATATATTCTACCATTCAACAAGATGTCTTTTTGCTTTGTTGATTGCTTCTTTTGGTGTATAGAAACTTTTTATGTAGTTCCAACAGTTTATTTTTGCTTTTGTTTTCCTTGCTTCTGGAGACATAACTAGAAAAAAGTTGGATGGCTGATGTCAGAGAAATTACTGCCTGTGTCCCCTTCTATGATTTTTATGGTTTCAGGCATCACATTAGGTCTTTAATACATTTTGAGTTTATTTTTGTGTATAGTGTAAGAAAGTGGCCCAGTTTCATTGCTTTGCATATAGCTGTCCAGTTTTCCCAGCACCATTTTTTGAAGAGACTTCTTCCCATTATATATTCTTGCCTTCTTTGTCAAAGATTAATTGACCATATAATTGTGGGTTTAGTTCTGGGGTCTTTATTCTGCTCTATTGATCTGTGTCTACTTTTATGCCAGTGCTGTACTGCTTTGATTACTGCAGCTTTGTAGTAGATCTTGAAATTAGGGATTATGATGGATTATGTTACCTGGTTTTATTCTTTTTCAAGATTGCTTTGGTTATTCAGGGTCTTTTGTGGTTCTATACAAATTTTAGTATTATTTCTTCTAGTTCTGTGAAAAATGCTGTTGGTGTTTTGATGGGAATTGCATTAAAAGTGTAAATTCCTTTGGTTAGTGTGGACATTTTAATAATATTTGTTCTTCCAATCCACAGGCATGGAATATCTTTTCTATTTGTTTGCATCATTTTTAATTTCTTTCACTGGTATTTTATAGTTTCCAAAGTACAAGTTTTTCACAGCTTTGGCTAAATTTATTCCCAACTATTTTATTATTTGGTGCAATTATAAATGGGGTTCTTTTATTAATTTCTCTTTCTGCTATTTCATGATTAGTGTATATAAATGCCATGAATTCTATAACTGGATTTTGTATCCTGTGACCTTACTATCAGTTTTAGTAGTTTTTTGGTGGAGTCTTTAGGGTTTCCTGTGTATATAGTGTTCATGTCATCTGCAAATAGAGAAAGTTTTATTTCTTCCTTACCAATCTGTATGCCTTTTCTTTCTTTTTCTTGTCTGATTGCTGTGGACATAATACTAGGACTTCTAGTACTACGGTAAATCGAAATGGTGAGAGTAGATATCTTTGTCTTGTTCCTGATCTTAGGAGGAAATCTCTCATTTTTTCACCATGGAGCAAAGTGCTAGCTGTGGATTTTTCTTATATGGCTTTTATTATGTTTCCTTTAAACCTAATTTGTTGTGGGTTTTTATCATGAATAGATGTTGTGCTTTGCTGAATGTGTTTTCTTTATCATTGAAATGTATATGGTTTTTATCCCTTCTCTTTTGAAATGATGTATCACACTGATTGATTTACAAATATTGAACCACCCTTGCATCCAAGGAATAAACCCCACTTGAGTATGGGGAGTGATTTTTTTTTAATGTTTGTTGGATTTGGTTTGCTAGTATTTTTTTGGGGAGTGTTGCATCTGTGTTTATCAGAGCTCTCTCTCTCTCTCTCTCTCTCTCTCTTTTTTTTTTTTTTGGTAATATTTTTATCTGGTTTGGGTATTAGGATATTGTTGACCTCAGAATGAATTTGGAAGTGTTTCTTCCTCTTCTATTTTTCAGAATAATTTGAGAACAATAGGTATTAACAATTACTTAATTGTTAATTGTTAATGTTCTACCAAACATTAGTGGTAGAACTTACCTGTGAATCTCTCTGGTTCTAGACTTTGTTGGCAATTTTTTTGTATTACTAAATCTATTTCATTGCTAATAGTCTGTTCAAATTTTCTGGTTCCTCCTGATTTGGTAGGTTATAGGTTTATAAAAAGTTATCCATTTCTTTTGGTTTTCTAATTTGTTGGCATAGTATTCTCTGATAATTATTTCTATGATGTCAGTTATTTCTCCTCTTTCATTTCTGATTTTGTTTGAGATTGGTCTCTCTCAGTGTCTCTCTCTTTTACTCTTTCTTTGAGTCTGACTAAAGGTTTGTCAATTTTGGTGATCTTTCCTAAGAACCAGTTCCTTGTTTTATTGATCTGTTCTATCTTGTTATTGTTTCTGCCATTTATTTTGGCTTCAATCTTAAATATTTTCTTCCTTCTACTGGTTTGGGTTTGTTGTTGTTGTTCTTTTTCTAGCTACTGTAGGTGTAAGGTTAGGTTGTTAAGTGAAAATATTCTGGCTTCTTGAGGTTGGCCTGTATTGCTATAAATTTCCCTCAGAACAGCTTTTCCTGCAACCCAAAGATTTTGAAGCATCGTGTTTTCATTTTCACTGTCTCCATTTACTTTATATTTCTTCTTTGATTTTTTGGTTGCCCCATTCATTGTTTCATGTTATTTAACTTCAATATAGTTGTGTTCTTCCCAGATTTTTTCTTGTGGTTGATTTCTAGTTTTATATAGGATTGGGTCAGAAAAGATGCATAGTATGACTTTAATCTTTTTTAATCTGTTGAGACTTGTTTTGTGGCCCAGAGTATAATCCA
The DNA here is from genome assembly GCA_017311185.1 of Proteles cristata cristata. NCBI lineage: Eukaryota > Metazoa > Chordata > Mammalia > Carnivora > Hyaenidae > Proteles > Proteles cristata. Next base: position 665,618 of record JAESUZ010000812.1, read on the forward strand.
GTCTGTTCCATGTGCACTTGAAAAGAGTGTGTATTCTGCTGTTTTAGGATGGAAGGTTTTGATTGTGTCCATTAAATCCATCTGGCCCAATGTGTCGTCATTCAAAGCTCCTATTTTCTTGTTGATTTTGTTTGGGTGATCTATTCATACTGGTGAGGTGTTAAATTTCCATATTATTATTGTATTACTATTAATTACTTCCTTTATTTTTGTTATTAGCTACTTTATGTACTTGGGTGCTCTCAGGTTGGGGTTATAAATATTTACACTTGTTATATATTTTTGTTGGATTGTTTCCTTTATGATTAGGTTATCACCTTCCTTGTCTCTTGTTATAATCTTTGTTTTAAAATCTATTTTGTCTGATATAAATATTGCTAGCCCACTTTTCTTTTCACTTCTATTTGCATGATAAATGCTTTTCCCACCCCTTCATTTCAGATCTGCATGTGTCTTAGGCCTGAAATGAGTCTCTCATAGGCAGCATCTAGATAGGTGGGTCTTGCTTTTTTATCCATTCCATCATCCTATGTCTTTTGACTGGAACATTTAGTTCATTAATATGCAAAGTAATTACTAATAAGTATGTACAGGCCACCATTTTGTTACTTGTTTTACTGTTGCTTTTGTAGTTCTTCCCTGTTCCAGCATTTGCTCTCCTCTCTCGGTTTGCTGGTTTTCTTCAGTGATCTACTTGGATTCCTTTCTCTTTATTTTTTGCATATCTATTACTGGATTTTGATTTGCGGTTACCATTATGTTTATATATATAACATTTCATACACATAGTTGTATATATGAAGCTGATGGTCACTTAAGTTTGAACCATTCTAAAAGCGCTGAACTTTTACTCCTCTTCCCCCAGTATATGGTGTCATACTCCTCATCCTTTTATTTTGTGGATCCCTTGATGGATTTTTATACATATACTCAATTTTCCTGCTTTTGTGCTTCCTAATCTTATTAGTCCTGCTTATAGTCTTTCCTTTCCACTCAGAGTCCTTTAACATTTCTTGTAAGGCTGGTTTAGTGGTGATGAATTCCTTCAACTGTTATTTGTCTGAGAAACTTCTTCTATTCTGAATGATAGCCTTGCTGGATAGAGTATTCTTGGTTGCGGTTTTTCTTTTCAGCACTTCCCTTCTGGCCTGCAAATTTTGTGCTGAAATATCAGCTGATAGCCTTATGGGGTTTCCCTTATCTGTAACTTTTTTCTTGTTGCTTTTAAAATTCTCTTTATCACTATTTTTTGCCATTTTATTTTATTCTTAATTTTTTTTAATGTTTATTTATTTTTGAGAGAGACAGAGACAGAATGTAAGCAGAGGAGGGGCAGAGAGAGGGAGACAAAGAATCTGAAGCAGGCTCCAGGCTCCGAGCTGTCAGCACAGAGCCTGAGGTGGGGCTTGAACTCAAAAGCTGTGAGATTATGACCTGAGCTGAAGTTGGATGCCTAACCGACTGAGCCATCCAGGTGCCCCATTGCAATTTTAATTACTATGTGTTTTGGAACTCCTTGGGCTGATTTTGTTGGGGGCATTCTATGCCTCTAAGATCTAGATTTCTGTTTCCTTCCCCAGATTTGGGGAATTTATAACTATTATTTCCTAAAATAAATTTTCTGCCCTCTTTTTCTTTCTTCTGGAATTCCTATAATGGGAAAGTTACTACACTTAATTGCATTATTGAGTTTCCTTAATCTCTTCAGTTTTTATTATTATTTTTTTTTCCCTCTCTCCTGTTCAGCTTGACAGCTTTCTATTACTCTGTCCTCCAGGTTGTGGATCCATTCTTCTGTTTTCTCAAGTAGTATTTACTGAATATTTCATCTCTGATTGGTTCTTTTTTATGCTATCTCTTTATTGAGGTTCTCACTGATGTCGTCCACTCTTTACTCCAGCCCAGAGAATATCATTGTGACTATTACTTTAAATTCTTTATCAGGTATATTACTTATATCCATTTCATTCAGCTCTCTTGCTGTGATTTTTTTTCTTGTTCCCTTACTGGGGACATACTCCTCTGTCTTCTCATTTTGCCTAACTCTGAGTCTGTTTCTGTGTGTTAGGAAAGTCAACTATGTCTCTTGCTCTTGGAAGTAGTGGACTTACAAAGCAGAGGTCTTGGAGTGCCCTGCTGTACAACGTTCCCGGTTTACCTAAACCTGGCCGCTCAGGGTTGTCTCCTGTGTGTTGCATGCACCCTACTATTGTGGCTGAGTTGCATTTGCCTTTAGTCCAGTCATCTGCAGTGGCCCTCTGCCTATTGTGGCAGGGTTTGATTCCTGTGTTAGTGGGCCAGTATGAGACTGCCTTGGGCTTGAGTAGGGTCAGACCAGGCATTTGCCACAGCTGCAGCAGCACAGAACTGCAGGGTGCTTCCCCTGAGTTTTCATTTTTGGGAGAGGTCTGCAGTCCACTGCTGGGACCACAGGGTGTGTGTGGTGGTTATCTTCTCTCCCTGAGCAGGAGTCTCTTTGGGGTGGTGCTGACCCATCAAGGGTGCTTGGACACTGCCAAGCTTGTGGCACCTCTTTGGATGGACTCCTATCAAGGGTGTTTTGGAGGAAGCAAGTCCATAGAATGCAGGGGTTGGGGCATGCCGTGTTGGATAACCAAGGTCACTTCTGGCCAAGAGCACTCCCAGTGTGCTAGAAGTAAAATTTTCTGTGTGCCATGAAGCATGTGTGTGTGTGGAAGGCTAGAAATCTACATTGTTTGGACATGATATGGGGTACATCTGATAGATTTCAAAAATAATCCCAATTCTTTGCCCACCCCATATCCAGGTCCTCTGTCATGTAACTTTGCAGGGTCCACTCTAACTCTGGGATAAGCTATGTGATTTGCTTTGGCCAATATGATATGAGAAAATGTGATACAAGCAGAGGTTTGATATATACCAGTGCAGTTGATCTTGGCTGCCACATTCTGACACACAGCCATAATGCATGCCTGGGTTAGTCTGCTGGAGGAAAAGACAGGTGGAACAGAATCTCAAGGCGGATGGGGCTGGCAATGGATCCAACACAAGTGACCTCTCTTGGAACATGGCTTGCCTGCTTTTAAACCCAAAATACTTATTCAAAGCAGAGTTGGTTGGTTCTTTCTTTCCCATGGCAGAAACTTAGGAAAGGCAACATACAATCTTAACTCTCCTATTTCCTTTGAGGCACTAAGGGATATTTTCCTCTTTGACATACACATTAAAGATTCAAAAAAAATACATTTTTATGAACGAAAAGAGTTCTCACAGGTGTATCTATCCTTTTGAGAAACACAGAAATCCTGTTGTAAATTGCCCAGGTGTTGGAATTTAACTGCCATCTTTCTCTTATGAGAAAGGGGAAACATATTACATATATAATGAGTGTCAGGGGGTTTTCAGACCCATAAAAAGGGATTTAACTTCAAGCTTTTTATAAACATTAATATATACTATTCTAACATAAAAACACAACTGAGTTATTCCCCTAATGAAGGACATTTACATTTCTCCAAATTTTTTATTAGAAGCATCACTACAATGCATATATTCTTAGATTTATTGCTCTGTGTACAAGGTGAGTATTTTCCAGGATTTCTGGGATTATGGAAAATGCACTGTTTATGTGAATACATACTTACCAACTGTCCTCTGGTACCCACTGACACTTCTACCAACAGTGTAGGAGAGTTCTCATTTTCCCCTACCTGGGTCAATATATCACCTTCTAAAACTTTACATTTTTTACCAATTTCCCTGATTACCTGGGAGACTGAGCATCTTTTTAAAAGTAAATTAGCTGTTAATCTCTTTTGTCTCCTTCCCTATTGTGCAGTTGCTTTTTATTATGAATAATAGTGTTTTGACTTTCTAGATTATTCTAGATTTTAACCCTCCTCTATTATGCATTGACAAGTATCCTCTCAGTCTGTTTTACCACTGTTACAGAATCAGGTCATAAGGAAATTTTACATTTTATAACAAATCCATTAATCTTCTCTCATATTTTTGTTTTCTGGGTCTGAAATTATACATATTTAAGTAAATAAAAAATGTGTGCCTATTTACTGATCCAATGATATACCTACCACCTTTGTTTACCACTTCATAATATATCCTGATATCTGATTGGTTACCTTTTATCTTTGTTGTTTTTGCTCATTATTCTTTCATACTAATTTAAGAGGGGCTTACTTTTCATTTGTTTATTACTCCAACATTCTATTATTAGGCATAATTTTTACCAGCTTCTTCAACGGAAGAAGAGCAAATGTGATGGAAACATAGGCTTGATAAGCTCTTGTATATCAGTCTTGCCCTCTTGCAAGGTCTTCTCTACCACAGGAATAAGGTGAGTGTAGCTTACTGGAGCCATGTAGAACAGACCCAGGCACATCAGTCAGTGAATCACAAATTTTCAGATGGTCTTGTTTTAAATCACTGAGTTTTGAGGTGGCTTGTTATACAGCAATGGGTAAGAGCTACACTTTATGGAACCTCATCATCTCTCTTTGTCTATGTCTGTGTAAGAGAAAATGAATAAAAATTTAATAAATGAAAAAAATTTTTGAAAAGAAAAACAAATCTTAGTCTCTCAGCAAACTCTTAACAGTGCTGGACCTGGTGAACATCTGTTGTATTTACCCCTCTACCTCAGCTATTCAGTCCACTTAAATAAGTATTTACAAGAATCAATAGTTTAACTGTTATCCTAAGTTCTATAGGTACAGAAGTAAGAAACTATATCAATGAACAGAGAACGTGATAAATATTTTTATTTTTAAACACTGAATTGTACATCTTTCATATAAAAGATGAAATTCCAGACTTTTAAAAAAAATCATTCTAATACTTTACATTTTTTTACACAAGTGAATTTTCTCTAAATTTGCAGCTTCATTCCATTAGCGTTTATAGAATCATAATCTCTTGAATATATTTCCAATTTCCTTTAAAAATAAAAAAATCCATAGAAGATAATTTATTTAACATAGTAAAACTTAATAGGCTACAGTATAACTACTAAGCTTCCTGGCTACCAATGACTACTTTTCCCAGTACAGAGAAGCCAACATGTTGGGGTGATCAGTTCTCTGTATTTACTTTTATTAAAAAGAGGTTTCTGGTAGTGAGAACAAATAATCTCTCATTTGTTGCTTGAAAGCCTAAAATAGGATCATTGGTTTCTAGGCTTGCTACTTGCTGCTTAGCAACCTGCCCTACTTGCCGGCCTTCCTTTCTGTTGTAAAGTACAGTGGACATGGGCGTGGGCTGGCGGTAGATGAACACTCGACGAAGGCACTCGCACAGGGCTGCATACGAGTAGTTTGGAGCACAAGCAAAAAATTTTTTGTCTCTCTTTGATGCTTGGACGTAGCCTGTCATGAAATAGAAAAACAGAAAAAAAAACAACCATATATTAAAAAGAATATGTGATTACACATTTGGTATTTCCCAGTTTTTATTATATATTAAAAATGCCTTGATAAAATATACACCATAAATATTCAACAGTGTGTGAATTCTGAACCATTAGTGATTACCCACAATCAGTTTCTCCTGACTGGTGCAAAAATAGAGCTTTAATTCCTAAGGAACAAAACAGGTAGGGTTTTATCTCTTTAAGAAAACCACAATATAGTTCCTTATTTCCATGAATAATTAGGACGCTAAAAATCTAAAAAAATCAAAAGGACTGAAATGCCCAATGTCTTTAACATGTCAAAACTATCTTTAAATGCCAATAATTAGGCTCATCAATCACAGATGTGGCATTATAGACTCTTTTTTATCAAATGGAAAAATATTTATAAAATACCACTGTAAAGTTATCTCAGTAGTATGTTCATAATATAGCCCCCAAGCCTAAAAATGCTAATGTGACAATGCGGTCTCTTATTACTTCTATAATGTTAGTTACATTTTTATACACCGATACCAACAGTGTCACAGGATTTTGTTGGTACTTCAGCTCCCAGAAGTAGAGGCTTGAGATCACTACAAGCTGAAATGAAAATTTAAGTCTCTAATTTTAAAAACTTAATTAGAACATCCCTTGAAAACTTTTCTAAAATCTTAATCTTGTCTTTTAAAAAATTATCTTTACAGGTTAAAAGGGCTGGGACATGGTTACTGAATGTTATAGCATGTGAGATAAAAACAGAACAGTAATGTAAACTGACCTCATCAAATAATGAACAAAGAAAGATCAATATTGGTTTTATCGTTAAACAGGTTTGAGAGGAAAAAGTGAAGAGGATGTAGATACCTATCTGAGTATGTTAGAATTAACTTTCCAGGCTAACCTTGAAAATTAATAATGTATACAATATCTCAAGACTACATATGGAATTTTTTTTTTTTAATGTTTTATTGATTTCTAGGAGAGAGAGAGAGAGAGACAGCGTGAGCAGGGGAGGGTCAGAGAGAGAGGGAGTCACAGACTGAAACAGGCTCCAGGCTCTGAGCTGGTAGTCAGCACAGAGCCCGACGCGGGGCTCGAACCCACGAACCGCGAGATCATAACCTAAGCGAAAGTCGGATGCTTAACCGACTAAGCCACCAAGGCGCCCCAAGGCTACATATGGAATTTAATGTTGATTTAACTTAAACTCTAGTGGAATTCTTCCATGATAACAGATTAAGGGATACAAATGGAGAATCTAAGCATATAAAATTATGTGATAGAGATTACCTTACTGAAAAAAGGAGATTCAGAATTTAAAAATTATACAGAGGGCAAAAATTATATGTTTATATTTTTCAATAAAACTCTGTATTTCAGATCATAAAAATCCATTTGGAGTCTGAACCAGTTTAGCAGTCTACATTATTAACTATAAGTGATAACTAACAAATCTTTATAATTAAGGTTGTATTCAGAATATATAATTTTACTTCCTGTTCCCAGTTTAAAATAATCACTCAATAAAGCAGTAACTGTGCCTAATTTATATAAAAAAATTTCTCCCACACAATACTAATATACTAACATAAAATCAATTACTGCATACATCTATAATTATGTATCTTAAAACTTTTCAAACCCTAGTTTTAAAATCATTTTCCCTTTTATCCTACAGGATAAATTTGATTTCTGCTTACCACCATTTTCCCTAAGTGTTTTCATTACAATGGCTCTCTTTTGCACATAAGTTCCGTGAAAGAAGTCTCTTAATGTGCATTTCCTTAAAGCAAGTCTATGAGGTTTTTGCTCTGAAGAAACCTGAATACAAGTCCCACATAGGGTACTGTCAACCGGGCTGTTCATAGTCTAATACCATATAGCTTACTTGGAATAAACAAATAACTGATTAGAAGAATTAGATAACCACTTTGATTTCTATTCTATGCTGATCTTTTGTACAAGCATAAAAATAGATTAGTCTTACTGTTCCAAAAGTACTAACATTCATCAACTATAGTCAAAGCAGCCAAAGATAGCACAAATCAATCCAAAGGTAATTAGGACAGCTCATATTAAAAAAAAAAAAAATGAAAGAAAGAAAAAAGAAACGAACTAAAAAAAATGATGACCATAATTTTTGATATAATGGAAAATGTTGTCAAAGAGCTTGCTTTATACCTAAAGCATTGAAAGTTGCAATGTGCTCCCACATATCATCCTGTTTGCTAGAGTGTGGCTGCCAGAGCAGGGCATCAACATCATGGCGTAAGCAGAAGCAGGGCATTTCTTTAGGATCCACTATGACTGAGAAAAGGTACTGGTTGCTTCCAAGATTCACCTAAAATAGTGACAAAGAATAATTTATTCAGCAAATTAATAATGATAATGATGATGCCAATAACTGACACACAGTTATGTCAGCAAGTTTGCTAAACTTTTTATACAGGCAAGTTGATTACCTCTTCAGAAATGTGCTACTGTCATATCCATTTTAAAGTTCAGGAAAGTTACTTGCCCAAAGCCAGCCTGGTAATATTGAACCCGGCACCTATGTTCTTAACCCCTTCACTGTAATATATTCATCAACTAGTTAGTAACCTAGTTTAAAACATGATACAAAACATTTATAGGCACAACATTCTTTAAACCACAGAATTACAAATAGGAAGTTTACAAATGGTGACCTGTAATAATAATTACCAAGAACAATTATAGCTACTAAGATTAATGAGCATGTCCTATATGCCAGGCATGTTATAAATATTAATTTCAACAACCAACAAGGTTGTCATTATCTGCACTTAATAGATAAAAGACCATGGAGAGTTTGAGAACTTGTTCTAGGCTACAAAGAAAAACCACAAGTCTGGGATTCAAACTCAAATCTGTTTACAAATTATTTAAGCAGATGTAATATTTAATTATAGTATCAATGTCAAGAATGTTTATTATGTTAATTTTATTGAAATATTCATGACTAAAGGGATTCATTTTTTTGAATTTTTTTTTTTTTCTGAGAGAGTGAGAGAGAGAGAGAGCGTGAGCAGGGGAGGGTCAGAAAGAGAGAGGGAGACACAGAATCCAAAAGAGGCTCCAGGCTCCAAGCTAGCTGTCAGCACAGAGCCTGATGTGGGACTTGAACCCACGAACTATGAGATCATGACCTGAGCCGAAGTCAGACACTTAACTCACTGAGCCACCCAGGAGCCCCATAAAGGAATTCATTTTTAATACAAAACCATCAGGTTGAGACTCATATTTGGAGTGCCTAAATACAACACCAACAAAATCACATCAAATGCAGAAAACATAAAATACTCACAGTACCTGATAAATACTGAATTGCTTTCATGAGTTTCAGAGCAGACTGGAGAATGAAAATGTTGGTTTTCAATGAGAGAGACCTGACCTGTACTCAACAGGGAAAACGGTGTGGCTTCCAGCAAGGGGATTTAGTGGTACAGCTGAGCAAGCAGGCAGAGGCTCCTGTCACAGGAGAATTCTGTGACAGAGAACCCAATTTCTGTTGCCCCAGCAATGCCTGAGGATAGAACTTTTGTCTTCTTCAGAAGGGGAAGAGGATGGCAGAACGTGTTCAAAAACTATATGTGTCTCTATGTAAATACATACAAGGATGTTTACTTCATCTTTGTTTATATAACAGTGAAACACTTAAAATAAAACAGGTACATTTTTCCTGGAAAAGAAAAAGGGCCTCTTAATCTGATTTAAATGTTTCTTCTCTTCCACTCTCACTTATGTGGGGCTCTAACTCATGAAACTATGAGATCCTGACCTGAGCTGAAATCAAGAGGTGGATCCTCAACCAACTGAGACATCCGGGCATCCCAAAAGCCCATTAAAAAAAAATTTTTTTTTTTACTTTATTTTGAGACCGAGAGAATGAGCAGGGGAGGAGGGGAGAGAGGGAGAGAGGGAGAGAGACCAAGAGAATCCCAAGCAGGCTCAGCTCTGTCAGCACGGAGCCTGACATGGGGCTTGAACCCATGAACCATGAGATCATGACCTGAGACAAAGCCAAGAATCACATGCTTAACCAGCTGAGCCACCCAGGCGCCCTCTGCCCTATAAAGTCCATTTTATAGTATTATTTATTTTTAATTGAAACAGAGTTGACATAATACAACAGTTTTAGGTATATGACCTAGTGATCCAATAATTGCATATACATTACATAATGCTCACCATGATAGGTATAGTTACAAAAGTCACCATCCAAAGTTCTTACAATATGATTGACTATATTCTTCCCTATGTTGTACTCTTGAGCTCTGTGACCTTTTTAAAACTTCAAGTATGGACTTTTTAACTTTCTTCACCTATTTTGTCTATCTCCTAACCGCCATCCCTTCTGGCGATCACCAGTTCTCTGTATTTAGGAATCTGTTGTTGTCTGTTCACTTGTTTTGTTTTTAGAGGTTCCACTTATAAATGAGATCATTTATTTGTCTTATTTCACTTAGCATAATGGCATCAAAGTGCATCCATGTTGTCACAAATGGCAAGATTTCCTTCCTTTTTATGGATAAAGTATATTCTGTTGTATGTATATACACTTTTTGTTAAATCCGTTAATCTATCAATGGACATATATTGTTCCCCTGTATTGGCTCTTGGCTATCATAAATAATGTTACCATGAGCATGGGGGTTAGTGCTTTGTTTGTGTGTTTATTTTCTTTGAATAAATACCCAGAAGTGGAATAACTGGATTTCTAATCTTTTGAGGAATCTCCATTCTTGCATTTTGCATGGTTGCACCAATGTATATTTCCACGAAGACTGCACAAGTATTCCCTTTTCTGCACATCCTCACCAACACTTGTTACTTTTTGGCCATTCTTTTTTCAATAAAAATTTTTTTAAAATGCTTTTTATTTTATTTCTGAGAGAGAGAGAGAGAGAGAGAGAGAGAGACAGCATGAGCAGGGAAGGGTCAGAGAGAGAGGGAGATACAGAATCTGAAACAGGCTCCAGGCTCTGAGCTGGCTGTCAGCACAGATTCCGACGCGGGGCTCAAACCCACGAGCTGTGAGATCATGACCTGAGCCGAAGTCGGACGCTTAACCGACTGAGCCACTCAGGCGCCCCATTTTTTGGTCATTCTCACTGGTTACTGGCTGTTTTCACTGGAGTGAGAGGATGATTCCCTATGGTTTTGATTTGCATAGGGCTCTGTGATGGCAGCATGGAGCCTGCTTGGGATTCTCTCCCTCTTGCGGTCCCTCCCCCACTCATGCTCTATCTCAAAATAAATCAATAAACTTAAAAACAATAAAATGGGTTTTGGGAGAGCATGCAGTGGTGGTGATTAAAAATGTGGGTTTGGAAGCATATCTGAACTGAAATCCCAGTTGCCATTTATTAGCTTCCTAACTTAAATCTCTTAACCTCTTAAATTTGAGCTTCCTCTTCTATAAAATGGGATCAAATTTCTAATTCTTAAGTAGTGAAGATTAAATAAGGTAGTTGTAAAATAATAGAAAATATGTATATAATTGTTCTCTGCTTCCAGGTCCTAGCATAGAGTTCCTGAAACTCTTATAATTTCCAGAGTGATAATGCTAGGAGCATCTTTTTTTGTAATACCTGATCTTTGATCCAGGTTCCTAACACAGAGCTCCTAATCCCTTGGTATTTGACTCTAAGTTATAGGAGTGTCTTTTGTTCTAATGAGATGACTCTTGGTGGGCTCCTGGATGGCTTCAGGATAGATGTTGTTCACCAGAAAGACGCCATGATTAGAAGCTTGGAACTTTCAGCTCCACCTCCTATCCTTTAGGACAGGGAGACTAGATACTGAGTTAATGACTGATCATGCCTATGTGATGAAACCTTCATAAAAGTCCCAAAAGCACAGGGTTTATACAGCTTCTGAGTTGCTGAATACATGGGTGTACTAGGAAGATGGCAAGTCTGGTGAGGGAATGGAGGTTTTGTGCACCTTCCTCTATAGTTTGCATTATGCATCTCTTCCATCTAGATGTTCATTATATCCTTTATTGTATTTTTTATAATAAATTAGTCAATGTGCATTTTGTTAACTGTCTTAGCAAATTATGGAACCCAAGGAAAGGGTTGTTGGAACCCTGATTTATGGCCCATCAGAAGTACAGACGAACCTGGGATTTGTAATTAGCATCTGAAGTGGGAGTTTAGGGGAGAGTTTTATGGAACTGAGGCCTTAGCTTGTGGGATCTGACACTACCTCCAAGTAGGTTGTGTCAGAACTGAACTGAATTGTAGGACATCCTACTAGTGTCAGAAAACTACTTGATGTGTAGAAAACCCACACATCTGGTATCAGAAATGTTCTGAACATGGCAGTGTTGTGAGAGTAAAGGAAAAATACAGGGAATATTTTTCCTTATACAGTTGTAGATACAGATCAATCCAATACTCAGTGCATAGTAATAACAGTGTAAATTTTAGCAATTTATTCTATGTAGCGAGTGCTTGAATTTGGAATTCAATAATAGATTCTGGAATTAAAGTTTCATGTCACTAACTTTTCATTCTGGCCTCCTATAAACAGTTTGTTTCTGAACAGACAGAACCTTTCTCTTGATACTCATTTTTAATTTAATTTGGTAATAGCAGTTATTAGAAGTTCTTTACATGTCTTTAATTTGACATTTAATCTTCAAAAGTCTTTAACTGGTAAGTATTCTATAAAGAAAAAGGAAGTGTCAACTGACTACTTGAAATACATTTCAAAATTTTCTCTAGAGAATATTTTACTCTGTAGTTTTCATTAGTACTTCAAAGATAAATACAATCTTTTCTTTAATAAACATGAAAATAAAAGGAATGTGGATATTTTATTGGCCAGTTTATGGATTTACGATTTTTTAAGGCAAGAAATTTGGCATTAGCAAAGAATGAGTTTTCCAAAGGAGTACATTGTCTAGTATAAAGGAATTCTTATTTAAGTGCTAAAACCAGATTTCAAGACTTTTTTTTTATAGGAATCTTACTAAAATTTATTATTTGCCCAACATCTTATATAGAGCATCAGGAGAGAGAGAAACATGTTATTGATGGTTGAATGTCATCAGGGTAAACGTTAATTACCATGCTGTATATGTTTCCAATAATACCCTTAGAGGCATCTGAAGTGAGTAGAACCCTTTAATACTACACCAAGTAATTGCAGCTTTCTCCATTTTAAAAATGTATTTTCTGGTTATGTGTGGTTTATTTTTGTTCTTTCCACTGCTAATAAGCTACTGGGTGCTACTTCTTTTGTCAGTGTTTGCCCAAAGCAGCTATCCTTTCCTTCTTTCTTATGTGCTGTCCCATTTTGCTCTTGGCTACCAAATTGTGACCTTGGGATCTGTAGCACCTGTTCTTAACTCTTCAGGGAACCTTAGAGCATCTTATTCTTGATTCTTACAGGTAATTTGCCCATGCCAGATAAATGTTTCACTTCCCTTGTTTTATCTGTTTCAAAAATTTTTGTTCTGCGTTTTCTTATGTTGATATTTTTTGTTTCCATAGGATCATACAAAAGTGCACGTGATTTTAATTGTACTTCTTAAATTATCACACTTCATTTTTATTTACTTAATTCACTTAACAAAACTAGTTACTTTAGTTTGGAATCTTAATATTGATTTGTTTTGCTTTTGGGCAAAATTATGTAGTGTGGATTTTTAAAGTTTGCAGGGAAAAGAGAAAACCTCTGGAATTCTCTTGAGGTGGATGTTGAATGTGAACATATGTGGAGATCATAGGGAACAGCGGAAACAATCTCTTTGAGATCTCATGAAGAACTAGGTCATTCTACAAACAAATGCAGTGGCAGGTCAGGTCTAAAGGAGAAGTGCCACATTGTTTAGAAAATAGTACCCAGCTTTGATGAACAGGTAATCTACTTGTCTCTTGAGAACCAAATGTCCCTTGTTCTGTACTTCACTGTGATCTCATTGTGATCATATCACCATCTTCTTTCCTCATACCTGTATCCACTTCAGTCACTTACTTTCTACCTCCTATCATGCTTACTATATTCTCTCTGACCATGTCTTTTGCCCTTCTGTTGGTGGCATAATTGTGTTTATTGTTCATTTTGGCATTTGAACCATCACTAATTTACTGACTATTAAGTTGAAGTTCTAGGCTTTTAAAGCATGTTTATTGATAGTAAGCAAAGGAATTCTAGATTCTGCCTAGGATGAAGAAAGCTGGAAAGAATGTCACTCCAAACGTAACAAGAAAAGGCTGGATAATCTGGAGAATCAGTCCTTTTAAAAATTCTTCAGAGAGCTGAGGTTACAGGGAAACCAAGTAGCTTAAAATCTGAGGAAAACCAGGTGTTACCTAGGAGATGGGCTAGGAGAACTGTTCCATCTGAGCATAGAAAGAAGAAAAGAACTGCCATAATTGAGAATTCAACTAACAAACTGCCAAAGGCCTAGTGTGGGACAGCAAGTATGGAATCCTTTGGATTTACAGATCTTAGTTCCTAGCAAAAAAGACTGGGAGCAAGGGAGCTGCTCTGATGGTATGGGGTTTGAGGAAGGAAGTGACTTCCTCTGTGGAAAATGCAGAATGCCCTTCTTGGATTATTTTCTGTAAGTATCAAGTCTTAAGCTGTTGGGAGAAAAGCATTAAATCTTAGCATCCCAAGGGCTCAGGAAGACCTGTTGCAGATGAGAGGAATAAAAATAAAATATTTTTACAACTACCATCTCTGTGCCTGGAGGAGAATTTAAGTCACCCTGGACCTGAACTGTTACAAATTTTCTAGAGGAAGGACAGTATCACAGAAAAGTCCCAAACCCTGAAACCCAAGAACACAAGGCTCAGGACTGAGGCTGAACCAAGAGACTGAACCCCTCATCCACACAACCCTTCCCACCCCCAATCAGGCTGGGAAGCACCAAGTAACTGATAACAGCAGTCTACCACTAGACAATGAGTAAGAGCATAGAGAGACTCTCTCTGAGAGGCAGAGGTTTAGTGAAAGCCCAAAGCTTAGGGCAGAATAGTAGAGTTGGGGAAAATCCTCCATCATCTAAGCCTCCACCAGAGTGTAACACCACTAGGGGAATGTGCAGCTAAGGATGCACTGAGGGTAACCGTAAGAACAACAAAACTCAAGGTTAGATCAGCCTTTTCGCAACCATCCGGTCACAGCCACCCATACTGATGACCTAGCAGAAGTTGTGTCCACTCCCAGGCATAAATACTACTTACCTCAGTCTCTACTATTTTTCACATCCAGTATTCAATCAAAAATTGTAAGACACAAAAAAATAAAGAAAGTAAAAACATCCCACTGTCAAGAAACAAGGCAGAGCAGGGAACCAGACTCAGATGATCCATATTTTGGAAATACCAGACAAGGAACCTAAAATAATGCTGGGATTTTAAAGAGTTTAGTAGAAGAGATAGGTTACATACATAAATAAATGCAGAATTAAAACAGAGAGAAACTTCAAAGACTGAAATAAAAATCCTAGGGGAAAAAAAACACAACAAGAGAAAAATGCCTGCAACAAACTCATCAGTATACTCAATACATCTATGGAAGAAGAATTAGTGACCTTGAATATAGGTTATTAAAAATTAGTAGAACCTAAACCAAAGTGTGGAGGAGGGGGCAGGGATTAAAAACAAAAAATTAAGCATCTAAATGTTGTCAGGCAATATCAAATAGTCTAACATACATCTGATTGGAATCCCAGAAGAGATATGGAAAATTCACCAAAATACACCATATTCTGTCCTATAAAAAACAAATTTAAAAGAATAAGAATCATAAAAAGAGAATGTTCTCTGACCATAACAGAATTAAATTAGATATCAGTAGAGGCACCTGGTTGGTTAAGCATCTGACTTGATTTTGGTTCAGGTCACAATCTCTTGGTTCGTGAGTTCAAGCCCTACATCAGACTCTGCACTGACAGTGCGGAGCCTGTTTGGGATTCTCTTTCCTCCTCTCTCTGCCCTTTCCCACTCACACATGCTCTCTCAAACACTGAAAACAATTAGATATTAGTAAAACAGAAAATTCTGGAAAACCCACAAATAATTAGGAAATTAACATGTTTCTGAATAACCCATGAATCATAGTGGACCCCATGAAGATTAGGAAATTTTGTACTGAATGAAAATGAAGCACAGGACATGTGGGATGCAACTAAAACAATGCTTAGAGAGAACTGTGTAGCATTACAGGCTATATTAGAAAAGAAAAAAATGTCTCAATAGTTTAAGCTTCCACCTTAAAACTAGGAAAAGAAGAGCAAACAAAATCTAAAGCAGACAGGAAGAACAAAATTTATAAAGGTAAGAGAAGAAATCAGTGAAACTGAAAATAATAAAGAGAAGCAATGAAACCAAAAGCTGGTCCTTTGAAAGGATCAGGCTGATAAGTCTCTCACCAGAATAACCCAAGGAAAATGAAGACCGAAATGACAATATCAGGAATAAAAATGTGCATAAAGGTCCAAGACACTAAGGTGTAATAATTATTATGAGCAACTATATTTTCATATATTTGATAATTTAAGTTAAACAAATTCTTGAAAGACCAGCATTATCACAGTTCATCAAGGAGAAACAGATAACCTTGGTAGTCCTGTATCTGTTAACAGGATTGAATTTATTGTTGAAAACCTGCCAACATAGAAATCTCCAGACCTAGAATGCTTCATTTGAGTGTTTTACTGAATGAAAACAGTATCAAAGTGTTTCAGGAAACAAAAGAAAGGAACAACTCTCAACTTATTTTATGAGGTCAACATTACTCTGATAACCAAAGATATGACAAGAAAAGAAAAATGCAAAAAAAGGAGAGAAACTATTATTCCTCATGAATGTAAATGCAAAAAGTCTCAGTAAAATATTAGTAAGTCAAATACTGTAATAAGTAAAAAGGATAATACATCATGACCAAGTACAGTTTATCTTGGGAATTCAAGGCTGATTCAGCATCTAAATTATCAATCAGTGAAGTTTAGCATTATCAACAGACTAAAGAAAAAAATTTTAGCCTCCATTTATGATTAAAAAAATGCTTTGCAAACTAGAAATTAAAGGTATCTCCTTCCCTGAGAAACCTAAAATTAACATTGTACTTTACAGTAAAAGACCAAATGCTTCTCGCCGCTAAGACTGGTGACAGGAAAGGGTATTTGCCCTCATTACTCTTACTATCATGCTGGAAATCCAAGCTAGTGAAGGTAAGAAAAAGTAGTAAAAAGCATACAATGGAATGTTACTCAGCGATCAAAAAGAATGAAATCTTGCCATTTGCAACAATGTGATTGAAATGGAGTATATTATGCTAAGCAAAATAAGTCAGAAAAAGACAAATACATGATTTCACTCATATGTGGAATTTAAGAAACAAAACAAATGAACACAGGGGAAGGGAAGATAAAACAGAGAGGGAGGCACACCATAAGATACTCTTAAATACAGAGAACAAACAGAGTTGCTAGAGGAATATTGGGGTGGGGGGATGGGCTAAATGGGTGATGGGCATTAGAGAGGGCACTTGGGATGAGCACTGGGTGTTGTATGTTAAGTGATGGATCACTAAATTCTACTTATAAAATCATTATTACACTATATGTTAACTAACTTGGATTTAATTTTAAAAATACTGAAAAGCATAAATAATTGTCAAGAGATTCTAATACTGTCATGAGAAAAATGAAACCTGACATTTTTAGGTGTTATCTTAAAATCACTGTTTACATACAATTCCTTTAGCTACTCTGCAACCTTTGAATGGAATTATAAAGCCTATTTTCCTATCATGTCCACTGACCAACTGACCAATCGAGGAGGGATCAAATATCTTTTAGTGGCATAATTTTTTTTTTTAGTGGAATAATCTAATTCACCTGTGGAGAATACTAGGAAGGCTGGAATTTATTAAGTAAAATGAATATTATACAATCTCCTACACAGAGAAGAATTCTAAATTATTTACCTCATCTAAAGGGTATGTTTTGTTTCAAAGTATACTACTGTTCGCAGTTAGTTATCATCAGACTAATTAATTTTGTTTTTACAACTTCCAGAAACTTGGTTTTGAGTATATTTAAAGCACCCAAATCTTATTTCAAGAATAACTTGTTCACTTTTTCTGGGAAGATCTACAAACTACTGAAACATATGCATTATAGGAAAGTATAAAATTGAAAGTGATGGGCATACAGTTGGAATTATAAATAAAATATAATTTGACAATAAAATGACAAACAGAATAATGAATCTTGCATTTCTTATTTTTGAAATGGTGCAAAAGTTTACAAATTTGTCTCTAATTATACTAGATTAACAGAGTCAGGTTAATAGCAAGTCACACATTTCTTAGGCACAAAATGTTTTAAGTGCTATATGATTCCATGAAGATCTCTCCAAAATTGCTTTGTTTTCTCCATTAATGTTGCTCATCTCATCTGTTTAATTTTGGATGACTATAGTATTTAAGGCAGAATGGATAGAAGATGGCTAATAAAGGACATATGCATTTACTACAGTCTTTGTGTCAAGCACTGTGCAGGTGGCTTGAGATAGATTTTACTCATTATAGTAACTGTAAAACAAGTACTATTATTGTCATATTTATAGAATAAGATAGGGGCTAAGTATCTTATCCAGAGTCATCTCAAAGAACATATAAAGGAAATGAGGTAAGTTCTACAGGAAAAGTTTAAGTTATTGATGCATTATTTCTTTTTATTAACACTGGAGAAAGCTGCTTGGAGGAGAAGGTGCTCTTTGAGTGTGGCATAAATTACAGGCATAGCTCGTTTTATTGTGCCTCACAGATGCAGTTTTTTTTTTTTTTTTTTAAACAACTGAAGGTTTGTATCAAAACTGCTGAGCAAGTCTACTGGTGCCATTTTTTCAACAGCATTTGCTCACTGTGTCTCTTTTTGACATTTTGGTAATTCTTAACACTATTTCAAACTTGCTTATTATTATTATATTTGTTACTGTCATCTGTGATTGGCAATCTTTGGTGTTAACTATTGTTACTGTTTTGGGTGCCATGAACCTCACCCATATAAGATGGAGAACTGAATCTATAGGAAGGCATATCAAAGGCCGAGAAAGGCCCAAAACTAGGCCTCTTGCCCCAAATGATTAGCCAAGTTGTGAATGCAAAGGAAAAGTTCTTAAAGGAAATTAAAAGTGGTACTAAAGCAAACACACCAGCGATAAGGAAGCAAAACAACCTTAGCTGACAGGGAGAAAGTTTTAGTGGTGTGGACAGAAGATGAAACGGGCCCCAACATTTCCTGAAGCCAAAGCCTAGAGCAAGACTCCTAATTCTTTGAAAGCTGAGAGAGGTAAAGAAGCAGCAGAAGAAAAGACTGAAGTTAGCAGAGCTTGGTTCATGAAGTTTTTTCATAGGTACCTAGTCATCTGTGCGTTTTCTTTGGAAAAATGCCTGTTCAGTTCCTCTGCCCATTTTTTAAAACATTGGTTTTCTGGTGTGGAGTTCTATGAGTTCTTTATATATTTTGGATATTAATCCCGTACTGGATATGTCATTTATAAATACCTTCTCCAACTCAGTAAGTGACCTTTCATTTCATTGATGATTTCCTTTGCCATGCAAGATTTTTAGTTTGATGTAGTCCCAATGGTTTACTTTTGTTTCTCTTGCCTGAGGAGACAGATTGAGAAAAATATTGCCTACACTGATGTGCAAGCCTTTATTGCCTATGTTTTCTTATAGGAGTTAAATGGCTTCAGGTCTTATATTTAAGTTTTTAATCCATTTTTAGTTTATTTTTGTGTATGGTGTAAAGGAATGGTCTAGTTTCATTCTTTTAAAATGTAGATGTTCTGCTCTTCCAGTACCATTTATTAATGTTCCCCATTTTATAGGGAACATTCATACTCCCTGTTTGTCATATATTAATTGACCATATCAGCATGGGTTGACCACTAGGCTCTCTTTTTCTGTTCTACTAATTTATGTATCTATTTTTGTGCCATACTATACTGTTTTGATTACTATGGCTTTGTAATATAGTTTGAAATCTGGGATTGTGACATCTCGAGCTTTGTTTTCTCAAGAATACCTTGGCTATTAGTCTTTTGTGACTCATACAAATTACAGGATTTTTTGTTCTAGTTCTGTGAAAAATGCTATTGGTACCTTGATAGGCATTTCACTGAATATCTAGATTGCTTTGAGAATTATGGTCATTTTAACAATCTAAATTCTTCCAATCCATAAGCATCGTGTAGATTTCCATTTCTTTGTGTTTCCTTCAATTTCTTTCAACAATATGTTATAGGTTTTAGAGAACAGGTCTTTCATCTTCTTGGTTACATTTATTCCTAGGCATTTTATTCTTTGGGGACAGTTTTACTTTTTTTTAAATTGAAGTACAGTTTAACATCTGATGTTCTATTAGCTTGAGGTGAATAACATAGTGTCTTGACAAATCTTTATGTTATGCTATGCCCACCACAACTGTGGCTACCATCTGTGACCATACAGCGTTGTTATAATACCGCGGGCTATATTCCTTATATCTGTACCTTTCATCCCCACGATTTATTCTTTTCATAACTACAGACATGTTTCTTCTACTCCCTCTCACCTATTCTGGCCATCCCCTGCCCTTTCTACTAGTTCCCTGTAGTTATGGATTTGGTTCTGCTTTTTATTTATTATATTCTACATATAAACAAAGTCATATAGTACTTGTTTTCTCTGTCCAAATTACTTTACATACCCTCTACTTATGTGCAACCACATTGTCAAAATGGTGAGATTTCATACTTTTTTCTAAAAGTTTTTATTTTGAGAGAGAAAGAGCAAGCAGACGGGTAGTGGCATAGAGGGGGAACTCATGAACCTGAGACAAGGCTGGATGCTCAACTGACTCACATAAGCACTTTTTTTTTTTTTAATTTTAGAGAGAGACCATGAGTGGGAGAAAAGAGGGAGAGGAAAAGAATCTTAAGCAGCCTCCACATTCAGCATGAAGTTCGATCTCACAACCCTGGAATCACAGCCTGAGCCGAAATCAAGTTGGATGCTCTACGAACTGAACCACTCAGGTGCCCCAAGATTTAAAGATTTCACACTTTTTTTTTATAGCTGAGTAATTATTCCATTGCATGTGTTCACATACCACACTTTCTCTGTCCATTCTTCTATCGATGGACACTTGGGTTGCTTTCATATCTTGGCTACTGTAAGAAATAATGCAATGAACACAGGGATGCATTTACCCTTTTGAATTAGTGTTTTTCCTTTCTCTGGGTAAATACCAGTAGTGGAATTACTAAGTTCTACTTCTTCCTTACCAATCTGGATGACTTTTTCTTGTCTGACTGCTGCAGCAAGAACTCTCAGTACTACTATGCTGAATAAAAGTGGCAAGAGTGGGCATCCTTGTCTTATTCCTGATATTAGAAGAAAATTTTCAGTTTGAGTATGTTAGCTGTGGCCCTTTCATCTATGGCATTTACTGTTATGTTCCTTCTATGCCTAACTTCATTGAAAGCTTTTATCATGAATGGATGCTAAATTTTGTCAAAGGCTTTTTCTGCATCTATTAAGATGACAGGATTTTTATTCATTTTGTTGATTTATCATGTTGACATATTTATAGATAGCGGACCATTCTTGCATTTCTGGACTAAATCCCCTGTGATTATGGTGAATGATCCTTTTAAGGTATCATTCAATTTGGTTTGCTAATATTTTGTTGAGGATATTGCATCTGTATTCATCAGATACTGACCTTTTTTTTGCATGTGTTCACATATCACACTTTCTCTGTCCATTCTTCTATCGATGGACACTTGGGTTGCTTTAATATCTTGGCTACTGTAAGAAATAATGCAATGAACACAGGGGTGCATTTACCCTTTTGAATTAGTGTTTTTCCTTTCTTTGGGTAAATACTAGTAGTGGAATTACTACTTTTTTTTTTTTTAAGTGTCTTGCCTGGTTTTGGTATCAGGGTAATACTAGACTTATAGAAAGAATTTGTAAATCTTCTTTCCTCTTCTATAATTTGGAACAGTTTGCTAAGAATAGGTATTACTTTTTCTTTAATTTTTAGTAGAATTTACCTTTGAAGTCATCCATTCTTGGACTTTGTTTTTTTGGGAGTTTTTTGATTAATGATTCAATTTCACTACTGTTCAGATTTTTTTTTTTATATTTTTATTTATTTCTAGGAGAGAGAGAGAGACAGCGTGAGCAGGGGAGGGTCAGAGAGAGAGGGAGATAAAGACTCTGAAATAGGCTCCAGGCTCTGAGCTGGCAGTCAGCACAGAGCCCGACGCGGGGCTCGAACCCACGAACCGCGAGATCATGACCTAAGCAAAAGTCGGACGTTTAACTAAGCCACCCAGGCGCCCCAGATTTTTTCTTTCTGATTCAGTCTTGGAAGTTTTATATTTCTAAGAATTTATCCATTTTCTAGGTTATTCAGCTTGTTGGCAAATAATTTTTTGTCTCAGTCCTTTGTATTTCTATGGTGTCAGTTTTTTTTTTCTTGATGATTTTGGCTAAAGGTTTATCAATTTTATCTTTTCAAAGAACCAGCTTTTAGTCACTGGTCTATTTTAATTACTTCTGCTCTATTCTTTCTTACTTTCCTTCTACTAACTTTGCGCTTTGTTCTTTTTCTTGTTCCTTTCATTTTAAGGTGAGATTGTTTGACATTTTTCTTTTTTCTTGAGATAGGCCTGTATCACTATAAACATCTCCCTTAGAAACTGCTTTTCCTGCATCCCCAAAATTTTGAACCATTGTGTTTCTTTTTTCATTTCACACAAGTACTTATTAATTCAAAGGGGAAGATGTTAACTTGGGGGCAGGGAAACCAGGTAAATACCACCCAATTAAACTCCACACCACAACAGTACAGAAAACTGCCATGAAGTTCTTCTTCATGTGGTACACGAAAAAGGAGTATCATTTATGTGATATTTCTGGCAAAAATGCAGCAAGTGAATCTGATCTTGAAGAAATACTGGAGACAGTCCACAAAAGGTACAAAATAAAGTCAATGACCTCACGGGTGGGTACCTGGATGTTCTAAATAAAAGGAAACTAAAGAGACCCTACAACTAAGTGCAACAGGTTTCCAAATCAGGAAAAAAAATTGCTACAAACTATGTTAGATAAAAGTATTATATCAATGTTAAACTTCCTGACTTGTATTGTGCTTATATAAGAAAATGCCTTCATCTTTAGTGCACATGTGAAATAGTAGAGATGAAAGAACATGGCATGTGCAACTGTTCCTAAATGTTTCAGTAAAAAGGAGGTAGAAAAACAAAGAGAAAATAAGTGTGGCAAAATGTTAGTAACTGCTAAAATCTAAGTGAAGAATATTGTTATGGGCTAAGCTGTATGTATCCTTCCCAAAGTCATATGTTTGTTTAAGTCCTAACCCCCTAGTACCTCGGAATGTGAAGTATTTGGAGACAGAACCTTTAAAAGGGGAAATTAAACTGGGTCATTAGGGTGTGTCTTAATCCAGTGTGACTGGTGTTGTTATAACATATTAGGAAACAAACACATGCAGGGGAGGACCATGTGAAGACTAAGGAAGGAGAGGCTTCAAAAGAATCTAACATGCTAACACCCAAGATCTTTGACTTCTAGTCTCCGGAACTGAGAGAAAATAAATTTTCACTGTTTAAGCCACCCAGTCTGTAGTACTCTGTTATGGCAGCATAGTAGCAAAATTATTATATAGCTTAATTTTTTTTGCACTACATCAAATTTGACCAAGTATTAGAAATTGATACCCCAAGGAATGTGAGAATGTAAAGGCATCCTGAGACCAAAGAGCTTGAGAACCATGGGCTTAGATACTTTCTAAACTTATTTCTTTCCTCTGTAACTCCTGATCTCATCCTTAGTATCTTCTTGAAAGAAACAGCATATCAGATACAGGTCTTTTATACTAGCTTTCATAATGACATTAACCTAAAAGAATTATTTCCTTTTTGTAACTCCTCTGCTTCCAGTCTGAACGGATTTATCTCTAAGTTGTAAATACTTTTTTTCAGCTATTTTAATGTTCTGTTTTAAGCAATATATGATGAATACCATCTCATGTGATCTTACAAATTCACTGTAATTTAAAAAAAAATCCTCTTTTGATTGTTTAAGCTTATGTTTAATTTGATCACTGCAGATTACTACAAACCAAGTATATAACTTTGAATTTTCTAGTAGTCACATTAAAAAGTAATAAAAACAGAAAAAGGAGTCTTAGGAGTATATTAATCAAATGTATAAAACCTTATGAATTTTTATGAGGTAACAAGGTATTAACGTATATTATTTTTTATTCTAAGACTTCGGAATCTGGTTGTGTATTTCACACTTATAGTACATCTCATTTCAGACAAGCTATAATTTCAAATGCTCAATAACTACTCTGTGGCCAGTGGGTAATATTTTGCATACAGATCTAGACAGAAGCAAAAATATCTCGTCAGCTGTATTTGAATTCTAACTTGAGTTTTATACCCCAGTGACCACATCTTATTACTTTTCTTTCTCAAATCTAAAATTTAATATTTCTCTTTTATTGTGCTGCTGCATATATTCATTTACTATTTTATTTTCAAAATGCTAAATTCTAACCCTGATTTCCATTTCTTTCAGGGAATTTATATTTTGAAAAGTCTGTCATTAAGTGTCAGAGTTCTGACCTTTTTGTTACAGTGTTGTTTCCTAAAACTATAAGGACACTGACCTTTCCATGTACAGGTAATTTCAAACTGTCCAAAGTCATGAAAAATGAAATCAAGGGAGAACTTAGAGTAAACATTGTAGAAAGAAGTACAAATTGTCAATAAAGTACTATTTGATTCTGAGAATGGATGCAGCAGTGAACATCTGAAATATTTTAGCCTTCTCTGTTTCCTTCTTCCAATGGCAAACCAACTGGTACCCCTTGGGTATACCAAGAAACTACACATTTGACCAGGTAAACCTTGATTTTCATACAATACACTGACAAGCCAGTTCTGCCTTTACAAAGAAGATGTACTTACTCATTTGTTGGAGCTGTTCCATCTATACCCATTCCACTTATACACAAACAGCAATGTTTATACATTTGTACTTCACACAGTCTTTGCATATTTATATAAAATGTCTAATAACAGAAAAATTGAAGTGCTCATAATTGTAGAAAAAAAAACTTTGGTCTCAAATTTAACCCAACTGAGACAAAGACAAGATACTTACGAGATTCAGTTCAAGGTGGCAATGTAGAAAGATCCTGAACTCACCTCCTCACATGTACACGCCAATCTACAGCTACATATGGAACAATCTCCTCTGGGAAAAAAAACCCACACCCAAGCAGGCAGAGGGGTAAGATATAATCTCACCATAAACTGCACCCTTGGTATGGTCACCTAGAATCGGGAGGGCACCCGAAACACTGAGTTACTCCCTGAGCAATGACGAGTTTAAGCCCACATTAGGCACCCCACCTTTCAAGACCTGCACTTGAGAGATGAACCTCCAAAACTTTAATGTTTGAATGCCGAGGGTGCGTGAACTGAGAAACTGTGATTACAGGGCCATGGGGCACGGAGGCAGCTGACTGCAAAGTACCCAGATTTTCTGTGAAAGCAGCTTATTTTAACACTCCTCTAGAGACACTGTAATACTCTCAAGGGACACAGACGAGCAGGTGTCACATTTCCATTCTCCATCTGCCTTACTCCAGAGCACTGGTACCTCTCAGAAATGAGTTAGTTACACTCTCATCTGGTGCCCCAATTTTTGTGGCTGTCACCCAGGGGAGACCTCCAGGGCACCTAGCTCTGGCAGCTAGTGGGGTTTATACTTACAGGTCCCACAAGCCTGTACAGGACAAAGAGTTCACTGGCAAACCAGTTAACCCAGGGCAAAGCACAGAGACCAAAGACTACAGTACCCAGTCTTTCTGCAAAGAAAACCCACTAGCTTAACTTCATAGCTGTCGCTGAGGGGCAGGTTTCTCATTAAACATATCTAGGAGCTGGCTATAACCCTCTAGAGACCTCAGAATGCAGGTGCTATCTTTGCACTCTCCCTCTGCTGTGTTCCAGAGCACAGCATTTCCAGAAGAAAGCTTTCCCACACATCTGGCACCCCAGTTTTTAATCTGGTGGTCTCAGTTGTTATGGCTGCTATCCAGTGGATGCCTCCCCCCACCCCCAATTGCCTATCCAGTGGACCCTTTATTCCCAGGTCCTATGGGACACTAAAAGACTGGAGATGCAATTCTTGGCCAGCTACCACAAGGGCATTGCACTAACAGAATGAAACATACCCCAAGTCTTTCTGTGAAAAAGACCTATTTGCTTTGCCTGGAATCTCAGCCCCAGGGTCAGGGTTTTCATTTTACATACACGGACTTACTGAGATACTTTCTGGAGACAGAAAGCAGCAGGTATTACTGCACTCTCTCTCTGCATTCTTCCAGAGTGCCAGTATCCCCTGGAAAGATACCTGTACGCTTTCTTGGCACACTGATTTTTATGGCTGCCAGCCAGGGTACACCTCTAGTACCTGGTTCTGGTGGACAGTGGGAATTCTGGTTATGACTATTTGCCTACTTTATTTATTTTTTAATGTTTTAATGTATTTCTGAGAGAGAGAGACAGCGTGAGCAGGGGAGGGCTAGAGAGAGAGGGAGGCACAGAATTAGATGCAGGCACCAGGATCTGAGCTAGCTGTCAGCACAGAGTCCGACGCAGGGCTCGAACCCACGAACAGTGAGATCATGACCTGAGAAGAAGTCAGACACTTAACTGAGCCACCCACGCGCCCCTATTTGCCTACTTTAAAAGCTGTTGCCTGAGGGACAGGCTTCCGATCAATCTGAATGTGGGTGCTGACTGAGACCCTCCCTTTAGGGACATTGACAGGTCTTGGTAAACCCCCAAATACTAGGAGCCACTGAAAGTAAAACAGGCTGCTTGGACAATCAAAAAGGTTTGGGAGACAACCAAGAGCTACGGCAGAGCTGAACAATAAGGTTCATTTCCTACAAGAGACCATTCCTACAAGACCTGGAGAGCTGGCTGTTTAATGCAGAGAAACCAACACATAGTCAGGAAAATGAAGAAACAGGAATGTTTCAAAGAGGAAAAAACAAGAACTCAGAAAGAAATCTTAATGAAATGGAGGTAAGTGGTTTGTTTACCCAATGAAGAGATCAAAATAACAGTCATAAAGATATTCCCCAAGCACAGAAGAATGGCTAAACAAAAGGAAAACCTGAGGAAGGAAGGGAGGGTTGAAGAAGCCAAGAAAGTTTCAAGTAATAGGAGCTCAAAAAGACTTACACCAAGACACATCATATTTAAAATGTCAAAAGTTAAAGGAGAGAATCTTAAAAGCAGGAAAAGAAAAACAGCTTGTTATAAGGGGCCCCCACCATCCCACCAAAACTATCAGCAGTTTTTTTCAGGAGAAACTTTGCAGGCTAGAAGGTGGGTAGCATGATACACTCAAAGTGCTAAAGTAAAAAAAAAAAAAAAAAAAAAAAGACTTCCAACCAAGAATACTCTACCTGGCAAGGATATCATTCAGATGGCAGGAGAAACAGTTTTCCAGAGAAGCAAAAGGTGAAGGAATTCATCAGTCCTAGACTGGCCTTATAAGAAATGTCAAGGAACTTCTTTAAGCTGAACAAAAAGGATGCCAAACAGTACCAGAAAACCATATGGAAATATAAACCTCACTGGTAAAGGTAAATACACAATAACTTTCAAAGCAAGTTAATCACCTAGAAAGGTAGCATAAAGGTTAAATGACAAAAGTTGTAAAAACACAACTACAATATTTGTTATGGGATACACAAGATAAAAAAAATATCAACTGTGACATTAAAAACAGTTTCAGGGAAATAAAATGTATAGCTTTAAAATGCATTCAGACTTAAGCTGTTGTCAACATAAAACAAATGGTTACAAATCTAAGCTTTTAAGCGTTAACCTCCTTGGGGCACCTGGGGTAGCTCAGTTAGGTGTCCAACTCTTGATTTTGGCTCAGGTCACGATCTCACGGTCATGGAGATTAAGCCCCATGTCAGGCTCTGTGCTGAACATGGAGCCTGCTTGGGATTCTCTCTCTGCCCCTCCCCTGCTCGTGTACATGCTCTCTCCTTCTAAAAATAAATAAATAAATAAATAAATAAATAAATAAATAAATAGATGTAAACCTCATGGTAACCACTAAGCAAAAACCTACAGTAGATACATAAAGGAGTTTAAGCATACCACTATGGAAAATCATCAAATCACAAAGACAGAAGAGAAGAAAGTAACAGAGAAACAAAACAGCCAGAAAATTAAGTAGCAAAAGGCAATAAGTACATACCTAATAATAATTAATCTACATGCAAACAGATTAAATTCTCAATACATAGAGTGACAGAAAGAAAAAAATAAAACCCATCTATATGCTGCCTAGAAGAGGCTCACTTCAGAAGTAAAGACACAAGGGCTGAAAATGAAGGGATCGCAAAAGATATTCCATTCAGTGGAAACCAAAAGAAATCTGGGGTAGCTATACTTATATCAGACAACAAAGACTTGAAGACACAGACTGTACTAAGAGGCAAAATCATTAAATAATCATAAGAGGTCACTCTAACAAGAGAATATAACATTTGTAAATATTTATGAACCCAACACAGAGGTACCCAAATATATAAAGCAAATATTAAGACCTGAAGGGGACTTTAATATTGCACTTTCACCAATGGATAGATCAGCCACTCAGAAAATCATGAGGATGGACTTAACAAACGTATATATAACATTTCATCCAAAGCAATACACATTGTTCTAAAGTGAATATGGAACAGTCTCCAAAATAAATCGTATATTAGGCCACAAAACAAGTTTGAAAAAATGTAAGACTGAAATCACATCAAGCATTTTTTTGACCACAATGGTATGAAACTACAATCATTTATAAGAATAAAACCTGAAAATTCACAAATATGGGGAGATTAAGCAACATGCTATAGAACAGCCAATGGGTCAAAGAAGAAACCACAAGGTAAATAAAAAAATACCTTGAGACAAAAGAAAATGGAAATACAAAGTAACAAAACATTTGGAATGAAGCAAAGCAGTTCTAAGAGTGAAGTTAATATCAATAAGTGACTACTTCAAGAAACAAAAATAACAAAAAAAGTAATGTCATTAACTCAAGGGGCCAGTAATAGAACAAATAAAACCCAAAGTTAGTGAAAAGAAGGAAATAACAAAGACTGGAAATAAATGAAATAGTTTCACTGATCTTTTCTACTCTTTTTTAGTCTCTAAGAGTTGGTCCTTTGAAAAAGATAAAATTGACAAACCTTTCTCTAGACTTACCAAGAAAAAAAGAATGAACTCCGATAAAATCAGAAATGAAAAAGAATCCCAACTGATACTACAGAAATAAAGGATCATAATGAGACCACCATAAACAACTATACATCAACACACATGACAACCTAGAAGAAATGGATAAAGTGATTGAATCAGTAACCAAAAATCTCCCTACAAAGTCTAGGAGCAGACAGCTTCCTTCCAAACATTCAAATAAAAATACCAATCTTTTTCAAACTTTTCCAAAAAACCAAAGAGGAGGGTACACTTCCAAATTCATTTTACAAGGCCAGCATTACCCTGATACCACAACCAGACAAAAATCCCACAAGAAAAAAAAATTATAGGCCAATACTGATGATTAACATCAGGATGCCCCCTCTTAGCACTTTTATTCAACAGTCTTGGAAGTCCTAAGCAGGGCAATTAGGCAAGGCAAATAAAAAGGCATCGAAATCAGAAAGAAAGAAGTAAAACTGTCAGTATTTGATGACATGACATTATATAGAAAACCCTAAAGACTACCAAAAAACTATTAAATTCAGTAAAGTTGCAGAACAAAGTTAATATATAAAAAGGTGTTGTGTTTCTGTATACATAATGTTGGAAAGAGAAATCAACAAAATAATCTTATTAACAATTTCATCAAAAAGATGAAAATAGGGATAAATTTAACAAAGGAGGTGAATAACCTCTAAACTGAAAACTGTAAGACACCAATGAAAGAAACTGAAGACAAAAATAAATGGTAAGACATTCCACATTTATAGATTGGAAAAATTGTTAAAATGTCCATTATTACCAAAGCAATCTACAGATTCAATAAAATTCCTATTAAATTCTAAATGGCATTTTCCCAAGAAATAAAACAAAAATTCTAAAATTTGTATGGAACCAGAAAATATCCTAAATAGCTAAAGCAGTCTTAAAAAATGTTTCCTAATTTCAAACTATATTACAAAGCTAGCTATAGTAATCAAAATAGTATAGTACTGGTATAAAAATAGACACAGAGTCCTGAGGCACCTGGGTGGCTCAGAGAGGTAAGCATATGACTTTTGATTTTGGCTCTGGTCATGAGCTCATGTTTTGTGGGATTGAGCCCTCCATAGGCTCAGAGTCTGCTTGGGATTCTCTCTCTCTCCCCCTCTCTCTCTGCCCCTCCCCCACTCGTGTTCCCTCCCTTCCGCTCTCTCAAAATAAATAAATATTTAAAAAAATAAAAAATAAAAATAGAGTCCAATGGAACAGAGGCCATAAGCAAACCTATCCATATATGGTCAATTTATGATAAAGAAGTCAAGAATATACAATGGGGAAAGGACAGTCTTTTCAACAAACACTGTTGGGAAAACTGATAGCCACATGCAAAAAAAAAAAAAAAAAAAAAAAAAACCCAACCCAAAACTGGACCACTATCCTTACATCACACATAAACGCACGCGAATGGATTAAAAAGTTGAACATAAGGCCTGAAATCATAAAACTTCTAGAACAAAATAGAGGCAGTG
Organism: Proteles cristata cristata; assembly: GCA_017311185.1. Taxonomy (NCBI): domain Eukaryota; kingdom Metazoa; phylum Chordata; class Mammalia; order Carnivora; family Hyaenidae; genus Proteles; species Proteles cristata. The sequence continues at coordinate 695,899 of JAESUZ010000812.1, forward strand.
AGCTTCTTGACCTCAGTCTTGGAAACGATTTTTGGGGGCAAATACTTAGGAGCAAAGGCAACAAAAGCAAAAGTAACAAGTGGGACTATTTCATACGAAAAATCTGAACAGCAAAGGAAATGGGCAACAAAATGAAAAGGCAACCTACTGAATGGGAAAAAATACTTGTGAATTATATATCTGGATAAGGGGTTAACATCCAAAATTTATAAAGAACTATAACTAAAGAGCAAAAAACAAACAATGCAATTAAAAGAAAATGATTAAAGCAACTAAACAGACATTTTTCCAAAGACCTACATATGGCCAATTTATACATGAAAAGGTGCTCAACAACATTAAACATCAAGAAATGTAAATCAGGGGCACATGGGTGGTGGCTCAGTTGGTTAAGCATGCAAGTCTTGATTTCGGGCTAGAATTTCATAGTCATGAGATCGAACCCCATGTCGGCCTCCTCACTGGGCTTGAAGCCTGCTTTAGATTCTCTCTCCCTCTCTTCTGCTCGTCATACCTGACGGTGGCTGAAGGATGGATTATGGGTGTCAAAGGTATAATCTTCCATTTATTTTATATATATATATATATATATATATATATTTTTTTTTTTAATTTCTGAGAGAGAGAGAGCGAGTGAGAGCACATGAGAAGGGGAAGGTCAGAGAGAGAGGGAGACACAGAATCTGAAGCAGGCTCCAGATTCTGAGCTAGCTGTCAGCACAGAGTCTGACGTGGGGCTCAAATCCAAGAACCGTGAGATCATGACCTGAGCTGAAGTCAGATGCTTAACCCTCTGAGCCACCCAAGAGCCCCAGTCTTCCATTTATTATAAGTATGTGTTGGGGGCTGTAATTTATAGCATGATGACTTTAGTTAATACTGTACTTATTATTTGAAATATTAACAGATCTTAAAAGTTCTCATTATAAGAGAAAAAGTTTGTAACTATGTATGGTGACAAATGTTAACTAGACATTTTGGTAATCATTCTGCAATATATACAAATAGCTATTCATTGGTGTTAAACCAGCAATTAACACTTAACTGTGATTAAACAGTTTTAGAGTATGTGCAAAATGCTGGAAATGTTTTATCAAATATTGTCTCTAAAAAACTATGGTACAGTGAGGGATTGTATGTACATTTCTTAACTTTCTCACAATATAACCTACTTATAATGAAGTCTGTATCTTTAGGAACACATTTTATGAAAAAGTAAGATCACACAAGTCAGTCAGAAACACCAAAACAAATAAATGAAAAAATTATTCATGAAAGAAAGAGTCAAAGGTAATATCATGAAATAGTCAACAGCAAAAAAAAAAAAAAAAACAGATTAAATGAAAAAAGATACGGTTATTATAAATTAGTTGTAACTATACATAAAAACCTAAACAGAAAAAAGCTTACAAGATATCAAATATGTAACAGTATCAAAATAAGGCAACATTGTTTTATAAGGGATAGTGGTATAAACTGCCACTTCATGAAGTAATGAGTTTTAGATGATAGCCACCACCCACCCCAAAAAACCACACAAACTATAAATCCTTTATCTTGCACATCAATTAGTAAAGATCAAATAGAAAGTTCAAGGGTTTGTCATTTACTTAGCTGCTCAGCTTTGCAATCAAGCCAGGTTTGCAAATTACATGTTTGGCCAGTTATTATCTCCTATAACTTGTATTTATTCATAAATTTGTAGAAATAGAATGATCAGTCATGTGGAATTTAAGAAGCAAAACAAAGAGGGGTGCTTGGGTGGCTTAGTCGGTTAAGTGTCCGACTTTCGCTCAGGTCATGATTTCGCGGTTCGTGAGTTCGAGCTCCGCGTCGGGCTCTGTGCTGACTGCCAGCTCAAAGCCTGGAGCCAATTTCAGAGTCTGTTTCTCCCTCTCTCTCTGACCCTCCCCGGCTCACGCTGTCTCTCTCTCTCTCTCCTAGAAATAAACAAAAAATATTAAAAAAAAATAGAATGATCAAAAACTTACCACATGAGTAGTTTTTAATGTAATGCCATCAAATCTGCATAAACTGGAGCTCTCTTCAAAGAAAATATCACATTCTTCTAACTCTTGAGCATTACAAGGAGGTTTTTCTTTATCGGGATTTGGATTCTTAGACCAGAAAACAAAATAAATAAACAAACCATTAACAATAAGACAGTGGATTTCTTCATACTTAAAATATCAAGATTATAACAGTAATTAAAAACTAAATTTCAGACCCATGACTGATAAATCCTCGTCAACAAAACCCAGAAATGACAGTGATGAAATCACCAGAAAGATATTACAAGTTTTATATACTCAAAGCTGTACAGAAAAATACAGATATGTTGAGAAAGGTATGGAAGATATTTTTAAAAAAGAACCAAACTGAATTTCTAAATATGAAAATACAATATCTGAAGTGGAAAGCAAAAAAGATGGGACTGACAGCTTATTAGACACAGCAGGAGACCTGTGAGCTTACAACACAGCAAGAGAGTCTATCGAAAATGAAACACAAAGAGGACCAAAAAATAAAGAGAGAACTGAAATGGCCAGGGGAACAAATATCAAATGGTCTAACATATGAACAACTAGACAAGGGCAGGGAGAACGGAAAAAGAATTGAAAGAAATGGTCACTAAATGATGAAAACTGTAACTCTATAAATTGAAGGTCAAAGAAAACATTTAAGAAACCCACTGCAAATCACATTATAATGACACTGCTGAAAAGTAGTAATGAAGAGAAATCTTAAAAGTAGTCAGAGGAGGGGCACCTGGGTGGCTTAGTCGGTTAAGCATCCGACTTTCGCTTGGGTCATGATCTCGCGGTTCGTGGGTTTGAGCCCCGCGTCGGCCTCTGTGCTGACTGCCAGCTCAGAGCCTGGAGCCTGTTTCAGAGTCTGTGTCTCCCTCTCTCTCTGACCCTCCCCTGCTCACGCTGTCTCTCTCTCTCTTAGAAATAAATAAAAATATTAAAAAAAAAAAAAAAGTAGTCGGAGGAGGAAAAGACACATTATGAACAAATGAACAAAGATACAAATGACAGCCAACTTCTCATCAGAAACTATTCAAGGCAGAAAACAATGGAGTTGTGAAAGGGGGAAAATCCTATCGACATGGACTTAATATACTTACCAAAAATATTTTTAAAAAGAAGACAACTTAAGTATTTTTACAGCAAACTAATTTTCCCCCTAAACCTACACTACCAGAAATGCTAAAAGAAGTTGTTCAGCCAGGAACAAAATGACAACAGTTGGAAATATGAATCAACACAAAGAAACGTAGAACAGAGGAAATGTGTAATATGTGGGTCAAGGTAAGACCCTCCCCCCATATTTTAATCTCTTTAAATTTAAAAAAGAACTGACTGATTAAAGTTGAAATAATAATATGTTATTGAGTTTATAACATGTAAAAATGAAATGTCTGATAAGAATACAAAGGATGGGGGCGCCTGGGTGGCTTAGTCGGTTAAGCGTCCAACTTTCGCTTAGGTCATGATCTTGCAGTTCGTGGGTTCGAGCCCCGCGTCGGACTCTGTGCTGACTGCCAGCTCAGAGCCTAGAGCCCATTTCAGAGTCTGTATCTCCCTCTCTCTCTGACCCTCCCCTGCTCACGCTGTCTCTCTCTCCTAGAAGAAAAAAAAAAAAAAAGAATACAAAGGATGAAGAAATGGAAATATATTGTGAAGCTCTTCAATTATAAGTGAAATGATATAATAGTTTTTGAAGAAAGACGGTGATAAATTAAAGACGTACAGTGTAAACTCCAGAACAACCACTAAATACACACATACACACATATAAAAACATAAAGGTGTAGCTAATAAGCCAAAAGAAAAGATAAATGGAATCATTAAAGTAATTTTAATATGTTCCATTGTTCAAATGCAAGAAGCGCTGTCTGGCCTTATAACACTCATAGAGTAAAAGGATCACAATGCTGAAGTGATAATTTGCATATATATATATGCATATGAACTGTGTATATACATATATACAACAGAAATATAATTCTACAATTGACCAAATGTCCACACACCTCATTTGCTGAAATGCAGTCATCTTACTGAAAATTTGATGAAATGACCTGAGAAGTCTCTGAAACTAAATGGCTGGGAATTACAGAAGTGACAGAAGATCAACCTTGTCTATGTTCCACCTGGAATTTGGAGCCACCTAGTTGAGTCAGCCTAAATTATCAATGGAAAAAATTCTGGTTGCTATGCCTGGCTGAGAAGGCAAGGTCAACAATTAGCTGGAGCCATGTTTTCAGTGATTCAAGAATATATACATGTCCAGGAGCACAGAGAAGGCACCCTCTGCACTTCTCCCTCCCTTCCCTTTTCCATTACCTGTATGTTAAAGATTAGAGAGCAAAAAATAAAGTTCAGTGTCGGAGGCCGTGCCGGCTCCGACAGGTCCAGGGGTCCCTGAAGGATGGACGGTGTCGGTGAAAGAGAGTGAGAGAGCCCCGAGATTCTTTCTGATCACCAGGCAGGCATCTCTGTCCTGTCGGTTTTGGTGTCTTTATTTTAAGGTTCAGCAACAAGATGAAGTCATAGAAAGGAATTTCTTACAATGGGAGGCCTTTTGTGATATCAATTAACAGAATGTTCATAGAGAAAAACAGCATAACATACAAGTTAAATTGTATATAGATAAGCTAGGAGTCATTCTGTCTGGCCCTCAAGAAGATAAATGTTTCTGAATTGGTTTATTTGTGGAAACTACCATGGGGGCCCTAAATTGTCAGTCTTTGCACCTGGGTTTATGTTTTAGCTACTCTTATCTATCCTCATCCCAGTTGCCAGTGTAAGGGAGGGTGTTTGTGGAATGTAGGCCTTGAGGAAGGGACTGCTATGCTTCACCAATTAGCAAAGATATATGTAGTAACTTATGTTCTGCCCTGAAATAGGCTGTTTGTCTCAGGGCCAGGCTCAGTTGTAACTCTTGTGTTCTTAACCCCTTAAGTCTTGGATCTGCAAGGCCCATAGGAAGAGCCTTTTGACAATTACCCATAGAGCTTTCATCTAAAGTCTCTTTTGTAAAGGCAGGAATATGCTTTTCCTTATGAGGTATCTGTATTCAGAATATGGGTCTGATATGGAATATTGTGAGGCCTGGTCAATACCAGCAGGCTCATTTCCAGCATGAGCCAGTAGTAGCATAAGGAGATACTAGTCTTCATTTCTCATGGCAGAAGCTGTGCAAACATTGCCATTTCCTTGCTGTGACTGCCATCCAGAGAGGCCGGTGCGGCTCCCGGCAGTACAGGACTACTGGTGCACTTGGGTGGCTCAGTCAGTTAAGTCTCCAACTTTGGCTCATGTCATGATCTCACGGTTTGTGGATTTGAGCTCCGGGTCAGGCTCTGTGCCAATGGCTCAGAGCCTGGAGCCTGCTTTAGATTCTGTCTCTGTCTCTCAAAAGTAAATAAAATGTCAAAAAAAAAAGTTCAGGACTATCAAGGCAGGCAGAATTAAACAGGGAAAGATTACAGAGAAAGGGGAACAGCAGAGAAGAGAACCCTCTGCCGCTTCTCTATAGGCATTTATTGATTTTCAAGCATAGCTGAAAAAGGTAAGTGGAAAGAAGCAGGCAAGGGACTCAACAGCTGAATGCTGATATTAATAAAGTGCTTGGGAGACAAAAATTGGAGCTCAGGCTGACACAGGAGAATCCCTGTAAACATCCTAGACTTTCAGTTATGAGTCATGAACAGTTCTGTCCTAGGAGAAAGAACAAGCAAGGAATAAATATCAGCCACATAAAATACTGAAATATAGCACCAAATCAAATCATCCTTAATGGATGCATTAAGGAGGATGCAAGTCAAGTAGTGTTTGGAATGAAGTGTATAGCATTAAATGCTTTCAAAAGAAAAGTAGGTTAAAAAAATCAATCATGTAAACTTTCACTTTTAAAAATAGAGCAAAATAAATTCAAAGTAAGCAAATAGCAGAAAATAATCAATGTAATAACAAAAAATGAAACTGGAAACTGAAAAAAAAAAGCCAAAGGAAATAGATGCCCAATATAATCCTGTATTTAATAAAGGAATTAAATTCATGGTTAAAATCTTCCAAAAAAAACCCAAAAGTCCAGTCCAGTTTCATTGGCAAATTCTGTATTTAAAGAAATAATGCCAGGGGTGCCTGGGTGGCTTAGTCGGTTAAGCGTCCGACTTTCGCTTAGGTCATGATCTCGCAGTTCGTGGGTTCGAGCCCCGCGTCGGGCTCTGTGCTGACTGCCAGCTCAGAGCCTGGAGCCTGTTTCAGTCTGTGACTCCCTCTCTCTCTGACCCTCCCCTGCTCATGCTGTCTCTCTCTCTCTCCTAAAAATAAATAAAACATTAAAAAAAAAATTTTTTAAGAAATAATGCCAAGTCTACACAATCTCTTCCAGAAATAGAAAAAGCAGGAAACACTTCCCTATTTAAGACATCAGCATTACCCAGATACCAAAACTCGGTAATGACAGTAAGAAGACAAAACTACTACAGACCAATATTTCTCACAAATATAGATGCAAAACTCCTCAATCATATATTAGCAAACCCACACTGGTAGAACATAAAAGGGATTATACATCATAACTAAGTGAGGTTTATACCACAAATGAAGGGAGTATATTTCACAAAATTCTATATGGCCTTTCATGATTAAAAACTCAGTATAATAGAAGAAAATTTCCTCGGGGCACCTGGGGGGCTTAGTCGGTTAAGCGTCCGACTTTCGCTTAGGTCACGATCTCGCAGTGTGTGGGTTCGAGCCCCGCGTCGGGCTCTGTGCTGACTGCCAGCTCAGAGCCTGGAGCCTGTTTCAGTCTGTGACTCCCTCTCTCTCTGACCCTCCCCTGTTCACGCTGTCTCGCTCTCTCTCCTAGAAATAAATAAAACATTAAAAAAAAAAAAGAAGAAAATTTCCTCAACATGACAAAAATAGTCCATATTTAATAGTGAAATATTCAATTATTTTTCCAAGCTTACAAACAAGGCAAAAATGTCTGCTTTCACTATTCACCATTTCTATTTTACAATGGATTAGAAGTTCTAACCAATGCAGAAAGGTAAGAAAAAGTATAAAGATTTGAAAAAACACAAGCCAGCCTTCAGCTGCAGATAACAAGATTCTATGTTTGTTTATTTTCCCCAAACACACTGGTGTTCAGACATAAATAACTTACTCATATATACCAATATTCCCTTGAAATAATCAGGTTTAAAAGACAGTTAGGAACAATAATCTATAAAATCATAACAAACCCCACTATCACTATACATCCCAGAGCCCTTATCACAATAAATGCTTGCTGAATGAATGAATATAGGGCAATGTGGTCTGCATGGGCTTACTGTAACACCAGGGCTATGAAATCAAAGTTTCACAGTCTTACAAAAAAGTTCCAGAGATCCTGAATTTGTGGTAGGGACAGAGAGAGGGGGACTAAGGATCTGAAGCAGGCTCTGCATGGACAGCAGTGAGCCCGATGTGGGGCTTGAGCTCATGAACCACGAGATCATGACCTGAGCTGAGGTCGGGCACTCAAGTAACTGAGCAACCCAGGTGCCCCCTGAAATTTTTAATTATTGCTAGTAGACGTGAAACTTGATTTCTCCCTTTTGGCCATGTTTTCTTTTGATAGAGACACTTACCTTCAATATTCTGATTTCCTTTCCACTTTAGGATATAATTAACCCTATATTATAAACTACCTCCTAACAGTTTTTTTCTCATTATTCTAATTCCAGATGGCAATAAGTCAGACATTTTACATGTGCTGATATCATTTTTGGTGACTAAACATGTCACCAAAACATGGTGACTAAGATTCTGTTATAATGCTTTATTCAATTTTAAACAATTTTTCTTTAATGTTTATTTTTGAGAAAGAAAAAGAGCAAGAGCATGGAAAAGGCAGAGATAGAGAGGGACCCACAGAATCTGAAGCATGTTCCAGGCTCCGAGCTGTCAGCACAAAGCCCAACGCAGGGCTTAAACCCGTGAACCGCTGAGAGCTGAAGTCAGACGATAACCAACTGAGCCACCCAGGTGCCCCTGCTTATTCAAATTTTTAACATTATCTTAAAAGTCATCAGATTGGAAAATATTCAACAAAATCTCACAAATGAATGAGTAGTGTATTATCACTTAATCATTATAATGAATTACTTTGTCAATCATAATTAACTGTGGTATATATACCTCTTGTGATATTCTAAGATATTCTAGAAAATTTCAATGATGACAAGTAGATTATTAGCATTGGTAGCCAGTAAAATCCTAATTTTGTCCTTGCCAATATCAGTCTATTGATTCTACTAAAGGAGAATATCTATGTGTCTATGTGTGTGTATACATATACATGTTTATACAGATATACATGCAATCCACCTTATACAACAATCCCACACACATATATGTATTCACATAGTGTAAGGAATAAATATTAGAATTTTAAGCTACATTCAAACAACAGTCTGTAGTGCCTAATCTGTATCTCTAACATTAGGAAAGGTAAAATATTACTTGACACATCCCCAAAAGCAAGGGAATCAAGAGCAAAAATAAATGATTGGGACCTCATCAAGATTAAAAGCTTCTGCACAGCCAAGGAAACAACCCAGAAAACTAATAGGCAACCAACGGAATGGGAAAAGATAGTTGCAAATGACATATCAGATAAAGGGTTAATATCCAGAGTCTATAAGGAACTCACCAAACTACACGCCCGAAAAACAAACAACCCAGTGAAGAAATGGGCAGAAGATATGAACAGGCACTTCTCCAAAGAGGACATCCAGATGGCCAACAGACACATGAAACGATGCTCAGCATCGCTCCTCATCAGGGAAATACAAATCAAACCCACACTGAGATACCACCTCACACCAGTCAGAGTGGCTAAAATGAGCCAATCAGAGAACTCTAGATGCTGGCGAGGATGTGGAGAAACGGGCACCCTCCTACACTGTTGGTGGGAATGTAAACTGGTACAGCCCCTCTGGAAAACAGTGTGGAGGTTCCTCAGGAAAATAACAGTAGTACTCCCCTATGACCCAGCAATAGTACTGCTAGGAATTTACCCAAGGGATATAGAAATGCTGAGGCATAGGAGCACATGTACTCCAATGTTCATAGCAGCACTCTCCACAATAGCTAAAACATGGAAAGAGCCTAAGTGTCCATCAACAGATGAATGGATCAAGAAGATGTGGTTTATCTATACCATGGAATACTACAAGGCATGAGAAACAATGAAATCTGGCCATGTGTAGCAACATGGATGGACCTTGAGGGTGTTATGCTGAGCGAAATAAGTCAGGCAGAGAAGGACAAATATCATATGTGTGCACGTATAGGAGGATTAGGAGGAACTTAACAGAGGACCAAGGGGGAGAAGAAGGGCGGAAATGGTGGGGGAAAGGGAGAGAGGCAAACCATGAGAGACTCTTGAATGCTGACAAAAACTGAGGACTGATGGATGTGGGGGGGAGGGGGAATGGGCATGGAGGAGGACACTTGTGGGGATGAGCACTGAGTGTTATGTGGAAACTAATTTGACAATAAACTATTTGTAAAAAAAAAAAAAAAAGGAAATGTAAAATAATGTTTGAGAAACCTGGTACAATTCTCACATAACATTCTTCTGGGCCTTTGGAAAGTCACCCTACTATTGCAATTGCTTACCAGTTCTTCAGAGGTCAAGTGCATCAAACGTTCAGCTATTGCAGCACACTGGGCTGAGTCTCTTATAAACTCTCCTTGTTTATCACCGACCACTAGCTCTGGCCATGTTAGTCCTTCATTCTTTTTAGCCAAGAAAATCTCCAAGCTAGAAGTTAAAGGAGAAAAGTAACATGATACTTGTAACATGCTTAATGTTACATTAAGCAACTACACAAATTATATAACCAATAGGAAACAAAAGAATCTTCCACTGAATCTACACCACCCTGGTGTCCAGAAGATGTTATTACCAAAACCTGTGTTCATTTTGGTACTGCATATGCTGGAAAATCTATAACCCAAGGGTAATAATTTGTCCTTCCTTAACAATCAATAAAGGGCCACTGGAAATGGCATGCCAAATGGCTTCATGAGAAGAGAAGCAAGAGTAATGCTGTTGTAGTCCGGGTGTGCAGTGTGCTACCGAAAGAGACAGAAACGCAAGCAGCAAGAATCTGAGAGATTTTACTAGGGAATGGTGATGGCAGTAAGGCCGGTGGTTGAGGCAGGCATATAATATTAATTGGACAGAGACTGTAACTAAATGTACTTTTTTGTATGTGAAGCCAATAATTAGCTTCATTTTCCCAAACTAGTAGCCATAATATATACTAACGTAAACACCAGGCAGGTTAGATCACTACAAATATTAATTCTTAAAATACAGATTTTAAAGAACTGAAAAGAAAGTAGAAATTAGAAAGTAATTAACTGTGGTAACATAAGGGAAAAAAAGTCGTTAATGTGTTCTTATCAACTGAAAATCTAATTCTGTACATTTAAGCCACTGAACAAATTCCAAACACACTAAAAAGGCCTATCCAGGAATCTGGAGATTAAGGTCTGATGCAGCAGGAAAGAGAGAGAGAGCTGAGTCAGGGCAGACCGTGGACACAGGAGCATAGAGGCTTGCCCACATGTCTCTTGAACAGGAAGGGAAATTCAAGTAAGCTGCTTTAGGCGTAGCCCTTGCCAGAACACAGAGAAAAGCAGGGTGGTGGTAGCTGTTCCCAAGGAACGCACCCTTTCCCATGTGCCACCTCTGGTACACATGTGCTATACTAACCCATGCCCTGGAACCCAACTGCAAGGATATAATTGCAAGGACACAATAATAACTGTTATCATAATTATCAAACAGAACATGCACGCTTATCAGTCATTCTTTTTCAAGGCTGTTATTATCATCACCTCATCAATTAATTATGGCACTTTAACTTTTTCTGAAACTTTAGGAGACTATACAAAATATCTTTTCTATGTAATGAGTTCCTATCATTAGCATTAAAAATTACCACCATAACCTCCTCTCTAAAAGAAAGCTCATCTTGAAAAGGATGATGATGATGAAGATAATAATCATGACAGCAACTACTCATACTTATCTAATGCTTCCCATATGCTAGGTGCGGTCTTTAAGCATCCCGCATGTTTTAACTCACTGCTTGCTCACCACAACCAAATAAAGTACTATTTACATCTTCATTTTACAAAGTAAGAAAAGAAAAGCACTGAGAAGTTAAGTAACTTGCCAAGGTTAGTGGCAAGCTAGTGAAGCAGTCTGGCTCTAAGTCCATGTTCTTCAATACTGCTTTAATCAATCCTGTTTATCACATCACTGTCTTGTATTGCAGAGCATTCCACTGTGTGCATTTAACACCACTGTGTTTTTATCCTTCACCTTTTCATGAACATCTGAATTGTTTTCAGTTTGAGTTTTTTATGAATAGAGTTGCTATAAATATACTTGAGGGGGTCTTTTATTTTTTTTAATATGCATTTTCATTTCTCTTGAGTAAATATTAAGTGGAATTTTGGGGTTACAAAGTGGGTATATATATATATATATACATATATATATATATGCTTAGCCTAAGAAACTACTAAACAGTTTGCCAGTGTGACCATCATTTTTCCCTCCCACCGGCAATGGACATGCTCCACATTCTTGTCGACATTTGATACCACCAGCCTTTAGTTCTAGTCATGCACGGGTGTCTCATCCAGCTTCAATGTACCTTTCCCTACTATTTTTTTCATATGCTTAACATTCAAATATCTTCTACTGTGATATGTCAATTCAAATGATTTGATTATATTTAAGATTGGGTTATCTTCTAATTATAAATTTCTAGCAGAGTTTCTTATATATGGAGAATGCAATTCCTCTGTTTTATATGCATACTGAAAATATTTTTTCCCCAGTCCACGGCCTGCTTCTTTGTTTTCTTAATGATATCTTTAGAAGAGAAGAAATTCTCAGTTTCGATGTACTGAAAAGTTCTGTTCTGATAAGCTGACTATACCATGTATTTTTGTGTCCTGAACACATAATTCGCAAAAAAATGGACACGGCTAACTTACACAGGAAAAATACTTATTCTCTTTAATTTTCAAAGAAATATTGATTCCACTTATAGGTATTTATTCTCCATATATATTTCTGCACACATTAAATTCTCTCATATATCTATGAAAGTTATTCACTGTAGCAAACGACTGCAAACAGTCAAAAAATCCAACAATAAAGGACCTTTTCAAAAAAAATGTGCAGGCGACAGAGTAAAAGATCATAAACAGCCATAAAGGAGAATAAAGTAAGTCACTATACTTTATGGAAAGTTCTTCAAAATTTACTGTTGAAAGTCAACAAAAGCAAGCTGTAAAACTGTAGTTATGTTTTAAAACTTTTTGTTCAAAAAAATATATATCTGCTGGAGCACCTGGGATAGAGGGAGCCTTCACGCTGTTTTTTATGTATCTTAAAATTTAAAGAATGGGAATGTATTATCTAGTTGGCAAACTGAAGTTAATAAAAAAAAGATTAGTTCTCTTAAAAAATTTTAAAGTATTAATTAAAATAATTAGCCATTTTTATCTATTAATTATTACTGTTACTACTGTTGTTATTTCTTCCAGGGCTGGTAATAAAAAACTCTACCATGGAATACAAACAATAATTTTACTAGCATATTTAATCCTCATGAAAATTATGTTTTGATACAGTAATTCTTTTTTTAATCTGTCTTAAGAAAAGAATCAGCAATACAGACAGACCTATTGTAGTATTCAACTTTGCTGTAACCACTGTGGAAAGGTTAAAAAAAAAGAAAAAGAAAAAAATTATAAAAAATAAATTTAAATATAAATACAATTCTCTCTATATACCTTTTATTCTCTTTAATCATCCATGTACTGCTTTCTTGATCAATAGATGAGTAGAGATTTCCTTCCAAAAACCTCTGACCCTTCAGCACAATGTCGATGTGATCAGGCAAAAACTGTACTTGAGTGTCCTCCTTAGAAATGCCTTCTGGAAGCTGTATTGTTACTGTCAAATCATCTTCAGTCTGTTGCCAGTAATACAGAGGTTCTATTGGGAAAAGGAAAATACATCACGTAATAAAAAAGTGGAGACCAGAACACACGAAATGAGAGACTAGAGCATACAAACGAACACCTATCTAAAGGAAATCTTGGCATAATTTCTAGTGATCTTCTCACCAAAAAAAAAAAAAAAAAAAAAAGTAATTATAAACAAATACATACAGATCTTTTAGGGAATTTTCAGAGTTATAACTGCACTTGACATTTCTTTTTCTAGGCTCACCTAATGCTCCAGGATGGAAGCACTCATAAAACACTAATGACAGCAATCCTTTATCCCCATATTCATTCTCTCCCTGCCTCCCAGTTTCCCCCTTTACTCCTTCTTCCTCTTTACACACACAGCAGATGCCTACTTCAAAAGAGTAACAAATCTGTCATAAACCACGTCTGAAACTTTCACCACTGCTTTAACTGGCCCTAACAATGTAACTCTGTGATAAAGGAGACCACTATTATTTGGTGAGATACACACCAACATAAAAATAAAAGATACATATATATTTATAAATTCTACGCCACAACTTTGTTGCATGAAAGCAACTTCACAGGAAATTCGAGGGCTGCCAGTATATTTTGTCCAAGTTCCCAATAAAAGAATTCTCTCTTCATCTTCTTCTTGATTTCCTTGGCTTGTCTTATAAAAAGCTTTAAACTCATCATGCTACAGGTTGAAATACCCATAGGATGAAATAAGAAAATAGAGCTTAAATGGAAAAAGAAAAATACTCGCTAGGAAATAAATATTTGCTTAATGATATCCATAAACATTAATCTATCCACCCACTCATCAGAAAGAAATATAACATAGTGGTTAGGAACTAGTACTCTAGAGTTGATTAGTCCTAGGTCTTGAATCTTGGCTCAATCACTTATTAATCTTGGTATGCAATTTTATCTATTTTTCCTAATCTGTAAAATAAGGTAACAAAATATTACATTTTCTCACAGAACTGTTAAAATTAAAATGAGTTAATGCATATAAAATATTTAATTATCAATGCTATTATTAAATACACTGTAAACTCTCAGTAAATAAGAGTTATGATTCTTTTCTGAGGGGGTTATCATTCTTTATATTTTTGTGCTATTTTGTGTAAAAACTTTGTGAGTACTAGGTATGCTCAAAGATATAGAAAGTATGATGTATCTTCTTAAAAGATCACTTCTATTTGATGTTAAATGAAATTTAATAAGCATATTATAGGAATAAGTATAAAAAATGCATAAATTTTTAGTATAAAATTGTTACTTTGGATTAATTTCTAACTTGCACCATATTCCTTTAAGCAGGCTCTCAGATCCTCTCTTTTAATCTCTTTAGAAGTACTTTTAATATAAATTCACTGAAAAAGTTTGAACTATACCTTAAAAGATTGAGAACTATAAGCACCTTAAGACAAGTCATCTGTTTTACTCAATTTTCTGTCTACCACAAAAGTTAACAAGGCAATTTATATGTAACAATGATTCAATGGGTACCTTCTGTAAGATATGGAAAGGGGAGGAGTCTGCAAAATCACATGGGCTTCTAGTAAAACTTAAATTCCATGGAAGTAGACTAAATGGAAAGCCAGAATTTTTTAATCCTCTCTCCACTAAAAGTTATACAAACAACTAAATTTTCTCAATTGTTGGTTGCTAAATGCCTATGTTTTTGGAAATGTTTTAAGCCTTTTCTAAGAAAATGCTATTATTTATATCATTATGACAACACCAAATGGGCAACAGACAATATCAGTCTTCTTGAGGTTTACAGAAACCCATATACATTCTCAGATTTAAAAGAATGCTATAATTAACAAATTATCCATAATTTTTAAAAAAATTACATTTTTACTTTATAGGTAAAGGCTGTTTATTAGAAGAGAAACGAAAATACAGGGGATTTGAAGTTCACACTAAAAGGGAAGGGAAGACATAATAATGAATTCAGGAGGAAATCAAAATATAATGTGAGATGTCAACAAGAAAAGCAACACCTAAATTGGTAGCGATGATTTAAACAGATGTGTGTCCATCCCAGGCTACAATCTCTCTTGGAACCACATGGTGTCAGGTACGAGGCTGAATGCTTCCAAAGACTAGGGAATTCTTTCATTTCCTTTGCAGTTGCTCCCTAGAGTTCTAGGGGCATGTGGTCTGGAGATATGAATAGATGTTCTGGCTAAGGTCTAGAAGAGTTTTAACATTATAATTAAGACAGAAGAGAAGAATTTATTCAGAAAGGGATCTTAGAGATAATCTAACATAAAACATATCACATGGGAAACCAAGTTGTTAAAAGGCTAAATAAAAGGTCATCAAGCACAACTCTCATATTCAAATGTTCATATATTTATAAACCTGTGGTAAATATTTTTAAAACATTTATTACATTATTGTCTTCAAATATTTTTCAATGAATTTTTTGTTTAGAAAGCTCTAAGTATAGTGAAACTAATTTTTATTTTATATAATTAACAAAAAAGGGACACTCAAAGATTAATATGTATAATTGTTAAATACTGTGAAAATCTCAAGTAAAATACACTATTCTCTGGTTATAAACATCAGAATTATGAATAGTAATAGTTACAGGATGATGTTCTCTTGAATATAAGAGTACACAGTCTTCATATATAAATATAAATTTTAAAGACCTTACTGCTGTCTTCATTCTAAAACACTACCTTCATCCATTGATCCATTTAACAGTGGGAAAACTCAGTGATTCTGCCTGCAGAACTTTTTTTAGCTTAGTACTAAAAGTTAAGAACATGTACATTAGTATACACCTATAATCAACAGTTAGCTTATTTTAAAAGATTAATATCTTCAATACTAATATGCTAGCTTCACAAACACCAATAACATAGAGACATTATTCACTTAATAAGGATTTACTAAACATCTCATAAGGTAAGCTAAGGTACAGATTTTTTAAAAACATTTTTGGTAATTATGAAATTACTGATTAAAACAATTCACACTATTTAGACAGTACATTTTACAAAAGACAATTCTGAAAAATACAAAGGAAAATAAAAGTTAAGCACCTATCTAGTCCTAGTAGAACCCATAACCTACAGGAAGACAAATCAGACATAAACGTGTATGTACATAAACACATAAGAGCTATATGAAGAAGAACAGTAAAATTACCTTTGATTTTCTCAGACATGTTCTCATTCTTATTTTCTTCAAGATCTTGACCAACATGTACAAATGTGAAGGACTTGTAGGAGACAATCATCAGACCCTTCCCATCAGGCTCAATAGCAGCATAATGTGGCACTGACTTTCCACGGAGAAGATCACGCTTAATGATTTCATATTTTTTATTATCTGTAAAAACAAAGTATTTTAGAAAAAATTAAAAATAAGACACCATATTATAAAAATATCCTGAAAAAATTTGCATATTAGTTACAATTAAAAAAATTTCTTGTAATGTTTATTTTTGACTCAGAGCATGGGCGGGGGAGGGGCAGAGGGCAAAGGAGACAGAATCCCAAGCAGGCTCCAGGCTCTGGGCGGTCAGCACAGAGCCCAGTGCAGGTGGGGCTCAAACTCTGGGACATGGAGATCATGACCTGAGCATAAGTCAGATGCTTAACCAACTGAGCAACCCAGGATGCCCCTAAAATTAAGTATTTTAAGTGTACTACTAAAAGGCATGCTATCAAGAGTCTTATCATACAGCTAAAAAATTTTTATAACTAATTTTCTATAAATTCACCCCTACTTTAAAATACTAGATCTGATGAAATCTGCCCTAGATTGTGCTTTTCAATGTGGTAGCTACTGGCCATAGTGGCTATTTAATCAAAATTAAGGAAAATTTAAAATTCAATTCCTGTCACATTAGCCACATTTAAAATGTTCTATAGCCATGCATGGGTAGCTGCTACTGTATTAAACGGCACACATACAAAACATGTCCATTTTGTAGAAATATCCATTGAATACCAGTGCTCTAGACTGACTTACCTAAATATCAGCTTCTGAAGGATCTACCTTTTCCTTTACTATAGCCTTCCTACTTCTCCAGCAGGTACACGATAGGCAACTTTTGTAAAGAGCCAGAAATGAAGTATAAAGGAAAGGTATGGTGTGCCCTATTTTTCTGCTCATTCTAGTTATTTAAAGGGGTTTCCTTAAAATGAAATGTTTATGGTAGAAATGATTCAGATCTATATGACTAATGAATCAGGCATAAATAATGATAATTTTTAAAAACATGTTTATTTATTAGAAAGCACACATGTGTACTCTCAGGGGAGGGGCAGAGAGAAAGGGAGAAAGAAACCCAAGCAGGCTCCGCACTGACGGCACAGAGCCCAATGCAGGGCTCAAACTCGTGAACTGGGAGATCACGACCTGAGACGAAATCAACAGTCAGACACTTAACCCAGGTGCCACAATACTTGATTTTAAGATACAAATTTAAAATATGAGATATAAAGAAAAGATATAAAATTAACTGTATAATGAAAGTTACTGGTAAAATAATTGAATTTATTCTTGAAAATAGGTTTGGTGGGTTTTAAAAAATTGTTTTTAATGTTTTATTTATTTCTGAGAGAGAGAGAGAGAATGAGAGAGAGAAGACACCATGAGCAGGGGACGGTCAGAGAAAGCGGGAGACACAGAATCTGAAGCAGGCTCCAGGCTCTGAGCTAGCTGTCAGCACAGAGCCTGATGCGGAGCTTGAACCTATGAATCGTGAGATCATGACCTGAGCCGAAGTCAGATGCTTAACCAACTGAGGCACCCAGGTGCCCCAAGGTGGGGTTTTGTTTGTTTGTTTGTTTTGGATCCTTATCTTTAATTACACTGTTACTCTTTTGGAGTTAAACTTTAACAAGCTTCACCCTGAGTAGTCAAAAATTATAACCCAATGTCACATATTATACATAATGATACAATCTGTTTTATTTACTTATTTATTTAATGTTTTATTTATTTCTGAGAGAGAGAGAGGGAGAGCGTGAGCAGGGGAAGGTCAGAGAGAGAGGGAGACACAGAATCCGAAATAGGCTCCAGGCTCTGAGCTGGCTGTCAGCACAGAGCCCGACATGGGGCTAGAACCCACGAACCACAAGATCATGATCTGAGTCAAAGTCGGATGCTTAACCGACTGAGACACTCAGGCACCCCTGATACAATCTGTTTTAAATAGATGTTCTTGTTTTCCTCTAAATCTTTACCTACTTTCACCTTCATTTCACACATATTTAAGAAAAGACTTGTAAATTTACGAATGAACTAAAAATTCCTATGCTTCCTACACAGGTACCTGTAAGGGAAAGAGTCCTACCTGATTTCAATCACCCAGACTTAGATACCACAGGGCTTACAGGGTGGCTTTTCCCAACATGAGTACAACAGAAAATAATGTGTGGATTTCAAATGAACTCCATGATTAGATAAGCTGGGAAATACTTGATTAAAATTAAGTTGTCTTTTTGTTTTTACTCAAAACTTTTATAATCTTTAACATGCTCAGTGTGTAAAAGGGATATTATATTATTATATGCCCATATTTTCAAATTTATTTAACTACAAAACATAATTTATCAAATGTTCTATATAACACAGTTTAGAAAAGCACTGCTGTTATGTTCATTAAAAAAAGAAAAAGAATAACAATTATATAAATAATACTTAAGGGGATGAAAGGAATGAGAAATTAAGAAATGAAATGAGAGAGCCTGTAAAATTGGCTCAATTCGTTAAGCATCCACCTTTGGCTCAGGTCATGATGTCATGGTTCAGTTTGAGCCCCTCATTAGGCTCTGCTGTCAGCATAGAACCTGCTTCGTATCCTTTGTCTCCCTCTCTCTCTCCCACTCAAACTTTCTCTCACTCTCTCAAAAACAAACATAAAAAAAAAACAAAACCCCACATGGAGGTTAGGGACACAGATCCCCCACGCAGCCAAAAATCTGCCTATAACTTTTGACTCCCACTTAACTATTAATAGTGTACTGTTGACTGAAAGCTTTACTGATAATAAAAACAGTCAATTAACATATACTTTGCATATATATTATATACTGTATTCTTAAAAATAAGCTAGAAGAAAGAAAGCGTTATTCAGGAAATTGTAAGGAAAGGAAAATACATTTACAGTACTGCCCTGTATCAAAATATCAAATATCAAAAATATCCATGTATACGTGGACTTGAACTATACAGTTTAAACTATACAATTTAAACTAAACCTGTTGTTCAAGGGTCAACTGTAATTCAAAGTTCTTATGAACCTTCTTTAACTTATGTTAAATAAGTTAATAAAAACTTAGAAAAAGGGCAGAGTCACGGAAACAAGCTCCCTTAGTTTTCAACAACAGTAAGAATGAAGCACTGGTGAAGGGCAAGGCCAAACCATTATAGGAATCCTACTCAGTAAAGTGAAGAATAATTTCTGATGTCCAAGTTAGAAGTCTGATAGACAGTTTCAAACAGCCCAAGAGTCGAGACTTTCTACACTGCTAGAAGAAGCACTCTGGGTCAGAAAAACCAGCATTTTTCCTGAAGGTAGAAATGAACAGCATAACACCTTCAAGGTCCATCCACGTTGCTACACATGGCCATATTTCATTCTTTCTCATTGCCATGTAGTATTCCATGGTATAGATAAACCACATCTTCTTGATCCATTCATCTGTTGATGGACACTTAGGCTCTTTCCAGGTTTTAGCTATTGTGGAGAGTGCTGCTATGAACATTGGGGGTGTTATGCTGAGTGAAATAAGTCAGGCAGAGAAGGACAAATATCATATGTTTGCACGTACAGGAGGATTAGGAGGAACTTAACTGAGGAACAAGGGGGAGAAGAAGGGGGGAAATGGTGGGGGAAAGGGAGAGAGGCAAACCATGAGAGACTCTTGAATGCTGACAAAAACTGAGGACTGATGGATGTGGGGGGAGGGGGGATGGGCATGGAGGAGGACACTTGTGGGGATGAGCACTGGGTGTTATGTGGAAACTAATTTGACAATAAACTATTTGTAAAAAAAAAAAAAAAAAGAAATGAACAGCAAAGTTCAATTAGATTTAAAAGACATCACAACTGTGATTTAAGGAAATAAAGGATTTGTTTCCATCTAGGTATTTATATTTAATTTCTCCTTCAATTACACTGTATTTTAACTTAAATTTAATTATATACGTAAATCCTTATGTGTGATATACATACACATAAGAATTTATGTGTATAGTCTTGTATATACTGAAAATATACACTTTAAATTCTTCCACAATTATGTAAGAATGTCTCCTTTTATACAAAAAGGCATACCTGACTGTGGAAGTTATTGTTTCTATAACCCGTATCTGGGGAGAAACTATCTATAGGAATTCATTCCACTAGATGTCGGATATTAGAATCACAGCAACAACACCTATGAAAAAGCACTCAGCATTTACAGGAACAGCTTTGCATTTCAAAAACTACTAAATGGCACCAACCACTTGTGGATTCACGCTGTGGGTATATTTTACCTTTATTTTTCTTGCTGATAGTGACCCATTCCAAAGAAACGTAGAATCCACTTCCTTTCATATCCAATTCTTCTTTCTCTATTCGAAGAAGTAAGGTAGTTATTGAATGTTCTTCAGTATTCATCAATGAGATACTGTGAATTATGATAAAAGGATTCCCAAGCTCTTCATTAAACATAATCTACAAATAAAAAAAAATACACATACCCATAAATGTACAAATGCAGGTAGCACAGCAGAGGTTATGTACAAAATCCTGACAATATAACAACTAATTGGATACTATTTATTACAAGGAGTAGAAAAATGCAATAGCCTTTAAATAAAGATGACAAGTTCAACTAATATTCTCTGAAAAAGAACTTTTTAAAGATGCTGTCTTTCTTTGTTTAACAGAGAAAACTGGCCAGTACTCTTGGCTTAGAAACAAGAAAAACAATAAGGCATCCAAACAGTATGAAAAGGAGAAAGAGAACTAGAAGTGACCTCCTGGAAAAGAATTATCAAGTTTCAGAGCTCTACAGAAGAGAAGCAGGTCAATGCTGGTCCGGTCCCCTCATCTCTTCTATCTCGTATATGATTTTTTTTACTTTGTTTCTCTTAGTTTTTGAATATCGTGCATGTTTGTGTGCAGGTGTGTGCATGTATGTTTTTTTCTATTGTTTTGTTTTGGTTTGTTCTTCTGTTTGTCCCTGGAAGTCTGCAAAGGACAGAGGCAAAGGAATTGGAGAACACATCACTAAAACTCTAATCTCTCTAAAACAAAAGAGCCTATTTACATTTAAAGGTTAAAATTTTTAAAAAGTTGTAATTCAGCAAACTCTATTTAAATAGAATACTGAAGTTTCTTTTTAAAGACCAAATTTAGGCATCACAAAATCTGAAATTCTTTTTATATCACAAGCATATGATCTAAAAGACTATTATATTTATTTAAGAGTAAATAACAAGAGACATTTTAAGACTGTCGGCTAAGCAAGATTTTCAAATAAACAGTTGAAAGAAATGTCCAAATGACAAAAGTTAGTTTTTAGAAAAAAACCAAAAAACCTTTTTCTGGGGGTAAAAAACACACACAAAAAATGCCCCTTTTATCCAGAATCCCTTCCTATGTGTTCCTACTTGAAAGCCTTATAAAGAAAAGTGTGCTTTAATGCCAATTTCCCTAAATGTTTGAGCACCTCTTCCCAAATTATTCCAACAGTAGACCTTTCGAATCCATTCTATGGTCTTCCATAAACAGAAAACAGCAATAACAAGAAAAAATACATCAAATACTCAAAACTTAGATAATAAAGGTAAGTTTTAGTTGGCTGACGTTGGGAGACAAAAAGGAGAAAGGAAAGAAAAATGATAAGCTTTGTCAGGTACAAATAGCTAGTACAAATAGCTGCTTCCTCCTCTTCTCTCTCTCAGCTGAGTGAAAAGGATGGAATGAGACCATGGAGTGGATGTCTAAACTTTTATAAACGGTTAGGCTGAAAGTTCCTATCTCCTGAACAAGCCTAGCAACTCAAATGTGTTACTGCTGATACACAGCACCCCATCACACTAGAGGCAACACATCTGTAAAGTAGGCAGTCTTCCTGTCTCCTTTATTTCTCTTCCTACACTTCATTCATCACGGCCCTTACCTGGCCCCCATATGCTCTACTGGGCCCCTAACCACTTGCACCTTTAGCTTCCTCTCTGTTACACCAATTTCCCCAAAGTCAAACTCTCCTAAGTTGCTTCTCTTAAAGTGACCAGTATTCCACAGTATCCCTCCCACCTTGGTGAATGCCCAGGTCCAATCCCTGTCCCAGTCCCTCTTCCCAGGCCCAGTTAAAACTATTACTCACTACAAACATCTCAGAGGGTGCTTATTTCATCATAGCAGTGTATACTGAAGAGGGCAGGAAGTAGATTTAAGTTTCTGATTTAGAAAATATTACTAAAAACTAATATACACCAAGGGGATGCACATAGTAGAAACCAAATGAATTATAAACCCACATAAATTTCCTTCTGGCAGAGTATGTGGTGTTATTTTTAAGCTGAAGGTGAGCTCAGTCAGTGTGTCTCTTCCTGCTCAAAACCAACAGAATCCACAGCTTGATAATAGTAAGTTCTCATTCATATCTCTCCTGCCCATCACTTTCCAAACTCCAAGTGTTTCAGGTAGCTATGCTATATACACCACATTGCCTCAGTTAAAAAAAAAAAAAAAGGAAAAAAGGAAATAAAAAAAAAATTTAACACTGGAAGCCAAAGCAGAAAATGTCACAGTGTCCAATGAATATTTGAATCTGCGACTACCAAGGCCTACAAAGTTCCCTTCTAAACAGGCTATCGTTGTTCTGGTTATTTATCATGTTTTTTGTTTAGTTTTTTGAATTACAATTTGGTAGTATGCCATTTAATATAACTTAGGAAGGTAAGCCATTTGGTTCTAAGGCCTTCTTGGTTTTTCTCAACTAATTAAAGCCAGATCTTTGTAGGTATCTGATCTGATAAAAATATTTTATAAGATATAAATCTATTTATTAAGTTCTTATTTGTTTACCCAGAAGTAAAGGCCACGCCACCTTCTAAGATTTAGACGGTAGAAGTATCACCATATATTTATTAGTATAACTCTGTGTCATTCTTTCCTACCTTCAAAAACTGTGACACTAGAGAAATTCCTTACTTATTATTATTAAAATCCTAATTTGCCCATAGGATTTAAAAATAGTACATTGTTGGGGTACCTGGGTGGCTCAGTCACTTAAGCGTCCAACTTTGGCTCAGGTCATGATCTCATGGTTCGTGAGTTTGAACCCTGCATTGGGCTCTGCTGACAGCTAGGAGACTGGGGCCTGCTTCAGATTCTGTGTCGTCTTCTCTCTCTCCCTGTCCCTCCCTCATTCATGCTGTCTCACTGTCTCTCAGAAAAACTTAAAATTTTTTTTTAAAATGTTACATTGCTTTAAGAAAACTGAAATAGGGATACCTGGGTGGCTCAGTAGGCTAAGCATCTTGACTCCAGCTCAGTTCATGATATCACAGTTCATGAGTCCGAGCCCTGCCTGTTTCAGATCCTCTGTCCCCCCCCTTTCTCTGCCCCCCCACCACTGGCACGCACTCGCGCTCTCTCTCAAAAATAAACATTTAAAGAAAAGAAAAAAGAAAACTGAAATAAAAAGAATATCTTAGAGATCGGCACATCAGTATATGTGTGTTAGTGTATTTTTCTTTAAAAAAATTTTTTTTAATGTTTTATTTATTTCTGAGAGAGACTGAGAGAGACACAGAGAGAGAGAGAGAGAGAGAGAGAGAGAGAGAGAGAGACATGGCATGAGCATGGGAGGGGCAGAGAGAGGGAGACACAGAATCTGAAACAGGCTCCAGGCTCTGAGCTGGCTGTCAACACAGAGCTTGATATGGGGCTCAAACCCATGAACCGTGAGATCATGACCTGAGCTGAAGTCCGCTGCTTAACCAACTGAGCCACCCAGGTGCCCCTACAGTGTATTTTTCTCAGCGAGGAATACTCTGGTCAACTGACTGTTTGACCAATGGCAACTCACTAGACAGGTAGCAGGGCGGTACTGCAGAAGTGTGCTGGGCCCATAAAGATACCAGCAAATATCACATGAGTTAAGGAGGAAAGATATCCCAGTGTAATTTCTGGCTAACTCTTCTTCAAGAAGGAGGTAATATCAATGCTTAGGGTACTGCTTTACACACATATAAAGCAGTTAACAAACATTCGCTGAAAAAATGAATGCAATTCCTGACAACCTGCAACGACCCCTGATCAAACCAGAAATGGTTAACACATCAGTTTTGTAAAAAGTACATACTACATAATTACAAACTTCAAAAACATTACATATTATAAAAACAAAGAGGTGACATATAAACTATGCCCAGAAACTATTATTTCAAAATCACTAAGATCTGTATCATATAGACTTTCCAGACTTTGCATAATTCTTAAAAAGAAATATGTAACAAAAACCGCACCTCCCATTTCTCAGAAGCACTATTTCCACGTTCACCCGTACCAATGAGATACAATCGTCCAGTTCCATCTGATAAGGTAACCCAGGTAGAAGATGTGAAATGGATAGATGCACAAAGGCGATTGTCATATGCTGTCAAGTCTGTGGGAAGTCGAAACACCTCTCGTGGTTTTCCTAAAGCAGTGTCCTAAAAAAGAAGTCAAACATTATTAATGAATCCTCCCTTCCTTCTTCTTCATCCATATACGCATAGAATAAATACCTGCAGTGTAGTGGTTGGTCTCTCGTTTAAGAGAAGCTGCCTAAAAAAAAAAAAAAAAAAAAAAAAAAAAAAAAGAGAGAAGCTGCCTAATTCCCCTCCCTCCGAGTATGAGCTGTACTACTGACTCACTTCTAATAAAATATGGCAGAAGTGACAGTATGTGACTTCTCAAACTTGGGTCATAGTTTCTATCACATCTTCTATTTTGCTCTGTTGGACACACATGGGGAGGGTATAAGGGCTCTTGACCATAACCAACACCCAGTGAGCTAACTGTTTTGGGAGTTTCAGTCTTAGTCCAGCCTTGAGACCACT
Source organism: Proteles cristata cristata (assembly GCA_017311185.1). Classification (NCBI taxonomy): domain Eukaryota; kingdom Metazoa; phylum Chordata; class Mammalia; order Carnivora; family Hyaenidae; genus Proteles; species Proteles cristata. The sequence goes on from JAESUZ010000812.1 coordinate 721,071, forward strand.
GCTCTCTGGGCTGACATCTTGGCTACAGCCTCATAAGACACATAGGAACCACCCAGCTAGGCCATTCTGATTTCTGACCCATAGAAGCTGTGTGAGATGACACACGTTTATTATTTCAAGTCACTAAATGTTGAAGTAAGATACTACACACCAATAGTAATTATAGTAACATTATAGCAATCTGGTCTTCATTCTTCTCTCTTTTTTATTAAGTTTATTTATTTTTGAGAAAGAGCGAGCGAGCAACCGAGTACAGGGTGGAGAGAGAAGGAGACAGAGAATCCCAAGCAGGCTCCACACTGTCAGCACAGAGCCCCATGTGGGACTTGAACTCAGGACCTATGAGATTATGACCTGAGCTGAAATCAAGAATCAGACTGAACCACCTAGGTGTCCCTCTTCATTCTTAAGTTTAGAGTTAATGACCAGTATTTTTAACTAATTGGAAATACTACATCAGATTCTAAATGCCTCCACAGACATCAGCCTACGGTACAAAAACACCACATTTGGACTACTAACAACTTAGGTTTCTGTCAACACATTTTTAGTGTATCTATATCCTTACAATTTAAAGCTGTAAGATGGCTCCATCATTAAAATGTTTTACAAGAAAATATATAAAAAGGCCTACATTTCTGCGGGACCTAAGTGGCTCAAACATCCAACTCTTGCCTTTGGTTCTCGTCATGATCTCGTATTTAGTGAGATCAAGCCTGCATGAGGCTCTGCACAAGCCTCCTTGGGATTCTTTCTCCTTTTCTCTTTGCCCCTCTCTTACTGGCATTCTCTCTCTCTCAAAATAAATAAATAAACTTAAAACCAAAAGGTCTACATTTCAGGAAATAGACTTCATCTTATACATCAAAATGTACTCAATAATTTGTTGTTGTTAAAGCTTTAATTTTCAGTGAACAAATTTCCCTACAGCCCCAAAACAATTTATGATTCATGTATTTTATTCTGTTCCTTTTAATTACTTAAATCTGTGTATATATTAACAAAATTTAAGTAAACCATACAAAATGTCCTTACTAGCCACAAGTTCTATAGTGACCTACTGTCTCTTTCTAAAGCATCTGGTTTGGTTTGCTTTGAAATGGCACCTTTCCTTCTTTCTGTATTTATAGTTTATTGGTTTATATAATACTGATTAAATAATGAAAATACAATGACAGCTGGCATAAGGATTTTAGAATGACCAAATCTGAGTATTAGTGATAAAAACTCCACTAGCAGAAACAGAATTGTTCTTAGCATATTAAGTACTGAGTGGCCTACTGGCAGTAAACATTAAGCTTACTCCGGTCTTCAGTCAGTATATTATATAGAAGGAATACAGAATATCAGTTACTGCAGTCACTCAGTTAAATGGAAGTCAATTAAGAGATATTTTACTGCAGGTTGATGCCTCTGTAGGCATTTAGAACATCATGCGGTATTTCCACTTAGTGAGAAATAAATGGAGTGGCCAACAAATGGTATCAGGATACTAGAGATCTTCCGGAAAAAATTACTCTCTCCCTGACAGCATGTACAAAAATATTCCACATTCCAAATAGATTAATAATCTAAGTGTTTTAAAGAAAAAGTAAAATAACTTTGTTAGAGGATTAATCATGTTTTAATCTCAGGGTGGAGAAAGTCTTCCTGTGAAAAATAATAGACATGTAGGAGACAGGGAGAAAAATAACACAGGATTAGTATCGACAGCATAAAGACTTAACAACTAGAAATACATGATTATTCAAAATGCTGAAAAGGAAAAAGAATAGAAAAACTATGGTTAACAAAATTAAGCAGGAAAAAGAAAATCACCTAATAGAAGCCCAATCCTCTAATAAATCCTTTCTAATATCTTCTTAGTGAAACACTATGTGGTTCTCCATGGTGTAGATTCTCTTCTATTGTAAAATATCATAAATACAACTTGTTCAACTACAGGTGAGTACCTGGCATCTCTGTCTGGAGAGCACTGGTGGAGGAATGGTTAATTGTAAAAATCCATCCTTTGGAATACCAAGCAACTGTTAAATATACTGAAGTGGATTTATAATACTGACATAAAAAGATCTCTAAAATAATAACTGGAAAAAAAAAGATGCAGAATATCTACAGTTTGAATCCATAGTATATGTTAAAACAACTAAATGCTGTGGTATGACAGCACAGAGTAAGGTGTACACAGACATGCTGGGCTGTTAACAGTGTTTATTTACCAGTAGAAAGGAAGAAAAGATCAAAGATCATAGCGCAACTGGCAGGCAGGGAGACTGAGGGTAAGGGAAACTCCTTTTTTGCTTTAGGTACATTGCTTGACTTTTTTTTTTTTTTTTTTCTCACACTCAGCAATTTATGTGTGATATAGGTAGTTTAAAAGATACTAATAGCATAAAATAAAATGGGAGTTCTTCCTTAATACAGTTGTTTCAAAGTAAAGGTTTCTAGTGGTCTCCACTACATGCCCTTCACTGCTACTAAACCAGTGAACCACTGTTAGGACAAATACAGGGATTAAACCTGTTAAATCACTATTCTTCATTTCATATACAATTACAAAGGTGGTTTTAAACCACTTTCTTTTAAATTTTTTTTAATGTTTGTTTATTTTGAGAAAGAGAGAGAGAATGAATGGGGAAGTAGCAGAGAGAGAGGGGAACAGAGGATCCAAAGCAGGCTCCACAGTGACAGCACAGAGCCCAACACAGGGCTTGAACTCACAAACAGGAAGATCGTGAACAGAGCAGAAGTTGAACACTTAACCTACAGAACCACCCTAAAACCACTTTCTTTTAAATGTAAGGTTACACATAACTGAGATTCCTGGGAGTCTAGTTATCAGATAAATTATTTTGATACCAAATATAATGACTAAGACACTCAAAAATATAAATGTAAAGCTAAAATAAATTAAAATACAAAAGACACAGTATCTCCCTTACATAAGTTAAATGATAACCTTTTAATAAATAAGTAAAAGCAACCTGAATGTTCCTAATTTTTGAAATCTAAGGCCTAAAGGGCACATCTAATTTTAAATGGACTGTACGCAACAGAAATATTTTCGTCTGTAAATCTTAGAGTGTTAAATTATTTCTGAATAACTTCCATTGACAGTTTTACAAAGTGTCCTCATAATAATGCTTTATGATACTGGCATCTATAATGTCTTTGTCCCACCCAATAATTTTCTTCTGCGAGACCAAAAAAAAAAGCTTAATTTAACTATAATCAAAGCTGCTGAAAATAATTCTGCAGTAATATTTCACAGCTGAATTACAGAGGAATTACAATTTCATTGGTGAATGGAACATTTACTGAATGACTACATGTACAAGCATTATATGAAATAAGTGTTTTGACTTTTTGCCATCTCATCTAACTATTACAAAATCTTATGAAGTTGGTTTTTCTAAACAAATTATACCTAAGATCTCACTGCAGTTTCTGGAATATTCCCCTCCCCCTGCAAGAAAAGAACAAAACAAAACAAAAAGAAACAAAACATTATGAATGCAATTGCCATACTCAGTTGTTCTTCAGGCTAAAACATTATATAAAATTTTTAATTAAATTCCTGGGTAAATAAAATGTAATTCAAAAATTATAATGTTAATATACTGTATATAAATGACATAGTAAATCATATATGAACTGTATTTATGAAAAACATCTCTAAACAGGAGATTGAAGGCCTCTTAGTTAACAGCTACGAAGATGAGGTTTTAACAGACTCTGCATTTTTCTAATGCATACATGTTTATAGAAAGCACTACCCAAGTTCAGAGAAAAATGGCCAGGCAAAATTAAGTAAGGGTGCCATTTACTAGTATTATTACACACTGACATTTAAAATTCTGCCCTTTTAAAAGGAAGTGATCTTTTCTGGAGAAAGGCTTTCATCACTAATAACGGTTAAGCTTATTTGAAAGAAAAACAAAACATCCTTTTTCCTTTTCCCTTTGTCGCTTTTTTTGGCTAAAGCTTTAAGAAATGCTGTTTTATTAAGTGGAATTTGAATGAGTAATGTCTCTATCTAACATAAAACTTTCAATAATTAATGAAGAACATATAGTTCAAATTGACTCCCTCCTCCCTTTTTATTTTTGTCTTTAAGAAGGTATATTTACCAGTTGTTACTGGCTCCCTATTAATAAATGCAATTGTAAAAAATAAGGTAAGATGCAGGTCTACAGAATGCTAATCTACAGATACTGACATGCAATGAGCTAGGCTAACGAGCAGTTACAGCATGTCACTCAGCCCATGATATAGCCTCACATATGCTGGTTTCATACAGAATCTGCCAACTCTCCTCCAGTTTTAAGTGCAATTTAAAGAGGCATACTTCTTTAGGAGAACAAAGTAGTTTTTCAGATAAATGGAAAAATAATGATCGAATGAATTCTCTAAATATTAAGAAATAAAATACATTACTTTAAAAGAAGTCCTAACACCTAATAAAATGACAACGTAAGAATTAAATTTTAAGAATCTTTTTTTTTTTTTTTGCTTTCCTAAGGCATTTTCTACTTTCTAAAGCACTTTTTCCTCCCATCTGGCATTTCTCTAAAATTAAGGACTGGAAACCCACAGATCACACTGACTGGGAAGTAGAATGCCTCTATAAACCTGTGTGTTGAACTGCTGCCATCTGCTGGACTCCTGACATCTCAAGGTCAGACAATGTGTGGATTTCCTTTCCTGGGCCCTTACAACCTTCTCTGACTGCAGTATTTAGCACAGATTTAACAAGGGGGAGGTGGGAGTTAGTTGTAAACCAGCCACCATCCCTCTTTGGGATTTGTGCATGTGTGCCTTGACTAAAAAAAAAAAAAAAACAGACAGTAAAATGGGTATCAGAACAATTTTTCTGCTTAAAAATTAAAAAATGTCAACGTATAGCCAGTGGCCAACACTTTCCACCTGCCCAGCAACACAGAACTTCAAACAGCAAATCAATTTCTTGTTGCTGATCTGAAAAATAAGAAATGTGGTATTCATCTGTACCACAGTCGCAGAATTTCTCAAAACTTGGTCAATGATGGGGCACTGGGGTGGCTCAGTTGGTTAAGTGTCTGACTTCAGCCTGGGTCATGATCTTGCCGTTCCAGAGTTTGAGCCCTGCACTGGACTCTGTACTGATAGCTCAGAGCTGAAACCCTGTTTCAGACTCTGTCTCCCTCTCTCTCTCTGTCCCTCACTCTCAAAAGTAAATAAACATTAAAAGAAATTAAAAACAAAACAAAATGAAAAATGTGGTCATTGGACCACAAACAAAATCATGTAGGTACCTGATAAAATGCAGATTCCCAGACCATGACCAACCCTGACATACTGAATCAGAATCTTTAAGAACCGTAAGTTTAAATTAGCCTTTCATCAACTACTCCAAGTGATTCTGATGTGCATTATAAACAGTTTAAAAACCAAAAAAATAGCTGAACTAAGAAAACAAACTAAAACAACCCCAGACATGGGTCTTTAAAAAGAATAAAAATATCCTTCTAAAGTTTGATTAAGGAAAAAGAACAGAGAAAGAAACAAGAGAAGATAATCTTAAAGCATAAAACATGCAAATTTACAGCAACAAATCTGAGAACTTAAGAAGAAATAAATGATCTTCCCTAACAAAAAATACATTACAAAATTACCAAAAAAACAGAGTTTGACTAAGCCAATTACCACTGAATGAATCGGAGAGGTTAGTTGGAAGACTAACACTGAAAAGGACAAAGAGAAGACAGGTCCTAAAAGGATCTTTATTTAACATATAGGGAATAGACAATTCCAATCTTAAACTGTTCCAACTCTAGAAAGCTCTCTAATTCCTTTAAGCCAGCAAAACTTTAATGAAATTCTGACATATATCATCCCCCCCCAAAAAGAAACAGCTATAATTTGTAAATATAAATATTCTAAAAATATCAGAAAATAAAAGCCAATATTTTATGAGAAGAATATACTCTGCCCAAAAAGGGTTTATCCCAGGAAAGTAAGCAATTTAATAAATGTATCAATTTAATTCACTACATTGATAATTAATGAAAAGCACATAATCATTAACAGTAAGTGGGTGCTGAAAAGCATGTGATAAAATATACAGAACAGAAACCGAAAAAATAAGGAGGCACCTGGGTGGCTCAGTTGGTTAAGTGTCCGACTTTGGCTCAGGTCATGATCTTGTGGGTTCAAGCCCCACATCAGGCTTTCTACTGTCAGCAGAGTCTGCTTCAGATCCTCTGTCCTCCTCTCTCTTTGCCCCTCCTCTGCTGGCTCTCTCTCTCTCTCAAAAATAAACAAACATTTGGGGCGCCTGGGTGGCTCAGTCAGTTAAGCATCCGATTTCACTTAGGGCATGATCTCACGATTTGTGGGTTCAAGCCACGCATCTGGCTCTGTGCTGACAGCTCAGAAACTAGAGCCTGGTTCGGATTCTGTGTCTCCTTCTCCCTCTGGCCCTCCACCACTAATGCTCTGTTTCTCTCTCAAAAATAAATAAATGTTAAAAAGTAAACATTTAAAAAAATAAAATAAAAAAATAAAAGTTATTTATCAAAACCAAAAATATTTTAAATTAATTTAAGAGCCATTATAATAAAAATCAAGAGCTAAACAAGGATACCTGCAATCCCCATTATTATTCAACATTGTTTTAGAGGTTCTATCTTATAACAGCAATTAGACAAAAATGGAATGGCAAGGGAATGTTATTTCCATTTTCAAAACATTAGAAAAGGAGAGATAAAACTGTTTCCTCCTGGGGCACCTGGGTGGCTTAGTCGGTTAAGCGTCCGACTTTCGCTTAGGTCATGATCTCGCGGTTCGCGGGTTCAAGCCCTGCATCGGGCTCTGTGCTAACTACCAGCTTAGAGCCTGGAGCCTGTTTCGGAGTCAGTGACTCCCTCTCTCTCTGACCGTCCCCTGCTCACACTGTCTCTCTCTCTGCTTATGGTTTAAAAAAACTGTTTCCTCCTGCTGATGATATAATTGTACATTTTGAAAACCTAAATGGGAGTAGGTAAAAATTACTAAGTTATCAAATAAGGTGGCTGTTAATTATAATGTTTATATAATAAGCACCTAAAATAATACAAAAACTTTATTTTATTAACAATGGGCTGAAACTTCAAAATAACAAGAATAAATTTAGTAAAATGAGCATAAGGTCAAAGGAAAACTATAAAACTCTTACTTAAGGACATAAAAGCACACCTAAATAAACAGAAAGACATACCATGTTCTGGGGTGGGGGAAAAAAATCATAAAAATACCAATTCTCTCCAAAATAATATAAATTCCCCACTGCAGGAAAACACTGGAGATTTCTCTAGTTTAGACTAGACTGACTCTGGACACCAGGCCCAGCTAAACACAGGGGTAAAGAACACTACTGAAAGAAAAGAGGGGAACGAGTCAGATCTCCACGTATTAAAAGATGATACCACAAACTCTTTTCTTTTCCTTGGATCTCAGAAAACAGGATCAGGCCTTACACGTCTCTCTCAGATAAGAACCCAGAGGATTTCTCTCTGGTGACAACTCTCCAGCCCAGGAGATAAACCTGCAAAAACTAAAATTCGGAGCCAGGGATCGATCGTCAAACATACAGTGTCACCAGCTGAAGGAAGACAAAAAAAAGTTATATGGTAGGTCTTTTCCATACAAGATCAATTAATTTTAGAGTGTATATTATACACCTTTTTTTTTATGTTTGTTTATTTTTGAGAGAAAGAGACAGAGTGCAAGCAGGGGAGGGGCAGAGAGAGAGAGAGATGGAGACGGAATCTGGAGCAGGCTCCAGGCTCTGAGCAGTCAGCACAGAACCCAATGCGGGGCTCAAACTCACAAACCTCAAGATCATGACCTGAGCCAAAGTCGGATGCTTCACTGACTGAGCCACGCAGGCATCCCTATTACACACCTTTTCAGCTGAATAATTCAAGGACCTTATAATCCAATTGCTAAACAGAGAATGCATATAAAGTGCTCAAAGAGTTCAGGGATGAGATGATAAATGAGAACTGAAAGAATGCAACTTGTGGAAACTTTACTGGAAGTCCTGTGTTTTTTTTTTTTTTTTTTAATGTTTTTTTATTTATTTCTGAGAGAAAGAAGGCATGAGCAGGGGAAAGTCAGAGAGAGAGGGAGATACAAAATTTGAAACAGGCTCCAGGCTCTGAGCTGGCTGCCAGCACAGAGCCTAACGCGGGGCTCGAACCCACGAATCGCAAGATCATGACCTGAGCTGAAGTCTGACACTCAACCGAGTCACCCACGCACCCCTGGAAGTCCTGTGTTCTAAATTATGATTCCTTATTGCTTGCCAATAAAAAGCTTTTTGGAGGAGGGCGTGGGGGGATGGGCACCAGTTGTTATATTGAAACCAACTTGAAATAAACTATTCGTTAAAAAAAAAAAAAAAAGCTATGTGTAATTGCAAACAAAAAAAATTTAAAAAAAATTTTTTAATCCTATTTTATCAGGCAGCTAAACAAACTTAAATATACATTATATATATGGAAAGGTGTATACTTTTTTGAACAAAAGAGATTATTTCAATGTTAAGTTCAAACTGGGGAAGGGAAGGAAATTCAGTTGACCCTTGGACAATGCAGGTTTGAGCTGCAACAGTTCGCTTATATGTGAATTTTTTACAGTTCAGTACTGTTATTCTAAGATGTCTACAGAACTAGAGAATAGGTCAGGAAAAGGGATCAAAGACATATTAGTCTTTGCTCAGTTTCCATGTCAAATAAGCAATCGTATTAAAATCATGGTATTTGAGGGGCTCCTGGGAGGCTCAGTAGGTGGAGCGTGCAACTTCTACTCAGGTCGTGATCTCACAGTTTGTGGGTTCCAGCCCTGCATCAGGCTCTGTGCTGACAAGCTCAGAGCCTGAAGCCTACTTTGGATTCCGTGCCTCCTTCTCTCTCTGACCCTGCCCTACTCACACTGTCTCCTTCTCAAAGCAAAATTGTTTATTGAAATATTTTTAATAAAATTTTTTTTAATTTACAGCATTTGATTTCCTATGAAAACTTTCTATCAGGAGAATAAAACTATATTGACCAGTTCATACTGCTTATAGTATTTCAAATGCTATCATTAAACTTTCATTCTGCATTTCTCATCAATCTTGTGATTTAAATTGGAATTAGTATCCCAAATCAGGATTATCAACAAGCGGACTGATAAAACCAAGCTTCTGGCCTAAAACTGTGACTCTACCATACCCCTCTCCCAGCCAAGCACAGTAGTACTAAAATGAGTCAAAGAATCAATCTTCCTTTTTAAAATTTCTCTTTGCTTAACACATGACTGTTCCTCCCTCCCTTCACATCCCGGCCTCTGCTCATCTTGTCATCCTCATCTCCAACCAAAGCTGCATATATACCATTTAGGTCCTTCCATATATACTCTGTGTTTTAGCAATCCTGTAGTGCACACATGCCTGTGGAAATTTGCTGAATGTGCGTCTTAAGTCGTGTGCAAACACAGCTGCCTCAACCTGTATGGCAAATTAACTGACCCTTCACAATTTTGGTAAGGTGACAACTCGTCTGAGATTTTTTTGGAACACTTCATCTCTCAACATTTGTCATTTCCTCCCTGGTACTATGCCTGCATCTTATCCCTACTTCCACTGTTACATGTTAATCAATTTATTTGTGTTTGTGGCTACTAAGCACATAATAGCGTTCAATAAATGTTTGCTGAGGAACGTATATAAACAAGATATTTGTAAAATGTATGTTTATATCTATAATAAAAATATATTACTAGGCATATATAAAAATAAACATTTCTTATTCAGTAAAGTTATTTCTCTCAACAAACCAAAGACTCATACCTGAACCCAGAAAAGAAATAAGAGGAAGATCCTATCAAGAATGCAAAGACAACTAAAAAGGATAAAAACAAGCTTTAAACAGTTGTTGTTATTTCAACAAACTGACCAAGCCTTCTGCTGGATGGCAGGATAACAGAAATATTAGAAAAACCCAGGGCCTAGACCAAGGGTTGGCAAACTATAGTCAATGAGCTTAGAATGCAGTCACATTCATTCATTTACATATTGCCTAATGCTGTTTTCTCACTATTACACCAAAACCTAGCATCTGTGACATAAGACTGTCTAGCCTACAAACTGTACAGTATTTATTATCTGGCCCTATGCAGAAGAAGTCTTGTGAACCTCTGGCCTAGAAGGAATTCAAAGTCCACACAGATTTGAAAGCCAACAGCTTGAATATTCCTAGAGGAGCAAAGGGGGGATGTCAGGGAAAGCTTAATAGAAGAGATGGTTTGCTAGGTCCTAAGTAACGACTGGGAAGCAACCTGGCAAGAACTAAGAATGTTCCTGGTAGAGTTAATCACCTGGGAAATGAGTGGGGGACACCAGGGTACAGGCCATGTCTCAGGTATTGCTAGAGACTAGTGTACAAAATGGTAAAACACAAGGCTGGAAAGAAGAGCACAATAAACTGTATATACCAAGATGAGGAGTTTGTATTTTTAAAATATATCACTTTGTATTTACACTTGCTAAAAAAATAAAAGACATACAGAAAAAATAAGCCACCTCTGGAAGGACACACAGGAAACTAATAAAAAGAATTTACAAGAAAGCACAAATAAATGGAAAGATACTCCATTCTCATGGATTGGAAGAATCAATATCGTTAAAATATCCATACTAGCCAAAGCAAACTACAGATTCGATGCAATCCCAATTAAAACTCCAATGTCAGTTTTGGTAGAAATACAACAATCCTCAAATTTATACAGAATGACAAAAGACCTCAAAAAGCTAAAAGCAATCTTGAGAAAGAAGGACCAAAGCTGGAGGCATCATGCTTCCTGATTTCAAAATACTTTACAAAGCTACAATCATCAAAACAGTATGGAAGTGGAAGTCAACGGAACAGAATAGAGTCCAGAAATAAAATCACACGTATATGATCAATTAATTTACAACAAAGGAACCAAGAATACTCAATAGGGAGAAGACAGCCTCTTCAATAAATGGTCTTTGGAAAACCAGACAGCCATATGCAAAAGAATGAAACTGGACCCCTATCTTATATCATACACTTAAATAAACTCAAACTGGATTAAAGACTTGAATGTAACCTGAAGCCATAAAACTCTCAAAAGAAAATGTAAGTGGTAAATTCCTTGATGCTGGTCTTAGCAATGATATTTTTAATTTGAAATCAAAAGCAAAGGCAATAAAAGCAAAAATAAATGAGTGAAACTACATCAAGTTAAAAAGCTTCTGCAGAGCAAAGGAAATGATTAACAAAATGAAAAGTCAATCTAGGGAATGAGAGAAAAATATTTGCAAACCATAAACTATCCAAAATATATAAAGAACTTATATAATAGCAACCCACTGTCCCCGCCCAAAAAAACCTCACAAACAATCTTATTAAAAAATGGGGGTGGGGCCTGGGTGGCTCAGTTGGTTAAGCACCCAACTCTGGATTTCAGCTCAGGTCATGAGTTTAAGCCTCACATCAGGTTCTGAGTTGACAGCATGGAGCCTGCTTTGAATTCTCTCTCTCTCACTCTTTCTCTGCCCCTCCTCTGCTCTCATGCTCGTCCTCTCTCAAAATAAATAAACATTTTTTAAAAATGGGCAGAGGATCTGAACAGACATTTTTCCAAAGAAGACCTACAGATAGCCAATGAGTATATGAAAACTTGCTTGACATCACTAATCATCAGGGAAATGCAAATCAAAACCACAATGAGATTATCATGGCATACATGCCAGAACAGCTAGTATCAAAAAGACCAGAAGTAACAAGGTTTGGAAAGAATGTGGAGAAAAGGAAATCCTCATGCACTGTTAGTGGGTATGTAAATTGGTGCAGCCACTATGGAAAGCAGTATGGAGGTTTCTCAAAAAATTAAAAAATAGAATTACCCTATGATCCAGTGATTCCACTTCTCGGTATTTATCACAAGAAAATAAAAACAGTAACTCAAAAAGATATATATATCCCCATGTTCATTGCAGCATTATTTACAATAGTCAAAAAAACAAAAACAGACAGAAAAGATCTGAAGCCATTGGAAACCTTACAAAACCTGAGAGACTGGGAGAAAAAGGACGCAGAATCCACTGAGAAAGCCTTCTAACGTGAGTGTGAACCGGGGAAGGTAAAATCGGGCCGGGATCGGAGCCTCCAGGGTGGGAGGCGATCCCCCTCTACCCTCTACGGGGAGTGAGAGGGGAAAAGGAGAGAGTCTGAGACAGAAAAACCTCCACTCGTGGGGGAAAAACCTCCGCTCGGTGCATAGAAAGACCGTACTTGCCAACTATCTGCACACCAGGGCCCCTCGCAACAACTGGTCCTGGGGGAGGCTGAGCACACAAACTGCTTCTTTGTGCCGCTCCTGGAGGTTGGGTTTTAAAGCGGCGGCGGCGCGCCTGCCGCCATTGTAGCTCTGGGGCGGATGGGACCCCTGAAAGAGCCGCGCAGACACCGGGCGTCCGCGCTCCTGGCTGGCTGGAACTCGAGAGGGAAGGCAAAGAGCTAAAAACTGGGAAATTTGCCTGTGAGTTCGTGTTTCGGGTGACGAGCCATAGAGAGACCCGGTTTTCCTGACTCCAGCAGGCTCAGGCTACGCGGACCCGGAAGGCAAGCCCCCGAGCATGCACACCAGCCCGACCCAGAGAAGGAAGCAGCGATCCTGACTCCGCCCCTAGAGCTCAGCAGGGAGCCTGGAACAGCCCGAGGGGGTTGTCTGGGAAGCTGTGTCTAAGGCAACTTCAGCGGGGCGCGCGGACTGGGATTTGGAGATTGGGACTGGCCTGGGTTGAAGAGTGCAACCAACTTCGGCTGCGTCCCCGGAACGGGGAGTTGACATGCCAAAAAAAAAAAATGCGAGCTGCAGAGCGGGGTTCCAGAAGGGACTGGAGCACCGTCACTCTCCTCCCCACAATCGCCAAGGCAGAACCCCCGCCTGAGGCATCGGATCACGCCACGCCCATCCCTGCCTGAGAGGTGCCCTCCTCCCTTTTTTTTTTTTTTTCTTCTTTCTTTTTTTTTCCCCTTTCTTTTCTCTTTTTTTCTTCTTCTTTCTCTTTTCTCGCTTTTTTCCCCCAAAACACTGACCTGATTAACTCTGGTCGCCAGCTTGCTTAAACAATCACAACAAGTCCATTCTGTAAATGTAAATTCTACACCTACCGACTTTTTCAGCTATTTCTCTCAGGAGTAATTAGACTATATAGTTTCTCTGGATAATTCCAGCATCCTTCTCTCACCTATCCAACCATATTCTACCCTTTACCTCTTTGAAAAAAGCTTCTTATCCCTTCTGCCTGTTCATTCTATTTCCAAATCTGCCTTGTCTCGCCCTGCCTTCTCTCTTTTTCTCTATGCTCTTCAACCAGCACTGCATACACACGGCTATTTAACTGTAGCTGGGAAATCCAGGTATATGCTTTAAACCGTTCTTTGTCCATCGGTTTTCTTCTTTTTTCCTTTTCTTTTCCCCTTTTTGACCCTTTTATGTATTTTATGCTCCCTATTATTCGCCCTCCCTCCTCCGTCTTTTCTATTAACTTTTTCGTTTTCCCTCTTGCTTTGCATGTTAGTTGAATCAGCCTGTGCGTTTGTGTACTCCTGCTCCCTGTGTGTTTGTCTGTCTGTTTTCTTTTCCAGGGCTACCTCAAGAAACAAGCTAGAGTACACAAGGTGAAGAGTCCCAAATATCACTACGAATAGGAAAATAAAATAACTAAGGTCCCAACAAGAGAGACCGAGGGATACCATTCAAAAACAATCTCTGAAAGGATAGGCCCTGGAAAGTCAAAGAGTCTTCTTGGATATAGCAGCGCTCATAGAAACAGAGAGCATAACAGGTCTTTAAAACCAACAAGAGCCGGAAAGCTAACTAAAATGACGAAACGAAAGAGCTCTCCTCCAAAGAAACTCCAAGAAGAAATGACAGCTAATGAACTGCTCAAAACAGATATCAGCAGCATAAGTGAACAAGATTTTAGAATAATAATGGTAAAATTAATAGCAGGGCTTGAAAAAAACATAGGGGACATCAAAGAAACTATGGCTACAGACAGAATGGAAAATAAAAATAGGCATGAAGAATTAAAAAATGCAATAAATGAGATCCATAATAAATTAGAGGCCTCCAATGCACGGATTGAAGAGGCAGAAAGGAGAATAAGTGATTTAGAAGACACCATTATAGAAAAACAAGAAGCTGACAAAAAAAGAGACAAACTGATCCAGGAACAGGAAAGAAGAATTGGAGAGGCCAAACGCAACAATATCCGTATCATAGGAATCCCAGAAGAGGAAGAGAGAGGGAAAGGTGCTGAAGGAGTCCTGGAACAAATTATAGGAGAACTTCCCCGACCTGGGGAAGGAAGTCAATGTGGAAATACAAGAGGCTGAGAGGACTCCCCTCAGACGTAACTTGAATCGATCTTCTGCACGACATATCATCGTAAAAATGGCAAAATACAAGGACAAAGAGAGAATTTTGAAAGCAGCTAGGGAGAAAAGGGCCCTCACATACAAAGGGAAACCCATCAGAGTGGTGACAGACCTATCTACTGAAACGTGGCAGGCCAGAAAGGAATGGCAAGAGATCTTCAATGTGATGAACAGTAAAAATATGCAGCCAAGAATCCTCTATCCAGCAAGCCTGTCATTCAAAATAGAAGGAGAGATAAAAACCTTTCCAAATAAACAGAAATTGAAAGAATTTGTCACCACGAAGCCAGCCCTACAAGAAATCCTGAGGGGGATGCTCTGAAGGAAAGGTTGCAAGGAACAAAGATTCCAGAGACACCACCACAAACATGAACCCTACAAAAGATACAAAGACTCTAAACCCACATATTTCAATAATAACACTGAATGTAAATGGGCTGAATGCTCCAATCAAAAGACATAGGGTAGCAGAATGGATTAAAAACAAAATCCATCTATATGCTGTCTACAAGAAACTCATTTTAGACGGGAAGATACCTTCAGATTAAAAGTAAGGGGATGGAGAAATATATATCATGCTACAGGAAATCAAAAGAAAGCCGGAGTAGCGATACTTATATCAGACAAACTGGACTTTAAATTAAAGACAATCACAAGAGATGAAGAAGGGCACTACATAATAATTACAGGGTCCATCCATCAGGAAGAACTAACAATCATAAATGTCTACGCACCGAATATGGGAGCACCTAAATATCTAAAACAATTAATCACAAACAGAAACAAGCTTATAGATAAGAATGTGCTAATAGCAGGGGACTTTAATACTCCGCTTACAGCAATGGATAGGTCAACCAGACAGAATATCACTAAAGAAATAATGGACTTGAAAGACACACTGGACCAGATGGACCTGACGGATATATTTAGAACTTTACATCCTGAGGCCAGGGAATTTACTTTCTTCTCAAGTGCACATGGCACATACTCCAAGATAGATCACATACTGGGACATAAAGCATCCCTCAATAAATATAAAAGAATACAGATCATACCATGCACACTGTCAGATCACAATGCTTTGAAACTTGAAATCAATTACAGGAAGAAGTCTGGAAAACTTCCAAAAACATGGAGGTTAAAGAGCACCCTTCTAAAGAATGAATGGGCCAATCAGGCAATTAGAGATGAAATTAAAAAATATATGGAAACAAATGAAAATGAAAACACAACAGTTCAAAATCTATGGGATGCGGCAAAGGCAGTCCTAAGAGGAAAGTACATTGCTCTCCAGGCCTATTTCGAGAGATTAGAGAAAGCGCAAGTCCAAAATCTAACAGCTCACCTAAAGGAACTAGAGGCAGAGCAACAAGAACGCCCTAAACCCAGTAGAAGAAGAGAAATAGTAAAAATTAGAGCAGAAATAAACAACATCGAGACCAAAGAAACAATTGAACAAATCAATGAAACCAAGAGTTGGTTTTTTGAAAAAGTAAACAAAATTGACAAACCTCTAGCCAGACTTATCCAAAAGAAAAGAGAGAGCACCCAAATAGACAAAATTTTGAATGAAAATGGACTTATTACAACCAACCCCTCAGAAATACAAGCAATTATCAGGGAATACTATGAAAAATTATATGCCAACAAATTGGACAACTTAGAAGAAATGGACACATTCCTAAACACACACTCACTACCAAAATTCACACGGGAAGAAATAGAAAACCTGAACAGACCCATAACGAGTGAAGAAATTGAATCAGTGATCAAAAATCTCCCCACAAATAAGAGCCCTGGACCTGATGGCTTCCCTGGGGAATTCTACCAGACATTTAAAACAGAATTAATCCCAATTCTTCTCAAGTTATTCCAAAAAATAGAAAGCGAAGGAAAACTCCCGGACTCATTTTATGAAGCCAGCATCACACTGATTCCCAAGCCAGACAGAGATCCAGCAAAAAAAGAGAACTACAGGCCAATATCCTTAATGAATACGGATGCAAAAATTCTCAACAAGATCCTTGCAAATCGAATCCAGCAGCATATCAAAAGAATCATCCACCAAGGTCAAGTGGGATTCATTCCTGGGTTACAGGGCTGGTTCAACATTCGCAAATCAATCAATGTGATACATCATATCAATAAAAGAAAAGATAAAAACCATATGATCCTGTCAATAGATGCAGAAAAAGCATTTGACAAAATACAGCATCCCTTCTTAATAAAGACTCGAGAAAGTTGGGATAGAAGGAACCTACTTAAACATCATCAAAGCCATCTATGAGAAGCCTTCAGCTAACATCATCCTCAACGGGGAAAAACTCAGAGCTTTCCCCCTGAGATCAGGAACACGACAGGGATGCCCACTCTCACCACTGCTGTTTAACATAGTGCTGGAAGTCCTAGCATCAGCCATCAGACACCAAAAGGAAATCAAAGGCATCAGAATTGGCAAAGAGGAAGTCAAACTTTCACTCTTCGCAGATGACATGATACTCTACATAGAAAACCCGACAGACTCCACCAGAAGCCTACTAGAACTGATCCAACAATTCAGCCAAGTTGCAGGGTACAAAAATCAACGTACAGAAATCGGTTGCATTTTTATACACCAACAATGAAGCAACAGAAAGAGAAATCAAGAAACTGATCCCATTCACAATTGCACAAAAAACCATAAAATACCTCGGAATAAACCTAACCAAGGATACAAGAGATCTGTATGATGAAAACTATAGAAAACTTATGAAGGAAATTGAAGAAGACACAAAGAAATGGAAAAACATTCCATGCTCATGGATAGGAAGAATAAATATAGTTAAGATGTCATTACTACCTAAGGCACTCTACACATTCAATGCAATTCCAATCAAAATTGCACCAGCATACTTCTCAAAACTAGAACAAACTATCCAAAAATTTGTATGGAACCACAAAAGACCCCGAATAGCCAAAGTAATCCTGAAAAATAAAACCAAAACGGGAGGGATCACCATCCCAGACTTCAGCCTCTACTACAAAGCTGTCATCATCAAGACAGTATGGTATTGGCACAAAAACAGACCCATAGACCAATGGAACAGAATTGAGAACTCAGAAGTGGACCCAAAAGTATACAGCCAACTAATCTTTGACAAAGCAGGAAAGAATATCCGATGGAAAAAAGACAGCCTTTTTAACAGATGGTGTTGGGAGAACTGGACAGCAACATGCAGAAGAATGAAACTAGATCATTTTCTCACACCATGCACAAAAATAAACTCAAAATGGATAAAGGACCTGAACGTGAGACAGGAAACTATCAACACCCTAGAGGAGAAAGCAGGAAACAACCTCCTTGACCTCCACCGCAGCAACTTCTTACTTGACACATCCCCAAAAGCAAGGGAATCAAGAGCAAAAATAAACTGTTGGGACCTCATCAAGATTAAAAGCTTCTGCACAGCCAAGGAAACAACCCAGAAAATTAATAGGCAACCAACGGAATGGGAAGATAGTTGCAAATGACATATCAGATAAAGGGTTGATATCCAGAATCTACAAGGAACTCACCAAACTACACGCCCGAAAAACAAACAACCCAGTGAAGAAATGGGCAGAAGATATGAACAGACACTTCTCCAAAGAGGATATCCAGATGGCCAACAGACACATGAAACGATGCTCAGCATCCCTCATCAGGGAAATACAAATCAAAACCACACTGAGATACCACCTCATGCCAGTCAGAGTGGCTAAAATGAGCAAATCAGAGAACTCTAGATGCTGGCGAGGATGTGGAGAAACGGGCACCCTCCTACACTGTTGGTGGGAATGTAAACTGGTACAGCCCCTCTGGAAAACAGTGTGGAGGTTCCTAAGGAAACTAACAATAGAACTCCCCTATGACCCAGCAATAGCACTGCTAGGAATTTACCCAAGAGATACAGAAATGTTGATGCATAGGAGCACATGTACCCCAATGTTCATAGCAGCACTCTCCACAATAGCTAAAACCTGGAAAGAGCCTAAGTGTCCATCAACAGATGAATGGATCAAGAAGATGTGGTTTATCTATACCATGGAATACTACATGGCAATGAGAAACAATGAAATCTGGCCATGTGTAGCAACATGGATGGACCTTGAGGGTGTTACGCTGAGCGAAATAAGTCAGGCAGAGAAGGACAAATATCATATGTGTGCACGTATAGGAGGATTAGGAGGAACTTAACAGAGGACCAAGGGGGAGAAGAAGGGCGGAAATGGTGGGGGAAAGGGAGAGAGGCAAACCATGAGAGACTCTTGAATGCTGACAAAAACTGAGGACTGGTGGATGTGGGGGGGAGGAGGGTGGGCATGGAGGAGGGCACTTGTGGGGATGAGCACTGGGTGTTATGTGGAAACTAATTTGACAATAAACTATTTGTAAAAAAAAAAAAACAAAAACAAAACAAAAGCAAAAAACCTAAGTGTCCATCAACAGACGAATGATAAAGAAAATGTATCATATATATAAAAAATGGAATGTTTTATTTAGCCATAAAAAGGAATGAAACTTGTCCTTGGCGACAATATGGATGGAACTTGAGTCATTATGCTAAGTAAAATAAGTCAGAAAAGACAAACACCCTATGAATCTTACATGTGGAATCTTAAAAAAAAAATTTGACTGATTCTGCAGATGCAATGTAGAGGTGTAGTAGAAAGAGCAGAGTAGTTAGGAAGCTATTATCATTCTACTGTTTGAAGCAAATACATTAACAGTGTGGAATTTACAATATGTAAAGTGAAATATAGGACAAAAATAGCTTCAAGGGTAAAAGGGAAATATTATTGTAAAGTTTTCATAATAAAATAATATTAGAGGCAGACTATTACCATTTAAGGATGAATACTACAATCTCTATATTAACCACTGAAAAAAAATAATAGTACAAACAGGTTTAGATAAATAGCCAAAAGAGAAAACTAAATGGAATTTTAAGAAAATGTGACTAATCCCAAAACAGGTAGGAACAGAGAGATAAAGAACAAAGAACAGATGGGGCAAACTGAAAAGACAGGAAAATGGTAACATAAACCCAACCATATCAATAATTACATTAAATATAAATGTACTAAGCCCTTCATTTAAAGGACAAATTGTCATGCTAGATACAAAACAAGGCCCAACTGTATGCTGTTTACAAGAGATGCACTTTAAAAATAACAACACCGTCATATCAGGATGGCTGAGCGGTATAAGGCATCAGACTAAAACCAACACTGATAAAGTGAAAGAAAAACAGACAGAAAAAGATGAATATACTATTAATAAAAAAAGCTATCACACTGTATAAATATTAGAAGATTTTAAGACAAAAATCATTCCCAGAATCTAGAGATAAAGAGGGGTGTTTCATAATATTAAAAGGACAAATCCATAGCAGAAAAAATGTTTGAACCCCAAATAACATGACTAAAAATACAAAAAGCAAGAATTAAAAAGAAAAATAAACAAATTCACTGTCATAGTAAGGGTTAATACTTTACATTAGAAAAGGCAGAAATGAACATCTAGATCAATATTGATCTATAAAACCCATTAGAGTCTGTTGCTCATTGGTGGGAGTGGAAGGGAATAAATAAGTGATAGAAACAAAGGGAAAAATTAAAATTGAATTAAAAAGAATGGAGCCTTATGTAGATTAATGATTAGATTCCATAGATTAAAGATATGTGTATCTCAATTCTCTGGACATCAGATTAAAAATGAATATTAAGAATCAGATTTATTGGAAAATCCTCTTATTACAGGTATTTTTCTTACCAGCATCACTGTTAAATTCATAACCCTCCCAAGGTTATCAATGTAGTAGACACTGTCTTGATACCATGAGTCACAGTGCAGGTAATTGTACATTCCAAAAGCATGCATGTGTTCCAGTGTATACTGATCATCTCGAAGTTTTACTTCTGCCACAGCTGAAATACAAGAAAAATAAACAAACATCACAGGTTTCACTTCTGATTATTTCTTTCTGCAGTGCTTACAAGATGAAGAAATCACAGAATGCTAATCATAGAGGCTTTCAGAACAAATTCACTATATTATTTATTCCAAAATAATTTCTAGGCACCCACTAGGCACTGTGTGTAGAGGATAAGCAGTGAGTCAAACTGACATCATCCCTGACAGTGGCCGTAAGAGAGAGCTTTTCATGCCATAACATCTTTTCTTTTAGGCACCTCTTCTTTATAATTTTGAATGAAAAGAACAGGGAAATTCTAAAATTGAAGGATTTTCTGTCTCTGGGGCAAATATTAAGTCCATTTTATGGAGAGTTTTTATAGTTTTTAAAATGCTTTTACCTCTATTGTATGTCATTCTTTTTTTTCTTTTCCACACATCAAGAAATAAAGAGAATGTTTTCATTATATTGTTATACAATTATGGAAATAAATGTAAGCACAAATGGTGATTTCTCCAGTGTTTTATCACATCTTTCCCAAGAGGCAGAACAAAATATTCTATCTGGAACAGAAACCAAGTTTCCTGAAGAACAATGTTTTCCACTGGGCATTAGCAACCTCCATAACTTTATTTTACTTTTTTCCACCTTTATTGTGATATAATTGGCATATAACATTGTGTAAGTTTAAAGTGTACAACATAAAGACTTGATACATGAACATATCGTGAAATGATTACATTAAGTTTACTTAATATATCCATCACTTAATTTTTTTCTCGTGATGAGAACTTTTATGATCTACTCTCTTAACAATTTCCATAATTTTATTAGGCTAAATGTGATCTCATTCTTCCTTCCTTCACATGCATATAGGAACCCTTACCACTCAGGGCTGCCCATGACCTAGAATTAATTTCTATTCTGAAAGAAAATATAAAAGTAAACTGAACTTACTGTATTCTAATTTCAAGTATTTTCTTTTTTTTCCATAATGTTCATCTGTTCCTACTTCCATTACCTACCTGCCTTGAGGCCTGGCCGACTTATATTCATTCACTGATTTATTCAGCATAATTTAATAGGCACCAAAGATACAATGATGAGTAAAAAGCACAGAATCTACCTTAACACTCATGATTCAGCGAGGCAATGGACATCAGTCAAATAACTACATAAGTAAATACATAATGAAACTGTAATAAATGTTTGGAAGAAAAATTACTGAGTATTATGAGAACAAATAACACTGGGCACTGATCTGTGGAGAAGGGGAATTAATGAACGTTTTCAGAAATATGACCCAAGCTAGAAAGGAAACGGTAAAGTAACTTATGAAGGAATATATCTATACATGCATGCGCAAGCACGCACACGTGCGCGCGCGCGCACACACACACACACACACCCCTACTTATCATAGGCAAAAGGAAAAACAGACAAAAGTAGGAGGAAAAACTTGTGTTCAAAGAAACCAAAAGATGGCTGAACTACAAAGCACTATGGAGATTCGTACAAGAAAAGGCTATAGGTAAATAGCTAGAGAACTAGGCAGAAATTGGGTCATGAAAGACCTTGTCTTTATTTATTGGTAATCTTAATTGTAATTCATTTAAGAGTTTTTAAGCAGAAGAGTACAGTTCAGATTCAAATTTATAAAAGATTACTTCTAAGTACAGTATGTAAAACAGACGAAAGCAAAGCAAGGTAAAATACACTGAAAATAATAAAGGGAAACCTCACTAGAAGTACAGAAGAGAGGCTAGCAGGGGGACCCTACCACTCAACATCAATTACAGGAAGAATTGGCACTTGCAGACCCCAACAGAAGAATATTCAATAGGAAGAATCCTCAATTACAAGCCCCAAGAGGGAAAAAATATACATTGCATCTCCTACAAAAAATGGGACTACTCCTGTAACTTAGCTAATGAGAAATCAACATTACCCTGTACTTTTGCTGTCCTCCAATGGACAAAACATTGGAGATTCAGAACAATCCCTCCCAACTTCCTCCTGTTTCTCCATAAAGTAACATTCTCCTTTGTTTGCTGGACTTGCCTATGGTTTTGCCAAAGCCTGCATGTCCCGAATTCCAAGTCTCTAAAAATCTCAAATAAATCCATTTTGCTGATAAAATAACTTGTCTGCTTTATTTTTATTTTTTTAAATGTTTATTTATTTTTGAGAGACAGAGAGAGACAGAGCATGAGTGGGGGAAGGGCAGAGAGAGAGAGAGAGAGAGCGCGCACCAGAATCCAAAGCAGGCTCCAGGCTCTGAGCTGTCAGCTTAGAGCCCAACACAGGGCTTCAACTCACAAACCACGAAATCATGACCTGAGTGGAAGACGATGCTTAAGTGACCAAGCCACCCAGATGCCCCGGCTGTTTTATTTTTAAGGTTTACACCAGAAAGATTCATTAGTAAGTTACTGCAGTCATCTTGGTAAAGGATGACTAAAGTTTAGAGGTATCACAGGAGTAAAATCATTATAAACTTTGTTATGGATCTGATGAAGGTTGAGGAAATTGCTATTATATGATTCAAAGAAGTATTTATTTTGTAAGGAACAGTTATAAGTACTTATTCCACTGATTAGGAGAGAAACAATAATCAATTCTTGGTTTTCTAGCACCACTGTGTGGATGAAACTCAATACTGCAAGAAATGTGCATAATAAAATAATGGTCCAAAGCAGTAATACCAGAGAAGGACATGACAAATACATTTACTTCATATTTGTTCATCCCAAACAAGCCAGAGGCTTCTTAGCCCTCTGCCTTATTACAACATCTCATCTGTGAAGATAAGGATTTGGAAAACTATTATTAGGGGACTATGATATAGTCTAAGTCTTTGTTGTATTCTAACAAGATAATTTATGTAAGTTATTTGGACACAGAAATGAGCATTGGGCATATTACATACTAAATCGTTTGTAAAAGCTGTTAATGCACAGAAAAAAAGCTGCATTTCTAGCCTCAAATGAGAAAGGAGAAGTTATCATCGCATTTTTCATGTCAACCACCCTGAGTTTATGAAAGGAGAGAGAGCAACTGAAAGGCAAAAGTAGTGGAGAGCCTCCCAAAAAAGGAGTTGGAGAGCAAGGAATATTAAATCTCTGCTGGGTTCTTGGATTTGGTGGAAGAAGGGGAACCTCTTTAACAGAAGGCTAAGAGGCCAGAGTAGTAAAAATTTTATTATTTATTATCTTGCATTAGAAATAAAAATAAAAAAAAGAAATAAAAGAGCTTTGCTGAAAAATTCTTCTCTTTCAGTCTTTTAAAAAGAACTTAGGACCTGACAAGAAGAAAATTTCCCTTAATCCTTACCTAAATTTCTTTCTTTTTTTTTTTTTAAATAATTCCTATTCTTTTTTTTTTTTAATTTTTTTCTTTAATTTTTATTTATTTCTAGGAGAGAGAGAGAGAGAGACAGCGTGAGCAGGGAAGGGTCAGAGAGAGAGGAGTCACAGACTGAAACAGGCTCCAGGCTCTGAGCTGGCAGTCAGCACAGAGCCCGACGCGGGGCCCGAACCCACGAACCGTGAGATCATGACCTAAGCGAAAGTCGGACACTTAACCGACTAAGCCACCCAGGCGCCCCCCTTACCTAAATTTCTTACAGAACCTGTATGAAACCTCAAAAACCTATAGCTTCTCATTAACAAATTATTTATTGAATGTCTACTATGTGTATTGTACTTGGCAGTAGAAATATACTAGTAAGTATAAAACACACATGATCCTTGTAATGGTGTTAACAATGGTTACAGTTACTGCTTCTTGTCCTTTCAAAATATACTATTATGTTGAACCACATGAAATTGCCAATCTTCAACTCATTTGACCCAATTAAATATGATTCATTCTAATACCAACAGAAGCAAAGTATAGTACTTTAAGAAAAATAGGGATACGGGCGCCTGGGTGGCTTAGTCGGTTAAGCGTCCGACTTTCGCTTAGGTCATGATCTCGCGGTTCATGGGTTCGAGCCCCGCGTCGGGCTCTGTGCTGACTGCCAGCTCAGAGCCTGGAGCCTCTTTCAGTCTGTGACTCCCTCTCTCTCTGACCCTCCCCTGCTCATGCTGTCTCTCTCTCTCTCTCTCCTAGAAATAAATAAAAAACATTAAAAAAAAAAAAAAAGAAAAAATAGGGATGGAGGCAAAGAACATTAAATGTTAACTTACAAAAGTCACTTTTTAGACTATTTATCTTCTAATCATACCCAATGAATTAAATCTTTTGACCAAGTTACTTACTGAGTTTCCGATTTGTGTATAAAAAATAAAAATGCAAAAAAAAAAAAAAAAGTAGTAGCCCCCATGCCCACTCCCCCTATCTACAAGGAATATGTCCTAAGATCCCCAGTGGATGCTTGAAATCACAGATTCCGATCCCTATATATATTGTTTTTTCCTATACATACATACGAATAGTAAAGTTTAATTTATAAATTAGGCCTACTAAGAAATTAACAGTAACTGACAATAAAATAGAGAAATTATAACAATATACTGTCCTAAAAGCTACAATGAATGCGGTTTCTCCCTAAATATCTTCTTCCTGTTAATGATGTGAGATGAAAACATGCCTGTATCATCAGATGAAGTGATATAAGCGACACAGGCACTGTGATAGAATGTCAGGCTACCACTGACCTTCTGACAATACATCAGAAAGAGGGTCATCTGCTTTTACACTGCAGTTGACATGGATAACTGAAACGGAAGAGAGCAAAACTAAAACTGTAACTACTGTACGAGTCTGTATTATGAGTTCTGAAGCAAGATTTATAGAACACAGCAGAAACAGACTTCAGAGCATTGCTCCCACTAATCTATTTTATACAACGCTTCTGCACAAATTAACAGTCATCTACCTCTCTTGCCCATTTTTTCCACCCTAGGAACAGTTATGAATTTTACAGTAAACTCTACTAACTCCAATGGTGACAGAGCTTGTTTCTTCCTCCTAGTCCGACTATAGCTGATTTAGATGAACTAAATCTTCACCAGCTTTTATTCTCCCTCCCCTGAAGAAACAACCCAACGAGAACACATAAATCATTAGAAAAGGCTTAAGCTTCAGAATCTGCTTTGCCACTGTCAAGTAGTTTTCTTAAGTTACTAGCCTTTCTACCCTATCTCCTCATCTGTAATGAAAATTAATAATACCTGTCGTATGAAATTATTAACAAGCTTCACTTTAAAACATGTAAAGTACTTGTTATATGGTACATATGAAGAAAAGAAAGTGCAACTTTCCTGTTTCTCTTCTCCTGTCCAAGGTTAATTCTCACTTGGTTGTTTATTATTCCATTCTCTTCTACCTCCTCTAGAATTAGAGGGAAGTTTTGGGCACTCACACAAGGCTGGGAACTGTGACTGCTACCAACAGGTAGAATGGAGAAAACACCTAATTCATGGGATAATGGGTAAAATACACAGAAAAGTCCTGTCTCAGTATTGGGGAATAATTAGCCCTAGACTGAGCATTGCTCCAGACCAACCTAACAAATCATAAAGGACTAAATGAAATTAACGTTTCCAGGGGCGCCTGGGTGGCTCAGTCGGTAAAGCATCTGACTTCGGCTCAGGTCATGATCTCAAGGTTCATGGGTTTGAGCCCTGCATTGGGATCTGTGCTGACAGCTAGGTCAGAGCCTGGAGCCTGTTTCAGATTCTGTGTCTCCCTCTCTCTCTGACCCTCCCCTGCTCACACTGTCTCTCTCTCTCAGAAAAAAAAAAAAAAAAAACTTAAAAAAAAATTGAAATTAACGTTTCCAGTAACTCAACTGCATCCCAGAATCAAGTTCAATTAGATTTATAAGAATATAAACCTATTCTCCAGTCAACAAGGTAAAATTCAAAATTTCTAGCATCCAAATATTACTAGGCATGGAAAGAGGGGGAAAAAACCCACAATGAAGAGAATAATCCATTTTTAATGCTTTATTTTTATTATAATTATAATTTATAAATACTTATAAATTAATAATTATTTATAAATAGTTTTTTATTTTTGACAGAGAGATAGAGACAGTGTGAGCAGGGGAGGGTCAGAGAGAGAGGGAGTCACAGAATCTGAAACAGGCTGCAGGCTCTGAGCTAGCTGTCAGCACAGAGCCCTATGGGGGGCTCAAACCCACAAACTGTGAGATCATGACCTGAGCTGAAGTCGGATGCTTAACCAACTGAGCCACCCAGGTGCCCTG
Organism: Proteles cristata cristata; assembly: GCA_017311185.1. Classification (NCBI taxonomy): domain Eukaryota; kingdom Metazoa; phylum Chordata; class Mammalia; order Carnivora; family Hyaenidae; genus Proteles; species Proteles cristata. The sequence continues at coordinate 747,701 of JAESUZ010000812.1, forward strand.
AAGAGAATAATCAACAGAAGCTAAACATAACTGATACAGAAGTTATAATTAGTAGAAGAGAACACTGTATTATTAAAATCCATTCCATTGTTCAAAACAATAAAGACAAAAAAGATTTAACAAGTATATACTCCATATGTTCAAAACAACAAACATGAAAAATGTAGAAAAAGAGATGAAAACTACACCTATGATGAAAAATACACGTGATGGGGTTAACAACAAATCAGACATTGCAAAAGAAAAGATTAGTGAAGCTAAAGGAATGAACATAGAAACTATGCAAAATAGAGGAAAAAAAGAATGGAAAAAACACAAAAATCAAGAGCACTGATAAGCAGGGGCCAATATCCAGCCACCTACAAACAGGCAACTGGGAGCCCCTGGGGGGCTCAGTCAATCAAATGTCCGACTCTCAATCTCAACAGTCAGGAGGTCACAGTTCGTGGGATCAAGCCCTGCCTCAAGCTCTGCGCTATTAGCACAAGAGCCTGCTTGAGGTTCTCTCTCTCCCCTCTCTGCCACTTCCCTGGATTCTTTCTCTTTTTCAAAATAAATAAACTTAAAAAAAAAATAAATAAATAAAAACGGGAAATTAGATTCCTTAAAATAAAGAGGAGTTCTGAAGAAACAAGAACTGAAAAAAATGGCTGAACATTTTACAAATTTTAAAACTATAAACCCGCAGATCTAGACAGAACAACAAACTCAAATCAAATTGCTCAAAAGCAATGTAAAAGAGAAAAAAACACATGTCATATATAAAAGAGTAAAGATTGGAGAACACCAGATTTCTCATCAAAACAATAATAGCTAGAAGAGAGTAGGGCAGCATCTTTAAAGTATATTTGACTTTTGAATGACAGGGGTAAGAGGCATTGACCATAGCACATTCGAAAATCCACATGTAACTTTCTGATTTCCCATAAACTTAACTACTGATAGCCTTCTTTTGACCAGAAACCTTACCAATAACAGAATTAGCACATCTGTATACATACTATATTCTGTAGTCTTATATAAAATAAGCTAGAAAAAAATGCTATTAAAATCATAAGGAAGAGAAGACATATTTACAGTCCTGCACTATACTTACTGAAAAAAATCCACATATAAATGGACTTGTGTATTTCAAACCTACATTATCCCAGGGTCAAATGTACTGAAAGAAGAAAAGGTATAAACCTAGACTCCTACACATGGCAAAAACATCTTTTGAAAATACAAACCAGGGGCGACTGGGTGGCTTAGTGAGTTAAGCATCTGACTTCGGCTCAGGTCATGATCTTGCAGTTTGTGAGTTCGAGCCCTGGTCGGGGTCTGTGCTGACAGCTCAGAGCTGGAGCCTGTTTCACATTCTGTGTCTCCTTCTCTGTCTCTCAATAATAAATAAACATTAAGAAAAGATTTTAAAAAAATGAAAAGAAAATACAAACCTAATAGCATAAAGGCCAGGAGAAAAGAAATAGAAGTATGCTATTGTAGTCTTATATTACAAGTGAAGTATAACATTATTGAACATATCATAGAGTAAATTAAAGATGTATGCTATTGGGGCACCTGAATGGCTTAGTCAGCTAAGCATCTGACTCTTGGTTTCCACTCAGGTCCTGATCTCATACTTCTGAGTTTGAGCCCTACATTGGACTCTGCACTGGCAGCATGGAGCCTGCTTGAGACTCTGTCTCCCTTTCTCTTTGCTCCTCTCCTACCCGAGTGCCCGCACACTCTCTCTCTGTATCTCTCAAAAATAAACAAACATCAAAAATATCTTTAAAGATGTATACCATTAGCTCTAAAGCAACTAGTAAAATAACAAAGAGCTATGGCTAAAGAATCAAGAAATATGATGAAAACATTCAACCCAGGGGCCCCTGGGTGGCTCAGTTGGTTAAGCATCCAACTTCAGCTCACCTCATGATCTCATAACGAGTTCAAAGACAGCTCAGAGCCCGGAGCCTGCTTCTGATTCTGTATCTCCCTCTCTCTGTGCCCCTCCCCCTGCTTGTCTCTCTCTTAGAAAGAAATAAACATTAAAAAGTGTTTTAAAAAGAAAAAAAAATATTCAACCCCAAAAAAGGCAGAATAATGGAAATGAACAAAATTTAAAAAAAAAAAGGAAAATTCCATTTTCCCAAAGACTAAATAGTACAAACAGAATACCACTAGCAAGATGAAATATCAAACTAACAAAATCAATAATCACATTGAATATAAACAGCATAATGACAAGGTAGAGATTGTCAGGTTGAATAAAAAAAACAAGACTCAACTACTTCTGCCAATAAGAAATACATGTTAAATACTAAGACACAAATAGGTTAAAAGTTAAAAGGTAGAAATAAATACACACACTATGGTAATATTTAGCAAAAGACAGCTGGAGGGAGGATATAATAACCAATGGTGTTTATGCAAAATAACAGAGCTTCAAAAGATATGAAGCAAAAATGAACAGAACTGCAAGGAAAAAGAAAAATCTACAATTATAGTCAGAGATTTCAATATCCTTCTCTCACACAGGCATGAAGTAAAAGTAATTATGGTGAGTAAAAGAAGCAGACAAAAAAGAATACATACTGTGTAATTCCATGTTTATAAAACTCTAGAAAATGCAAACTAATTTATAGTAACAGACAACATAGCAGTAGTTTGCTTAGGGACTGAAGGGGGTATGTGGAGGAACAGAGGGCTAGTAACAGAAGGGCACAGGAAGTACGCAAGATCTGTATAAAAGAAATGCCCAGAGGGGTGTCGGGGTAGCTCAGTCGGTTATGTATCCAACTCTTGGTTTCAGCTCAGATCATGATCTCACAGTTTCAGGAGTTCAAGTCCCGAGTCAGGCTCTGTGCTGGTAGCACAGAGCTTGCTTGGGATTCTCTCTCTCCTATTTCTACTCACACTGCCTCTGTCTCTCTCAAATAAATAAATAAACATTCATTTTAATTTTATTAATTAATTAATTAATTTTAATTAATTAATTTTAAAAGAAAATAAATACCCAGAAATGGAATTGCCGGGTCAAAAAACAATCACAATTTTATAAAAATAAGTTTTTTGCTTAGTTCTTTAGCAAAGAAAAACACAAACTGGGGCATCTCGGTGGCTCAGTCAGTCAGGTGCCTGACTCTTGATCTCCGCTCAGGTCGTGATCTCATGAGTTCATCTCATGGAGCCCTGCATTGGACTCTGTGCTGACAGCAAGAGCTGTCTCTTTCGAAATAAATAAAATCTGGCCAAAAAGAAAACCCTAAATTGGCCGTTGTACTGTTTATATAGCAAAGGGAACAATTTACTATTACTATTTAAAAAAAGAGAATAAAAATGAGCCAGTACTAAAACTCCAAGACGAGAGCACACCTTCAACCTCACATCCTAAATGCAAAGCTTCACACACTGCTCACTAACATTTTTGCTGAAATACTGTAAATTCCTTGAGTAGTATAAAAGATATCAAGTTGCCAAGAAGAGCTCCTCAATCATGTCCCACCACCTCCAGAAATGACAATTTTTAAAAGAATTAACCTCAGGGCACCTGGGTGGCTCAATTGGTTAAGCGTTGGACTCGTTGGTTTGGCTCTGGTTCAACTCTCACAGTTTCATGGGTTTGAGCCCCATGCCAGGCTCTGTGCTGACAGTGCAAAGCCTGCTTGGGATTCTCTGCCTCTCTATCTCCCTCTCTGCCCCTTCCCCACTCACACTATCTCTGTCCCTCTCAAAATAAATAAACTTAAAAAATAATTAATTAAAAATAAAAGAATTATCCTCTTCATCATCCTTAGGTAGTAACTCTTTATTATTATTATTTTTTTTAATGTTTATTCATTTTTGAGAGAGACAGCACGGGCAGGGGAGAGTCAGAGAGAGAGAGAGAGGGAGACACAGAATCTGAAGCAGGCTCCAGGCTCTGAGCCAGCTGTCAGCACAGAGCTCGATGCAGGGCTCGAACCCACAAACCGTGAGATCATGACCTGAGCTGAAGTTGGACGCTTAACTGACTGAGCCACCCAGACGGCTCATCAGGTAGTAAATTCTTAATGCAAGTCCCTCTCTTAAACTATTGCAAAAGCCTCCCAACTAGTCTCCTGTCTCTATTCCTCAATTTCCCAGATTCAGTCGCCACAGATCCTCTTTTTTTTTTAAACGTTTTATTTTTTTTGAGAGAGAGAGACAGAGAGCAAGCTGGAGAGGGGTAGAGAGGGAGACCCAGAATCAGAAGCAGGCTCCAGGCTCTGAGCTGTCAGCACCGAGTCCAACGCAGGGCTCAAATCAATCTCTAATAAATCCATCTGCTTTCTATACGTAAAACCCTAAGTGGCAGCTCATCATCACCTCCAATTGTGCATCCCAAACATAGATTCCAAAACCAAAAAATGATGAAATGAGGGAACAACAATAAAAACTCAGGAGTCATTAATAAAGTTAATGTATTCAATTTAGAGGACTATTGTGAGAGTTTGCTTCCTGCTTTTTTGATGTTAAAATATCCTTTGACTTATGAAAGATGGTGAGGACATCACAGTGCTTAAGAAACATCTCCACTTAAGAGCTACAGAGAAAGACAAATGCTGTATCATTTCACTCCTATGTGGAATTTAAGAAGCAAAACAGATGAACACGGGAAAGGAAGGGAAAAAGGGGAAGTGAGCAAACCGTAAGAGACTTTTAACTATAGAGATTTGAGGGTTGATGGAAGGCAGGTGGGTGGGGGGATGGACTAGATGGATGGTGGGTATTGAAGAGGGCACTTGTGATGAGCACTGAGTGTTATATGTAAGTGATTAATCATTAAGTTCTACTCCTGAAACCAATATTACACTATATGTTACCTAACTAGAATTTAAATAAACACTTGAAACAAACAAAAGAAGCATCTCCACTCAGCAAATTAAAAAGTTGGCAAATCTTTAACAGCTGAACTTTATTTTTAATTGTAAGGGCCCACAAAAAGAAACACGCCAAGAGGTGTAGATAAAGTCCTTAAGACAAAGAGTGCTCTCGCCTATCTAACTCATCTCTTACTCCCCAGATTTTTTCCTCCAGCTACATAGGACTGCAGCAGTGTCCTGTCCAAAACCCATGCACGCTTTCCCTTTTTTACTCATGTTTCCTCAGGAATGGAATGATCTCGATAACAACTCCTTTTCTTCGTTCATTCAATTTATTTAGTACCTACAATCTTAAGCACGAGGGATAAAGTAGTGGACAAAAGAGAAACATTACTGTCTTCATGGAGCTCACAGTCTAGTGGAGGAAAAAGATATCAAATAAATAAATATAGAATTAAAAACTATGATAATACTGTTTTACAGAGAATGGAATGAAGGAGAATGAAATGGCAGGAAAGCTAGTCAATAAGCTACTATAGTTAAGGTAAGAAATAACTGATTTGGACAAGGGACGGGGCAAGAAGTCAAATCTTGAGCTGACTGTACTTGTCGACATACTTAACAAGGGGACTAAAAGAAATACTTCATGACTCCAATATAAGTAACTATATAGACTTGCACTAACAGTCCCAATTTTTTATGCATCCCTGGCTTTGCTATGAGCTTGCTAAACTGACTGTAAGGCTTGACAATATGACTTGCTTTGACGAATGGGACAACAGCAAACTTACTTCTGGCAGCTTAAAAAAGTGCCTGTGCACTGCTAGTTTTCTCTTGGATTAAAAAGCCTACTAAAGAATGAGAGACCACATGGGGAAGAACTAAGCAGAAACCATCTGAAATAATCTTATACCAATCTGTAGCCAGAGAACCCCCAAACATATGCTCAGCCAAGAGCAGAGCAACAAACAGACCCATAAGTGAACAAAAATATAGGAATAAGCCCAAACCATGACTAGAAGAACCACCTACCTGACTTGTAAACGTGTGAGCAATAACTGCTTACTTCTTTGAGCCACTGAGTTTTGGGTGGCCTTTTAATGCATAAATTAAACATAATGGTACCATTTACTGACATAGGGTGGGAAAAGGAGAGGAAGAGAATGAAAAGAAAAACCAAGCTTATTTTATCTTACCTGAGTCAACTCTTACCTATTCTTAAAAACTCATGTTAGATATCAGTCCTCCAGGAAGCTTTTCCAGATCTCCAGGCTGGTTTGGAAAGATTCTTAAGTACTAACATTGTGTTCTGTACATAACCAGATCACTGCCTTATCGGATCGTTTTAAAATTATGTTTACAGTTTTCTTCCCAAATACACGACTGCATTTTATGTTACAGACTGTACCTAATATATCTTGATTATCACCAGGTAACATAAAACAGGCTCTTGATAGAAGTTTCCAAATTTTATAAATCAATTAATAAACACTTATCTGATAAGATTTATTAATTCTAGATCAGTATTTCTGAAAGTGTGATCCACTCACAACATGCATCAGAATCACTAGAGGTGTGTTAAAAATGCAAATCTCTGGGCTCTTTATCTTTAACGAAAATACCATTCATAACCTTGTAAGAACAAGGATGAATATTATGGCCAGCCTCAGATACACAAACAAATATAAGTGTAGGTACTAAATCAACGTTTCCTCAAAATTTCCTGGAGATATTCTCTAAGATAGCGTCTTTAGTCTGACAGCACCTATGGAACTGAAAATGCTCTGAACTGCAATGGAGTTTCTAAGAGATTGATCTCTGCCGTCGGGGGGTGGGGGTGGGGGGGTCCTCTAAGATGTTACTTCTCAAGGCACACGGTTCCCGAGGATGCTCGAGAACGAAAGCGGGGCCCAGGCCAGGGACGGACAAGCGGCCAGAGCCCAGCCAGCAGCTGCGTGACGGACCCTGGAACTCGGGCCGAACCAGGCGAAGGAGACTCCCACTGGGTTCCGGGATGGGCTTCCCTCTCCAGAGGCGGCCACCCCCGGTCCACCCTAACCCGACGGGACCTGCGGAAGGCCCCGGTCGCTTTGCTTGCCCAAGTCAGAAAGGAGGAAAATGAGAAAAGAGTCCGACGGCTGGCAACCGAAAGGGGGAAGAGTCTGAGGGTCGTCGCCGCTTCCCACCTGCGTCAAGCTCCAGCTGGTAACAGGGCAGCGGCTCGAGGGAGAGCTTGTAACCCTCGAAGCGAGGATCCAACAGAGGTCTCTTCACGCGCAGAGAGCAATTAGCAGCCACCTCCATAGCCTTCCTAGGTCGCAGCGTGAAAATTAATAAAGCTCTTGTTGAAAGGTCCGCGCTTCGCTCGTAGCCCCGAGGCTGGCAGGCGGCGTGGTTCCCATCCCAAGAAACACTGCGGTGCGGGATGTCTTCTGGGAAATGTAGTGTCCATGCGAAAGTGGACTCTGTTGCATGCCGGGCTATGTAGTCTTTAGGAGACTTAGCGCTCGCGCGACTGCAGGGTATGGACTTTCTTACCCAGAGGGCTGAGCTACCAGGAGGCGGCCCGCGCTGGTTAAATTCTCACATTTATAGGCAGGGTGGCGAGACCCCGCCCCGGAAATGCGTGTTTTAGCTTTCTGTGTGCTTAGGTGCCCGAGCTACTGAGGGTCTAAGTCCGGGCAGCCGAAGAGTGTGGTAGGTAACGGTCATCAGCGCAAGGGTCATTTCGTCGCTGGGAAGGGACGGCCCTCGCCCGCGGTGATGGTGGTGAGCTATGCCCGTGGTCCTCAGGGCCGGGACCCGGGCCCAGCCCAGGCTCCTTTCGATGTGCTGTCTTTCGTTAGCTTCCCCGACCCGCGCTCGCGGGCCTGTAGGGCTCTCCGACAGGGTGTGCAACCGGAGTTGGCCTGAAGCCAGTCCACGCTTTGTTTTCTGGCTCCTCCCCTCCCGCCTCTCCCGCTGTCTCCGCCCTATTCTATTTTCCCAGAGAATGTCTGAACTGGGAGGGATCCCCTAGCGCCCTTGTTTTACCAGTGAGAAAACTGAGGCCTTTAAGAATTGACTTGTCCAAGGTCACTATCCGTCTTTTAGGGGGCAAGGCGAGATCGAGTTGAATACTCTAGGAATGGTACCGACTAGACTTTAAGAGTTATTTTGAAAATGTTATCCTCCAACGACATAAGCAAACATTTCTAAGTCCTTTCTCAGCCCCTCCTTTTTCCTGTTCCTCTCAAAAAAATTTTTTTTTACCCAACTCAAAACTCATTGCCAGTCTGAGTTTTCACATAGGCGAAGATGCGGAACAGCAAAAGTAGTGCCAAGTTAGTGACAGATTATGCGCAGCAATGTTACCTTATTCCAAGTTTTTACATTCGAACCTACTTTCTACATCACTTTGGTTTGGGTTGTCTTTTTTTTTTTCTTTTTTTCCTGAGAATTGAAAATTTTCTAAGCTGGGAATAAGTTCGAGATTTATTTTTCGCTTATCCCACCAGCAAGCTTTGATGAAGTGCATACACAAACGCATATTTGGAGGTAGTTTGAGAGTTGTAATTCTGGGCGCATCCTAGCGAAAAGTAAAGCACTTAGAGCCTAGTCTGCAAACTTTATTTTTCACCAACAGTGCTTAATGTTTTATTGGTATTTAGGGTTTATGACTTCCCAGAAATCTGGAATGCAGTTCAAGTGCAGAAATTATTAGCAGTCACTTATGATGTACTATTAAAGTGTTTTGGGGCTTCTCAGGTTAGAGTACCTGAGTTCAAATTCTGCCTTCGCAGCTTTCTATCTTGGTGCCTCAGTTTTCTCAGTTGTAAAATACAAATTATGTTAATAATTCGTACATAAAAGGATAAGTTTTGGGAATTAAATGAGGTTAAAAAAACAGTAATGGGCACATAAGTGTGTCATAAATGTTACAATAATTATTATTATCCAAAGACTCATTAATAAAGGGCATATGGGGGAAGAAAATCGTGAGTTAATCAGTATGAGAGTAATGACATTGTTAACACAATGTTGAAATTTATCACCCCTTCAGTTGATAGAATGTTATGTGTTGGGATGCTTACCTAGAGGATTTAGAAGAAAATGCTTTGTGGGTGTTCTGTATCTGAAAATACATGTTGATGTTCAGGTTAGCAAGATGAACAAAGATGCGCAGATGAGAGCAGCGATTAACCAAAAGTTGATAGAAACTGGAGAAAGAGAACGGTAAGCAATGGATTGTGTTAATAAATTACATTTAACATCTTTAAGTTATGGTTATATTAATGTAAGAATCTAATAACAAGGAGCAAACTGATGTCAATGGAAGGAATTACAGATAATTGAGATTATCAAAAGCTTCAGTTCCTAACATCTATAAAAAAATAGGACCGTTCAGTATTGCATGACTCAAATGAAAAGGAGTTCTCTAAAAAGATGAACAAGAAATGACTTTCAAAGAATGTATAATCTAATGGAGAAGAAAATATACCCAGATTACTACAACTAAAAACCTCATGTTCCCTAGTTTTTAACAGAGAGATAATATGATAGAACTAATTTCAGTTACCATACTGTTACCCTCAGAGCAACATGTGCTGTTCCTACTCTGAAACATTCCTCTTCCCTGGTCTTTAATTCTGGCTCATCTTTCAGGTCTTAGTTTAAATATCATCTCTTATAGGAATCCCTTAAGTCTAAGATACCTTGTTCTATCCTAGCACTTAATCACATTGTATTATAACCACCTACTTTGCTTATTTGTGTCCTCCAACATAACCTAAGTTCCTTGACAGTAGAAATACCATTGTATCCCCAGCATTGTATGCCTAGCACGTAACTGGCCAAGTAAATATTTGAAGAATGAACAGGTGTAGAAGTACTAAGCAGAGGCTTGGGAATCAAGAAAGGCTTCCAGAAGTAGGGTTAAAATAAAAAAGAGAGAGATTTAAGGAATAGGAGGGATCTTTCAACTTTGCTTGGGGTTAACATAATCAGTTACAAAAGAGGTATTTCGGCTCAGGCAGAAAGATTAGCAGTTCTTCCAGCCAATAAAGCAGAGAAGACATTCAAGGCAAATGGAACAGAATGTGCAAAGTCACAGATTTGTTACAACATGATAACGTTCTGAGGAACTGCAGAATTAAAGCTAGCAGGTAAAGTATGAAAGTGATGTTTCTGGAACAGTAGACAGGAGGAGTGGATTTGGTGTAAGTCAGAATTCTTTCATTTGTAAATAATAGAAACTGAACTCAAAAACTTGCGTAATCAGTGGAAATATATAAGCGTATCTAATTAAAAAGTCAAGAGCTTGAAGTTGCTTCAGGCTCCGCTAGGTCCAAGCACTCAAAACTTGTTACCAAGAATATGTTTTTCTTTTTCTTTCTCAGCTCTGTTTTCCTCTGTGTTGGCTTTATTCTTAAGCAGACTACCCACAAGGTGGCAGAGATCAGCAGTTCAGAATTCACATCCCTCTGGCTCAGACTACCTTTCTCCTAGTAGTTCCAGCAAAGTACCTGGCTTGATTACCATCTTACTTAGGTACATAGGCCAGTTATGATCAGCCTTGCCTGGGTCTCATTTCCATTGCTGGAACCCTGCACAGACTTATTACACTGAGAACGGTGTCAAAGAAAGGGCAGGAAAAGGGGTGATGGGTTTGCAAAAACATCTGACTTTATCCTTGGGTGGGGGGAGAAATTCAAAGATACCTAGAAGGGGGGTGTGTGTGACTACATCACATTTGCTCTTTAGGAATACTATTCTGGCAATGTGGAGGATAGACTTAAAGGGCTAGAGCTATATTACAGAAGAATGTATTAACAGGTTATATATCAGGTTAAAAACGAAAAAAAGCAAAAATGGAAAGGAGAACTTAAAATTTTTTAAAGTAAAATCAACAGCCCTCAAATATGAGAAATGAGGAAGAAGGCATCCAGAACAGTGCCTTGGGGAACTGAGAGGATAGTATTGAAAGTAATATATAAAGGGGATTATTTATTACTATTTATTTGTCTCTTCATTCATACAGCTTAAAGTTACTGAGTTTCTACCATATGCTATTTCCTGTTAAGGTGCTGGAGATACAGTAGTGAACAAAATAAAAAGTCTGTCCTTTCCTGGAGCTTACATTCTAATGGGAGGAGACAGACAATACGTCTGTTTTATGTAGATGGTATAGTTCTAGAGGAGAAATAAAACAGAAAATAATGGGGTGTGTATTTGAGACAAAAAAAAAAAAAAAGAGGGCTTTACAGATGAGAAATCAGAAGGATATGAGTGAATGGGGGGAACTTCCAAGAGTCAAGGACCTGAGACAGAACCTTGCCTGGCATTTTGAGGAGCACGTGAAGTTCATCAGCCTGAGTGAATTGAGAGGAAGAAGAGATACCTGGGGAGGGGGAAGGTCATGGAGGGTTATTTAGGCTGACCTGGAATTTTAGTCTAATTAAATTGGGAAGCACTGGGCTGTTTTGAGCAGAAGGAGAAGGAGAGTGGAACAGGGGACAAGAAAGGGGCTTTGGTTGTGGTCCAGTTGAGAGAAGAAGCTGGTTTGGACTAGGGGAGTAATGGCAAAGATGGTTAAAAAAAAAAAAAATTAGATTGTAGGTATGTATTTAAAACTGGAAGCAGGAGGAATTGCCCCTATGGATTTTATGTATAATGTTAAGTTGCTGAGTGAAGGATGTTGCCAGGTTTTCTAGCCTGAGGAACCGGGATGGACGCTGGCATTCAGACAGGGAGACTAGGTTGAGGTGGGAGAGAAGCAGGAGTTGGGTGTTGACTCTGTTAAGATGGAAAGACCGGGCGCCTAAGTGGCTCTGTCAGTTAAGCGTCCGACTTCAGCTCAGGTCATGATCTCATTGCTTAGCTCAGCAGGGTGAGCCCCGCTTTGGGCTCTGTGCTGACAGCTCAGGGCCTGGAGTCTGCTTTGGATTCTGTATCTCTGTGTCTCTGCCCCTCCGCCACTGAAGCCTGTGTGCACACACACTCTTAAGGATAAATAAACATTAAAAAAAAAAAAAAAAGGAAGATGGGAAGACCTAATTAAATACCAAGATGGAAATGTCACCTAGTGGATGTCTAGGAATATTGAAAGAGAAATGGTTTGGTTTGGGACATGACATGTTGAAGCTGAGAAATGATTTAGATTAAAGATTGAAGATTTGTTAAGAATGGGTATAGCAAAAGGATAGGAAATATTTTATTATACACATGATGCAGTCAGTTGTAATAAACACCATTATTATTATTATTTTTTTTTTACCAGTAGGGAAAAAGAAAATACTGCCAATTAAGTTATGACAGGCATACCAATTACCGAATTATTGGAATGTGGGGGGGAAAAACAGTCTTAGAATCAATGAAATACCATACTTAGTATATAATTTGGAAGGTTGTTGGGAAAAATTGAGGGGAAATTTTTTTGAGGTTAGAGAGGAATATGATGGGGAGCAAGAAAGCTAAAGGATAAGGATTTGTAGTCAGAGAATAGATATGAAGACTTTTGAGGTGCACCTGCTTCAAGTTCAACTAATACCATCTAGAAATTGTACCGGACTCACAGTATTCCTGTTGGTGGAGGGAAATAGAATGTGTATGAGAAGGCCAGACAGTAGTTTGTTGAGAAGTCCTTCTACCTCATCCACTTCATTTAACTACTAATGATGTAAATGAGGTCCAGAGTCTAAATGATTTCCATAAGATCAAAGAATTAGTAATAGAACCAAGATTAGGCCACAGTTAAAGCTTTTGTGCCTAGAAGGCAGGGAATTTTTAATTGAACATTTGAACTTTTGCCTCAAACATCCTATCTAAAATACTATCCATTGTTGTAGTTTAATATGAAAATATTTCTTTTTCAACAGCCTCAAAGAGTTGCTGAGAGCTAAATTAATTGAATGTGGCTGGAAGGACCAGTTGAAGGCACACTGTAAAGGTAATCAGTTTCATTTACAAGATAAGCTAATTCCATTGTTCTTGTTTGTTTGGAGTTCACTAGAAATATTATAGGCAGTATTTTAAGATCTTTTGAGTGCTGAGCATAATTTTAAACATATGGAAAATTGAATGATTTCCTCCTTTTGTTTCCTTTTGGTAGATGTAATTCCTGAATCTTTAGAAATTTTCTTTGTATTTTTTGTAACTCAGTGACGCAAGATTTTCTCCAGCACTGAAGTATGGAATCCAACCATTTTCAGTGTCCCTACACAAAGTGAAACATTAGTTATTCCTGTGTTTTAACTTTATAACAAAGTGAACACTTTATGATTGGCAGACTTTATAGGAATTATATCTCTAGGCTTTAACAGTGTTATTTTTTGAAGAATTTACCTACAAAAGTCTTACATAATTACACTTTTTAAACTGTGGGGTGGAGGCTTGTTACTTTACTGAGTACCAACAAGGATACCACTAGGTAGATTATATACGTGTCCTGAAGACAAGCCGTCTTTCCTGGCTCAGCTCTTGAATAATGGAATTCTGAATACTTTCAGTGAACTCCCATTATATTGTAGTTGTTTCTACAATTAATGATATTAGAAACTATTTATATCATTAATCCTAAGAAGACAATGTTATGAATTAGTAAAAGGATAGACTTTGAGGTCGTACAGACCTTCACTGGAAGAGACTGCAGCTGGACTTCAGCTCATGTTTGGAGGAATTATTTAATCTTGAAGCCTCAGTTGGCTCTCTTGTGAAGTGGAAAGATGCCCAGCCCATTAGATTGTTGTGAATATTAAATGCTGCAAAACACCCAGCACATAGGGTTCCAGTAATGTTAACTCCTTTCCCTCTTCTTTAGACCCAGCCTAGAGACAAGAAATGAACAAATGAGTTGTTCTATACTTTAATTTGGGGATCTGAAATTACAAGTTAGGCTCAAATAATAGCTTTTCCTCCCTCCACACATTCAGAAGCTGCCATTATAGTGAAATAAGATCTGTCCAGTTCTAAGTTTCCAGATTTTTATACATGTGAAATTTGACCTTACAGTTCAAATTCATTTTGAGTGTTATATTTGTTAAGTTACAAGTTATTTAGCTTGTATAGGCTTTTAAGATTTTGATCTGGTGAATACTTAATGTGTTTAAGGTTGAACTAAATCTTCAATAGAAAAGAAAAAAAGAAGTGTCCTCTTTTTTTTTTTTTTAAAGACCAGTCTGCACTCTAAAAACATGATCTTAACCCTTCCTCTATGAAAATCTTTCTTACAGATAATGATTTTAAATGATATGATTTGTTTTTTGCTTTTGCATAAGAGGTAATTAAAGAAAAAGGACTAGAACACGTTACTGTTGATGACTTGGTGGCTGAAATCACACCAAAAGGCAGAGGTAAGGAATACAAATTGTGCGGAAGGAAACGTGTGCTGAAGACATGACTTTTTACTTTCTCTCTTGCTGGTTCACCCTTTCCAAAATGTTTGGATACTTGAATTTTCCTCAGTGGGACAGATAATTGCCTACTTGCCTGTCTAGCATAGTCTTGAGTAATAAATGAGAAGTATGAAATGTTTTTGCACTCTGAAACAGTATAGAAATGTAAGTTGATAGTGGTTGGTAAGACAAATAGTTTTTAAAATACAGGATTTTGTAGGGTCGAGTATTACCTGAAGCTAGGATTCATAAATTTTATTAGATATGGCCCGATTTCAGTAATCCAAAGTTTCTCTAGCCCCAGAGTCAATGCTCTGCTGTTTTTTTTTTGTTTGTTAGTTTGTTTTTTAAGTAAGTAAAGCTCTGGGGCACCTGGGTGACTTGGTCAGTTGAGCATCCAACTCTTAATTTCAGCCCAGGTCATGGAGCTCAGCATGGAGCCTGCTTAGGATTCTCTCTCTCTCCCTCTCTCTCTCTGCTCCTCCCTCACTTACACGGTCTCTCTCAAAATAAATAAATAAACATTTTGAAAAGTAAAGTAAAGTTCTGTCTGCTTAAGTGTCTAATTAAGAATTGGGCAGCTCCACAACTTCTTGTTAAAAGTAACCTGTATTTAAAATTCACACTACAATCACCTTTATTTCCATTCAGAAGGCAAAGGAAGGAGAGGAAGTATATTAACATTGGTGTTAATGTAATATATACTAAGTTAGTTACATTGTTACCTCAGATATAGCCACATGATTTTCATTTATTTTGAAGAAAGGGTTTTTTTTGGTCATCTGATTCATTATCTGTTTTCTCACATAGAAATAGTAAAAAGAATTTAAGTGTGAAAAGTAAATGAGTTTGAAAATTATTGCTAGAGAATACTAATTCTCTGAACTATCTGCTGGGAAAGAGCTACAGAATCCCATCGTCCCTTGCAGCCATCTGTAGGCCTGTTTACGCTAAAAACCATGACTTTTCATCAAGCATGTCTCAGGGAAAAGAAAGACAAACAAGAAACAGTATGTATTGCTCCCCCCACGAATTACATTTTAAAATAATTTTCTCCAGTTTCTTTTTCTCTTTTCCTTCTTTAATTTACGTTTAATCTATTAACATTTAGGAGCTGGTTATACAGGATGGAAATTTCCTTTGCTTCTCTTAACACGTGCATCTTGGACATTTCTGTCCTGTGTAGCTCCACTGCTAGAGCAAATACAGAACACAGAGGTCAAAATGAATCCTCTTATGTTCTTTGTCGTCTTTTATAACAAAGAAATATTTTCTTTTTTTTAATTAAGATAAAGTAGAATTGACTTTTTCTTAGTGTGCAGTGCTATGAATTTTATACACATGTATGGATTCGTGTAACTACCTCCAACCCCCATCCCTCAAGCTGTCCTTTTATGGTCACGGGGTATATCCCTAACTCCAGGGCAACCGCTCTAGTCTCCATCACATAATGTTTGTTCAAGTATGTTCAATGTACGTACTGATTACGTTTCTAGTGATCATAATTATGTAGCCTTTATTTCTCACAGGCTTAAACAGTTTGTCAGGAAGAGTCTGTGCCTTATTTAACTTGCATACTTATTTGTGAAATTCACTATACAAATATTTAACTGTATCTGAAGTTTTTAGTTTCCTTTAGATACAAGCAAGTAGCATGAGAAGTTTTTGTTCATTTGCAGTCGTCCTTATTAATAGCCACAAAAGGAAAAACAATAGTGTACATTTGTTTGTTGACATTTAATAGTAATGGAAATTTTGAAGAGTAGGGCTTTTTTGTTTTTCATTTTTAGTTTGATACTCTGAATAGATAATAGTCACATGGTTCAACATTGAAAAAGTAAAAATACCATAAATGTAACCCCTGTTGCAGTTTTTGCATCTTTTTGCTGAGTGAGTTTGTGCACTTCAATAAAGTCTTGCCAAGTTAGTGGCCCAAAAATGTGCCACCAATTTATATTCCCTACCAGCTACTGTAAGAGCACCAGTTTTCCCTCAGTCTTGCCAGCACAGGATATTACTGACCTTTGGTTTTTAGCCAACATGATTGGTAAAACATGCTATTTGAATGTGGTTTTAATTTACATTTCAGTTATGGGGTTAAACCCCTTCTATGTTCAAGAACTGTGTTTCTCCTTTTCTTTATCTCTTTTGCTCATTTTTCTATTAGTCTGATCTTTTTCTTATCAATTTGGAGAAATTCTATAGTAAAGAGATCAGCCCAATTCTGTAAGAGTGTTTTTCCGCTTTTTGTCTTTTGCCTTTGTTCATGGTGATTTTGACCAACTTACTGAATTGTCAGTGTTGCATTTAAAACAAATTTATCAACCTGCTGTACTTCTGCGTTGACAAAAGGCCTTTTCCACTCCTAGTTTAAAGAATTGTCTCCTGTTTTTTCCTCATCAGTGTGCAGTGTGTTTAGGTATTGGACAGTTCACTCAAATAATGAATTGCAAATATACTTTTTCAGGTATCTTTACCTATTTCTTTTTTGAAGCATGTGGATTTTTCATGAAATTATTTTGTTAATCCAGAATAAAATATCAAATACCAAATTGACATATGTTAATTGGAATCTTCTTACTCTTACATTTTTATTTTTATGTTTCAGCCCTGGTACCTGACAGTGTAAAGAAGGAGCTCCTACAAAGAATAAGAACATTCCTTGCTCAGCATGCCAGCCTTTAAGATTGAATTAGATTGTGTCGTTTTGTGGTTTTATTTCTGAAAGTAAAACTTGCCATAAATTAGGAATCGATTTCCCAAAATAAAATCCTTTTTTGTATGATGGTAATGATGTATACATTGTATTGATTTTTTTCCCTAAATGTGTTATTTTAATAAATATCTCATGAATGAGTTTGAAGTTTCCTTGGATTTGCGAATAAAAGGGACTTTATTAATACTTCACCAGATTTGTTGAAAGAAAAAGTCAGCAAGTAATACACTTTAAATGTTAAGTATGTGCATATATCTGTGTTAACAACTGAAGAGAAGTAAGCAGGCTCTTGTTTTCTGGATATGGTATATTCCTCTTTTGGATCTCTATGGTATTTTATAATACATGTCCCATCTTGTACTACAGATGTCTTATTTCTGCTTTGTTATAAATGCTGAGGGTTGGGACTGGGTCTTAATCATCTTTATGTGCCTTCCTTATTCCTCAAAGAACTTACCATCCTATTGGAAGAGAGAACACTTGCAAACTGGCTCCACACCATGCTCCTCTCACATACTCTACTCATCTGAACTTTGAGAGCAGAAACTCTAAATTGCATCCCCACATACTAAGGTCAAGAAAGAACTTACTGGGAAATAATCTCCACCTGTAGCTTTACTCTGACATCAAGATTGCCAAATCCAATGGACTCTTGTCTATTCTTATGTGACCTCTGCTGGAATGAGAAAGTTGACCGTCCTGCCACTTGGACCTTTCTTCCCACTCCTCACATTGTGTATTCCTACACTGGAAGTTCCTACTGTTTCTTGTGGATACCTTTTGCTGTATGGGACTTTAAAAAATGGCGTGTTTTAGTGCTCCCTCCTGGGCCCTCTGCTTGACTCATGATATACTTTTCCTGGGCAAATTCCAGGACACTTGGGTTGGACTATGGCTTCAAATATAAACTTGTTGATAAATGGCAAATTGTATCTCCAAACCAGACTTCAACCCAGCCTCCAGACCCGGGTACCCAACTGCTGTGGATCAGCTTTCTTGGATGTTCCATAAACACCTTAAACTGACCACACCTAAGACAGTGACTTCTTTTCCTCCAGTAACTGCCCTTAACTGTGTTCCTTATCTCTGAGTGGTACCTCCCAGACCTACAGATTACCAGAGCTTGTTAAAATACTAATTCAGAAGGTAAGAGGTATGGCACAAGATTTCTCCGCTCCAGACAGGCTCTCTCAGTCAAGGTTTATGCAGCTGAGGGAGGACACTTTGTAGCAAGGTTGTAAAATTGTCCACTTCCTGCCCTCTGGACTGCCTCAGTGCAGACAGATTATTGCAGTAGGCTCCTGTTTTCTGTTTAGTTATCCATGCCTCCTTACCCAATGATTCTTCCACACTGTTACCTAAGTGATCTTACAAAAGGTCAAGCCTCATCATTTTATTCTACTTGAAATTTCTCAGTGGCTTTTAGTTTCCAGAGTAAAATCCAAGCTTGACCATAGCACCTCGGTCTGACATTCATTTATTTCTAGTTGCTCTAAGAGTCCCCAAAAGTATCAAATTATTTCATTCCCTCAATATTTTGAAAATCTATCAAGTGAGCCCTTTTACTTTCCTACTTGACCTTCAAAATTCAGCTTGAGTTGTTGCAAAAACATTTTAATGTCCCTTTGATTTAGATTCCCCACCCCCCCTTTTTTTTTCTATAAGAAACACTTGTGTGTAATTTCTCTTCACCACAGTGGTTCTTGAACTTTGCATATATCTTCTGGAGGGAAGGAAACACGATTTTTTGACTTTGCCTGATATTTGTGGATGGATGGACAAGGGAATGAACATGAGAGCACAAAATAACAATACAATTGGATATAGTTGAGAAAAAATTTCATGTTAATATTTGGTTCACTGTTGCAGAGATAACAATTTTATCTTTCCAATGAATTTATATTCTAGACGTAGTCTGAGCCAACTGGACTTAATTATGTAAAGTGACCTCCCTCATTCTCTCTCACACATAATCACAAAACCTACGCAAGAAGGTTTTTGTTTTGTTTCATCTCTTATAAAGCAATGATCTAAAGTAATGATACTTACATTCATTTCTCTCTTGCCCGTTATCAAAAAGGAAACAAGTGGTACATCGGAAGTATTAAAAACAATTCTTATTTTATAGTATTGTGTATGAAAACAGACCAAAATTGCTCATAAAGATATTTAGTAGCTCAAAAGGAAAATGAAAATACTTTGAAATGGAACAACACCCAAAAGCTCAATTGAAAATATAGCAATTGAAAGTACTGAAGAGCATAGTTTTAAAATGATAGTGACAAAAACTTCGCTCTACTCCCACCACCTCCAGGATTCTTCGACATCTCAGAAATGCCTTGTTTGCATCCAGCACCATTGATATCATTGAAATAAATTAACTTCTTGACTCACATCATTGGCTTATGTAAACTAGGAGTACATTGTTTAAAGATCTTACACCCTTGCATTCCCAATGTCAGGAACTCAGTTGGAGATTACTGTTACAGGACTGCACTGGGTGAGTGAAATACTAATTAAGATTACTATAAGCTTCTCCTGGACAGGATTAAAGAAGACCCAATTAAATTATTTATGTAATCACTTTGCTTTAGCATTAAGAGTATCATTTGGTTGAGCAGTGCCAAGCTCGAGATGATGCTGGAGATTGGTAATTAGATATGGGACTTTTCATAACTTGATAAAAGGCTCCGTCTAACTCAAGAGAATTGTGACAGCTGCTCAGTAGCTGATGTTGGAAAAGATCCAGTGTGTGTGTATGTGTGCGTGTGGTGTGAATCCTTCTTGTAAATGGCTGTCTCATGTTACTCAGTGACTTCATAAAACCCTTCATATTACCATTAAAAACCACACAAAAGTCATTGGATGAATTCACCAAGAAAATCAACAGGTGCAGTTAGTCAATTCAAGTTCTAGTTTCATCTGTGACACTGAATTCTCAGGTAAAACTGACTCTTCTGCCTCAGTTTCCTCATCTGCACTATAGGTCTAATAATATTATCCAGCAAGAATTAAAATAATTACAAAGCTGTTAGTACTGTGAATAAAACAAACATAAAAGCAATATGGACTTGAGCTATTCCTAAGAAAAACTCTAGAAATCCGTAATTATTTACGATGTGTGTTCTGTATGTATATAGATACACGAATTACACCCTATGTGAAAAGTAGATTTTATTTTTTTCAGGAATTTTTATATAATATTAGTTACCATGATAACACCTATAACAATGAAGATAACAAACATGTTTTGATTATAGTAGAATAAATTGCACTATAAAAGCAGTTAGCAGGGAGGGTTGAAATGCTCTCTAGTCAGTTTTACAAACCTCATTCTACTATTAACCCCTCTGTGACACAGACTGCATACCACTTATCATTTGATCCTAAGTGCCTAACAGAATAAACCCTTGATAAGCTCTTTTAAAGACATGAATAAATAAATGCAACAGAGAATGAAATTTGGCATGTGCCTATTTATTCGACTTCAAATCGTGCTGTTCTGTTTGTCAGCCACCAGAGGGCACTTGAAGCCCGTATTTGGGTTCCATCCGGGGCTGGCTCTCAACTCCAGTGTGTTCTCGACAGGCCTAATTTCAATTCGGGCCCGCCAGATTTTTCAAGATTAAAGTGTTATTGAATTAAAACTTAATGTGAGGACCTCAGAATGTGGTTCTGGTATAAATTAAAATGAAGCTACAGTGAGATATGTTGCCTTACTGGTATCATTTTCTGAAGTCAATCCAGTGTTTCAGGCAGCAAGTTGATTTAAATAGCATATGCCATGATGGAAATAGTTCTATTTCAGCTATTTTATCAAAAAGGGACAATAAATTCTTAATAAAAAGTGAAGAAAATCACCAGTGTCTTACTACCCTGTCATCATGCTCCTCTCTCATAGAGTCCTTTGAGAAGGGAATAATACTCACATCGTCCTTTTTCATACTATGTTAGTGTTTAAAAAAATATATATAAATAGAACATTATATAGCGCAAAAACCCTACAGACACTCAATGAATGTTGGCTTATGATGACGGTGGTAAAGAATGCCAGATAATGAAGGCAGATAGATTCTGCACTCAGGGTGCAATGTCTCACAAAATAACGTTGAGAACAGGAATCGGTGCCAGTGTGTAGGGCATTCATAAATGCCCGGGCTTTGTGCCTGGAATCACCAGAACCGAGTTATAATCAATGGCTTTCAGTTACTGTAAACCTTCCTAATCCAAAATTATTTGTTGAGGGCACATCCTTAAGAATTTCTCCTTTCTAGGAAGCTACTTCTATCCAAATTGGGCTTTGACAAAATAATGTCAAGTCCATTAAGCCCAGGCCTTCCCATGTGCAGGTGATTTGGGTAGCGAAATACAGTGTGTAATTTGAGGAGCGTCCAGTTTGGATAATATAGCATGTGAGTGCACACTCTGGTTCTCTTCTTGGACCTATTAGTAATGTGCTTAGTGATTTCATTAGTCACTTGAAAAGTTCTACATGACAGTTGCCTGTCATGATTCCTTTCTGCTAGGGATGCTGAAAATATGAAAAAGCAGGAGAATCATGAGAGCTCCTCTTAGGAGGTGTAACATAAAGCCAAAATTAACGGTAAAGGACTTTGCCAAGTCCTTATGTATAATACATGCTGTACTTCTAGAAATGAGGCTCATGAAACAGTTTTGTGTATGGGATCTATCTCCCAGATTTTACCTCATGCATAAACACTTTCAGGAGACCTAGGTAGTGAAAATGCACAGATGTATCACTGATCAGCTGCCTTTCCTATGTTCCTGACCCAGTTCATTCACAATATGGAAACTTTGTAGAGACTTCCAGTTAACCAACTACCCCTTTATGATTATCCTCACTCCCCTCATGGTCTCATTCTCTCCTTTTACCCATTTACAGTTGATGGTTTATCATTAGAATTCCTTTACAACTACCCTTAACTTCTCTCATCCTTCCCCCCACCCCAATCATACATAGTCCTGCTTAAATGTAACTACCCTGAGAGCTTACTCCCTCCGTGCATCTTATCACCTGAACTTTGTGTTGAAGAAAATTTCATAACCTTCTGATAAGTACTATTCTAAAATAACAACCACACATTGTGAAGTTGGCTTGGGCTGGTCTAAAATGTTAATGTCATGAAAGAATTAAAGGCTATAAAAAAAAGAAAAGGGGAAAAAAGGAAAGAAATGAAGGTCAAGAACTGTTTTATGTTAAAAAGAGAATAAAGAGATATTTGCACTTATTATTTTTAAAAATTTTTTAAATTACATTTATTTATTCACTTAATAGAGTGAGAAATCAGGGGAGGGCAGAGAGAGAGAGGGAGAGAATCCCAAGCAGGCTCCAAGCTGTTAGCACAGAGCCCGATGCAGGGCTCAAACTCACACACCGTGAAATCATGACCTGAGTTAAAACCAAAGGTTGGATGCTTAAACAACTGAGCCACCCAGATACCCTTAGAGAGATATTTGTCTTTAAAGCAATGTGTCTGTCTCATTAAACAAAATTATAAAGAATATTATTAGAACACTTGGAAAATTTTAAACATGGGCTATAATATCAGTGTTTTAAATTTCCTGAATGTTACACTTGTACTTAGGAAGAATGACTTTGTTCCATGTTGAAGTATTTAGGGAAGAAGTGTTACATCATAAGTAACTTTCAAAGGGTTCAATAACAACAACAAAAGTATATATACCTAACATGGAGGGAATGATAGACAATGTTAATCTAAGGGAAGGGCATGCTTATCACAAACAGCTTTGAAATTTTTCAAAATAAAACTTTGAAAAGAAATAATGATCACAAGTCTCAAATGAACACTTTTCACTGCCCCAGAATTCTCCTATATTTCCCTAGCATACACTTCCCACTGCCCCAAATGCCTTTGTCACACTCCTTTTCCACAGTAACAACACTATTTCCTGCTTTATCAACAAACAGCAGCAATTGGACAAAAAGTCTTATCATCCCATCACCCAAACTGCCAGCCTTCCTGAATCTGAATCCAGTCTTACCCCCACTTTCCTCCGCCTGAGCTATGGATCCCAGCACTCTCTCTTTCTAGATTTCTTTCCTGAGGTTATTCCTCTCCACACTTTTCCATCAGAAGCTTCTTCCTCTATTGCATCAACTCTAACAGCAGAAATTTGGCCTGGTAACTTGCATCTTTCATAAAAACCATGTTTTGGTCATAGATCTTCCTCAAGGAACAGCCTCATTTCTTTGCTTATATTCAAAGCAAGGAAGACTTCCTAAAGTGTTGTTTGTTGTTTGTTTAATTTTGAGAGAGAAAGAGACTTGGGGTGGGAGGGGGGGGGAGACAGAGAGAGAATCCCAAGCTGGCTCCCTGCAGGGCTTGAACTCACAAACTGTGAGGTCATGACCTGAGCCAAAATCAGGAGTTGAATGCTTAACCGACTGAACCACCCATACACTCCTGTAGGAAGGCTTCTTAATTGAGTTGTCTATACCTACTGTCTCCACTTACTTCCCATTCACTCACTCAATTTGGGGTTATGGAAATTGTTATTTCACTGAAGCTATTCATGTCAAGGTCAAGAGAAACTGCTACCTTAATAACCTCTTGGAAACATTGGTAACAAATGACCACTCTCCTTCCTTAGACAAGTTGACAAGTTCTTCTCTTAGTTTCCATGTTTAAAACTGCCTTACTTTTTTCTTAATTCATGGCTGCTATCTCTCAGTCTTTGTCAACTTCTCAAACCCCAATCATGTGGCCTGAGTTCTTCTCTGTCTCAGGATTCTTGACTGCTTTGTGTTATTTCGGCACTCAAGTGAAGCCTGTCAAATCTTTCTCATAATAATTTATTTAAGTGTACAAAATAAAATTCTTAGAATTACACAGGAAACTATATTAAAGCATAATTATAAATATCTTTCAAAATAAATGTATGATATTCATCTTTATTAACACAAAATAAGGCAATACATTTCAAATATAGGTAGGCTAAAAATCACATCTTATTTTTAAAATAACAACTTAAAGGCTATTTATTTCTTCAGTTGTATAAGAACATTAAATTATGAGGTGATGTTTAACCAAACATATATATTATATATGATATCTATATGATATATTGGACATTCCATCAATTTAAAATTTTTGTTTTAAAGGTTATCAGTAC
The DNA here is from genome assembly GCA_017311185.1 of Proteles cristata cristata. Classification (NCBI taxonomy): domain Eukaryota; kingdom Metazoa; phylum Chordata; class Mammalia; order Carnivora; family Hyaenidae; genus Proteles; species Proteles cristata. Next base: position 771,772 of record JAESUZ010000812.1, read on the forward strand.
TGAAAATACTGATTAGTTAAGATACTTTTTTTTTTTTTTTTTTACAAATGGAATTAAAGCTTCTTTAGCTCACTTTTCAAGGCCAGGAAAGCTTGTCTCAAAGAACACCAGGATTCTCAAAGGCTTTTTGAGTTATATTTCAACTATAATAAGATTTGGTCCTAAGATCAAAGATCACAGGCTAGGACAATATCTTCAATAGAGTTTATTGAAAAGAAAAGGATTATGGATCTGTGGTTCAGCTTTAATACTATCAAGATAAAAGTAACTTCTGAAAGAATCAATAGTTTCCAATTGTCCATAGATTTCTCTTTTTGAAGAAATTGACAGTCGTCTGAGGATGAAGCACCTTCTCCAACATTTCAAAGTTTGGAGGGTGTCAGTCTTGATTCTGGTCTTCCTGATCAGTTGCTAATCCTAGAAACTTTATAATTTTTTTTTTAAGTAGAAGCCACAATGGACTTGAAAGTTTAATCTCATTGATATGGTTAAAAATAACTGCCGGTGGAGATAACTCATGGATAAATCATTTTTTTCAAAGTGTTCCAAATGTGGAGTTTTTTGGCTTTTAGAGAAATTAAAGCCAATGGTCCTCAATTCAGATAAGCATTTAAGTCTTGTTCCTGGGAATGCCAGTGAATTATTTGGTTAAAAAAATTACTTCTTATTCTGATCCTCTTTCTTGACAAATTTTTAAATGCAATTAATTTTTCAGAGTAATTATCAGATGATAATGTTGATAACTTTTACAGTTGTTGGCAAAGCTTCTCTCAGGATTTTAAGAATAGTCTTAATTCTTAGTGCATGTCTGTGTTAAAAAACAAAAGGAATGACATTATGAGGTGCTTCCTTTTCCATTAATGCAAGAATATTGGTTATATTACCAAGTATTGCTACAATCAGGAAGGAGAATAATGCTTTTTATTTTTTCCAATGCAAGTTTTGTTTGGAGAAATAATGTTTACAAAAAACAGAGCGATATTTCACAGCTTTGAACCTGTCAACAGCCTTGCTCCTTTCCAAAAGAGACTCACAGAATAAGAATTCTTCCAGCCAAATACTCAAGGGGAACAGTGAGACTGTCAATTCCTCCATATCTTGTTTCAAAATGTTAAGATATTTTTATAATTCTACCCTGAATGAGAACGTTTGACATGAGAACCTCTCCTAGATTTCTGCTGGTTTTCAACTTTGGGAGCTTTTGGGTAAAACCTGAAACTAGCCCCTGCACAGGGAGGGCACTTAGAGATGAAAGAAAGAGGCAAGCCACTCCAGACTAGCAGGTGGAAGTTTTAATAAGCAGGGAACTTACATATGAAGCTTGTCTTGAGCATCAGAAAAACAAGCTGATTTCTGCCCTACCTGCCATGGTTGTAAAAGTTTATATAGACATTTTAACTAGGTTCAGTCATGTATACAGTCTAGATGGTCTCAATGGCATCTCACTCTCTCAAGCCTGCATTCCTGAAAATAGTTCTCACTGTGGGAAATGGTGGACAGAGTGTGCATTCCAAGGTCAAGGGAGCGGGTGTGGAGCCTCTGATTGCCTGGGTCTAACTCGTGGGTCAACTGGTGGTCACATCCCCTCTACCACCTGCTCCAACATTTTCCTCTGTTCCAGTCCAAAAATCAACTTGAACATTTTCAGTGAGTATGGCTGAACTAGAGTCTCTCCCATTTTATAGTATGTTAGAAAAAAATTTTGTTAAATGGAAATTCCAAATTTCAGAAGTATCCTAACATTCATCTTGAGATTTTCTTGCATAAAAAAGTGCCATTCTTAAGAACTTTTACAAATAAAAACTCTGTGGTGGCATGATCCATGAAAGAACTAATTGATAAACATGACATGATTCAAATTTAAAAATTTCTGCTCTGCAAAAGACATCGTCAAGAAATTGAAAAGACAGGGGCGCTTCGGTGGCTCAGTCGATTAAGCGTCCAACTTCGGCTCAGGTCATGATCTCACGGTTGGTGGGTTAGAGCTCCGCATCGGGCTCTGTGCTGACAGCTAGCTCAGAGCCTGGAGGCTGTTTCAGATTCTGTGTCTCCCTCTCTCTCTGACCCTCCTCTGCTCATGCTTGCTCGCTCTCTCTCTCTCTCAGAAATAAATAAAACATAAAAAAAAAAAAAAGAAGCTGAAAAGACAAACTACAGACCAGGAAAAAAATATTTGCAAAAGGTTTATCTGATTAAGGACTGTTATCCAAAATATACAAAGAATTTCTTAAACTCAATAATAAGAAAAAAAAAACACAATTAAAACATGGGCCAGAGACCCCACCAAAGAAGATCTACAAATAGCAAATGAGCATATGACAAGATGCTCCACATTACATATCATCAGGGATATGCAAATTAAAATGATAATAAGATGTCATTATATACTTATTAGAGTGGCCAAAATCCAGAACACATTAAATGCTGAGGAAGATGTAGAGCAACAGGAACCCTCCTCATTCATTCCTGGTAGGAATGCAAAACAGTGCAACCACTTATGAAGACTGTTTGGTGGTTTCTTACAAAACTAACAATACTTAAACAATGCAATCCAGCAATCACACTTTTTGGTGTTCCCCCAAATGAGCTGAAAATACATCTACATAAACACCCACATATGGATATCTATAGCAACTTTATTCTTAACTGCCCGAACTTGGAAACAATCAAGTTGTCCTTCAGTATGTGGATGGATAAATAACCTGTGGTACATCCAGCCAAGGGAATATTATTCAGCACTAAAAAGAAATGAGCTATTTAGTTCATTAAACCTTAAAGGCATACTACTAAGTGAAACTTAAATGCATATTACTAAGTGAAAGAAACCAATTTGAAAAAGCTACATTTCAAACATGTGATATCCTGGAAAAGGCAAAACTATGGAGACAGTCAAAAGATCAGTGGTTGTCAGGGGTTGTGGGAAGGAGGGATAAACAGGAGGAGCGCAGAGGATTTTTAGGGAAGGGAAACTAGTCTTACGAAACGACAATGATGTATACCTGTCATCATAAATTTGTCCAAACCCAAAGAATGTACAACGCCAAGAGTGAACCTTAAATTATAGACATTGGGTGATAATGTATCAGTGTAGGTACAAAAATTGTAATAAATGTACCACTCTGGTGGCGGATGTTGATAACGGGGGAGTCTTTGAATATGTGATGGCAGGAGGCATCTGGGAAGTCTTTGGACCTTCTGCTCTACTTTGTGAACCTAAAACTGCTCTGGAAAAATAGTCTGTTAAAAAACAACTACACTGTAGCCTTTGTGTCCCATCACACCGAGTAATACACAACTATTACACTAGCATCTGAGACGGGAAGAGTATAATTATTTTGTTGTGGGTCTAATAATTCCTTTAAGTAGTGATGAGCACAAACAATGTCAAGATGTCTCCAACAATTATAATATTATATAAAAATATCTACGATTTCCAGTGATATCACAGATACCAATGACATTACGGTGGTTTGTCATCTACATTAATAATGAAAGGGAATGCAAAATAAACCTGTAATTTGTTTCCCCATCCAGGATCATAAACATCTGCCCTCTGAGATCTTAGGCACTCGTGTGGCTTCAAGTTCCATCTGTGTGCTGCTGAATAAGTCCCTCATTTTATTTGTGTACTTAACTTGACATTTACACTTGGTCTATAAGAATAGTTATCATTTGTTGAGGGCTTACCATATGCTAAGCACTATAATAAGCATTTTACGTTTACTAAGTCATTTACTTCTGAAAACAATACTCTCAGGTAAGTTCTATTCTCATTTTACATAATAAGAGACTTGAGTCACAAAGATGTTAAGTAGTTTGTCCAAGGTTTCTTGGCTACTGAGTAGCAGAGTGAAACACAGAGCCCTAGAGGGCTGCCTCCAAAGCCTGTGCTCTAGCCTGTAAGCAGCCCTTCTCCTAATCAGTACCTCGGATTCAAGTTGGACACAACAGGGGTCTGGCTCACCAACCTCAAACTGAACCTCTTCCTTCCTTTCTGTATCAAAGTAATGATCCACCATCCACCTAGGCATTAATGCCCCAAGCTTAAGATATCATAGGTTCCCCTTGCCCCACCAATCCATTTCAAAAGTAAATAACAATGCTATCTTTAACCTATATACAGGCATCTGCCCATTTCTTAACAATTCTAATACGTCCTTTCTTTTTAAAAACAAATCTTAATGTTTATTTATTTTGAGAGAGAGAGAGCCAGAAAGCAAGCAGGTGAGGGGCAGAGAGAGGGAGACAGAGAACCCCAAGCAGGCTGCACACTGTCAACACAGAGCCTGATGCAGAGCTCAAACTCACTAACCTTGAGACCACGATCTGAGCCCAGAGCAAAAGTCAGACACTTAACCAACTGAGCCACCCAGGTGCTCCTCCAACACATTTTTTCAAATCCCATCCTCATCATCTCTAATCTAGACCATCACAAAGCATACTAACCAGTCTTATGTCCATTCTTGTTCCCAATTTAATCCCTTACTGCAAAGCAGGAACGGTACATTTTCTGAAACATGAATCAGGTCACTCCACCTCCACTTAAAACTTGACAACTGTTTCCTTGGTTTCAAAAGCCTACTTTAGGGGCGCCTGGGTGACTTAGTCGGTTAAGCATCCGACTTTCGCTCGGGTCATGATCTCACGGTTCATGGGTTCGAGCCCCGCGTCGGGCTCTGTGCTGACAGCCAGCTCAGAGCCTGGAGCCTGTTTCAGATTCTGTGACTCCCTCTCTCTCTGACCCTCCCCTGCTCACGCTGTCTTTCTCTCTCAGAAATAAATAAAACATAAAAAAAAAAATTAAAAAAAAAAGCCTACTTTATCTTGCCCCATGCCGAGCTCTGCGCTGATAGCACAGAGCCTGCTTGAGATTTTCTCTTACTCCCTCTCTCTCTGCCCCTCCCCTGTTCACATGCACACATGTGCTTTCTCTCTCTCTAAATAAATAAATAAACTTAAAAAAACAACAACGTAGTACTAGAAGTCCTACCCAGAGCAATTAGGCAAGAAAAAGAAGAAGAAAGGCATCAAATTCAGAACGGAAGAAATAAAGCTATCACTATTTGCAGATGACATGATGTTATATATAGAAAACTCTAAATATTCCACCCCTCCCAAAAAAACCTGTTAAAACTGATAAGCAGATTCAGTAAAGTTTAGGAACAAAATCAACATATAAAAATCAGTTACATTTCTGTAAACAAATAATAAAATATCTGAAAGAGTAATAAAGAAAATAATCCCATTTACAGTTGCTTCAAAGAAAATAAAAAACCTAGGAATAAATTTAGTCAAGGAGGTGAAAGATCTATACACTGAAAATTATAAGACATTGATTAAAGAAATTAAAAAGACATAAATAAATGGAGTTTTTATTTTGGTCTCATAAACTGGAAGAATTAACATTGTTAAAATGTACATATTACCTGAAGTCATCTACAGATTCAAAGCAATCCCTATCAAAATTCCAATGGCTTCTCATAGAAGTAGAAAAACCAATCTTAAAATTTGTATGAACTATAGAAGACCCCAAATAGCCAAAAGCAATCTTGAGAAGGAACAGAGTTGGAAACCTCACACTTTCTGATTTCAAATTATATTACAAAGTTATAGTAATCAAAAAACAGTATGTAAATGACTTGAAAACAGACACATAGATCAATGGAACAGAGATCCTTGAAATAAACCCATGAATATACAGTCAACTAATATTGGATGAGGGAGTCAGGAATACTCAATGGGGAAAGAATGTTTTCTTCAATAAAGGTGTTGGGGAAACTGGATAACCACGTGCAGAAGAATGAAATTGGACCTCTTACGTCTTTTTAGTTCCTAATCATTCTATGTTTGTTTTTTATTTAAGACAATTGCTCTAAATGTTACCTCAATTGAAACTTTCTTACTTGACTGGAAGCTCCATGAATGCAAGGACTTTGTACGTCTTCTTCACTAACATGTTTCTATTATCTAGAACAATTTTTGATCATCAAGCATCCTTAATAAATATTTGTTGAATAAATGAATGAATATATATATTCATAAATCCTTCTTAGTGAAAATATCAATTAAAAGAATATTTTATTGGAGCTTATTGGAGTTTAATACACCTAACAGAATGCTGGGCAGATAGTAAGTGCACAAGAAATACTTTGTTGATAAACTGAATACGACCATCATATTGTTCACCTATTTTCAAAGTAATATAAATTGCTAATTATCAGCACATACTTGGCCAGGAAATACTGTGGAGTGTTTCAAAATATAGAGTCAAGATTGAAAGCTTTTTGTTTGTTTCAAAACAGTTATTACCATTTGCCAAGGGCATATAAGATGTTAATTTGTTCTCAGTTTTGTCTAGGAAATGTCTTTTTTTTTTTTTATATTTTATTTATTTCTAGGAGAGAGATAGAGACAGCATGAGCATGGGAGGGTCAGAGAGAGAGGGAATCACAGACTCTGAAACAGGCTCCAGGCTCTGAGCTGGCAGTCAGCACAGAGCCCGACGCGGGGCTTGAACCCACAAACTGCGAGATCATGACCCAAGCGAAAGTCGGACGCTTAACCGACTAAGCCACCCTGGCGCCCCATTGTCTAGGAAATGTCTTATCCTAGCATGTAGATAGCTATTTGAAGAAGGGAGCCTTATAACTTTGTGTCTAAGAAAAATGGCGATCAAGACAGGTTCTGTATTTAAATTTCCTATGTAAGGTTTTGGGAAAATAAGAATTGCCAAATGATTCGGCCCTCTGAGAACAGTTCCTGTGGCCTTTCACCTTCACCTTATTAAAGTATTTTATCCAGTGCTGCATTTTTCAAAATGGCCTGTCTCATTTTCCAGGACTTTGTTCTTGCCACAAAAGTATGATTTGCTAATAAAAATGTTTTCTTGATTAGAATTTGGAGGGGGGGTTGCAAACAACAGTAACTAACTGGTAAACTTATGCAAAAGGAAATTTACAGAAAGAATACCTGACCCTCGTATTATCACAGGAAACCTAGCAAATCAAAACATGAAAACAGGTAGGAACCAAGGCACTTTCTAAGCCTTGGAGGAAGGAACCTCAAAACAGTCCTCTGTGAAGAGTCCAGTCAGGGCACCTCCGAGGCAATGAATGAAGGCCAGCATTCACTCTCTCAAGGCTCCTCTGCTTAAGGTTCAAGCTCCAGGGAGAATTTGATACTCTAACCCTAACCCTAACCCCCCACCACACACATACACACCTTGGGTCACCAGCCTACATTTAATTAGGAAAGAGATTATTCCACAAAGGAGAAATTGAGATGATGATTAAAAGGGAGAAAAGATAGTGCTCCCCACATTAGAACTGTCTACTTCAAACAACGGAAACAAAATAAAATAAAACCCACATGCTTGCTTGAGAACAAAGGTTTGTTCTATCAGTAGGTTTTAGTCTCTTTACCCCTTTACATTTTTCTAGTTTCCTGACTTTTATTAGACAGTGCTGCTGACAATGTCATGCAGTGTAGGCAAGCGCCTTAAAGACAAGTGAGTAAAACTACTAGCTTTCCCAAATTGCCGACTTTCATGCCTGCACCTGCGCATCTACAAGTAGCTAGAGAAAAGACGAGACCATTCTCATTGATTTCACTCTAATTCAAGACAGCTACGACCACTAGTCTGCTTGGCTGCCTGCAGGGACTATTTTCTCTCCTGGCCTTTTTACTTTCCAACTCTTCTATCTTATTGTGGTGGATAGATTCTAAGATGGCCCCCAAATATCCCTGCCTATTTTTCAGGAATCTGCTCCAATCAAGATTTCACTCCTGCCATTTTACTATAACTCACCTTAGAGTTTCCAATAAGCTCCACAGTGTTAAATCCCAGGGTAATTAATAGCCACTACTTCTTCCTCCTTGAATACTTCTCTAGGTAGCTTCCCAGGAAATCCTTTTACCTGATTTCTCTGCCACTTTTTGAACCACTCTTTCTCAGTCAGTTTTGCTTGTTTTTCCTCATCTTTCCTACTACTAAATATTGGAGTTTCACAAGGCTTTGTCTTTAGACCTTTTCATTTTTTCATCTATATTCTATTCTCTAGATGATCACATTTGGCCTCATTATTTATAAAATACATGCTCATGTTTATCGGATTAATATCTCCAACCTAAAGTTTTCCCTGAACTTCAGATTCAAAAACCAAACTGCCTTTTTCACATCTCAGTTGGAAATCTAATAGATCTTAAACTCGATATTTACAAAGGTGAGCTCTTGATGTGCTCTTCAAATCTACTCTTGCCACATTCTTCACCACCTCTTACTGACCACCATACTTCTAGATACGCACACCAAACCCTTGCAGTCTTGTTTGCCCCTCCTTTTTTTCTCTCACCCAATATACCCCTTGCCACCAAATCCTACTGACTCAGTTCTCAATATACCCACAACCTGACTGCTTTGCACTACCAACACTGTTACCATCCTGGTCCAAGACATCATCACGCTTGCCTGGATTATTTGCATTCATCTCCGAATTGATGTCCCTGCATCTGCTCTTGCTCTAGTGCAACTAGATAGCATCTGGGTGTTTCTTTGAAAACAAAAATTAAATCATGTCATATTTTAGCTCAGTATTCTACAGTGGGTTCCTATCTAACTCAGAGTCAAATACGTGATCCTGTGTGAACTGCCCTGCCTCCCATTGCTTCTCAGACTTCATATTTTATACCACTTTGGCTTCCCTGCCCCTTTCACATCAAAACACACTCCCTCCTCAATGCATTGGCATTTGTTCTAAAATGACTGGAATGCTCTTCTCCCAAATTTCCACATGGCTAAGCAATTCCCTTCAGACCTTCAGATCTCTACTTGAAATTCACCTTTTCTGTGACAATTTCCTAGTCCTTCTACATAAAACGTCATCATACTCAATCCACACCCCCAACACACATATGATATACTTCCCTCCTTATTTTTCTCTCTCCAGCATGTATCACTTTCTAACATAGTTTATGTTTTGCTCACTTATCTTGTCTACTGACTATCTCCATTAAGAATGTAAGTTCTTGAAGACAGAGCTTAAAAAAAAAAAACTAGCGCCCTATCCCTACAGCCTACAATATTGAATATATTTGTTGACAGCAAACTAAGAGAATAAATCTATTCTTGTAGGTACCTCATTTTGTTCATCTCTCATAATTAGTTCTAAATTCATAACCAGGCTCTCACACACAGCTCATTTTCCAAGTAAGGTGAATTCATAGTGAACCTTTTATTCCTTCTAGCACTGCAAGAGTTCTTACTAACTCCCTATCACTTGAAGGATCAACAAGTTTATTACCTGTCTCTTTTTTCACCATCAACGCAGGCAGGACCAGGCAAAGTGAATATGGGGATTCCCTCATTCCAAAATTATTAAGGACTTCACAATGGTGACAGCACAGGATTAAATGAAGCATGGGACCTATGAGACTGAATGTGTCATATGCCCACGATGCTGGCCCTATTAGTGGGGTTTTCTTAGAGCTGCAATTTGTTTTTAATATGTTTTAAAATTTATTTCTGAGAGAGAGAGAGAGACAGCGTGAGCAGGGAAGGGTCAGAGAGAGAGGGAGACACAGAATCTGAAACAGGCTCCCAGCTCTGAGCTGGAAGTCAGCACAGAGCCCGACACGGGGCTTGAACCCATGAACTATGAGATCATGACCTGAGCCAAAGTCAGACGCTTAACTAACTGAGCCACCCAGGTGCCCCTGGAATTTTTTTAATTTACAAAGGAAGCATGGGACTTAGCGGCCAGAAGTCGCCTTTAGTCCATGATGAATCTATATTGCAGAGGTTTAAATATTCTAAAGATAAATGCAATTTAAGTCATTAGTTATGTAAACTACATAGTCACTATTTTTGGTTCTAAGTTGACTTTTTGGTTATATAAATTTCCATCTAGTTATAATTATTTATTGTCACATTAACTCATCCACTTAAATTAATATTTTAAGATAAAAAATATCAAAATGGTGAGGGGCGCTTGAGTGGGTCATTTAGTTGAGCTTCTGACTCTTGATTCTGGCTCAGGTCATGATCTCACAGTTTGTGGGTTCCAACCCCATGTCAGCTTCATGGTGGTGGTGTGGAACCTGCTTGGGATTCTCTCTCTCCCTCTCTTTCTGCCTTTCCTCCCTCTATCTCAAAATAAATAAACAAAAAAAACTTCATTGGTGGGATCTTTTGCAAGACATTGTTATCATCTAAATAAGCATTTATTTATTTATTTATATTTTTATTTTAAATAGGCTCCACACCCAACATAGGGCCTTGAACTTACAACCCTGAGATTAAGAATCACATGTTCTACTGACTCAGCCAGGCAGGTATCCCATAAATAAGCACTTCTCAAGGGAGAAATGTTAAAGATGGTCATTTATTCAACAAGAGTTGAGTAAAAATCTATATGTACAAATTACAGTGCTAGGCTTTTTAAGAAATTTAGGCACTATATGGCAAGCAAGTAGGCTTTTTGTTGAAATGTCAGTTTTCCTAAAACCGATTAGCCAAATGATCAATTTGTTAAATGACCCATTTGCCAAATTTACCAAATTAAATGAATGCAATTTAACATAAATAATTAGTTTGAACAAGTTGTTTGATTTTGGTTACTGATGGTGAAATATATAGAAAAATTATCCACACATTTTTAATATTGAGTATCACAACTGGATTGTGAATTATATATGGATATGTGTATTTCATATTTATATATGCTTGTTTCATACATATATTCACTTATTCATACTTACATGTATAGTTAATTTATATATGCCTAGTATATATAACATATATAAGTTAATAAACAGTTAACTTTTTATAAGAAGACTAGATGTAAAGGAAGTAAGGATATCTGAATGGTACTACTATAATCTGAAAAAGACTATATGTGGTTAGTATGAGTTAAGGAGAAAAATGAAATAGGCCACAGGAGGAGTAACCATATTATATACTAAATATTATATGCCATTTTCTGGTTAGTATACTCTAAAGATTTGGTAAAAGAATCTTAAAAATATATTTTGGAAAAGCAGTAATCAATATAAAAAGGTTCTTGGGGGCTCCTGAGTGGTTCAGTCAGTTGAACTTCTTGATTTCTGCTCAGGTCATGATCTCATGGTTGGTGAGATCAAGCCTGGACTTGGGCTCTGTGTTAATAGCATAGATCCTGCTTGAGATTCTCTTTCTTCTTCTCTCTCTGACCCTCGCCCACTCGTTTTCTCTTAAACTTAAAAAAAAAAAAGTTTTCTAATCACTTTATTGATATCCAAAACGTAGAACAGTTTTCCTCCTTGTTATAAACAATATGGAGTCCTTCTATAAGAAATTTGCCTATTTCAATGGTTCCTGGTTATAAACTACTCTAGTATAGGACATGGTACAAAGTTTTTCATTTATTTCTGATTTATTTCTTAATACTTTTGAATGACATTCACTACCTTTTAAATTCTAAAACCATTTAAAATATTTTAGTATTATTTCACCTATTCCTAATATTCCTTTTTAATTTATAAATTCAGAAGCATCTGAAGAAAACCCAAAAATTTGAATTAAATTGTATTTAAATTGCTTTTTAATGAAATCATCCTAAATTTAATTTAGGTTAATTTAATTCTAATTTGAAAGCAACAGAAAAAAAAAATCAAAATTAACCAAGCAATTCCAGCTTTTATTCGCACATTATATTTTAGTTTAGTTTTTCATATCAAAATATATATTTCTACACATTTCACAGCTAATAGCTTAAAGTGAATACTTTTGTTAGTGCTGCTAAGAAATTCTTGGTAAAGCTAATAATTGTTATACAACCTTGCAGTCTTCAAATTTAGTAAAGGTGGCAAGTAATTAATCAGCAAATTGGCATTCAATGAGCTGATTTTCTGCTAATTGACCAACTTCCAGAAATATCAAATTTAAGGAAGAAGATGTAAGAGAAAAATATGAGATGGAAGTGATTGGAGAGGTAGGAAGAAATCCAACACTCTTCAGAGGAATGGAATTTCAGGAAAGATGTTAACAGTGTCACATGCTACAATGAGTTCCAGGAGTAAGAAAGGCAGTGGCACCTTGCAGGCACTATTTTCTGTAGGCTGGTGACATGGGGACTCAGTTTGCAGAACATTATGAGATGAATGTAATTAACCAAAATCTAACAACAACAAAAAATTTAACCCCTAATGAGACAGATATAAACTCTTGAAGAGCAAAGGCCTAATTTTGTTATTTTCTTATTTTAGAGTTCTTTCTTTTATTTTTTCTCTCTTCCCTCCCAGCTAGAGTAGTCAGGTTTAGTAAATACAGGATACTGAGTTAAATGCGAATTTCAGACAGATAAGGAATGATTTTTAGGATAAATATGTCCTAGGCATTGCAAACACTCACTGGAGGTGTGATAAACTGGGGGGCAGTAGAGGGGTTAAGCGCACTGGCTCAGGAGTCAATGCCTAAATCCTCACTTTGCACTTAGCTATGTGGCCTTGGGCAAGTCACTCTATGTTCCTTCCATGCCTCAGTCTACAGCTTGGAACAATGGGGATAATAATAGTAATTGTCATTAATAGCAATAGTAATAGTCCTTTGGGGATTGTGGGTTGAAGTCTCTAAAGCATTGGGCATGGTGCTTGGGACATGCAGAGAAATCGATTCCTATTGATTCTCAATCCAATATGATTCTCAATTAAAGGATCAGCACTAATTTATATGAATGTGAAGGGGAAACCGTGTGGGGTTTGTTCATCAGATGGACTTTTAGGCCTACCTGGTGATAATTAATAACCAAAGCAGACAGGCAAATGAAAGTATGTAGACCTAGAATTAAAGGCGGGGGGGTGGGGGGACAGGATTCATAGGAAACTTGCCCATTGCACTCTCTTGCCGGATGAACTGGAGTCGTTACACTCGCGGGGACAGGCTTTAGACGTCAGCACCCAGGTTTGCCTGTGGAGGTCTGATCACCACACACCGGTCGGGGCGGGATCCGTTCTCCAGCGCAGGAGAGTGTATCTGCGCGCAAATCCCAGAGGTGCAGCGGGACGGCCCGGGGCGGGGCGGGCCTCGGGGAGCGGAGTTCGGCTGCGTGCGCGGGAAGAGCGTGGCGCGCGCGCGAGCTCGGCCGGGACCCGAGCCCCGCACTGGCTGCCGCTGCGGGCGAGCGGCGCGCGCACACTCTGCGGGTCTAGCGCGGCGATGGGACACCTGTGGCTCCTGGGAACCTGGAGCCTCTGGGGGCTACTCCTGTGCGCCGCGGACCCCGGCACAGGTAACTCATCTGGGGCGCCGTCCGTGCAGACGCAACCCCTGATCCCAGGGGTCGCGTGGGAGAGGCGGGGCCGCCGGCCACCAGCCCTGCGCGGAGGCTGCGGGGGCGGCTGCGTGGCGATCCTGCAGACCTGGGACTTGCAGGGCAGGCCTAACAGAGAGAGAGAGACAGACACACAGACACACACACAGACAGACAGAAGAGAAGAAGGATTGTTCTTGTCTTAAAAGTTAATGCGTGAATTAGGAACCTCACCGCCTCCCACCCCCAAGTGACTCCACTGAAAGTGACCCTGAAACTTGGCAGGGGTTAGGGATAGGGGCACAGTCTGAGTCCTCTCTCTTCTCACTCTTTTGGGGTCCCTTTTCCCCACCGTAGGGAGGGCAGTGCCCCGGAGTAGGACAGGAAGGGATCTCTGTGGTTGGTGTCAGTCACTTTAAGGGGCAGCTGCCCTGGGCCTTCAAAGTAATACCCGGGAGAGGCTTGGAAGCGACTGATAAGATAAGAAATTGGAGTTGTTGGTGAAGATAACAGGGAGGATGAACCTGAGATGGGGTTCAGAGCCCTCGCTGGAGTTTCCTACTCTTGGCTGTGGGCTGGTGGGAGTTATAAATGTGCCTGAAGCAGAATCAGCCTTGGGGCTCTTGGCACAGTCAGACCTAAAGCACAGAGACATCTGAAGTCCACACTAAACTTTTGGCAGGCAGGAATGAACTATAAGATTATAATTTCTTTAACCTTTTCTCATACATCCATTTTAAACAGTAATTTGTATAGCTTTTCTTTTTGTCTCAGCTTAACTTTTTCCACCTACTTTGAGAATTGTTACTGGATCTAATAAGTACCAGGTTCGTATAGTTTAAGCAGAAAATAAACTCTTCTAGACACTGTGTACCTTTGAGTTGTTTTAAAGCATACTTCTAGTTCTCCAAAGAAGCAGCCCACTCACCCTTGTGTGTGCAGAGGCCCCTCTCTGTTTCTGGACTTCTTTATCTTTCCTGAAGTTGGTCCAGGCCAGCTATTCATATTTGCCCTGCAAGATGCAGCTAGGGTGCCCCTTCATTCAAGAAGCCAGTATGACCCGAGTAGTGTGGATTCAGTGCCCTGTCTTAGTCACCCGTGGCCCCTGTGCTGTCTTCTGTCACTCTGTGCTGTCTAAGCTAACTTTTGGAAAGTTCGGACTGTTAATGCGTTTGTATATCCCCAGGAACCTTACAGCATTCTTTGAATGAATTAGGGATCATTAGAGTAGGAACTTACTATGATTAGGAGGCTAAGAAGATGCCAGAAATTAGCTTCCCTGAAGTCTTACTTTGTCACAGAAAAACAATTTCTTCTTAAGACACATCATTACCTTTTGTACCTGGACTGTTCTTTCCATTGACCTAACTTTGCATTTCTTATGTGCTTTTATAACAAACAACCTGTTTCTCCACAGTATTATTTCTCCAGCATTGTCTGCTGCTGTGTGGGCTGCTAAGTGTAGTTATGGAACTGTAGTTAGTGAGCACGATGTGAAATTAAGGGTTTGAATAAATCTTTTGTAATATGATAGGTAAGAATGTTGAGAATGATCATGTATTATTCTCACCCTTTGTGGCACCTCAGAGGGTACTTTGCATAAAGCCAATGGGTATTCATTAAGATAATGACTTATTTCCCTGTCAAATCAATGGTAAGTAGTAGAGTCACAAATAGAATATGGGTGTATTTACTTTCAGTCCTATATCTTTATGATGTTTTTCTTACAACATTGTAATATGTGGTACCAAACTTAATGCTCGAAACGAGTACTTGATGCTTTTACCCCTACTGTAGTGTAATATCTTTCAGGTGGCTCTAAGATTATTCCCAAAGTCACAGAAATAATACCTAAATATGGCAGCATAAATGGAGCAACAAGGCTGACTATCAAAGGAGAAGGTATGGTTGCTTTTTTTTTTTTCTTTTCTTTTCTTTTTCTTTTTTTAGCCAAGGTTGAAGCATTTTAAAGACTAGATCACATTTAGAGATTTATGGTTAAAAAAAAAAATCCGCAAGAGTTGTTTCTTTATTTGGCCAGAAGAATAAAACTCTGCCCCTTTGATAGCTAACACAATCCCCAAGAATCTCTACAACCTGATCTTCTGAATTCATATTATAATTACTTAGTTAATTTAACTCCCAGGATCTGGATTATAATGACTGAACCAAAAGGAACGTTTTTAAAAAATGTTTATTCATTTTTGAGAGAGTGAGTAGAGAGAGAGGGGAACAGATGATCTGAAGCAGTTTCCATACTGACATCAGAAGCCTGATGTGGGGCTTGAACTCAGGAATGGTGAGATCACTACCTGAGCAAAAGTTGATTGCTCAACTGACTGAGCCACCCAAGTGCCCCTGAAAGGAACATCTTTAATTCAACTTGCAGTTATTTACTTGTTCTTCATGGGTCTAGTAACATTTAATTTATCTTTATATCGAATATAACATTGGGGGCGGTAGAGAGATAGAATGTCTAGAAAGAGGATGTGATGGAGAATTAGAACATTAATGAAGGCGGAAGGGCAATTAACAGCAAAACTTTGGATGGCTTCTCCTGCCATCCAGTCCTTATCATATACTTCATCAAAGCATGGGTTATGTATGACTCTTTCTCCATGGCTGGTTGTGGGTGGAAATATAATAGGCAATCAGTGAATTTGTTTAATGAACAACTGTTCCTAAGATTAACTACTTGGTTCTTTTAGCCCTAAGGCCTTTTCATTCTAAATAATAGTAATAATATTCAATTTATAGATTTTTGAAGGATAGGAAAGAAAAACATTTTTGAAAATACTAAAAACAGTTACTTAGTCTTTAAAATAAAAGGACATATGAGAACCTTTGGGAGTTAGAATTAACAGAGCAACATATTTAATTATTCTGCCATATATACTGAAATGTTTTTTTTTTTGATACTTCTAAGTAACATTTCTGCAGAATTTGATCTCTCAATGACATATTTGAAATGGTTTATCTCTCTAAATTGTGAAGAGTATATTTGGACTTAAGTGTGTTGTTGTTTAGAGTTAAGAACTTAAAGGCAATGTATTTGCTAAAGACTTAATTTAAAAGAGGCTTTATCCATAGTTTCCTTATATTGTAAATTGCTGTTAAGATAGTGTGTTTGAAAGCTATTTGATTCTTAACAGAATTTTCAAAGTCATGAAAGAAATGCCCAGATCAAAACAAAACAAAACAAAACAAAACATCACTCAGCTATTTCTTTCTGCCTCAAGACCTAAACTTTTTCTGACCCAGGAATCATTGCTTGAGTTTAAGTACATAGAGCCAGATGGCCCTTAGTTATAGATACAAAACAAAACATTCTATTTTTAAGGCATTTTGGAAGAACATCTTTATGAATTTAGCTTTGCTCTTACATGGACTTTCTGAGTCACAGTGTATCGTGTGTCACTCATGTCATGGTGAATTTCCGATTTCCCCTTCTGTCTCGATTTCTGGATACTCTTGATAGAGAATCATGGGATAGTTAAATCCTATTTGAGTTGCAGATACCTGCATCCTCACGTTGATTTGTCTTCCCTCTTCTTAGTTTAACCATGCACTGCAGGTGACTAAAAACGTGTTAGCATATGTCTTTCTCAGATGTTGAATCTAAATACTATTTTATATAGGTTTTCAGGGCCCATGAAAAATACAGAATGTGTATAGAGCAATGTAATTAATTTACAAAACATACCAGACCTCCAAAGCTATATGAATGTGGTACTTGAACAAAATACTTTTAAAGAACTACATTCGCATAATCCATCAGTGCTGTCTCTAACTCATACTTGATGCTTAGAATTGCATGCAGACCTTACTTATTAATCACACAAGAACACTTCCTAAATGGAATTGTACCTGCTAGGTGATTACCTAAATGTTGGTCCCGTATGACTATAAAGATTTTATTTTTGTAAGGGTCATGATGAGAAAATTAAATATTATAGAAATGTTTGACTTAGAAAGTGAGTTCTCTGAAATTCCACCATATGGAAAGATCTACTGTTAATATTTTGGTGTATCCACATGACTTATGGCTATTTCCACACATCATTTTCACCTTTGCAGGCCAAAACTTGCTGCTGCATTACTTTGTTCTAAACGCTATGCTTTAGGAGCCAAATATATATAATTTCACAATTACGTTGCCTAAATGGAAGTGTTTTTAAATCTTTTTTTAGATGTTTACTTATTTTTGAGAGAAAGAGAGAAAGAGAGACAGAGTGCCAAAGCAGGGGAGGGCAGAGAGAGAGGGAGACACAGAACCTGAAGCAGGCTCGAGGCTCTGAACTGTCAGCACAGAGCCCAACGCAGGGCTTGAACCCACGAACCATGAGATCATGACCTGAGCCGAAGTTGAACACTCAACCGACTGAGCCACCCAGGTGCCCCTAAAGTGTTTTGAGCAATGGCATGATCATGGAAATAATTGTGTCTCTGTATAAGAGGACCGATTTAATGAGGAGTTTTATCATTTTGTTTAGTTCTGGAGTGTTTCTAACTTTCTTGGCTTTTATTACTTTATAGTCCTACCTTGTATTTCTCAATCGTCTGTAACATGGGATATTAGTTCCTACCTGTTGGAGTTATTGTGAACATTGAAAAGGATGATGTATCTAAAGTACCCATAGATACTATCTGTTCCATAAATTAGGGCTATTTTATTTTTATTATTTTATTTTATTTTATTTGCATTTATCTTATAGGTTTGGTTTCATTCTTTAGGAATTATCCTTCATCACACTTCTCCTTTCCTTCTCATCATTTTGAATGTTACAACTTTGGAATAGGATTATGCTTTCAACTCTGCTTTGTTTTGAACTAGAGAAACCCAACAGCCTGCATTGTGCAAAACAACTACTGGCTTTAACAACACTGACATTTTCCATGATAGCAACACGGGCTCCTATCAGGAGAACCAGGTTTGCGTGCCTGGCAAGTCTTGTCTCGAGTTTTTCTGCAAAAGAAAAAAATACATCAATATGCCAGGAATTCCCATCTGAAGCCTCAACCTTTTTTGTTTCCAGGGTACACCCAACCCTTCCTGTAATCTTTGTGCTTTGGAATATTTCCAGAGGTATCTTCTTCATACTCAATTATTTATTTAGAATTATATTTTTATACTGAAATTCTTTTTAGAGGGAATTCCTTTGGAATTAGCTAAAAAATTAGAAATATTTCTATAGTTTTTTAAAGCAAAATTGGTAATGAGGATATTTACAAATTTCATTGATTTCCTTGTGCATTCCCATTGATTTTAGTCCTGAGAGATATGTCTATATATGTGGCATAAATAAGGTATATAAGATTTATATGTGACATATTTAACATTAAATATATATGACATTAAGTATATAGATGACATTAAAACAACTCCTAAGCAAAACAAACAAACAAACCCAAAGCTCAATATCTTCTTATATTGGTTTTAATTTTTACACTTGTATATGTCTTAAGAATGCCAAAGAACAGATCTGTGTTAGTATATCAGTTATATGACATGTGTCTAATAGGAAAATAAATATGCGCATCACATCCTGAGCCACACCACTAGTAAAACTTTCCATACTTTAGTTAGTTGCCAGCAACCCTTCTGTGTATTTCAAACTCAACATGAACTCCAAAGATAAGCAGAAGCTGGCAAAGGGAAAGGGCAAGTTTACAAGTAGCTAAGTTTCCTCTGTTTTCATGTATCTTTTCAAAATTCCATTTTACAAGTTATTGCCATCCTAGAGTCAAAGCTTCAGATTCAATGCAAGTGTCTTTTACATGCTAAATTGATGCTTATATTTGTACTTTAGCCTATTCTGGGTAAGTTTGGTTTGTTTAGTTTATGCTTAGAGGAAGTAAGTGGTATTTATTGAAATCCCTACCCTTTGTTGAATTTGTGCTTGCTTTCTCTACATTTAAAAGACAGGAGAAGAGCTAAGAACATAGGGTCTGGAGGAAGTTATGTATGATAATGGGTAAGAGCTTTGTAATGTACATTTTTAAATGTTATTTTTCTCCCAGTATCGTGTGTGTCAGGTTGACATCTACAACCTGGATTTGAATCCTAGACACCCACTTCTTAGTTCTGTGTTATTTTTAAAAAGGAATATTAATGCTGAACTTAAACTTCAGGACTTTTGTGACCACTAATAAGAGCAAATATCAACTGAGCTCTTAACATCTGAGCCAGGCACCATGCTAAGCTATATGTGTGTGTGTATATATATATATATATATATATATATATATATATATATATATATACTCCTTAGTTAGTCTTCCTACAATCTAATAAGTAGGTTATTATGGTCATTTTTCTGATGAGGAGACTAAGAATGAGAGAGTTTATATCTAAAATTCTAATGCCCAAAGTCATACAACAAGGACATGTGGAGCTGGGATTCCAACCCAGGATGTTAGGGTTCCTTTAAAAGCACTGTCTCCTGGGGCACGTGGGTGGCTCAGTCTAAGTATCTGACTGGATCTCAGTTCAGGTCATGATCTCATGGTTCGTGGGTTTGATCCCCACATCAGGCTCTGCGCTGACATTGCAGAGCCTCCTTGGGATTCTCTCTCCCCTTTCTCTCTGCCCTTCTCCTGCTCGTACCCTCTCTCTCTTGAAATAAATAAACTTAAAAATATTTAAGAAATAAATAAATAGAAGCACTCTCTCCTAATATGTAGCTTTACCAGAGCTGAGCTTCAGGACTTTGGCATTTGATGAACCTCTGGCACAGTGAAGTCCTACTTCTAGTCCTACATTAGATGAGGCAATATTCATGTTTTCTACTGGACTTTTTAGAACATTGAAAATGTTTAATAATTTAAAAAGCAGCCACACCACAGATATCTGGTAACCCCAATTCAGCCACTTCAGCTATTAAACGCTGTTTAATGTGAGCATTTGTGGTAGTAATGATTGTTTTCTGAAACAAACTGCAAACCTACTGAAGATTTAAGGTGAATACTTAATATTTACTTTTTTTCTAACATTAGTAATATATATACATAGGAGTTAGAGTTAAATATACATCTTTGGGTTTAATATTTTTCATGGCTTACAGATTTTAAGTTTATAATAGTACTGTGGGACAATATGCTTTGTAGGTGATTAAGTTCTGAAATTCAGATAGCGTATAAATTTACATTAATGACATGTATGCAAAGGAAAAACTTTCATAATTTCCAAAACATTAGTAGTTATCGACTTGGCAATACTGGTGTTTTGATGTTAAGTGCTTGTGATATTTAGAAAAAAAAACACCTAAAAATGCACATACTTTTAGAATTAAGAATTTAGGAATTTTAGATTTTGAAGTGATCAACTGCTGTTCATTTACTAATATAACTTTATTCCAAAAATCTTATAATGTTGACAAATTTATAGATTCACTCTGCATATTAGATTATTAAGTATCTTTTAAACGTTTTTATTAGAAGATTATTTAATTATAGGATTTAATCAATAGAACATTATCTATTAAATAAATAAATCTATTTAACCATAGATTTTATTTCTTGGATTTATTTCAAAATCGAATGTTGTTCCAACTATATAAAATACCTGTGACATAAAATTACTTAATGGATATTTAACTACTTCCAGATCTAGTCTGAATATTCATATATTTATAGTAAGATTAAAATAATTTTCATCAATTAAAAAATAATTTTCTGCTCTATTTCACATCATCCATTTTTCTGGTTCTGTTGAGTATGTTACATTAGCATGTAAACATACTGTTATTTCACAAATCTAAAAAAAAAAGCAAGAGCAAAATCATCAAGTTTCCTCTTGCTGCACTTCAGGCTCTATGCTCATAGCTCAGAGCCTGGAGCCTGCTTTAGAATCTGTGTCTCCCCCTCTCTCTGCCCATTCCCTACTTGCTCTCTGTCTCTCTCCCTCAAAAATAAATAAACATTTGAAAAATTCAAAAAAATATAAATGCCTCAATTTCTGGTCCCATGTCCTACCACTCTTCTCACACATACTTCTCCAACCATGCTCACTAATTCTTGAATCCAGAAACATTCTCCCACTACAAGGCCCTGAACGTCATGTTCCCTCTCTCTGAAATGCACTCGCCATTGATATTCTCCTGGTTTACTCCTTCTAAAAAGCTCTCTTGACCATTTATGTTACATGCCTCCTGTATTCCAGGAACAGGGTTTGAAATAAAAAACAAGAAAGTCTTTTATAAGTATTTTGTAAGTATTTTATATAGTTTATATAGATTTTGAAAGGCATGTGAAGGGGCTCATGGTAAGAGCACAAAGCATGCAGAAGTATATGTCTCGAGTTAATTCCTACAAGAGAGGATCCCCCCACAGAGGAAACAGCAATCATGTTAATTGAATGGCTCATTCAGGAGCTTCTCTCTTTGGCTACCTCAGTGCTTGTGCAATGGGCCCATAAACAGAGGGGCCGTGAGGTGAAGGCTGTGCACGGGCCAATACCAAAACTCCCTTTTCCTAAGGCTAGGCTACTCACTGTAGTTGCGGAATACCTGACCTTCCAGTAGCAGACACCAAAACTGAGCCCTCAATGAGACCTGTCCTTCAAGAAGTCCGCCAGCTATTTAGTGACGTTGATTGCATTACTCCTCTTCTCTCATGGAAAGAACAGAGATCATTATTGTCAGAACAGACACTCCAGATATAGATTTTGCCTTCTCTCTCCACAGTGCCTCTACCAGTTCCATCTTATGGGAGCTTCCAGAGTCTGAGTTATTGCCATGAGATTCCACAAAATAGTGCCTCATAACGAAGGACATATTTTATAGTGAAAAAGTTTGTGATTATTAGCACATGACCACAAAACCTGTGTTACTCTGAAACATGTGGCCTAGTAGAATGATGGAATGATCTATTAAAGGCAAGTCTAAGATCCCAGCTAGGGAACAGTGTCTTGTGGGATGGGATGCCAGCCTCCATCATGTGCCATATGCATGGAGCCAATGGCAGATACATCCTGCTGTTTCCCAAGAAACAGAACGCTTGGAGCTGGAAAAAAAAATGGTTATTCTCTGTCATTATTGCTCCTAGTGATCCCAAAACTTAATCTGTGCTTTCTGTCCCTACGGTTTTAGATTCTGCTGTATTTGGGGTCTGAGGGTCCAGTTATAAAATGCCTTTTTTTTTTTTTTCCTAGAGAGAGTGTATGCACATGAGCTAGTGGGGTAGGGACAGGGAGAGGGGAACAGAAGATCTGAAGTGAGCTCCATGCTGAAAGCAGAGAACCCGATGAGGGGCTCAAATTCACAAACTGTGAGATCATGACCTAAACCAAGGTTGGACACTGAACTGACTGAGCCACCCAGGCACCCCTAGAGAATGCTTTTGCCATGGCTTCCACTGAACTGAAACTACTACTACTACCTGATCACTTTGAATTCATCAAACATAATTAGCAGACTACTAAAGATAATCAGTTCTGATGATCGTGGAGAGGTAGGGTTGCTTTGCCTAATGGAGATAGGGAGGAATATGTCTGGAATTCAGGGTATTAATGGAGTATCTCTTGGCTTCCATGTCCAGTGATAACTGTGAATAGGCAATTATGGTAACCATAACCTAAGAAGGGCAAGGCAATTAAGGGCTCAGACACTCAGGATGAAGGCAAGTGTCACTCCATTAGTTGAAGTACAGGTTAAGGGTAAGGAAATCTACAATGGGTGGTAAAAAAAAAAAAAGGTGGGGGAAGAGATGGTATGATGAGTGAGTATTCACTATAGCCTCAGGAATAGTTGTGTTAGTGTGGCCTATATCTTGCCCCATTAACCCTCTGGTATTAAATCTTTAGCAGAGCTCTTGGCTTGATAATGGATTATACTTAAAATGTACATAAGCATGTCTATATGTTGTGAAGAGTTGATTGTTGTGAAGGGTTGACTGTTTACACTCAGCTTCACATCCTCTCCTAATGCTAGCCACAGTCATGACAAATAGTGCCTCATTTACTTTGACACTGACTATGCTTGTAGCTCTTGCCTTCTGTTCCCGTAGCAGGTCTTTGTCTACTGTCCCAGGGCTTCGCTGATGCAGTAACTTGGGACATTGGAACTCATATGGCATATGGGTGTATGTGCAGCCTGAAAGTGCAGGAAAAACACTTTTCCCCTAGGGAGAACCCTCAACTAATGGGGACAAGATTTGATGAAGTGATGTTTCTTGCCATTGATTCTTTGATTCTGAGAGGTAGTCTATAATTTCCTTGGAAATTTCCAGCAACATTGAATTGCAACTGTGTTTGTGGCTCGGGTTTTCTTTCTTCAGGTTTTATTCTCTTGTCCCAAAGTGGTCACTACTTGAATAAGCCATTTGCTTGCAAGTCCATGCCTCAGATTTTGCTTTATAGGAACTCAAGGTAAAGATCCCATCCCTTATAAAATAGAGTTTGACCCAACTATTCTTCCTATCCCATCAGGCCTGCTTGTTTTCACAGTAGTTATCCCCAGCAGATATAGCATCTGATGCAGGTTTCCACACTCTACCCCTGGAATATAAGCTATTTAATTCCATGCCTGGCAAATAATAGGTTCTCAAGCATTACTTTTGTGGATAAATGAATTGAAAGCAAATTTTTATGCTTCTAAGGAGGATTATAATCATAGGGATAAATACAAAATAGGTTAACTGCTTACTTTAGTACTATTCCTTATTATTTATTGATGATTCAGTACTGAGTGACAATTGTTAGATCTTTGAAAACGGAATTCCATCAATAATAATTCAGTGTTTTTACTTTTCCAGGTTTTGCTCAAGCAAACCAGTTTAACTATGGAGTTGATAATGCTGAGTTGGGAAACAGTGTTCAATTAGTTTCCTCTTTCCGATCATTTTCTTGTGATGTAGAAAAGGATTCAAGTCATTCAACTCAAATTACCTGCTATACTAGGTATGTCTTATAGTACCTTTAATAAGAGTATTTTTCTCATGTATGTATTAGTATTATATAGTGTTTTATATAATCTGGCTATTATAATATTTTCTGATGATCAGTTATCTTTATTTTACGAAGTTTAGACTATTTTATAAATTTATTGTATTGAGTTGTAATGCTCTTTCCACATACTGGCACAGTAAAATATATTCTAAATCCTTTCCCAGGTTATTAGAGCTATTATCTTATCATTATTGATCCCTTTTAGAAGATAAATGGCTACTATTAAATTATAATGATGCTCCTCAAAATATCAAAACTGTGCTTTCCTGTTTGGTTTGATTAATTTTGTTCAAATCTTGACATGGTCATTAAGGTTAAAGATGATCATTTAGTATAGTGACATTTCAAGTTCTTTACCATCAGCCCAAAATGATGTTTGTTATTAGCAACTTAGAGGAAAAATTAATCATTATAAATGGCAACTTTTATAATAAAACAGGTCGCACATATTCCAGAGGATTTCATCTATGGCTATTTTTAGTAGCAAAATCTCCCTTAGAAATTAAATTAAAAATTAAAAAAAAACAACGCATAGCATAACTGTACCAAGGTGACAATGTTAGTGTTTCAAGTGATTATTCTTACATTTGTAAATACATTTGTTTTCCTTCTCGTCAGTGAGCACCCATGCACTTAGAATAAGCATTTGTCTGAGGTCCGTCATGTTAGAATCTGCAGCACAGAGTTCCGGATGGACATCTTTCCATAATATAGGATGGAATTCTAATAATATAGAATGGAACTTAACTGTACATCATTTAGAGTTTTGCACATTTTGTTTCAAAAATGACTTGTAGTCTGGGGCAGTATTTTTCATTAATGGTATAAATGAAATAAAAGAGTCATTGCATTCCTTATATGTTCTTCATTTGCTTTGCAGAGCAATGCCAGAGGATTCCTACACTGTGCGAGTCAGTGTGGATGGGGTTCCTGTTACGGAAAGTAATACCTGCAGAGGTCGCCTTGACAGCTGGGCATGCACCTTCAATGTACATAGGATCTCCCCTTGAACTTACGGATAATAGATCTTGTGCTTGCTTTCTTTCAGAACTGGGCTTTTATTTTACAGATTTTTAAAATCTATTTCTACATTTAAAAAATACACTAGCAGGTAGCTAAGGATAACTTTACTCAGTTTTAATTATCTTCTATATAAGAATCTTATTTATTTGTTTCCCTCTTTAATTTTACTAATGAATTAAACTTTAAATTTTTTCCTTACTCACTCTTTTTCTCTTTATCCACTTCTACTCTTAGTTTGATTTTCCTTTTCTTATTTTCATTGGACTCAACTTCGTTTTAAATAACCTTTCATTTCTTTATAATTTCTAATGCAAAGACATAAAATATTATTGCACATACCATAGAAGTCATTCAAAATATAATTACCCTATATAGAGATATTTACAATAATATGCTTCTTCTAAGGATCATCCATATTTTTAAAAAAATTATGTGTGTCTATCAAAAGTATTAGAGTTTCCATCACCCTTGTGAGCTCCCCGGGCTTTTGCTTTCTCCCAATTCCAATTTTGTTTGTTATAATTCTTAAGAATTATACCTGCATTGCTCTAGAAAATTATTAGTTTAGTTACTAAAGCTTACTTTGATGGACTTCTGCCAGGTTTTGCTTCTGCTTATGAAATATGCTTTGTTATTTTTTCTCCATTGGCTTAAATAAAAGAAGGGTTTCTGTAATTTTATTTCACCAAATTCCTAAAAGTTGTCACCAGAGAGCCTTATTATTAGAGTTTGACTTACAGTGATAACAAAAGATGATTGTGAAAATTCCAAGCTGAAAATATTTTGAAATGAAAGAGGATTTTAGTGGCTAAGGAAAAAAATCTTGAATAATCAGAATAATATTCTAAACTTTATTTTCTTATATGTAAAAAGAGATATTTTGACAGTCATATTACAGATATTGTTTATTTTTTTTAATTTTGTTAACGTTTTATTTATTTCTGAGAGAGAACGAGACAACATGAGCAGAGGAGGGTCAGTGAAAGAGGGAGACACAGAATCTGAAATAGGCTCCAGGCTCTGAGCTAGCCGTCAGCACAGAGCCTGATGTGGGGCTCGAACCCACAAACCATGAAATCATGACCTGAGCCGAAGTCGGCTGCTTAACCAACTGAGCCACCAAGGAGCCCCTATGGATATTATTTAATTGTAAATAATGTAAGAAGAGATATTAACTTATTGACTGTATTGTTTTACAGGCAAAAAGTTTCAGAACCCCAACAATAAAGAGCATCACACCTTTATCTGGAACTCCAGGTCTGTTATATGACAACTGAAATATTTGTTTTGGTTTGTAGTCATTAATTTAATTTTTAGTATATAAAATTATACCTGATAATTTGTAAGTAACATTTATTTTTTTATTAAAGCTTTTATTTATTGATTGATTTTGAGAGACAGTGTGCATGAGTGAGTTGGGGATGGGCAGAGGGAGAGGAAGAGAGAATCCTCAGCAGGCTCCGCACTGTCAGTGCAGAGCCCGGCGCATGGCTCAGACTCACAAACTGTGAGATCATGACTTGAGCCAAAACTGAGTCGGACACCCAACTGACCGAGTTATTCATGTGCCCTAAACAACACATTTCTGATTGTACAATAACTCCCAATATTTCAAAAATTATTTTCAATGGTTGTATCTGAATCTGCTATAAAGTATTTAACTATACCCTATTGGACATTTAGCTGGCTTCCACTTCATTAGTGTTATAATTATTCCAGTTTATAATCCCAACAGGAATATGTGAAAATGCCCATGTCTATACTCTTAGCAACTTTAGGTACTAATTGTTTTCAAGTATTTATATGAAAAATGTAGTAGCTTATTTCTAATTTTTCCAATTCTTGATTTATGCAGTTAAATTTACTCATTTATATATATTTATTGACCATTTGTATTTCTTCTTTTATTAATTACTTGCTCATCTCCTTGGTTTAATTTAATGCTAGTCAATTTTTTCCATATTAAGTTATAAGAATTCTTTATATTTTAAAGATATTAACTTTTTATATGTTATATATGTGGAAAATATTTTTTTAATTTACCATTTACTTTTAAATTTTATTAATGGCTTTTTCTGTTATTAAGACATTTTTTATTTTCTAAGTTAAATCTACAGATCTTAGCCATTGTTATTTTTTCTTTCATTTTTATGCTGTAGAAGGCCATACCATCCCAATTATATAGATATTATACAAATTTATACTTATTTTTCAAGAGTTTTTATGGTTTTATTTTTATATTTAATTTTTATTTCTCCTAAGATTTATTTATTTATTTGTTGGGATCTTGTTTATTTTTCAAATATATCATTCATGACCCAGGCAATATTTATTGAATAATTCATTCTGTTTTCTGTGAAAAACTTCTTTGATATATAAATACTTATAGATAGTGCTTTAATACGTATATACTCATTTTATTGTATTTGCTAGAACTTTCAGAACAATGCTAAACAATAGTGATGAACATTGTAGGATATAAGTATCTGGATGCCTGTTTTATGGGGGATACCTCTGATGTTGGATATATATATATATTTTAAATATTTTTATTTATTTCTAGGAGAGAGAGAGAGACACCGTGAGCAGGGGAGGGTCAGAGAGAGAGGGAGTCACAGACTGAAACAGGCTCCAGGCTCTGAGCTGGCAGTCAGCACAGAGCCCGACGCGGGGCTCGAACCCACGAACCGCGAGATCATGACCTAAGCGAAAGTCGGACGCTTAACCGACTAAGCCACCCAGGCGCCCCTGGATATTAAATATATGAGTGTATGGGTAGATAATCTTACACAGACTTGTTTGTTTATTTGTTTTAGGTACACTAATAACTATCCAAGGCAGAATCTTCACTGATGTCTATGGAAGTAACACTGCATTAAGCTCAAATGGGAAAAATGTTAGGATTTTGAGGTAAATTTTTGATGTGGAAACATACTTTTATCATGATATCCCATGATATGATATTCTAAAATTAATGGGTCCAATGAGTTTAAAAATCACTGCAATGTGAGTGGATTAGCTGGTATATTTTCAGCCATATTATAGGAAGCAAAGTAGATAATTAGATGATTCATCGACATGAAAGCAAATGGCCAATATGCCTTTCTTTTTGGTCTGATGTAATTCTTTATCTTTCTGTAATGGATATTATTAACAGAAGGCACATGGAGGCAAGTTCAAGAGTAATTGAGTTGGTCATAGAACTTTATTACTGGATAACGTCTTACCTAATTTAACTGCCTCAATTTGCATGTATATGTAAGTGTGTAGCTTGGAGGTTTATAGTTTAGTCAAGATTGGGGGCAAGGAGGACTGAAGCCTCCTGACATGTAGTTTGGCTCTTTTCCTTTCATACCATGGTGCATGGGAGAGTACTGAAACTAAAAATGGTTAATAACTTAAGTAGGATTTGAACACTGGTTCCTCCGTTTACCAGCTACAGACCAGATGGTAATATTACTTAGTATGGTAGTATTTGATACTTAATATAAAAAAATAATTGTCCACAATTGGACCAGAAACCAGCATTTTCACTAGCATTATCTTTCTGTAGCATAGAAGTGCTATACCTATCTCAGTCATGCCTTGAAAGACTGAAAGCCATCTTCATTTCCTATAGAAGGAAGTACAGAATCCATATTATGGCTTTGAAGAGGCTCCATGCTTATTGAATACATGTATAAAATGGATAAATAGATAAATTAGATAACAATTCACACAACAATTAGAAGGTATTTTTAAATACTAAAAAGGTGATATATATGTATACACACATATGAGTATATAATTGTGTAAAGCAAGTAATTTGAAAGGTTTTCCCAGATGAAATAAAGGTAATTTAGGTGACATTCTATGAGATAGAACTCAAATCACATTTGGATGCATGTGTAACACTCTGGAAATGTTTGTATTGATTGCTTATATATAATAAAATGAGTACTAAATAGAGAAATGAATATTTAACATTTTGTATAGATAGTTTAGCTAAAGATTTTATTTGTTTCTGTATAGTTGAATGCTATGAATGGCTTATATTCTAATTCTTAGTTGGGGTTTTCTAAGTCTACCTTTCCTATAATAATGCCAGGAAATAGAAAGCTTAACCTTCAAGGAGATTCCTTTTTTTCCCCAGTTGTAACTGAAATTTCCTGTGCTTAGTACAGAGGAATGGAGAGAAATTATTTCATGAAATTATAGAACTGCAGTCAGCAGCGACCTAGAGATCAGGCTACCCAGCCCTTGGACCCTGGAAACCCTAAGATCCTATATATAAATGTAGAAAATCTTTTCACACACCTATTGATGTGAGAGACGAAGGTCTTAGAATTGTATTTATCTCATTTTACCATCTTTATTGTGACACCTGGTCCCCCAAAGCAGTTTACTGGGCCTGATTCCATTAGCAGGGAGCAATGGGCCGTGTTCTGGGCAGAAGTCAATACACCAAAGCGTTCAAGCAGTTTCTGCTTCTCACAGTTCTTGTCAATTCAGCCTAATCTTCAAACTCAGACAAAGTACAGATTATAGAGGACACACAAATAACTAATGGACTTAGTGCCCACCGAGCAGATTTTGGTCTAAAAGATGGGATGAAAAAAATGTATATATTTAAGGGCAAATAGGGTAGTAATGCCGCTGATAGATAAACCCAGACCGCTGTGGCAATCACCGGGCATGGTTAAGAGCACCTGCTGGAGCCCAACTGCCTGGGTTTGAATTCTCGATCTGTTCCTTAGGGCTGTACACTTAAGCAAGCTACTCAACCTTCCTGCCTCAGTTTTTTCATCTATAGAATGGAAGAGTAGCAGTAACCCTTAAGATGGTTGTAAGGTTTAAATGTAGTTAAGTGTCTGTAAGTGTTCGCTGCTAAATTTATTATTTAGGTGCAATAAGGCGAGAGGTTAGAAGGAGACTTTGAATCCATAAATCTCATACTGGGTACAGTAATTCAGTGTTCTTGCTTTACAAACCTAATGTAATGGTAAGTGAAAAGATTAGTGTTTAAAAGTATATTAAAAAGTGTAAGATTCTCTGCAAACGGAAGTCCTTACTTTTTTAAGACTTCAGGTTTGTATCTGCACTTACTTTGAATCTGGTTTTCAGCACAGAAGCTGGGTGGTTTATGCTGAGTACGGTCAAGAATACAGTCCCAGTCAGTCACGCCTGCCAGCTTCCAATAGCATCCGGTTCTTTCCTCCGTAAAGCAGTAGGTTGACCTGGTCAGCTGGGGACATGCACAGGCAGATGTTTCCCTGCAGCCTAACCCTGCCTCTTCCAGGGTTATCTCCATTCCAGTGGCGTTGAAGATGTTAGTTGTTCTCTTCATCCTGGTTACTCTGTGGGGTTTCTACTGTGGACCTTGCCTAATTCCTATCTACAGGAATTAAAGGAACATACTTACTGTGTGTTCCAAAACACAAAATCCTGTTTTGTATTTGAATTAATGAAACTTCTCATGGAAGAGTCCCCATTATCTGTTTCTACATCGTCTGTTCCTGTAGTGTTATCACTTTCTAACACATACATTATGATTATCATGTTTATTGTCAGGTCTCTCCCAGTTAGAATGTCAGTCCCACAAGGGCAAGATTTTT
The DNA here is from genome assembly GCA_017311185.1 of Proteles cristata cristata. NCBI lineage: Eukaryota > Metazoa > Chordata > Mammalia > Carnivora > Hyaenidae > Proteles > Proteles cristata. Next base: position 802,617 of record JAESUZ010000812.1, read on the forward strand.
GTTTTGTTCCCTGATGTGTGCCAGTATCTACAGCAGAGGCTGCAACATAATAGATATACAATAGGTGTTTGTTGAAGGAATGGGTGATGGATAATAATAAGTGATTAAGAGAAAAACATAAGGTGTCAGTGAGCTTAGTGGGACGGGAGTATTTTGAAATGATTTACTAAACATAATGATCTTTTCCAATAAAATATTTGTACAGAGTTTATATTGGAGGAATGCCCTGTGAGCTTCTCATACCACAATCTGATAATTTGTAAGTAATTCAAATAATTTTCCTTAGAAAACGAATAGTAGATATGAACATACCAGTGTAAGTAGTAATGTCTAGCAATACTCTATAGCTTAATACTCTAAAATATGGTATAAAATTATAATATTTTATACAGTAAATTAGCAATCATTTATATAGTTAGTTGTAACCTGATATCCTCTATTGTCTCCAGTATAGTGTGATATGAACTATTATTAAATTATTATGTTTTGGGATATTTTGAGAAATATCTTTATCAAATAATTATTTCACTTTTTAGCATTTAAAAATATTTAAAAGGAATAGCAATGGGGATAGCCATATTAACTACAAAATATTTAATTATAAACTGAAGCTTTATTCAAGTATCTTCAGCCAAGGCTGGGAACTATTTTCATTTTACAGAAATTTTCGTTACAGCAACCGTTTCTATCCTGATACATATTCTAAAGTCCAAAAGATGTTTTCAAGGAAACACAGTTTTTATTTTATTTTATTTATTTTATTTTACTTTACTTAAGTTAATTCAATTTTATTATTTTTTTGATAATAAATTGATCTTTATTATATAGATACTTAAGGGAAATACAGTATTTAAAAACTTTAGTGTCAATATAAACTTTGGAATTAACACATATATTTTATTAGGTATGGGCTAAAACTAGATCATCCAAATGGAGACATGGGTTCTATGATTTGTAAGACGACTGGAACCTATATTGGTAAATGTTGATCATCATTCTTCATAATTCTCAGAAATGCCTCACTCTATTTTCTTGTTTCATATTCTCTTAGACCTCCCCTGCATCGTCATCCCTTTCTTTAAAATTAACATTTCCTCTTTACCTTGGCTTCTTTTCAGTTTCATGTAAGCATGTATGAATTACCTTTTTCGTAAGGTTTACATTTAAGGTAAGCTTCTTCAGATTTCTTTTTCTTTTTTTTTTTTTATTCTTCTGTCATCCAGAAAATTCCATTAGTAATTTAGCTGTTTTCCCTGTAGCCTTACTTTTTGTTGTTGTTGTTTTTTCTCTTTGCTGTATGTACTCCGGACACATAAATCCTTCAGTTCTTTTTTTTCCAGTTTTATATGAACATATATCACTGTATAAGTTTAAGGCCTACGACATGATGGCTTGATATACACATATTGTGAAATGCTTACCAGAGCAGGTTTAGCTAGCATCCATTTTTAGAAGGAGCTTCACTTCATTCTGTCTTGGAGCCTTTGCAAGCCTCCCATCCTGAGAATTTCAGGTACAATGTCATGTCTTCAAAACAGCCTTCCCTGATGCCCTGCCTTCCACTCTCAAAGTTCACCCTCCTCTTTGATAGCTTTATCATAATTTTTGGTTCTCTGTTTGAGTCATTGCTCTTGGCTGACTGTTACCTCTACTGCACAGTATGTGCAGTTCAGAGAACCGAGGGCTCACCCTGCATCTCTCATCTCCTTAGCAGAGTGTCTCCCCCAAATAAATAGCTATTGAATGAATGAAGGAAATTAGAGGACTCTATGGTTATGTATATGTCCTTTTATCATTCTTCATTCATTATTATATTTATCAGGTTTTTCTAGTTATAGTTTTTAAAAATTTTAAAGTTTATTTAAGAGAGTGTGTGAGTGGGGCATGGGTAGAGAGAGAGCAGGACAGAGGATCTGAAGAAGGCTCTGTGCTGACAGCAGAAAGCCCGATGTGGGGCTCAAACTCATGAACCATGAGATCATGACCTGAACTGAAGGCAGACGCTTAACTGACTGAGCCACTCAGGCACACCTCTGGTTATAATCTTGAGACATCTTAGTATGTATATTTTAAAATACTTCTTTCAGATAATGTCTTTGAGGATTAATAAATGGTTGTGTAATTACAGTTTTAGTTTTAAATTACTTTGGTTTTAAATCAGCTTTATAATGTATAGTTATTGTTCTCCTGTGATTGGGAATTTAATTGATTGTGTATTTTAATTAATTCCAGGTCATCACAATGTCAGCTTCATCTTGGATAGTGATTATGGAAGGTAGGTCATTTTGTAAATAATTTTCATAATTGAGTCAACTGGGTAAATAAAATAAAAGTATATATTTACTTTGTGCCATAGATCCAGAGATTAAAGAACTGCTAATCACTTTTTTCTCCCAAATTAACATTTAAGAGGTCTGTAACTCCCTTTTTCTAATTTGTGCCTCAGACACAGCCTTTTAACTGTTGGAAAATCTAGCACTACCTAAAACAACAAATAAATCTTTGATTGTGATATTGAAAAGGGTTCTTTTATGTCTTACAGCTTTTCTGACTTAAATTGTAAGTCTTTTGATAACTAAATAGTTCACTTTTGATGTGAACTAATGTAAAAATAAATAAATCCCACAGTTATATTACCAGATAACGGTGTTCATTTAAAGTATCAAGACATACAGTGATGAATGATGGCAGCTACAGCTCTCAATTGTCCATCTTAGCACCAATGTTAATCACTTATATTCATGATTTTTAATAAAGCTAGAAATCATATCTAGATATCCCACATCCTAATTTCACTACAAAAGACCATATGTTTATAGAAATAGCAGAATATGCAAAACTCAACACATGTTGCAAACCTCATATTGCAGATAATAAAGAACATTTAGTGGCAGACATGGTGCTAAGCACTTTACATATATTGTCTAGTTGAATTCTCCCAAAGAAGCTATAAAATGGAGAGTTATCATCTCCCCAGTGTTTCATGCTGGAAACAGTGAGAATCGGGAATGTTGAATAATTTGCACATGGATATTCAGCCTGTCGGAAGCAGTGAGGTGTGTGAACCCACACAGCCTAACTCCAGCCTCTGAGCCCTCTGTTCCGGTGATCTGCCAAGAGTGGTGGAGGATTACAGCCATAGAACCACATCACATCACCACATGACATCCTGATCCAGGATTCTTTGACCATGGCAAAGATTACCCCACCTCTCTGTTTATTTGCAAATGTGTGGGGGCATTTGTTGGCTGTCAAAGTAACTGAGGCATGTTAATGGCCTTTTATGGGCAGAACCAAGATGTGCCAAACCTAAATGAATTATTCTGCTCAAAGTATCATAGTATCTCCCAATGAGAAAATGAGCCGGTTAACAGAAATCCAAATAAATCATAAATTCTAGCCATCCAATACTAATATAGCTGTAATAGATCAATAATAGGGTAAGTCTGTTGATTTCTTTTTTGTTTCTGAGGAGAGACCAATGATTAGAAAAGATTGAAAAAGATTAAAAAGACTGAAAAAGATTGAGAAGAATGGCAATATTACAATCAAAGTAGATGTTATTCCTCACAGACTGTCCTCAAAGATGACATTTGATAATAAAGTTCATGCATGAAACTGTAATTGAGTTGGTGAGCCAAATCCATTATCATTATATTTGAGGATCATCTGGTTCCAGGCGTCCAGAGGCAATAGGTTTATAACAAAGTGATGATTGGGCTGCACACTTTATTATAGATCATTATAGACTGGACCAAAACCATGAAGAAGGTTAAGATTCAAGGGCAAACCATAGTGGATGATATATAAATGGTACTAAGACTCACCGTTGTGATTTCCATGGTGCAAATGACTTAGTGTCCCATGTTTTACCAGTTATCTTCTGCAAAGACACTGCCTATATACATATAACTTGTTAGGAGTAGGGCAATAGGATTTTACTGAAAAGATTAGAAAATCATATTAGAAGCAGTAATTATTAAGTTTTAAATGATTTCTTGAAATATATATACATTTTTTTAATGCCACTTTCATTCTTCTTCAGGTGGAAAAGATGAATTCTTAGTTCTGAGTCTGTATGAAAGGTATTAATTACCAAATCCATCACAGATTTCTCAGAGAAATAATTATCCAAAAATAGGTTTGAGTGATCAAGCTTGAATGTGATTGATAAGTATATATAAATCAGCATGTTGCATTAACAAGCCCTGAAACTTTCAATTTTAAAAAGCCAACCAATTTGCACATAATATAGACAAAAATATTACTTAAGATAGTTGACTCTGTGATCTTGACATATAGTTCCTTTTTTTTTTTTTTTAAAGCCTGTGGCTTTTCTTTTGTATTAATGTCTCAGGATTGAGGAAACTGTGTTTCTATATAAAACAGTCTTAGGACTTTAAGATAACTGGTAAACATACGGCATATATTCTTAAAAGCCTAGTTTCATGATTACATGGCATTTAAAAAATGTTAAATGATTTTATAAATTAAAAAAATCCATATTTTACAAATTTCAGGAGTCTTCCTGAATATCAGATGAGCCTATTAACAATGATCATGGCTTCTATTCTATATTTCTTTTAATAGCTCACCTTCTCTCCTCTATTACCCCAAGTTCAAACAACAGCTGTTCCTAACTGATAAGGTTCAGATGAGGCTGCCTTAATTGAGAAATGCCTGGTCATTATCAATGAATTAGAGAAAATCACCTCAGTGTCATACCAAATAAATTACATTCAAATTTTATTTCAGGAGGCAATTTCCCACCAACTTAAGAAGCAGGGTTAATTTTTCAGACACAGGGTCTGACCACAGACAATATTGTTGGGGCTGGCATCATTTCAAATCTTCGAGAAATCAACCGAAAGGCTTATAGCATACAAATATAAATCCAGTAATGAACTTCTTAAATAACTAACTTAGCATTCAGAATTGCCAGAGACACTTTAGTCTTGCAAATGTGCATCATAGTGCTTGGGTTAGATTTGTAGTTTACTGTTGGTTTCAACCACAAGATTTGCCTTATCCTTTTAGATTCTAGTTCACTGTGTTAGAAATATAATGAATGGGCTTTGAGTCTTAACATTTGAATTTCTTAGCTTCTCTAATTATGAATTCCATTGAGATAATTAAGGGAACAGCATTTAATATCTAGGATCAAATTCCTTACCGTCCTCGCTCTCCAGGCTATGAAAGTACAAATCTTGTGGCTATCAAAAAACATGAACAAGTTCTGTGTTTATGAAGGGTGACTTAACTCTGGTGGTTTACTGTAAACTGCTTTCATTCATTGTGCTTTTATGCAGAATAGTGAGTGGCAGAAAAGAACTGTGTAGGATACAGTTTAGGAGCCAGGGCTAAGGACTCAAATTGCCTGCCTTCAAATTCTGTTTCTGCCACTTACTCCCTATGCGGTCTTCAGTAAGAGAAATAGCTTCTCTGGCATAATGAACTTAAACCTTAAAAAATCTTAGGTTAAAAGCTTAAAAACCTTAGCATGATATCTGATAAGTATTCAATAATGTTACTTATTCTGATGCTAAATGGGTTATAAGAGGGGAGAGAGAAGGGTGGTTGACACAAGAGCCTTCATGAAGGGTGATCCTGTTCTTTTACATGAAGATGGATTCTTTACTGAGGTATAATTTGCATATAATAACATCTACATGATTTAAGTGTACAATTCAGTAAGTTCTGACAAATGACTGTTTGATTTGTATACTTTCACATTTGTGTAACCAGTAACTACATCAAGATACAGAACATTTTTATTTCCAAAGAGTTTTTGCAGCTCCTTTGCAAATTATGACATGATTTGTTTTGGTAAAAAATAACATTTTCCTAAAATAAAGTTTATCTTAAAGGATTTTTACTTTTTTTTAATACAGGAGTTTCCCACAAAAAATGGCGTATTTTGTTTCTTCTCTAAACAAAATTTCAATGTTTCAGACATATGCAGGTATGTAACGTGTGTGTGTGTGTGTGTGTGAGTGAAACAGAGAGAGAGAAAGAATGAGAGAGACAGAAGGGGATGTATACACTTTATTTCATTAAATTGAAGAGAATAATGACTTAAGGTGTACTATATTATTTTATGTATTGCTAAGAAAGGAAAAACATCCAAGTTGGGGAACCTACTAGGAAGCCCTAACATTAAACTAGGACCCTGAAAACTATATTTTAATGTTTATTTTTGAGACAGAGACAGAGCATGAGCAAAGGATGATCAAAGAGAGAGGGAGACACAGAATCTGAAGCAGGCTCCTGGCTCTGTCAACACAGAACCTTATGTGGGGCTCAAACCCATCAACGGTGAGATCATGACCTGAGCTGAAGTAGGATGCTTAACCGATGAAGCCACCCAGGAGCCCCTGAAAACTATGTTTTAAATAGAAGGTTGATTGACTCGCCAACGGAAAGACAGAGGAGAAATTTGCATGTCTCCACTTGGGCTGTTGGTTGAGGGAGGAAAAACATTCTCCACTGTCAGTTTAATCTACAAGGCAGTACTCTCAGATTTATGGTCTCAGTGTAGTCCAAAAGAATCCTCCAGCAGATTATAATTTACTTTAATTTACAGAAATCTCGGGTTGGTAGACTCCTAGGAAGTGTCGGAAGCAAACACAAACCCTCCTGGAAGAATTATACTTCATTCCAGGTCAGGAGTGATTGATGGAATGGCACATTCAGATTTCAGAGATGTTGGAATGTGAAGAAAAGTGTCTTGGAATCAATCACATATGACATATCCCAGTTTTTTCTTTTTAATGTGAAACTCATAAAAATACAAAGAACTTTGATGTATAGAACTAATAAGATTAAATTTCAATAAGAATCTACCATATGTCATGCACTGGGCTATTTTACTAATATGCCTAAAACTTTTATATATGAAGCCAGAAGATTTACAATCATAGTTAATGCATTACTATATGAGAAAAATATAATATGTTGGCCCAGAAATAGAAGAAAGTTTTATTATTTAAGAACATAAGGGTGAAGAGGCTGTTGTCTTGCCTTCTTGTGTTTTTTGTTTGTTTATTTGTTTGAATCACACAACTCTGCTCAGCCCAGGTTTTCCTTAATTTCTGCATCTCCATTACCAGGGCCTCCTTAGTAGCAGTCACCACTAAAATCTGGTTCCCACGAGATATAGGCCTCTGTGAGAGCCATGTTCATTGTCCTCTTTGCATGATTGCATCAGGGACCAAATTGAAACTCTTCATTCATTCATTTAATAATCCAGTACCTAGTCTGTGCTATGTGCTAACATTAGGTAATTTAGAAAATTTATAAAAATCAAGCATTTGAGTTTATATGTAATGTTTATGACATTTTACTTAATGTGTTTCTCCTCCCTCCCTCCAGAGGTCACTACGATTTCCCCGTCACGAGGAAGTATTCAAGGTGGCACCATGCTCACAATAAGTGGACGGTTCTTTGATCAGACTGATTTCCCAGTCAGAGTTCTAGTTGGAGGTATTTTTATGACTTTTAATACATTATGTTATAAGAATAGATCCTGGCTTTCATTTAATAATTTGTAAGAAAAATAGTGGTCTTTTTGCAATTTTTTTTAAGTTTATTTATTTATTTTGAGAGAGTGCGCAAGCTTGAGCCAGGGAGTGGGAGAGAGAGAAAGAATCCCAAGCAGGTTCTGCATTGTCAGTGTGGAGCCTGATGTGGAGCTCAAACTCACAAACTGTGAGATCATGACCTGAGTGGAAATCTAGAGTCGGACACCCAACTGACTGGGCCAAAAGGCACCCCTTAATGTTTTACATTTAAAGCTGAGTATTTTCACATGGGCATTTGGCTCTGGGGCTTGATACTTTTCCCACTGCTACTTTCCAGTGAGGACCATTTCTTGCAACTTTTACACGATCAGGACTTGGGCTCTGAGGTCATCAACAAAGGACATCGTATAGTAGCAACATGGTTTCCATCCACAAATTCCCCACCATACTTTGAGACACATATACCCTCTATTTAACAAACTTTTAAATGCCCTTTTTGAACTGTTGTATAATTCTGAGGGGGGTGGTTAGTTATGGGAATGTAAAGTACATAGGGATACTCTTCTCACCCCCTTTTTGTTGATTGTGCTTTATCTGGACATCAGGAATTACTGATAGTATTGGCTTTGGAAAAGCACTGATGTGTTCTATCTTTACAAATGTACATAGGACTTAGTTCCTGGTTATACATCATTTTTATGTATCTGCTGCGACTGGTTCAAGGTAGGGAGCCGTGTAGCTCAAAACGGAGATGCAGGATGAACGTAATAGTGGGGATCTTCCCACTTACTCATAATCACTTTACCTACCTTGATGAGCAAAGTATTGCCATGTCTGCCCATGCAGTTGGGCACATACTTTTTCTGATACAGCTCTTTGCCTTGGTACTTTCTACTTTTACGGAATCTGCCCATGAGCCAACCAAAATGTGATTTAAAGAAAAATTAATACAGAATAACCTCATCTAACATTTATATCTCTATCTCTATATATGCTATTTTAAAGTTTAAATATAAATATGTTTCAAATGTTAAAAACCAAGAACATAAAATATTTTTAATTTATATGCTATCTTTTATGATCTGATATTGTGATATGCAGTGTTGTGATAGTTGATATGCAAATATGACTATAATATGTTAAATTTTTATGATATTTCATTGCCATTAATATGACAACCAGGGGAGCCTGGGTGGCTCAGTCGGTTAAGCGTCCTACTTCAGCTCAGGTCACAATCTCATGGTTCGTGGGTTCGAGCCCCGCATCAGGCTCTGTGCTGACAGCCAGTTCAGAGCCTGGAGCCTGTTTCAGATTGTGTGTCTCCCTCTCTCTCTGACCCTCCCCTGCTCACGCTGTCTCTCTCTCAGAAATAAATAAAACATTAAAAAAATTTTTTTTAATATAAAAAAAAATAAAAACCAGGTCCAGGATTTTAAATCCTCAGTAATTCCTTTTTCTTTTAATTTGTTACTTTTTAAAAAAGTTTTTATTTAAATTCCAATTAGTTAACATAACAGTGTAACATTAGTGTCAAGGGTGCAATATAGTGATTCAACACTTCTATACAACAACCAGTGCTTATTACAAGTGCCTTCCTTAATCCCCATCAACTATTTAACCTATCCCCCCATCTACCTCCACTCTGTTAACCATCAGCTTGTTTTCAATAGTTAAGAGTCTGTTTCTTGGTTTGCTTGTCTCTCTCTCTCTCTCCTTCTCTCTCTCTTTTCCCTTTGCTCATTTGTTTTATCTTTTAAATTCCATATATGAGTGAAATTATATGCTATTTGTTTTTCTCTGATTTATTTTGCTTAGCATGATACTCTCTAGCTCCATCCGCATCATTTCAGATGACAAGATTTCATTCTTTTTATGGCTGAGTAATATTCCATTGTATATATATACATATATATATGTATATGTACATATATATGTATACCATCTCTTCTTTATCCACTCATCACTTGATGGACACTTGGTCTATTTCCATAATTTGGCTATTGTAGATAATGCTGATATAAACATTGGGGTGCATGTATCCCTTTGAATTAGTATTTTTGTATCCTTTGGGTAAGTACCTAGTAGTGCAGTTATTGGTCATAGGGTAATTTTTTTAAACAGTTTGAGGAACCTCGTTCTGTTTTCCAGAGTGACTGTACCAGTTTGGATTCCCACCAACAGTGCAAGAGGGTTCCCTTTTCCCTACATCATTGCCAACACCTGTTGTTTCTTGTGTTATTAATTTTAGCCATTCTGACAGGTGTGAGGTGATATTTCTTTGTAGTTTTGATTTGTATTTCGCTGCTGATGAGTGGTGTTGAGCATTTTTTCATGTGTCTTTTGGCCATTTGTATGTCTTGTTTAGAAAATGTCTATTCGTGTCTTCTGCCCACTTTTTAATTGGATTATTCATATTTTGGGTGTTGAGGAATCCTTGTTGATTTCTTGAAAATAATGATTTGTTTATGTATCTTTCCCTTGCTCTAAACAAAATAGGCTAAGTTGGTGTAATATACTGTTCAAATGTATTGTTTTCTAGTTCAATTACCTTGCATTCACAGAGCATTTAAAATCATGAAAGGTAGTGTAGAAATATGTTTTCCAGGCCACCAAACAAGACTTGGAAAAGATACCTTCCTCCATTTGCTATCCCTTGCCTCACTTTTCCATAGGCTGTGATTCCCATGTCTGTAAATACTTATTGGACTGACCTTACATGAGGCTCTGACTTTGAGGGACACTTGGAAGTCTAAAACATAGACTCTTCACTCAATTCAAGTTGTGCTTTTGGATAAGTATAATCATTCTCATTTAAACCCCTGTCTGTTTTGGTTTCAGTCTGCCTGTGAAAATACCATTTACAAATTACAATCTCTGTTGTTTTCATTTGGAAAACTTGGACGGACTGTAGTGTCATTTTATTTATTTATTATTTATTTATTTATTTATTTATTTATTTATTTATTTATTTTACCTAAGAGGGCTGTGATCATCAGCTTTTTTAGATTCTGAACATCATGGGTTTATTCAGCACCTTTTCTATAGGAGACAAAATATAAGGCTTCAATTTGGACTCAGAAGTGAAATCTCTTAACAGTGACATAGTTTTATCATTTTTTAAAATTGTGTTTCTCAGAAATTACAACATTTTCTAACTCAGACTTGTGATGTTTTGCCAGGAAAAAGTATGACAATAATGACTGATATGCTTTGTTGGGTAACATATAAAGGAAATGAAGAACGCCCAGCTTTGCTTCCTTGCTTATGCAACTTGGTTTTCATCAAAAAACTATTTCAAGATAAGCTGATTATGATTTGCATTATAGAGCTCTGTAGTAATAGCTCTACACCTTGCTTCTCTCTAGGCCAAGTCTGTGATATTCTGAATGTCACAGAAAATAGCATATGCTGCAAGACACCCCCTAAACCTGATGTTCTCAGAACTGTATATCCAGGTAAGTTACCAGAAGAGAGAACAGCCATTTCTGCATTTATGTAGGAAGACATGTATCATTAGAGTTTTAGTACATTCTGGCTGCTGAAACAGAATACCATAGACCAGGTAGCTTTTAAACAACCAACATTAATGTCTTACAGTTCTGGTGGCTTGGAAGTTCCAGATCATGGTACCAGCAGATAGGATGTCTGGCAAAGACCTGCCTCCTCAGAGATGGCACCTCCCTGGGACTAGAGAGTCCTCTTTCATAAGGACTCTAATCCCATTTATGAGATTAAGCCCAATCTGGTGACCTAAACACCTCCCGAAGGCCCCACCTGCTAATAACATCATGTTGGGCTTCAACATAAAGGTTTCAACATATGAGTTTTGGAGAGGATACAAACATTCAGCCTGTAACAATTAGTAACAAAAAAATATTTGAGCTATTTAGAATTTGTAGTGAGAATTATAATAAATGTCTTCCTAGTTTTCTTCTTTATACCTTCTGGATCAGGAAATATTTGCATTAAAATAGCTCCATCAAAGCTGCACCATGCCTAAATTCCTCAGACACCCTACTGAAAACAGCACATCTCTACTGAGTGAGTTCAATGGTGACTTTATTTACAATTAAATGAGATAACTAAATGTTGGTGCAGGGTACATGCAAATTATATAAATGCCTTTCTGTGGCTAAAAAATAAATGGCAGAGATTACATCCTTACTTGTCCAGAATGTTTTAAGAGTGGTAAAGGAAAGAGAGAAATGGAACTCAAATTCTTCCCAGACTTTGGCCTGTAGCCAAAATGACATGTGCCGTGGTAGCACTGAGAGGCTGTGCATGGGTTTGAGGGTGTGTTTCTCTTATCTTGTGCATGCAGTGAATTGGTTTATAATTATATCACTGGTTGGTATTTCAAGTTAAGAAAATTATGTTTATCAACCTCTTAAATTTCCTTGTTTTGAATGACATTAGAAGAAAATGACCAGTTTAAGAAGAGAATTTTTATAATCACAGTTGGTAAAGAAACTTTAAAGAAAGTTTCATGTATCAGAGCACACTTCTGCTGCAGAAGTTGAAAGTGCACAAGCTTCTCTCCGAACAAACTCAGTAGAGGAGGAGGAACCTTAATTTTCTAGATCCAGCCACTCCAGACCAACTTCAGGCTGCTGAAAGAAGGCATGAGTTTGATTATTGTATTTCAAGGAAGAAAAAAAAAGTGAGATGGCTCCCTTAGGATTAGGAAAAAACTTTTAATTACAGAGTTTACATTGGCAAGTGTAAGTTCCCTTTAATGAGATTATTCTCTCTGATTCTGTCCAAGAAGGAGATGAATTCATAGCAGAAGTAGTGTCAAAAAGAAAAAGAACAAATAATGACAAATCTTAAAGCCAACACTGTCTGTTCTTTGATTAGTTGTAAACCATTAATTGAGTAACTTTTGTCCGGCAAAGGTTTTGAAATCAAATGATCTGAACCATGAAATTTTGAGACTTAACTATATAAAGCAACATGAGTCATATCATAGGTGATAATTATTATATTATTATCTTAAGTAAAGCACTTAGTAATATGTAATCCCCATAGCAGCCACACAAATAGAAATGTCACTCCTACTTTATATATGTAGAATCGGAGGTGTAAATATATGAAATAATCATAAATATATTGTAGACTATCCTAACAGCACTGTATCCTTTGGGTACAGGTATATGTACAGGTAGGTGCAATTGCTTTGTTTACATGTATGTTTTAAAAATGTGAGTAACAGTAGAATATCTATAACCACCACCGAAGAAGACACCACATCAAAATTCTGATGAGAATACTTTTTCATTAAATTCAGGTGGGAGAGGCCTAAGGCTTGAGGTCTGGAACAATAGTAGGCCAGTACATCTTGAAGAGATACTTGAATACAATGAGAAAACACCAGGGTACATGGGTGCAAGTTGGGCAGATTCAGCATCTTACATTTGGCCTATGGAGCAAGACACATTTGTTGCACGCTTCAGTGGATTTTTGGTGGCTCCGGAATCTGACGTCTATAGATTCTACATCAAAGGTGATGACCGTTATGCTATTTATTTCAGCCAAACTGGACATCCAAAAGATAAGGTAAGGAAGCTTTAGAATACTATTTAATATTTTAAAAGCAATATGATAGCCTTTATATGTATCTCATTTATTCTAATCCAAACCGATGCATATATTAAAGAGTTTATGAGAGATATTTTCATGTGATTGGGTTCGTGGCTATTTTAATACGTGTGATGTTTCATCGTAGAAAACCCATGGCTTAGGAAAAAATGCTTTCCTGTATCTAAATTTGCTCTAGGAAGGAAAAAAATATATACTTCCTTTAAAGATTATTTTAATTATGGAAGAATTATAACCATACTTAGGAAATTTGGGAAAGAGTGAAAATATTTCACTATTCTACTAGATCTATTTCACTATTATTTGGTTATGAGATTAAAGCCTATAACGTCTTTTTGTGTCTATTTTATTATATAAATAAGATCATGCATCCAATTTCATAATCATTTTTCACATATTAATTTTCCAAATTTTATTAAATAATTTGCACAACACAATTTTTGATAACTTAAAAATGTTTTATTGCATGGGTTTACTGAACTGGATAACTTTGTGCATGTGGGTAAGTTTTTAGTTTACTTTTGACTTTTCATGACCACAAATAATACTCAGTTGAACATTAGTTCATTGAACATTGAATTATTCTGCATTTTAATTATTTCTTTAGGAGGATTTCACAAATATAAAACTAATAAACCAAATCAGAAGAACATTTTATGACTACATGTATATGGCAAGAACAAATTTAAATTGTTGCTTGTAATATATGACTTCTAATTTTACCATAGCTTTTCAGCATGTTTCCTCCAAAGATGGTATAGTCTTTCCTGATGGGAATCCCAGAGTGTCCTCAGTCTGGCATCTAGACCCATTTAGTGACTTTGGCATCTTTTAGACCTACTTTTAGTGATATCTTATAGATTAAACCTCTAAGAGCTCTCCACAGAACAAGAAGATGTTTTATTTAACAATACCAACCTTCCTCCTGGTATGTATCTCTTTATTTTCCATCAGGGTTCTAATCATGGAAAGCTGTGGTTTGTGCATATTCATGGTATAGGGATGCTGATGTTAGGTAAGGGTGGAAGGTGTGAAGTGAGCTTTGATAATTTTTAAAAACTCAATTTCACCATGGATAACAGATCTTAGAAGAAAAATATATAGTTTCACACTTTCTATTCATGAAAGTTCTAGGACTGATAGAAATAATAAATGATAAATGAATGTTGAAAAGGTTTATTAATAAGTTCTTTTCTGCCTGTCTGTCTGTGTGTCTTTCTTTTTGGGATAAGGTGAGGATTGCATATCATTCTTCCAATGCCAACAACTATTTTTCCAGTCCAACACAACGTTCAGATGACATTCATCTTCAGAAAGGAAAAGAGTAAGGTTTTTAAATCTTCATTAAACTGTTGTGTGGTATTTAAGAACTGTAAGTTTATACCTAAAAATATTGTCAATTTGTTTTATTGGTTGAAATGATGTTATTTTATTGGCTTAATTTATAATTGGTCATTCTCTATAATTTTATTAAATATTATTTCTATATTTCCAAGAATATTGGCATTCAGCCAACCAGGGAAATTTTAAATCTAAATATTTCTATTGCAGAAATTATAATTTTGTGATATTTACTTGATCCTGTTCTTAGTTTCTTACTAGAACTTGTTAGTCAATCCAGCCATCTAATTTCCCTGCCCCTGCACCTGAGCTCTTGAATATTTTTAGAGAAGCATATGAATTGGTACCACACCTAACATATATTTAATATTCACTGATTTATTTTAGATATTGGGCCAGGAAATTTAATAAAAAAAATATTCAAATCCAGTCCCTGCCCTTAAGGAGTGCATCATTTAGTGCTGAAAGGTCAAGTTCAGAGAGAAAACGACACTTTCATTCAAATACCAGATAACCCCATTCAAAAAGGCATTCAGGATTAAAGGAAAGCAAGAGGTAAAACCCATGATATATTCAAAGTAGCTAAGTTACAAGGAGATCCAAGACTCAGTGATATCATCTTCCATTTATCATCTGTATGTTAGGTTTTTTGCATAAGATACCACTCCCCCAAATTTTGTAACTTAAAGCAGCCCAATTTTTTGATTGGCCAGGCAGTTCTTTTGGTCCTGGCTGCTCTAGTTGGTGATTGATGGCCTAGGATGCCCTCACTCATATATCAGGAGCCTCAGTTGGCATGGCTGAAACTTAGATATTTGGGATGTCCCACTTCACGTGGTCTCTCATCTCCCAAGAGCTCCCCAGGCTTATCAAATTCATCAATGGGTTTCTAGTAATAAAGAGAGCAATTCCTATTGGACATAATCTTTTTAAAGACTCTGCTGTATCGCTTCTGCTAATATCCTATTGGCCAAAGCAGATGGCCAAATCTAGATTCAAGGGATGAAGAAAGACTTCACTTTCAGATGGAAGGAGATGTTTTTCCTTCATTCTGTCACACCATCCTTCCACATCTTGACAGCACCATGAAGACCTGATGGAGCTAGACAGAGAGGGTTGGGATTAAAGGTACCTGAGAGCAATCACACTCAGTGTTCTCACTGAAACCTTAGTAATAGTGACATGGGAAAAGCATTCCATTCTTTTTCTCTTCCTCCTTCTACTATCACTTCTTTATGTACTTACACATTTGCTTTTTTAATCAGGATCACTGGGCCAATTCAGGGTAAACAGAGCACCTAATTAATTCCTACTGCTAGTAAGTGTTAATACACTTCAAGGCTTTGCTTGGCCTTGGAAAGTGCGTTCAGTTTACCTGCTTGGCAGGAGCGTAGAGTTTACATGAAAGTGAGTCGTAATACATCTGCTGTCTGCTTTCTGCAAGGCAGCTTGGAATTTACACACTGATACTTATAATGATGGCTGTGAATTTAGAAATTGAGGCCATGTTCTTGGCTTATTGCACAGTGGTCCCTGGGGCCTTTTCAAAGGTAGCTCATTTGCCAAATTCATCCTACTCAGATAATATGGCCCCATCTCTAAGTCATATCTTTTTCATTACCCTGTTCTACTTTGAATCAGTTACTAATTTTTAATAATCTTTTAATCTTTAAAACTTTCTTAGTCTCTGTTATTCATATAAACAAAGAGAATGAATATATTTTTATAGGATTTTGTGAAGATTAAATATGATGACGTCTATAAAGTGCTCAGTTTAGTGTGTGATACATGGAAAATGCCTAATTATTATTTTTAAGCTGCTAACAAGGATACAGAATTTAATGAGTCCTACTTCTTACTATTGCCCACATTCATTTGGTAGAACTGGCAAACGGGTTCTCAGAGCAGCCAAGAGCCTGATGGAATCCTCCTATATCAGTTCTATGAAGGGGATGACGCAGGGCTTCATCATCCTAGAATGATGAGAGGTGATAAATGTCTCTCAGTCAGAGTCTTTCATGAATTGTGAATACTTATTCTTCATTTACAAAAGGTATCTGTTGAATGATGTGAGGCAATTTATAGGAACTCCCAGCTGGCCTCTCCAAAGACGGGAGCAATGGTGACATTGATTGAGATTTAAGTAGGTAACCAGTAGCTTCACTCACCTGTAGCAGCTGGTCAGTGAATGCCTTATCCTGCACAGGCAGTTAGATGATCCAGCTCGTTGGAGGGACCATAATCAGTCTAATCAGTAACAGTTTCCTGAAGCAGTGTTTTATTTCCAAAGTTATTAGTGGAGCCATTATTCAAGGAACTAGAGAGGAACTTCCATCCCTGACACATTTAAGCTCTCAGATATAAAACATGTCTAAGTCTGCCTGTTATTTTCTTACACACATTAGAGTATTTAAACTCTGCATGCCCTCTGTGTTTTATGCCAGGGAGTTCGCCTTATAATCTACAATATAATTTTGTTTTAAGCTTCTTGAGGACAGTAGAATAATATCTTTTTTTCAATAAATATTTATTGACAAAACTAAATGAATTAGTCATGAATGGGGACAACCTGTATCTCTAGTGCAGATACCCTCCGTAATTCATTTTATTTTAACAAACTGCTATCAAATTTTAATATTTAAAATCAGGGATACTACAACATAAATCATTTAACAGGCAGGTGTTTTATTTTTATTTATTTTTTTAATTTAACTTTTATTTTATTTTATTTTATTTTTAAATAGTTTATTGTCAAGTTGGTTTCCATATAACACCCAGTACTCATCCCCACAAGTGCCTTCCTCCATGCCCATCACACCCACAAGTAGGTGTTTTATATGGTGTTGAAATTTTATTCATTGGAAAAAATTCATATTTTTCAGATATTACATTGAAATCTTGCTGCAGGAGTATAGACTGAGTGCCTTTGTTGATGTTGGCCTGTATCAGTATGGAAATGTCTATACTGAGCAACAAACAGAGGATGCAGTAAACGAAGAACAAGTTATCAGATCTCAGTCGACAATTGTCCAGGAAGTACAGGTTTGTTATGATGATGGATCTGCATTAGAAAGTTAATGTTCAAACGTAGCTCTATTTGGCTATTAATTTTATTATGGAAGACACTGTTTGAGGGGAAAGCAGTCATGGAAAATTATTGACATGTGGCTAGAAGTATCTGTATTATAAATGAAAGAGACTTATTTGGTAAGACTTAAACTTTAAAATATTTTATCATTTGCAATAAAAGAGAAATAAAGAGGCATTGAATAATTGGCTCTCATACTTTTTAAATGTGTTTTTCTATACAGTAAAGGTATTTTTTAAATTGGGAAATAGGTTATAACATTGGAAAACTGGGAAAGAACTACTGCAAGTAGTGAAGTTCAAAAGATCACAGTAACCAGTCCATGCGTGGAAGCTAATTCGTGTTCCCGCTACCATTATAGATTAATCTATAACATGGAAAAAACTGGTAAGTTGTAAATAATGAAGGAGATTTCATTTCTCTTCATTTATAGATGAAATTATAAAAATTTGCTCTAGTTCATTTCTACTGTCTGGAAAATATTGTTTTAATAGTATGCTAGCCAAAGAAGCTAAAAATATATTATGAAGAAAAACCTTTAGACTTGGATAAAGAATGGCATCAGTAAAAACAACTTCCTGGTATATACTATCATTTTCTTTTATAAGGATCACAATAATTGTATATCTAAGTGCACAGAAGGCTTTTATATATCTGGGACTCACAGGGATAAGTTAAGATAACAAGAATTAAATTCATTATCACAGAGAAGTAAATATTTCTTCCAACTTCTCAAAAAAAAGGTATGAGACACTAATTTATCTGTTAACAGAAACATTGCATCTCTATATTTTATAATACACCTGAAAATATAATTTTTCTATTTCTGCTGTTTCAATAAGTAAATATTAATGGGTAATTAATGTTTTCCAGATATGATGCTTGTTACTATGGGACTATAAAAGCAATAAAATATGACCCTGATCTTCAAGAAATCACAATCCAACGAAGTGGTCACTGTTATTGAACTCAAATTACTTTCAAAGCACAATTTAATTAAGTGATAACATATGATACAGACTACTTTAAAAAATTCAAATATAAAACATCAGTGCGGGCTGTGGTAGTGCAGAAAGATTTCAACTCATTTTTTTTCTTTTAATTAAAACCCCTAATCATTTGCCTTTCTTCTCTTTTCTTTTTTCTTTTCTTTTCTTGCTTTATTTCTTTTTCTTTCTTTTTTAACTCAAGTCTTGATACCTGGTGACTCTTCTGACTTCATACTTCAATCAGCTTTAAATGACCTCTGGTCTATAAAACCGGATACAGTTCAAGTAATAAGAACACAAAAGTCCCAAAGCTATGTTTACATGGTAACATTTATATCAACTAGAGGTAAGCGTGTATTTCATTTTGTACTTCTGTAAAGTTGTCTCTAGGAAACAAATTTATACCCTCTACAACTCCACTGAACAAAGTAAAATGACAGAGAAAAAGAAGTGTATTCATAGCCTTGATCACATTTAGGAGAAATAGAAAATAAATGGTTAATTTTTTTCTATTGTAATTAAAATTTCAGTCCTGTTTCAAGGAATGTAAAGCTTCAGCACATGAGAAATCTACTTTATATACCATAAATGCACCATCTTTATAATAGGCTGTTTCATTTTAGCAAAAATAGCAAAGACATGAATTCTGGAAATAAAGATTAAGTAGTTAGTATGCCTCAGAGACATTAGTCTGACCAGATCTTGCATGATGAAGGATTCTATGGTCAAATCCTCATGGGAAACTGTGTACCCCAACTCGCCTTTGAAGATTGACAGAACTTATTAGAATATTAAAATCCCCGAGAATTCCTACAGTGAAAAAACAAACATATAAAAACAATAACTGAAAGAAAACATTTCACCTGTGTTTAATACAGCATTTTCCAAAATTATTCGACCTCTCTATTCTTTTCAAGTTGTTGCTATTAACTTTCTATTAATGTTTTGCATTTTCAAGTCTTAAAGCCACATTTAACAACCAAATTTAGTACTTGGGCTGTCTAGCTCAAAAATAGGTCCCTGAATATGTATTGAGCAATCATTATTTTCCAATTCATTGTTCATGTCTCATTTTATAAAATTGTTAATTTGCTTGTTGGGTGGAGGGCAAAGAATTTCATTTAGCATGAATGAAATTCTAAAAATTTCCCAAAGGTTAGACTGTGAAAATTCTATATAAATGAAGATATGATGATCCTTGTTCTCCCAGGAATATATCTTTATTTCAGAGAGAAATTTTACAGCTTTAGCAGCAGTCTTAAGAAATATAGTACCGAAATCATAAGTACCAAATCAAATTCTAGGACTTTACTCAACAGAGGTCAGTGGGATTCTGCTGGTGAAGCATCTTCCCAGAGCTGAGATAAATCTGAGGATAAGCCCTTATTTCTTTTAAAGCGAGATTATACTAACAGGCCTCACAGGCCTGTACTGTCTCCTGAAATTTAGTTTTGTACTGTAGTCATATTTAAAGAAAATAACAATAACCCAACCTAGCCCTTTATACTATGATAATGGTACTGGAACAAAACTAAAAGAAGTTTTGGAATATCTCACTGACCATTGATCTTTACTTCATGGTCCTGATACCTCCTTTTGTTTATCTCATAATACTTTCTTTTAAGCCATGGATATTGAACCTTAAATGAATAGCACTCTATTTGCTGGTTTGCTATTTCTGCTGTGGCTAAATCTTTAGCTCAAATTCAAGGATCCACATCTTTCCCATTCATCACCCCCACCTTTTATTTTGGTGATAATACAACTAAATAAAACTAATTTTGTTATCTATGGATATGTTGGTATTTTATCAAGTAACATATTTGGTACTTCATCACAGGAGACTTTGATCTGCTTGGTTATGAAATGATTGAAGGGAACAATATCACCCTGGATATTACAGAACAAATTAAAGGAAAACCCAGTTTGGACACATTCACACTGAACTGGGATGGAATCACTTCAAAGCCTCTGACCCCATGGTCATCAGAAGCTGAAGTATGGTCTTAGTTAATTTCTTAAATATAAAGCTATTTAAACATCACCTTTCTAGTAAAACAAAACAAAATAGATCAGAACAAAACAATACAAACCCCACACTTTAAGGAGTAGTAATACACTCTTTTACTTGGCATGGTGGGTTGGAGCCAACCTGTAAGAGAGTAGAGAACAGAGGAAATACCACATAGACAGAGGGGATGCAAGGGGGGGGTTCTTAGATCTGTGCCAACAGGCTCCAGTGTAGCTCTGTATGGGGCAGCTGTTTTTGTAGAAAGAATGTTTACTTGGGACTTACTGAATTCTGACAACTGTCTACACTATGAGTTTAAGTTAATATTTGTTTGATGATTAAAGATCTTACTTTATCTCCTTAATTCTGAATGCTAATTATATCTGTGCTTTGCCAGAGAAGTAGATGTGGAAATTACAGGAAAACTTGTAAATAAATGTATACCAATTCCTGTATAGTCTAAGATCATTTATCGTTTTTAAAATAATCATCAATGCAGTCTTATAGTATCTGAAAATCTTCTTTTGAAAAACAGAATGCATTAAAGTGTATAGTTTTTTTCTGGATAATTTTGAGCTAATGGGGAAAACTCTTCAGTTGGAACCTGTTTAATGGAGTGCTAATTCATTTAGATTTGCCTCATTGCCTTCTTTAAAAAAAACTACTAAACAAGTGTGTCTACCTTACCTAACAACAATGTAAGCTAATATTACCCAATTGGATGTAATTGTTGTGATTCTAAAATAAAACTCTTGAAAAAGTCACTAGACACTAAAATTACTACATATTAACTTTTAGGAAATGATCTCATAACGATGGCTGAAGTATGGGGATTTTGCAAATGATCTACTATAACTAATTAGTGAAATGAGTAGTAATATTATGAATGCTCTAACTCTTCATGATAACAAAGTTACTAAAGCTCATATTTTTAATTTAGTTTCAGGCAGCCGTGGAAGAAATGGTGACTGCCAAGTGTTCACTGCAAATTGCAGATTTTGAAGAAGGATTTGTTGTGAAATACTTTAGAGATTATGAGGCTGATTTTAACCTGGTATGGAATGTTAAATGAACAGTGAAACTGATCGAATAAGAATTTGTATCAATGCTTGGAATTTTGTAATTCTCTTTGTACTAATGCTAATTCTATTGTCAAATTGCAAAAATAATTTTGTTACACATTTATTGGTAAGGTCTGTTTTAAGCATCTCCTTGCATTGTAATGTGATTCATTTGTGAAATTCACCACAAATGAATTTTCTTGATTAAGAGAAACTAAGGAAGATGGACAATATAAGATTTTAGGGTGTTTTGTTTGTTTTCTTTACTTGGACGCAGAGTATATCCTGTTTCCTCATTGGCTTCTGAGCTTATAATTTGTAGGGCTTCCCTTGCTTTTAGAGCTTACCCTCTGGCCAATTAGTATAATGCCTAGTCATTATTTCTTTCTTTGGTGAGGTATAAGGATTTTTCTTTGATGTACAGCAAAGAAAATTTCAAAATACTTTCATCTTCCTAATTTTTATTTTGAAAATTCAAGGAAGTCAGATAGTCACCATTTCCAAGTTAATTCCGTAAGAATAAAGAATATATAGGCTACTTATTTGGTTTAGGTCAATAACCTAGAAATAAATATGAATCCTTAAAAGTATATATCACATGATGCTTTAAATCAGCATATTTATTAGTGAAAAAAGGGAAATATTTCCATTTAATTGGCTCTTGTTTCAAATTAATTTAATAAATATATGTCTACTTGGATTCTATCCTGAATGTAGTGCTAGCAGCCTCGGAATTGCACAGTAATTTACACTCTGCTCCTTCATCCTTTATTTCCCATCATCATCATGGCACACATTCATTGCTCTATCTTACTTTGATTATTTGCATTTTCCAGCACCATTTTCTCATATCCCTGCTGCTTTGCACTTATTTTGCCCTCTCTGAAGCCCCTTAGTCTGCCTTTCTCTTGAAATAACCCTTGTTTATCTTTAGAGACAGCTCATGCTGTGCTTCCTCTGAGTTATCTTTCTTGATGTTTTATACGTGAGTTAGAGGCCTCTCTTCAACCTCAATATTATAATCCTTAGTTTCTTTGTCCCAAATAGGGAATATCCATATGGGGATAGAGTTCATCACCACTCAAACCTTGAAGATTAAACAGAAAACAAATTAACAAACAAAACTTGGCACATAGTGAACACTGAATAAGTATTTGTGGAGAAGTGCCAGAGAGGCTCAGTTGGTTGATTGTCCAACTTCTAGTCAGGTCATGATCATGTGAGTTTGTGAGTTTGTGAGTTTGAGCCCCACAATGGGCTCTCTGCTGTCAGCACAGAGCCCCCTTCAGATCTTCTGTCCCCACCTCTCTCTCTGTGCCTCACTCACTCTCTCTGTCTCTCCCAAACTAAATGAGCTTTAAAAAATTATTTAAAAAATATTTATGGAAAGAATTAATAAATATCCTTAAGAGTGCATGATATAAGGAGAAAGATAAGGTTTAGGAAATAGCCAAATACAGGTACAAGGGATTATATGATTATAGAGCTAAAGGAGTGATATAGGATAAGAGCATTAGACTTTAAAAGAAGAGAGACTATTTCATGTTAAAGTGGTGTGGGAAGCAAGGGATCCAAGTTGGAACTTGAACAAATTGCGTGGAGATGTGGGGGAATAAAGCAGGACAATAAATCATGTTTTCATTTGAAATATTACTGTTTCTGTAGGAACATATTAACAGAGGGCAGAAGACAGCGGAAACTGATGCTTACTGTGGTCGTTATTCCCTGAAAAACCCA
The DNA here is from genome assembly GCA_017311185.1 of Proteles cristata cristata. Taxonomy (NCBI): domain Eukaryota; kingdom Metazoa; phylum Chordata; class Mammalia; order Carnivora; family Hyaenidae; genus Proteles; species Proteles cristata. The sequence continues at coordinate 825,962 of JAESUZ010000812.1, forward strand.
GCTGTTCTTTTTGACTCCACAGATGTTAAACCAAACAGACTACCATATGGAGATATTTTATTATTTCCTTATAATCAGGTGAACTCAACAAAATGATATGCTAATTTAATCTGTAAAATACCTTGGTAATAAAATTTCCTGCAATTTAAGACAGGGAAAACTGCCTGTCATGTGAAATCATGTCACATTAGACAGGTACTATGGTTCGCATTCTGGGGGTTTGGGATTTCCTCTTCTGTTGGTTTTCAAAAAAAAAAATTTTTTTTAAATACGTAGTTTCATGCACATGTATTCTGCTTTATCTTATTATTTCAGAGAAAATTATTTGCATATACATTTAAATAAAACAATTAAAAATGCATAATCTCCTCAATATTCCTTTGTTTATTGAGAAGAACAAAAATGGATAGGCATCGTAGAATGGTTTGGGGTCTCTAGTCAAGGAAAAGTGAAGGGAAATCATGAGCAGAGATGGTAGTCTTAGGATAGGTATTTGAGATTAGCAATCATAGGCGTATCTACCCTTTCTCTAGTTTTAAAATTCCCTCAAATTGTGATACACATTCTCAAGTTCTAAATTCTAAATATATTTGGTATGTTTAAGATGTTGTAGACCATTAAGATTGGTATTTAACTTTTACAGTGACATTCATTTCTACTTCTAAAGGCTCAGCTGCATTTACATCCCAACTAATCTCCTCTTTGTGATGGGTTTTTACATCTGCTGTAGAGTTCACTTAGAGCTGGATTTAAATTTTACATTGCTACATGACTAGAGGGAATGAATTCTTTCGATTTTTTAAGGAAACCATATCTAAGAAAACAATAAGGAATTAATCATTAATTGTAAGGTCACTTCAATTCCACTTCCTCTTCTAGAAAATCTTTCTCAATTCTTCTGTACCTAACTGGCTGAAATTAATTATTGCTGTCTCTGTGTGCTGAAATATTTTGTATGGAAAATTATCAATATTGATTTATTGGATTAGGTTGAGTTAACTTGAATTGCTATGCAGCAACTTACAGCTAAGATATTATTACTGATTTCATTTTTTAATTTTCTGTGTAGTTATGTTTAGCATACAAAGGATTCCTGGCAAATCAGATTGCTCTAAAATTCCAATACCAAGACAGAAGCAAGATTACTAGAAGCAATGATATACAATTTACATATAACTTTACTAAGGGAAACAAGTAAGTTACACTCTGAATGCAAAACCTAAGTTATAGTATATAAGCTGAACATAGAACAAACCCAATTTTGTTACTTTTTAACTTTTTTTTTGCTTTTTGTTAGTTTGGGTTTTTTTTTTTTTTTTAATTTTGTTTTTGAAAGAGTGTGTTGGCAGGGAAGAGCAAAGGGAAAGAGGAGGAGGGGGGATCTTAAGCAGGCTCCACACCCAGCATGGAGCCTGATGTAGGGCTCCATCTCACAACTGTGAAATTCTGTCCTGAGCCAAGCTCAAGATTTGGACCCTTAACTGATTGAGCCACCCAGGTACCCCATGTTTTGTTACTTTTTGACAACCCTGTGCACCATAGATCTGACTGCCATTTTCATACCCTCTACATTAGCATCCTAATGAATAGTTGAGCCAAAAATAAATCGGTAGATGATGAAAATAAGAACTATTCTAGTGTTATCATCACCCATGACCATTTAAAAGACAAAACAATGGTAAACCTTATAATTTAAATTATGTCTTATTAAATCTAATAATGTTCCCACTTACTGAAGGAAGATAGAAAGAGACTGCTTTATCACAATATTGTCATTAAACTTTGGTCACTGAAAACAAGGTGCTTCCTGGGTATGAGCAGAGCTAATAAAATATTTCCATGAATATTCCAAAATTAAGGGAGAGGAGACACTTTTTAATGCTTGGTTTGCCAAAAGTTAGACACATAGAAATGCAAGCAGAGAAATGTAAGGGAAGAAGGTAGATGAGCCTAAGAAAACTATCTAATGACTATAAGTGCCATGCCCTCAAGCACAAGTTAGTTCTGCATAATTATGTTTTGGTTTTTATTATTATATCTACTGAAATTTATGCCAATCCACTTTTTTATTTCCACAGAGAGCACACACAAATTTCACACACAGTAGAGTCATAATGAAGACACATACATGCATATATATATACACTTTTTATTTTAGAAAGTATTCTCCAGGTACATTTTGCTACAAACAGTCTCTGCATGCCTGAATTGAACAGATTAGATTCACAATTTTAGTTTTGGTGAGTGCCACCTGCATGCATTTGACTCCTTCACTGTGGCAGGATTTTGGAACATTTTACAGATCTCAGTTCTTTCATATTAGTCAAACCATCACTTACCATATTGCTAAATAGATCTTTCCTCTTACCTCCAATTTATCTGCTGTGAGGTAATTTGAAGATGCATTATATTTGATATGGGCTTCCTTTGCCCTAAATGCTGCAAGATCTTTAAACAAGAATATTATGATTTTTAAAGGAATAGGATTCACTGGTTAAAATTATTGCTAATCAAAGCAAAGTAAACTCCCCTGCTCCTATTGCACATTTCTAGATCTGCTTTTATTTAAATTAGGTAGGCCACCAACATCAAATAGATGTGTTAAATTATTTTTAGTACAATGTTAGTGTAGAAGTGTCATTTCCCCCCAATAATTATTGTATAACCTTTCCAAAACAGCAATGTTTGTAACTATAAATCAGGTTTCAAAATCTGAAAAGTGAAATATGATTTTCTTTTAGAAAACACTATTATCTAGGGGACCTACATGGCTCAGTCGGTTAAACATCCAACTTTAGCTCATGTAATGATCTCTCATGGTTTGTGAGTTCAAGCCCTGCGTCAGGCTCTGTGCTAACTGCTCAGAGCCTGGAGCCTGCTTTGGATTCTTTGTCTTCCTCTCTTTGCCACTCTCCCACTCATGCTGTATCTCTCAAAAATAAATAAACATTAAAAAATTATTTTAAAAACACACTATAATCTGACCACAAAGGCAGTGTTCTGTTCACTTTAAGTTTTAATATCATTTGTAGTCTCTTTTTCTCTGATAAAGGGTACTGTTTAGTATACTAAATTTTCTAAGTAGTAGGTTCTTTTTTTTTTTTCCTAAGTAGTAGTTTCTTAAACTTCAGAATTATATAATTAGGGTAGAATTCTACTGAGACCCTAAATATTTTTGTCATATTTATTTAAAGAGTACTTTTATCTTGCTATAGTTCTGCACATAATTTTCTAAAAATGATATGTAGTTTAACCTAAGGTTTGATGCACTGATGTGGATCCCATGATGAGTTTGTAAACCATGAAGGAAATTGAAATAGAAGGTGCTCAAACTAGTCAGTTAATAACTACAGTAGTGGCTAATATAAAGAAACATTATTGTTAAATTGTATTTAGTTATTTTGATGGCGATATATTTCTCTTTGTTGCAAACTCTCATGGCTGAATTGCTTAACTGTAATTCATGGAATTCCAATGCAATTAATATTAAGTACAAAAATCTGAATCTAAATTAAACATTTATGAGGTACTGTACTATAAATCACTTAGCACTTTTATCAGTAGATAATGCAACTCTAGTGAGCTCTTTTGAGAGTAATAACAAGTTCCAGTTTTGCTTCTTGGTACTGAACTGAATTTACCATTCTATCCCTGACATTTTTTACTAAAATAGTTTACTTCATTCTTGTGTCTTGTTTTTCTTATATGTTCTACACCAAGATGTGTACTCCTTACCTATTGCTATAAAATATTTCACGTTCGTATGGCTATTGCCAAGGCTACAAATAAAAGAAAACCTATATATACAACATTAAGTCTTTTGCTACCAGTTTAAATTTCTGTCTGCTGTTTCTTGTTATGGCTGCACTTCTGTGCCAATAAAGTGTGTTTGATGGTCTTCTTGTGGGAAAAAAACACTTTTACTCTTTAAGATTTTAGTGCTTTTTAGTGTGTATTGGTTTACATTAAACATTACAACTGACCTATACACCTAATTAATCGACCATATTTCAGCTGGACCTATACTTGCATAGACCTTCTGGACCTCATACAAACCAAATACACTGGGACAAATTTTTCTCTTCAGAGGATTGGTTTACAGAAGGCATCAGAATCACAGGTTTTCTATGTGGACACAGTATACATTGGACAGACATCTACAGTCTCTGCGTGGGATGGTATGTTGTATCATTTCATATTGATTCAAACCATCTAAATCTGTCTTGTAGTAAAATCTTACCATGGAAATTCTTTGTATTCTTTAATTAACATGAAAACATTAATCTCTAAATATTTGAGTCATTCTTTTATCTGAATATTATTTAAATCATATTATTTTTTTATTCTAAGGATAAATGTACGCTTAATGAAAACTCTGCCATTATTGCAAGAATTAGTCTTTATAGTCCTGAGTTCTGTTTACAGATATGTAAACTGTGGCAAACATTTTCATTTTGCTTTGTTTGATTTTTGAGAAACTAACTATAAAGATATCTGTTCCTAAAAGGCAACAATTGACATTGGCATCTCTTTGGTAGGATTAAACTGAATATTTCCATGGACATAATGGTGATAATAATACTGTAAATGAAAACTTTTTTCTAGTAGTCTAAGCATTGTTTTTATAGTCATGTCAGACTCATATATATGAGCTGTGATAATAAAATATTTAAATTCAACTGTGATCTTTTAGAAAATTATCCTAATTTTGAATAGTCACCTTAAAAAGTGACTACTCCCATTTTTCCGAGGAATTTTGAAATCCCTTCCTTTGGAACTGTTTTCAAGTGCAAGGTCATGAGTCAGCTGGTAAAAATTAAATGTACTACTTTAGAGTCACTTCTTTTGAATTTGCTCTCACCAAAACTTACATTTTGATTGGTGGAGCACATATGTAAGACAGCTCACTTCTGCTCTGATAGATGTTGTAGTTCAATAGGTGGAATGCATTTAGCACCTACCAGGTGCCAGGCACTGTACTGGCTACTAAAGAAATTGCTGTGAACAGGACAGCCCGAGTCCTGTCCTCCGGGAGTTCACAACTTAGTGAGCACCACATCCAGGAACCTAGGACAGAGCAGAGCTAACAAGCCCATAGAAGGCTACATGAAACCTAGGATTTGGTGGCTTTTAAATATTTTCTTTTACCTCATGAAGCTCATATGTCAACAGACTTTAATGCTTTTCTTTATATTCTAGAAGTAAAAGTTTGCCAAGCTCCAAAAACTGCTTGTCTTAAGATCTTCTTTCTAAAATTTGATTCTAAGCTACTATTCCTGTTCCATTACATAAATATTATTTGATGATTTTCTTTGAAGCAGCAGAAGCTATGCAATTTTATTTTCCATTTATTCTATGTTCTTTAGAAATGCCAAAGAGAAGACTTCCAGCATTAGCAAATAAAGGGATATTTTTAAAGCACTTTCAGGTGAATCAGACCAAAATTAATGGATCAAGCATTACCAACCAATATTCTATCTCCATGACTGCATATAATTGTGGTTATAATATACCCATGATGGCTGTGAGCTTTGCACAGGTAAGCCCAGAATTTTATAAGTTACTGTTTTCAATTTATGGGAAATTTGCTTTGATCTAATAATCTTTCTGTTTAATTTTTACAAATGGCTGACATTCAGATGGAATATCTTTTAATAGGATAAGAATTATTTTAAGGATAAATGATGAATTAGAGTCTTCTTGAACTTGAGCCTGAAGATTCACTTTAAGCATTAAAAAATTTTTCATGAAATGTATCTATGGGAAAAATCAAGGGGAAAGATTCTTAAGAAACGGATTTAAGTAGAATTTTCTCTGTTAACTGAAAAGGAAATGCTGTGGTCTCTTTCAATAAAAGTTTTGAACAGATAATTGCTGAAAGAAAATTTGAGATTCTGCAATATGTTTTTAAATTGTTTCTATTAGAAACACCATTTTTTTGCTTGCATCAAAATTGGTATTGGGAGGAAAAATATAGTTTTCCAAAGTTCCGAAAGGATCTGAATAATTTTTGTACTGCTTGAATTATTTATAATAAGATCAGTATTAAATACTATAAATATAAGTATTTTTCAATTTAGTGTTCTTCAAAACTATACAATGAGTTAATATAATTTTCCACAGTGAATCAAAAACAAGTATAATAAGCTCTAGATAGGGGTTAAATAATAATTAAATATTTCTGTGAGAATCTCAGTGTGTTTTGCTTAATGATAGTCTGATTCTGTGATTGAAAATATTAGAAAACTCTTAAGTATTCCACAAAATTTGTTTTACCCCATGCTGGTGCAATGTTGGAATCTTAACATCTTCAAGATGAACGTCTTGTGAATAAATATGGTTCAATTGTTTATTCTTAGCTAGATAACAGAAGGCAGTAACTTACTCAGGGCTTTGTGTTGTCAAAGAATCTGTGACATCAGCTCCCAGTTTTCAGCTTTCATTATAATTGGTAATTGTATCCTCTAGCTTTGGTTATTCACTCAAAGTTAAATTAAGGTATTGGGGACATATGTTTGTGACCTTTAAAAAAAAATCCAGTGAAAGATACACGCAGTAATGTGCACATCTGTTAAATGTTAATCATATCAATAAATAATATAGTGTGTGCTCTTTTGCATCTAGGTCCTTCTATTTGATATTATGAGATTTATATGTTGCTTGTAGCTGTGGTTCATTCTTTGTCATTGTTTTACTGTATTCCATGGTGTGAATATACCACCATTTAACCATCCTATTGATGGGCTTTTGTCTTATTTCCAGTTTGGGGCTATTATGAATAAAGGTGCTATGAACATACGTCTTTCGGCAATTCTGTTTACTTCTTTCTGTGGGCAGTGAGGCTTATAGTTTTAAACTGCACAAGATTCACAGACAACCATGAAGGTTCACTAGTACAGTTACAGTTTATGGATTTTTATAGCATGGGTCACTTTTCTCAATTGATTGGCACTCAACATGAGGCAGGTTTTTCCCGAGTCTGGATCAGAATCTGTGCTGATTACATACTTCCATGTATTGTTAGGTTTCTAGTCCCCATGTGTTATTTTCTCCAAAGAGATTTTTAGTTTTTTGATAGCAAAGACTTCATCTTCATGTTTCTTTGCCTCCCCACAGTGATTAGCACTGTACTTTGAATGGGACGCCTGTTCAGTAAATATTTGTTCGTTGAGTGATGGAGGGTATACTCTGAATTAATGAGGTATTACTGTGGTTCCAGCTGATTGCTGCACAGATGACTGAGTTGACTTTGGCCTCATTATTGCAGTTATGTAGGTATGGCCTGGGTTGATTTTTGTGACTCTCTGTAATGTTCTGAAGAATCCTAAATACCTGCAGCTCATTTATGTCATGTCACAGGATTGTACGGTGGTGAAATAGAAATCATGTTAGCCATTGTTATGTGTAATCATTTTATCAATATTTATTTTGGAAATTAGATAATCAAAAATGAGACAGAGAATGAGTCTGTTTACAGAGGAAATAATTGGCCAGGGGAGTCAAAGATTCGTATTCAGAGAATTCAAGCCGCGTCTCCACCTCTAAGTGGCACCTTTGACATTCAAGTTTATGGACACGTTCTCAAAGGTATATGACAAAAGTTCAGTCAGTTGGACCATGCCAATCTAGACAGCTATAATAAAAATTTTGGTGTATTTCTTTCTAATACCATTTCTGTATATAATTTATATCATTAAGATTATGTTAGTGACATAAAGCTAAATTATCCAGAACAAATTATATTTTCACTTTTTCTTTATCATCTCACCAGATATACCAGGTTATATTTCCAAAAGTTTTTCTTTTATATCCCTGGTTTATAGATTATCTATAAAGTTAAGTGGTATTAAAAAATAAAAGTATTTGAGCCAAGGCTATCATCTGAGGTATATTACTCATGTAGTTTTTGCTTCCAAGAGATTCATAAATTCTTGGCATAAATAACATAGAAATTTTATTTTGACTATATTGGAAAAGGACAGTTGGCTTACAAGGGATAAGATGTAACACACATTTCATGGCTTTTAAGGGTGAAATTGGTTTGTGAATTTTTGACCCCTGCTATTTGCTGTCCCTTGGTTGAGTGCAGGCCTTCCCGCCAGTGCGTCGGCTGCAGATTTACAGTTTGCTCTCCAGAGTGTGGAAGAGGTGGGACAAGTCACAGTAACACGGGAGGGAACGTGTGCTGGATACTCCTGGACCGTCCAGTGGAGAAGTGCGCCTGGGAAGCAGAATCTTCTACAGGTTCCCTCCTCTGGCTTGGCTTTTGTTTTCTTCTCTGTGTCACTGGCATATTTGCACCCTGCCTCATTTTTTGAAAGAATTGGAGACCGCCTATATTTTAAAAATGCAAGCTATAGACTAAACATTAAGAAAAAGAAATTGAGGAGCAGAAAATTGTTCTAAGTTCATCTGATGTTCTCTTTCATGGAGAGCTGCTGTTGGTACTTTATTTGCGGTCCCGTTGGAAAGAGTCCAGGAATACGTGGTAGAAGACCCTAGATACAGGCGGGCAGGAGGCTCCCAGGCAGGGCTTATAGGTTACCGTGTGTACCCCCAGATTGAGTTCCTGAGTCAAACTGTTACCTAATTACCTTTGCTGGGAGTGTGAAGGGGGCAAAGGAGAGGAATTGGACCCAGAGTATGTGAAGGAGAGGAGTCTAGTGGAGTCTGGGGGCTCAGGTTGTCAAACATTAAAAAGACGATGCTTTCAAGTAATGGTAAGAGTGTGAGGAAATGGTCTCTCTCATGCACCATTGGTGAGGAAGTTGATTAGTACGATCCTTTTAGGGGATTATTTAGTAAAATCTGAATATAGATCCCTTATGATTTAGCAACCTCAGCTATATAACTCTATACTACTGAAATAAGAACACAAATATGAAATGATGTAGGCATAAAAGTAGTCACTGTGATAGTATTTGTAATGGTAAAAACCTAGCAACCTATCCCCCATCAAGAGAAGAGAATGTTGTTAAAATGACACAACCTTAGCATAAATAGCATGCAGCCATATATAGTGTGGACCCACATATATTCACCCTGAAAGATGTCCATGACATAAGGTGGAATAAAATACAGAAATCTACTTATAGGACTATTTTTAGAGAAGAAGAAAAAAAGAGAGAGGAGAAAGAGGAGACCAGAAAACCCCCCTCATACATAAATGTAACATATAATGTTCCATACATAGACTAGGGATGTTTAGAATAGTAACAGTCATAAACATATGAAGGTTATTTAAGAAAACACATGGTCCCAAACCAGAATTAGATTCTGTAGCTGAGCGGCTCTAGTGACTAGTCTTCCTCTTGCTGTCTCTGATGATGTCTGTGCATTTACCCCCTTGTCTCTTTTCTGACCAGTCCTTCCCTAGTTGCTCATCATTTCTATTTCTCATCACCATTTCAACCCACACAGGACCCAGCATGGAGACTCCTGTCTCTTTGCTAGCTGCTGTATATATGAGAAGGCTACCATATTGGCAGAAGGATTTTGGAATGACCACATTGTACATTTTTATTTGACTTGATTCATTTTTATCATTGGCAAAAAATATAATTCCACAAATGGATGAGAGACCAGGATAGTCAGGGGTGAAAAATGCGGAAGGGGAAAAGTTGACTCTCAGGTGGAAAGAAAAATAAATCACTCAACCTTTCAACAATCATTTATCAGAATGGTCATATTCAGGAAAAGCATACAACATTTTGAGAAAATAAAATTTGGAAAATTGATTTTCCTTAGACATGCTTTATTCTAAATATTCAGGTTGATTTTAGTCTTTCAGTTCAACTTGTAATTGATGATCATGCAATCATGTTAGCCCTTTTTTGAGGGGGGTAGATTATGCTCATTTTTGAAGAGGTTGCCTTTTCAAAAAATGTGATCAAACTGCTTTTTTGAATGAGTTTTTTCATCTTTGACTTTTATTCATTTTCAACCTTGCTTAATTAAAAAAATTAATGCAGTCATATTTATCATAACCTTTTTAGTAAAATAACTTTGTGTAAAAATAGATTAACGATTCCAATATTATTGGAGAAAAAGCTAATATGACAGTTACGAAGATAAAAGATGGTGGTTTATTCAGACAGCGCATACTTGGAGACCTACTTCGTACACCCAGCCAACAGCCACAGGTATTTCTGAAACTTTCCTCATGACTTGTCACATAATTTTAAATATGTAATAAGTTGTAATACATTAAATACATTGAAACAGCAGGGATAATCTGTATATTTTCATCTGAATATTTGTGTCGACAGTTCATTAAGTCAATAATATTATTATGACTTTTGGGGAAATTACCTTATGATAAAAGTGTGGATTTTTAAGCTTAACTGTTGCCTGTTAGAATTTGAAAATATACTTTTTAATTTAATCTTTAATTATTCTGTGAAGTAATTATTCATATTACTACTTTAATGATTAGGAAATTAATATGTAAAGAATTTAGGTGACTTTCGCAAGAGCATCCTTTTTTTCCTTCATAGCACTAATCACTGCTATGGCATAATATGCATTTACTTTTTTTTCTTAATGCCTATTTATTTATTTAGAGAGAAAGACTGAGAGAGACAGATTGAGAAGAGAAAGCACGTGTGTGCGTACGAGCACAGGAGGGGCAGAGAAAGAGGGAGAGAGAATCCCAAGCATCTCTGTGCTGATATCACAGAGCTCAATGCGAGGACTCCATTGCACAAACCATGAGATCATGACCTGAGCTAAAATAAAAAGTCAGACACTTAACTGACTGACTGAGCCACCCAGGCACCTTGCTTTTACTTAAAAAAAAAAAAAAATTATAATGGAACTGTCTGACTGCCCCCCACTAGAATATAAACTGAGTGACAGCAGAGATGTGTTTAATGTTGTCTTAATGCATTTTAACATTTACAACTGCATCTTTGCATGCTAGGCACATTTGCTGAATGAATGAATGGTCAAAGATGAAAGAGTATAAATAGGATAAACTAATTTCTGAAAACAAACAAGCAAACAAATAGCATCATTTGTTTAAATCCGGTGCATATTCTTCTTAGCCATGCTACCCCTGTTCTTTGTCTCTGTGTTTCATTGTTTGAAGGTTGAAGTCTATGTCAACAGAATTCCAGCTAAATGTTCAAGTGACTGTGGGTTTACATGGGATTCCATGGCTACTCCAATAATCCGGGCCATAAACCCATCTCAAGGTAATTTCCCACTTTTTAATTTGGAGTAGGGAGTGGAAGATGCCTAGCAAAAATGTAAACTAATAATGATTTTAAATATACTAGTTTCACTGCCTCAGGCACGCAGACATTGCTACGTAGCTTTACAACATCTATCAGAAAGCTGTGGCTCTGGCGAGAGCATTAATTACTTATGTCTGAAAAACAAATCACACTTGAAGTTGGACTCACCAGTCTACTTCTCTAGTTTCACCATATTACAGTCAGTCTCTAAAATTTTACTCAGATGAGGCATTTTTGTGAAATTCTGCTTGCTAGGGTATTAACAGGAATCTTTCATCAGACGAGACCACTTCTAGGAGACTTAGTACTAAAAAGCTGGTAATGAGACAGCTGCTGTTTAGTAAAAGAAAATAATTAGGTCCTAGACTTGAGAATTAGAGAAAAAACATTGCCAAGAACTCAGTCTTGTACGACACATTGTACCATATCTTCATATTATATAATTACTTTAAAAAAAGTGATTACTTTTTGTGTTTGAACTCCTCAGTACTGAAGTAAACAGCAGGGACTAAGGATTGTAAGGAGTGGCTTTCTTTTCAGTCAGAATGCTAAACTCAGACGGTATAATCAAAGATTTAATCTTGGTAGTTAGTAGGAAAATACATCTGCTAATTATATATCAGCAAAAAAAAAAGGAAGTTTAAAAAATAACGTCTTTGTGTTGAAAGAATATGTTCTTCAGACTTCTTTACAGTAATGATATTAGTTTGGGACAATTCATGTTACATGGGATCAAAACGACAACTATAAAAATTTGATGAACTTTAATTTGATTGTAGTCCTTTGATATTTATATTTTTACATCTCTCCTTGTATTTCATAATGAATTTCCACTTTTATATGCACTTCCTGAAAAAAAATTGTTTCTTACTCAAAATAATTAACATTCTAAATTGCTTTTTGCCATAAGTTGATAAATTTAAAAATAATGAAAAGATGAATGTAAGTAATGTGATAAAAAAAAACCTGTATTCTCTTCATTGAAAATTAACATTAACAGTTTGTCATATTTACTTCCAATTATAAATTTAAGCAAGAAAATATTTTATAGGAATAGCTAAAGTCCTCTTGAGACACAACCTCTGGTTCTGGTTCCTATAGATCTCCCCAGAGGCAGTCACAATAATTAATTTTGTGTGTATTCTTCCATGCCATTGTTAATACCTTTTGTGTATAACACACACACATAAGGTAATTTTGCCAGTTTTTTAAGCTTGTGAAGGAGATGTTAAAATGTAAATATTGGAGACACTACACTGTAAATATTATTTGCATCTGACTTTTGTTATTCAGTATTCCTTTTGAGAAATATGTATATGGTTTTATGCATATCTAATTCATCATTTAAAAATGCTTCGTGAATATACCAATTTATTTTTGTCTCTGTTGATGGACATCTAGATTGTTTACAATTTTTTGTTTTTACCTACAATTATATTGAGCTTTGTGGTACAAATTCTCTGTTGTGTACATGTTAGAGCTTATTTATGGTATATGCCCAGAGTTAGAATTGCTGGATAATAATTCAGTATATGTGTGTTCAGTTTATTAGATGGTCAAATTTTCTCCCAAATGCCTGTATTTCCAGCATATGTGAGAGCACTGTATTTTCACATCCTTGTCAATACTTAGTATTATCAGCTTCCTAATTCTGGTCAATCTGATAGGTGAAAGAAGTTATATCATCATTTTTTAAATTTATCTTTTTTCTGATGAGTGATGCCTGTAAGTATCTTGTTACTGGTTCTTGGACAATTAGAGTATTTCTTCTGCAAATTGCTTGTTAACATCCTTTTATTTATCAGATTGTCTTTTTCCTACTGACTTGTAGCTGTGTATTGCATATTATGTTTCCCACTTCTCTAGCACATGTCTTTTCCCAGTATGTCACCTGCACATTGTTTTAGTATCTTGCTTATGGAAACAGTTAAATTGCTGATTTATTCCAATTTATTATCTTTTCCTTTATGGTTAACCATGGCTTTTTAATCTTATTTAAGAAACCCATCTGTACATAAAGTTAAGATGTTTGATTGTGTTTTCTTCTAAAATTTAAGAGGTTTGCATTTTTCATTCTTAGCTATTAAAATTCATGTGGAATCCATGTTGTATGTGATGTTATATAAGTAGGGTGACCATGTAACTTATGGCCTAAATCTGGATGCTCTTAAGAGTGAATGGAAAAACAGTAAGAGTAAGATGCTGAGACACAGGGTGTACCCTGGGAATATCTCAGCCACTTGAGGATGCATATTACTTTAGACAGAGGAAGCTTATTTTATCACGGTTGGAAAGTGCCCACAACAAGTATTGTGAACTTCATCTTTTTCTCATGAATTTGTGATGGCAGTTCTGTCATACGGGAAGTTATCATATAGGGATGCCTATATGTCATAACAATAATTTTCCTTTCCATATGTCTTTCCATACTTCAGACAGATATGCTGCTGCTAATCTCTATCAACACAGATTTGAAATACAAAGTAGTATGGAGCAGTTCAATGGGAAAAAATTTACCATTGTAAATATGTGTCTTTTTTCCCTATTTGTGGTCTATTGTGTATAGCGTTTAGAAATTAGGCTTATTTGTCTCTGCAAAACATTTGATTTTATAACAACAGATTCTGTGGGTTTTTTTTTTTTCATTTTCATATTGTTATTTAAATTGGTCATTTTCAGGATCTTTTGAAGAAAGCACCGTTCTAACCATAGTAGGCTCTGGATTTTCCCACAGTTCGGCTGTATCGGTCTCAGTTGGACCAGTGGAATGCTCTCTTCTTTCTGTGGATGGTGGGTCCTTTGTAAAATTATTATTATTACATCTCATTGTTTTTCTCATTAGAGAAAGTAGGGTCAAAGAGCGGTATTACAATAATCCTTCTATAGAGTACCTCTGGGGGCATGAAATTGGCAAATTTCCCTGGATAAATACATTATTTTTTAAATTTTTAAAATGTTTATTTTTGAGAAAGACAGAGTGCAAACAGAGGAAGGGCAGAGAGAGAGAGAGGGAGACACAGAGTTTGAAGCAGGCTCCAGTCTCTGAGCTGTCAGCACAGAGCCCAACACGGGACTCGAACCCATGAACTGCGAGATCTGACCTGAGCGAAAGTCGGATGCTTAACCAACTGAGCCACCCAGGTGCCCAGATGCATTATCTTTTTAATCTGTGGTTATGACCACAAACTAATTCTTTCAGTGCCGGACAGTGTCTTTATCCCATAACTGTTAATTTTTGTTAGTTTTCCCTCATAAAGTGATTATATAAAAACTTTCCTTCTTGAGGCTCCTGAACAGCTAAGTCAGTTCAACATCTGACTCTTGATTTTGTCTCAGGTCATGATTCCAGGGTCATGGGAGCCCCATGTTGGGCTCTGAGATGAGCCTGGAGCCTTCTTTTTTTTTTTTTTTTTTAATGTTTTACTTATTTCTAGGAGAATGAGAGAGAGACAGCGTGAGCAGGGGAGGGTCAGAGAGAGAGGAGTCACAGACTGAAACAGGCTCCAGGCTCCGAGCTGGCAGTCAGCACAGGGCCTGACGCGGGGCTCGAACCCACGAACCATAAGATCATGACCTGAGCGAAAGTCCGACGCTTAACTGACTAAGCCACCCAGGCGCCCTGAGCCTGGAGCCTTCTTAAGATTTTCTCTCTCATTTTCAATCAATCTTCTCTGCCTCTGCCCCTCCCCCACTCACATGCACATGAGTGCACAAACTCTCTCAAATTAAGAAAAGGGGGAAAAAAAGGTTTTTTTTGGTACATCCCTGGGACACAAAAGTATATAAGATGCCACTCTGGTATTCCATGGTCTCTTCTGTCCATGCTTTGATAATGTCACATGATAATGCAGCAGAAGGACGTGGCTATCTTCCCTGACTTCAAGTCTAACAAAATCTCTATCCCTTAATGTAGAACTTCAAGATTATTCATACTTTCTACTCTTAAAAAAGTGATTGTTTATTTCACTAAATATTGTCTTTCAGAATCCTAGGTGTTTTCCTTAGTTTTAAAAGGATAGAATTATATAAGCAAATGCATATTTCATATAATTTGCTTTTAATTCAGATACTCTAATGATTCTTGAGATCAAAGTCAATAATGCATCTGTATTATAAATGCATATATTGTTCTACATGAAGTGTGAAGAATATATTTTCATTTCATTTTTTGATCACCTTTCTTGATAAAACCTGATATTCTACTTAGTTTTGGACATACATAACATTTTGGACTAACTATTTTAGAATTATTGATATGAATGATTTTACAGATGAGGATTTTAAAATTCTATAACCACCCCTCTCTTTTTTTGGCCACAGCAGAAATCAGGAGCAAACTGTTCACTTTGCTTTTATTATTATTTCACTTACCATTTTGCTAACAGTGCCTGATTCATAACATCAGGTAGTTTGTAAAGACTTTTGCCCTATTCATAGATGAGCAGTTTTCCTCAGATATATTTCTTGGGATATAAAAATGAAGGCTAGTATTTATATTCATAAACATAAATTTTCAGTAAACTTATAGAAACATTTGCTCTATCATGTTTTTCTTTTGTATCACAAGAAAATGAGATCAAGTGCCAGATTCTGAATGGAAGTGCTGGACATTTCCCAGTTGCTGTGTCCATAGCTGATGTTGGACTAGCACAGAACGTAGAGGGTGAGGTACTCTACTTCACTTACCAGAATCAGATCTCACACATCTGGCCTACTTCTGGGAGCCTTGCAGGTAATAGTTAATTGTGCTAAACAAAGAAAATTACGTATATTTCCATCATTTCATTGTGCTGTTTCTAGAACAGGGTGGAGGGAAAGGAACCCAGAGCCCCCTCATATAGAACAAAGGAGACTCCCCTTTTGGAAAACACAGTGATTAAATGGCTGACTAATTCTTTTGTTTCTTATGAAGCACAAGTCAGGGTGACTGCTTATACTTACATCTTAGGTTATTGAATTAATATCATCAATTATTACGTGTTTCTATAACAAGCTCATCAGTTATGTCAAGATAAGATTTATTAGTTATTATTCTGCTTACCAGCTGCTCCATTTGTAACCACAGTCTCAGTGGAGCTACTTGACCCAGAAAAAGTTCCAGAAACAAATCGGGGAAAGGAAGCCTGATGCAGAAGACGAAAAAAAATAACACATTTTTCCTGTCCTGCTTCATTTCCTTTGCCTTTGTTTGACCATGCTTAGTTTGGGATTTTTGCCTTGGTCTTGATCCTTTGGGTGTGCTTTGTGTTTTTATTTTACTTTATTTTATTTTTATTTTGTTGGGATTCTTTTCTTAGTTTTCCTCTTACTTAGTGATAATAAAATTTGGGATTTGGTGAGAGTCTTCATTGACTTTAATCTCCTTGAGAGTCTTAATTCACTTTCAAACCACAAAATGGTTGAGCATATGGAACCAGCATAATTTCCCTTTAGGATGAAGAAGACACTATAGAAAATAGATAGCAGTTGCTAGTAATGCCCCAAAGCAAATATGGGCTGCAAATCTGTTGTTTCATTAAATCACTTAGCCTAGTTTCCTGTATGGTTCCAGACTTCAGAGCTCAGGCTCTGGTATGTGGTGGTGATTATATACACCAAGTCTGGTCCTTGATCTATTTGACAACCCATCCACTGGATGATAAAAAATTCTTGAATGATGAGTTAGAATCTTGCCAAAGTTTCCTTTTGTTATTGTTGACCCATTGTTGTTGCCATTTCCCTATGAAGGTGGTGCTCTTCTGACTCTGTCTGGATTTGGCTTTAATGAAAATTCAAAGGTGTTAGTTGGAAATGAAACCTGCAGTGGGATTGAAAGGGATTTAAATAAGATAACCTGCAGAACACCAAAAGTAAGACGTCTGATTTCAGTTATTTTTTTTTTCTGAAAACTGATGAATTAAGGGACATCTCAGGAGAAGTTTAAACAAGTGACATATTTACCTAAGAACTGCAGCATTATAGTAATGTTCCTTCACAATTCTTTCTCTAGCATCTTTCTGCTAAGATCCAAATAGGAAGTATTATATCCACATTCTAGATACTTAACATTTAGAAAGACAACATAGAAATCAATACTAAACAATGTGTTCAATTTGAAATAATAAAAGTAGAAACAAAGTAGGGTTGCCTGGGTGGCTCACTTGGTTAAGCATCTGACTTCAGCTTAGGGTTCATGGGTTTGAGCCCTGTGTCAGGCTCTGTGCTGACAGCTCCGAGCATGGAGCCTGCTTTAGATTCTGTGTCTCCCTCTCTCCGGCCCTCCCCTGCTTGCTCTCTGTCTCTCAAAAATGAATAAATGTTAAAATTTTTTTAAAAAGTAGAAACAAAGTAAAAATTAAGTAGAGTGAGGAGAGGCTGTCAGAATAGTTTCGCAGAAAAATAGATGGCCTATCAGAGCTTGAAGGATGAAAGCGAATTGATCAAGTAAATCCAAGTATGAAAAAACCTTAGCACTAACAGTCTAAAAAATTTCAGAGAAGCAAATCTTTTTTTAAAGTAATACATGTTTTAAAAGTGTTGAAGTTTCAGTTTGTTGATAATAAATAAATAAATCTAATACCAAAAACAAAAAAAAACAGAAAAACACCTCCATGTGAAGTTCCTAATGGAATATTGCATCTTAGCACCAATCATTGTTCTTTATATTAAAAAACAGTGTTTAAGTTTAAACCAAGACTCATGTTTGTTTATTATGTGTACAAGGATGGTGAATATGGTAATTAATATTAAAAAATTTAGCAGACTAAGCTGGGGTATATTATGTAGCTAAAATCTGTAGGAAGAATAAATCAGAGCATGTGTTGTACTGAATGATGATGAGAATCTAGAGGATAGGGTAGGTGAAAACATTGTTTAAATTTGTCTGTTACCTAAAGGCAGAGTGCACATTAAGCAAGTACTCCATGCTGGAAAAACTGTTTTTCCCAGTTGGGAAGTGTACAGGTGAGAGAGCACCAAACATTTTTCTTAGGGGTACAAGTGTTAGTCTTGGATTCTGAATCTAAGTCAACAAAAGATATAATAATGTGATCTGTCAGTGAAGAAGAATAAAAAATTATATATTAGTGTGTTTTAAGAGCGACAAGTCAAAACTTTTAGTATCTTATGCTTTGTGAATTTAAAAGAATCACTTGTCCAGAGCATCTTAACTATATTGCAGAGCCCTTAGGAGTCCAATAATACAGATGTATTTAAGCTGGACATAATTACCCTCAAAACCACTACATCGTATACTTTTATCTAAAATATTAAAGCTGAATTGGACACCGCAAGTTTCTAAATGTCTGAAAACTGATTCTAATTCACAACTTTGAAACAAAACATCTTCAGCAGTTGATTTAAAAAATTTTTTAATGTTTTATTTATTTTTGAGAGAGAGAGAGAGACAAAGTGAGCAGGGGAGGGTCAGAGAGAGAGGGAGACACAGAATTAGAAGTAGGCTCCAGGCTCTGAGCTGTAGGCACAGAGCCCGACACAGGGCTCGAGCCGTAAGTCAGACACACTTAACCAACTGAGCCACCCAGGCGCCCCTTCAGCAGTTTATTTTGAGTGGTTCCAGTTGTTTTTAGCCATCAGATTTCTTCAACTCAACATTGAATATTTTCTAATTTTTTTTCTTCTTATTTCAGAGAACTGAGGGTACATTTGATATTTCAGTTATTACCAATGGATTTCAAACCACAGCAAAGGATGCTTATAGTTACAATTGTTTGCAGACTCCAGTTATAACTGATTTTAGTCCCAAAGTACGAACAATACTAGGTAAGGAAAATTTTAATAAAAACAGTCATTTGACATGTACATGAAAGATGTATATACAAGATATGTATTTGTAAGATATATGTATGTATATGTCACATATATATATATATGTAAACTATTTCTAGAAAGGTTTTTGAAGTATAGTTTCTCCTGCAATTGTTTCTTTTAATATTTATTTTTGAGGGAGTGAGGAAGGAAAATCAAGCGTGCATGGGGTAGGGGCTGAAAGAGAGGGGGACAGAGGATCCAACGTGGGCTCTATGCTGACAGCAAAGAGTCTAATGCAGGGCTCAAACTCACGAACTGCAAGATCATGATCTCAGCCAAAGTCAGACACTTAACCAGCTGAGCCACCCAGGCGCCTCTGCAGTTGTTTCTTAAAGCAAAACCAGCCACAAGTTTTATTAGATCAGTCTATTTATTATTTCACTTGGCACATGTGGGATAAGGAGAGAAATATTAAGTTTTTAAGAAAGTACTTTGCTATCTTTTTCCCCTGTGAAACAATTAAAGATGAATTGTATCTCCACATGGCAGCTATCAGTTCTTGCACTGATTTTTCTTTGCCTCTGCAGTGTTAGGATTTCCTAAATCTGGTAGAAGATAAGAAATGAGTTCATTTACTTAATATGCAAATTTTATGTCACATAGTAAGTTCATTTGCTTAATATGCAAATTTATGCCATATAAAAAGTGGAATCTTCTTGTAAAACCTTTATTCTCTTTTAAAATAATAGGAGAAGTTAATTTAACAGTTAAGGGTTATAACTTTGGAAATGAACTCACACAAAACGTGGAGGTGTATGTTGGAGGAAGAACCTGCCAGATCTTTCACCGGAATTTCACAGATATAAGATGTCTTTTGCCCAAGCTGTCTCCTGGAAAACATGATATCTACGTAGAAGTCAGAAACTGGGGTTTTGCATCAACAAGGTATAGTAATGACCATAAACTCGTGGGGTTGTGGAACCCAAGGGGCTAATTGCTTTGGGATAATAAAACAAGCAGTCATTAATCTAATATTTGCAGTTGCTTTCTTCACCCATCTCTATCTCCTTTTGCAAAAGATTCTGAAAATATCTCATAAAGTACAATATGTGCTTAGTTTTGAGAACAATTCAGATTAGGTTGTAAGATTTCTCTGTAGAATTAGATTTATGTATATATCACATAATTTTCATTCATTTTGGATATACTTACCGAGCAGTTAGTTATTTGCTCAGTGCTGAATTCACAGTGCAGAATAAGAGGGACATGTCCTCTGCCGTTAAGAATACCCACAATTTTGTTGGGCAGGCAATACCCAAACAGATCCCATCAGTGACTTAATTATAAGTGTGGAAAAGGCTATGAATAAGAGGTCTCAGGTCTCTAAGAGCACATCGTAGAGAACACTTTTTCCTGAGGGACAGGAAAGCACTCTCTAAAAGGTGACAATTAAGCCAATGTGCTGGCTTGGTAGGTGCTGGCCATCTAAAGGAGAGGATGGAGAGAATCATTCTTTGGTTTTTTCCTGTAGGTAACTGTTCACTATTTTCTTCCTGGAAGCTGTTTGTTAAAATTTTAAAGTAAAATTTTAGTGCTGATCTAAAGAAAGTACTGATTTAGAATACTTAGAAAAAGATGAAACTGAAATTTAGGAATTTAAGAAAAATGCAGGTAAAGCTGATGTCAGAGTAGGAGGAGAGATTATCTCAGTAGAATCTTGAGGTGAAGTAGATGAGCAACAGCAACCATGAGCAGGCCCCAGAACTACATCAGCTCTTAGATTCCCAGGGCAGAGCTCACATGGGCTATAGAAGAGCGGCTGCTATGTGCTTTGGCGTGATGGACAGAATGAATAGAAGTGATAGCATACAAATAAGGCATTTCACTGGGAGTTTAAGAAATACCAATCCAGGGACACCTGGGTGGCTCAGAGGTTGAGCGTCCAACTCTTCATTTCAGCTCAGGTCATGATCCCAGGGTCGCGTGATTGAGCCCCGCGTTGGTCTCTGCACTGGGCGTGGAGCCTGCTTAAGATTCTCTCTCCCTTTGCCCCTCTCCCCTCACCTCTTTTCAAATAAATAAATAAATAAATAAAAATTTAAAAAGACATAGCAATTCAGTTATACAGAGGAAGTGAAATAAAAGTTAATACAAAGACTCATTTTAGTTATGGTGAGAGCTGGGATGTAGGAATCTACTTCTATATATCAGGTCAGAACAGCATGACTTCCTAGGAGACACACTGTCTGGAACAAAACAAGACAAATTTAAAACTCTCTCATTGAAATAGTGGGGAGGGAGATCATGACAAGCTTCGAAGATACATAGAATAATAAATTCAAATCAGTTGCATAAAACTTTAAAAAATTTTTTAAATCTTTTATTTTTTTGAGAGAAAGAGCGAGAGAGAGAGAGAGAGAGAGAGAGAGAGCACACAAGTAGGGGAGGGGCAGAGAGAGAGGAGACACAGAATCTGAAGCAGGCTCAAAACCCATGAATGGTGAGATCATGACCTGAGCCAAAGTCAGATGCTTAACCAACTGAGCCACCCAGGCACTCCTATTTCTTAAATAAAATATATGGAATTTCATTTCTGTTGTCTTACAGTTAATGAATGCTGGCTTTATATTTTACTCTAATGAATAAAATATTTTAAAAGACATCACGTATTCCTTGTGACCTCAGTTCTTATAACCATATTTATTTCACAGTATTTTAAGATCTTCCGTCTCAGATTATTCTGCCATGGGATTTTCAGAAATCTAATTTTCATTGTTAGGGAAAAACTATTATATATATATATATATATTATGATTATATATATAGTACATTGTTACATATACTATATGTTATTATTATTGTATATACACACACATACAGACCATCCAATGAAATTAAGGCCATGATAATTATCAAATTATCTAGTTTGAAAAAGTAATGTCTAATTAAATACTCAACTACTTCCTCTTCTGAAATGAATCATATCCTAATGAGAGTTTAGTAACAGGATGCCATGGAAAAGTTACTGAAGCATCTGCCAATTTTTTATTTGCAGAGATAAGTTAAATGCTTCTATACAGTATATTTTGGAAGTGACGACCATGTTTCCACAGAGAGGCTCTTTATATGGTGGAACTGAAATCACTATTCTGGGTTTCGGGTTTAGCACAATACCGACTGAGAACACTGTGCTCTTAGGTAAGAATTTCATCCTCACTGAAGAGCATTATCACTTTTTCTCACTGTAAAGGATGTGCTTATAGGTGTGGAGTTATTACACAAATACTCTTCAATCATGAAAACGTTATTTTTCTATTAGTGTATAAAAGGTTAAGTGTCTTTGGTTAAGGTAGTAAAGTAAATCTGAATAACTGTTTTTGATTTTAATAAGTATTTTACATTTAATGCATTATAAAACACTTTAAAAAGCTAAAGTCTCTGTTATAAAAATAATCAATACTCAAATGTAACTCTCAGAAAAGTATCAAAGATCCTGCTACATAATGTGGAATTTTTGTAGCGACTTGACTGTTTACTACTTACACTTCATCTCTATATTTTACAAAAAATATTTGAGAAAAAATTTCCCCCATCTTTTTTCTTTCTAGGGTCCTTCCATTGCAGTGTGATTTCATCATCAGAAAATGTAATAAAATGTGTTCTTCATTCAACAGGGAATACATTTAGGATTACCAACAGTGGAGAAGATTCAGGTATCAGCCAACGTTTATATATTGTAAATAGTGGAAGCACTTTACCCTGAAATTGATTTCATTTTATTTAGGTACTTGAAAGTATTCAGAGAATAAGTATTGCTATTTCTTTCTATAATTTCTCAATAATTTGTCTATACTTTATCCCTCTGACCTAGGGGGCCACATATAGAATGCATCAGTGGTAGACTTTAGTCTTAAAGGCTAGACTACAATTGCCTAATGAGGAATTGCCATTCGATTTTACTGCAGTCCTGAACTTACTGAGCCTCTGTTGTTTATTATTGGTTATAGGTTTCAAAATAAATATTCAAATTAGAATTATATAGGTTTTTGCATGCCTCAATGCCTGAGAAAATTCTTAATGTTTAAAAAATTGACCATAGCTTTAAAAGAATATTCCATGTGACATTCCTGAACAACTTGTTATTGAATTTCTGATTTTTTTCAAAATTTTTCTTGATCATCAGTTTTGGAAGTGTATGTTAATTTTTTTCCTTAGCTTCTCATCTCATGATCTTACTTTCCATTATTTCTGTTTATTTTTGTTATGTGTCTAAATTATGCACATACAGAATTTAGTATGTTAACTTAAAAGCGTTTTTTTTTTTGCTAGTAGCTGTATAAAAATGCAATACTTTCAAAGACAATTACTAACAATTTTTACTCATTTTCCTTTTTTCCTTTAAAATGTATCTCAATTCTTGCTCCCAGTACATGGATTAGGTTATGCCTGGTCACCATCAGTCTTAAATGTATCTGTGGGAGATACAGTGACGTGGCATTGGCAAGCGCATCCATTTCTTAAGGGAATAGGATATAGGGTTTTTTCTGTATCCAGTCCTGGAAGTGTAATTTATGATGGCAAAGGATTTACCAATGGAGAAGAAAAATCTGCATCAGGTATGTTTCTGCTTTATTGCATTTTGTGTCATGCTTCTTTTTCCTAGATATAATAAAAAGATACTATTTAGCTTTAAAGTACTTTTGCATAAATAATATGTTGCAAATGCACAAATGATTTATTTGACATTGTATTGCTACAGTAAAAATACTACAAACTTATAAACCTATTATAAGTGAATATAAATAAAGTATTTTATACATCAGAGATGAGTTCTGGTATCAGAAATGTCTTTATTCAACCTGGAATAATCAACCGATTGAAAAAAATATTGAAATAAGCAAAATACAAAGAAAATTAGAGTTTGTGTTTTAATCACACCAGCCTGGTAGCAAGTAACAAAGTTCTGTTGATTGGAATCAGCCTTAAAATCGGTATGTCTCCTAGAACAACTCAGTGTAAAGTGTCCTGTTAGACTGTCTGTTTTGTGATCTATCTATATCAGTTTGAACTTTTTCTCATGAACACAAAGTATTATTTATTTTTCAATGAATGTTGAGTTTTTCTTTAAAATTTAGTAAAATATGCCAGACTGGACATGGTTTCCTAGAAAACTTAATGCCAGATCTTGTCTTCCTGGAATGTAATTTCATTATGCAAAATAGTTCTTTTATAGTCAGTGAATCCTTTTTTACTTCATCCTGTTGAACTATTACGTGCATGAAAAATCAGAAACCTGTCATCTGCATGTGTGTTTGAATGATCATTTGAAACTTATTTATGAGGATGCATTAATTGCTTGTATTTATTACGTACAATCTTATTTTATGGCAGGTTCATTTTCTTACCAATTTACTTCACCTGGAATCCATTATTATAGCAGCGGGTATGTTGATGAGTCTCGCTCTATTTTTCTCCAAGGAGTCATTAATGTTTTAGCAGCTGAAACCAGGCACATTCCCCTGCACCTGTTTGTGGGTAGTACTGAAGCTACATATGCTCCGGGTAAGAGGGTTAAAGATGGAAACTCTGGGGGCGCCTGGGTGGCTCAGTCAGTTAAGCGTCCAACTTTGGCTCAGGTCATGATCTTACGGTTTGTGGGTTCGAGCCCCGCGTCGGGCTCTGTGCTGACAGCCAGCTCAAAGCCTGGAGCCTGTTTCAGATTCTGTATCTCTCTCTCTCTCTCTCTCTCTCTCTCTCTCTCTCTCACACACACACACACACACACACACACACACCCTCCCCTGCTCACGCTTTCTTTCTCTCTCTCTCAGAAATTAAAAAAAATTTTAAAAAGATGGAAATTCTGTCACTGCAGTGACCCACGGTGTGTGTGACCTCTCTGGAGGAAGAGGCAGATGACTAGTTCTAACACTGCTTCTGTCTCTGACCAACCACATGACCTTGGATAAATCTGGACTGTTCTAAGCCTGGAATTTGTTCTATAAAATGAGGCCCATGTTAATGTTGTCCTGCCATATTCTCCCAGAATCCTCGTGTGCCTCAAATGAGATGTAGTTCTGACACCGTGAGGGAGCCTGCGTGGCTCAATTCAGTTGAGCATCCAAGTCTTAACTTCAGCTCAGGTCATGATCTCACAGTTTGTGGGTTCCAGCCCCATGTAGGGCTCTGTGCTGACAGTGCAGAGTCTACTTGGGTTCTCTCTCTCTCTCTCTCTCTCTTTTTCTCTCTGTCCCCCACCCCCACTCCGGCTCTCTCTCTCGAAATAAAAATATAAACTTAAAAAAAAACTAAAAAATAAAGTTCCAACTCTCTGTATGTGCTCCAAAATATATGAAAAGTGAAATTATGTTATTGTTTTATTTTCCCTGTAGGATCTGGCTTTAGAAAAATTGAAAAATAAATTAATTTTATATTCACTTTTCTCTCTTTACTGTACTGTCTTTGTCCAGATCTTTATTTTAACTTTGTACTGCTTGAGCCCTCCTTTGTCATTAAAACAAAAGAAAGTTTTAATGGAATATAAAATAAAGAGTAATGCATTCTGAAAACAGTTCTTGTTTTAGAATATTTATACATGATTTACAGGAAGTTCTTTTTGTTTAAAGGAGCTGCGAGTTTGCACTTGGGGAGCTCTGGGGCAGACTGCGTAGCAACAGAACCCCTGTGTGGCCTGAACAATACCGGGGTTAAAAATTCAAATAGATTGGTCTTTGAGCTTTCAAGTTGTTTTTCACCATCTATAAACAACATTAGTCCTTCTGCCGGAACACTACATGAATTAATAACAATTACTGGACGTGGCTTCAGTAATCTCACATGTGCTAATAAGGTAAGATTATAACAATCTCTGTTTTATACTGTATACTCAGTAAAAGGAAAATATTTCATCCATAACCTCATAAGGTAATTCCTAACATCTTTATTGCAATATAATTCATATACTATACAATTCACCCATTTAAAGTGCATAATTCAAGAGCTTTTAGTACATTCACAGAATTGTATATCCATCTCCACACTCAATTTTAGAACATTTCACCCCAAAAAGGAACCCTTAACCCTTAGACATTACCCTCAACCTTTCCGACCCTCTATCCCTAAACAACTATTAATCTACTTTCTGTCTTTATGGACTTCCCTATTCTTGACCATTTTTATGAACAGAATAATGTATGTGGTCATTTGTGACCAGCTTTATTCACTTAGTGTAATGTTTTCAAGGTTCATCTACATTGTACCATGTTTATCAGTGCTTCATTTTTTTTTTGCGGCTGAATAATATCCCATTATATAATATACACAATGTATTTATCCATTTATCAGTTCATGGGCATTTAGATTGTTTTTACCTTTTCGGCTATTATGAATAATGTAGCTATGACCATTCATGTATGGTCATAATTTAGTTTTAAGATTGATCCAAGAGATGCTTTAATCAGCACCCCCAAATTAGTTTTATGAAGAAAAAAGTTTGCACATGATTATATTTTTAAAATTCAGTTGCTGTCAATATAAAATTTAAGTTCATACTACAGTAATGTATCCACTTGTTTCCGTATTCATTTTCCTTTCAGGTTACAATTGGTAGCCACCCCTGTATTGTGGAAGAAAGTAGTGATAATTCCATTACTTGTCGTATTGACCCTCAAAACTCTATGGACGTTGGCATCAGGGAAATTGTCACATTAACTGTCTACAACTTGGGCACTGCTCTCAACACACTGTCCAGTGAATCTGATGGGCGGTTTGTACTTTTGCCGAACATTGACATGGTGCTGCCAAATGCAGGATCGACTAGAGGAATGACCAGAGTGACCATCCAAGGCTCTGGATTTGCAGGCTCTTCTGCAGGTGCAGAAGTCTATATGGGTCATTTGCCATGTAAAGTTCTGTCCGTAAGTTACACAGCCATTGAGTGTGAAACATCCCCTGCTCCCCAACAGCTGGTGAAAGTGGGTCTTCTAATACACGGAGTGCCTGCCCAGTGCCAGGGGAGCTGCAGCTTTTCATACTTAGAAAGCATCGCTGCTTTTGTAACAAGAATCTTCCCAAACTCCATCAAAGGACCTGTAGAAGTTCTTATTGAAGGAGGTGGTTTTGGCACTGCCTTGAAAGACATTGCTGTTTTCATTGGAAACCAGCAGGTCAGAGCAATAGATGTTAATGACAATAACATCACTGTGCTGGTGAGCCCTCTCCCAGCTGGACTTCATCCTCTTAGTGTTGTGGTGGGAAGTAAAGGCGCGGCCCTGGGAACCCTTACCGTTAGCAGCCCCGCTGTTGCATCTGTCACACCCCCTTCTGGAAGCGTGGCTGGTGGAACCACTTTGGTGATCACAGGAAATGGGTTCTATCCAGGCAATACCACAGTCACTGTTGGGGATGAACCTTGTGAAATTGTTTCTGTCAACCCCAGTGAAGTCCGCTGCAGTACCCCGGCAGGGACGGCGGGGAACGCCACTTTGAAGATCTTTGTGAATGCAGTTGCTTATCCACCTCTGTCATTTATATATGCCTTGGAGGATACGCCACTTCTCAGAGAAATAGATCCAAAGACAGGTACGCCAATACCTTCCTTTCATTGTCTTAATATGGTATTATCAGTAATATTTATTAGTGTTGAAATGGAATAACGTTTATAGATGATTTTTTTAGGCAATCCACATAACCCAGTTAATACATGGGATTTGAGTTCTGTGTAGTTTCCATTTTATGACTATGTTTTGCACATTCTTATGATAAAATTTTTAGTCAAATTCCAACTTCTATTTTGAAACAAAATCCTTTTTAACTTGACCTGACTTTCAAAGTGAGGAAGAAATAGATGGATATTTGTGAGTTAAATTGATAACTTATGTCATTAATGCTGGTATGGCACAGGAAGCAACTGTTAAAATTCAGAAGTAGGTGATCTTACTAAACATTGAAAGTTTTTCTATGTAGTTTCCATGAAACTATAATCGAATACTAACTAGCTAACTCAACAGAGTTCTTTTTAAGAAGGTAATTGACCCATTCAGATGGAAAAAATATTATGAAATAAGTTTTGCTTTAGGATTTAGTATAACACATTTTTCTAAGCTAAGAATAGATAGTTTTCATAATTTTTGTCATTATTCTATGCTGTTTCTGATCATCTTCAGGGTGTTGGAATGCTTATCATCTACATAACGAATTCTGGAGAGGCAGTTGTAGTGTAATGGTGAGAACATGGCCTTGATGCCTAGGTTCAAATCATGGTTTTTCTATTTTATAGTGATACAACTTTGGACAAAGTTCTTTTAAATATGAGTTCCCTTATACATGCAAGTACCTTCCTGATAAGGTTAAATAAATTAATTCATATAATATAATTTAGAATGGTAACTTTAATAAGAAAATAATTAAATGTTAGCTTTTTTTTAAAAGGCTATTTGAAAATAGTCTTAAGTTTATATTACCAGAAGATGTGCCAGGTTTGGTTAAGATGTATTCTCTCCCTTCAAGAAGTTTGCTATTGAAATTTCCTTTGTTACATTAAGCTTTCTCATTGAGGAATTTTGAAAAAAGTAAACATTAATAATAGCAATAACATACTTTTCTCCCATGTATTTGTAATCATTGCAAATGATGAACTGGATATTGGCATATGTTTTTATTTCCATGAGCCATTTCTGTCCCATCTCTTTTCCTGAATGTCTCTTTCTTTAAAAAAAGAAAAGTTTATTTAAGGGCACCTGGGTGGCTCAGTCAGTTGAGCGTCTGACTTTGACTCAGGTCATGATCTCATAGTTTGTGAGTTGAAGTCCTACATCAGACTCTCTGTGGTCAGTGCAGAGCCTGCTTCAGATCCTGTCTCTTTGTCTCTCTTCCTCTCTGCCTCTTTCTCTGTCTCTCTGCCCCTCCCCCACTTACACTCTCTCAAAAATAAATAAAACATAAAAAAATAAAAGTAAAGTTTATTTATTTACTTTTAGAGAATGAGAGAAAGAGAGAGGTAGAGAGATGGGGAAAAAGAGAATCCCAAGCAGCATGGGGTTCAAACTCTTGGAACCGTGAGATGATGACCTGAGTTGAAATCAAGAGTCAGATGCTTAACCGACTGAGCCACCCAGATGCCCCTGAATGTCTCTTTCAAGCAATGTATTTGAAGTTACATAACTTGCAGACAAGTGAGAACTGAACTGCTTTATTTACTAAAGAGAAAAGGCAGTGGATCAAACTTAGAACAATACTACCATTTGAAAGGTAAAAATGCTAGACAAAATTAAAAAATTAAGACTAAAAAATCATTTTTTGGCTTGTACATTTTTTAATGTTTTTTATTTATTTTTGAGAGAGAGATAGAGACAGCATGAGCAGGGGAGGGTCAGAGAGAGAGGGAGACACAGAATCTGAAGACAGGCTCCAGGCTCTGAGCTAGCTGTCAGCACAGAGACCGACGTGGGGCTTGAACCCACGAACTGTGAGACTATGACCTGAGCCAAAGTCAGACACTTAACTGACTGAGCCATCCAGGCACCCCTAGCTTGTACTTAAAACTACTCCTAGCATGATAGATCTCATTAATATCTGTGGTCTTTAAAATGATAATTCTCTAAACTAATTCCTTGTTTCTGTATTTACCATCTTACCTATCATAATTTATCAAGCATATATTGAAAATATTTATTAAGAAAAATAATCCATCCTCAAAAGAGGAAAGTACTAAAATATCAGGAAAGTACTAAAAATAAAAAATTTAAGCCTCGTTTATAAAATATACTCCAACTCACCATCCCTGCTCAGACATTCATATTTTTTAAGGCTATTTATTTATTTTGAGAGAGAGAGAAAGCAAGCGAGCATGAGCAGGTAAGGGGCTGAGAGAAAGGAAGAGAGAGAGAACTCCAAGCAGGTTCCACACTGTCAGTGCAAAGCCTGACATGGGTCTTGAACCCATGAACCGCAAGATCATGACCTGAACCAAAACCAAGACTCAGACGCAACCCACTGAGCCACCCAGGTGCCTCAGACATTCATACTTCTTAATTCTAAACCTTTTTTCTTCTCTTTTCCCTTCTTCTGCAGTAGCCTGAATTAACATTAACAATAGTAATAGAGAACGCCTGGGTGGCTCAGTCGGTTAAGCATCCGACTTTGGCTCAGGTCACGATCTGATGGTTCATGGGTTTGAGCCCCACGTTGGGCTCTGTGCTGACTGCTAGCTCGGAGCCTGGAGCCTGTTTCAGATTCTGTGTCTCCCTCTCTCTCTGATCCTCCCCTGCTCATGGTGTCTCTCTCTCTCTCTTAGAAATAAATAAAACATTAAAAAAATTTTTTTAAAAGTAGCAGTAGAATAACAAGGCACTGGAAAATAATGAATCTTGAGATAATTTATAGTAAATATACTATAGATTGTAATATATGGTATAGCCAATCTTTGTATTTTGTTAATATTTATTTTAAGCTTTAAAATACTAGATATTATTTTGTTTACAGAAGTAATTAAGTGTATCTTTAAATGTATGTATAAGTGCTGGAATTTAGATATATTGTTTGGTTTGTCTTTTTTTTTTTTAAGGTCCCCCAGGAACCCAAATTCAAATCACTGGATCTAATTTTGGTTTTGATGTCTTGGAAATTTCTGTGATGATAAACAATATCCAGTGTAATGTGACCATGGTCAACGATAGTGTCCTTCAGTGTGTCATTGGAGAGCATGCTGGTGGTACTTTTCCTGTCATGCTGCATCATAAGACAAAAGGCTTTGCTGTGTCTACTGTTGTGTTTGAGTACCCACTCGCTATTCAGAATATTCACCCAAGCCAAGGTAGCCATGAATGTGTAGGAACCTATAAATATTTTATATTGTTTCAGTAAATACATAATCTTATTTAGAAAAAAGTATTCTTATAACACTGCTGAGATTCATAGTTCCTATAACACATTAAAATAGTCTGTTTATCCATCAAATAAGCATGTGCATATATCAA
Organism: Proteles cristata cristata; assembly: GCA_017311185.1. Taxonomy (NCBI): domain Eukaryota; kingdom Metazoa; phylum Chordata; class Mammalia; order Carnivora; family Hyaenidae; genus Proteles; species Proteles cristata. Next base: position 856,923 of record JAESUZ010000812.1, read on the forward strand.
TCACTTCAAAATATTCATTTACAGCCTGTATTTCTCTTAGTCTTACATAGTTTTATAAAATCATATTTAGACGTCACCAACCTGTAATTACGAATACATAAATATTTATTTCTATTTGAAAGTTACTTTAGTGGTTAAAAACCTTAAGAAAGTTTAACCAATGCTCTTCTAATTAAATAGTAATTTTATTTTATTTATTTTACATTTATTTTTTGACTACTCTCTTTGAGATCTCTGGTGAATAAAATTTTGGTTCCTAGAAGTAGTTGAAATCAATGACAGGATGTAGTGTTTACTCAGTAAAGGTTTTAAAATACTACCATCAAAAGAGATTCTGTTGCCTTAATATAGTATATACTATATGATTTCAGTTCTAAGAATCATTTCATTTATTGTAATTTACTTCCGTTTCAGGTTTTAAAATATATACACAGAGGAGGTTTTTTTTTTTCATTAGCTGTATTTTTCCCTTTTATATTTCTTTACTAGGGAGCTTCGGTGGTGGTCAGACCATGACTGTGACAGGCACCGGGTTTAATGCACAAACCTCAACTATATTAGTATGTGGCTCAGAATGTGCAGTTGACAGGCTTAAATCCAACCGCACAACTCTATTATGTAAAATTCCACATCATAATGGTAAGTAGTCAGAAAAAAGAATGGCAGTCTTTGAGAAATAGTAATGTTAAAGAAATCAGAGTCTAAAATTCTTTCTCCAAGTTTTAGGGACATTGAATCACCTTTATGACTGTCCTGACTTTAAATAATTTCTGTAGAACTTTGTTTTCTAAGTTTATATTTCTTCCAAGATTCATAACATTTGGGCTAGATTGAATTGTTTATAATAAATTGTGTTTTTTTAGTTTATCACATAAACTGAGCATGCTAAATGGAGGACACATTTTTAATTCCTATTGAACTATTAGATTTCCACTAAAGACAGGATAGTATGAGTGTAAACCCTGGTAATGCATTGCCAAGATTCAAACCCAAGGTGTTTCTTTAGACAGGTTATTAACTTTTCTGTGTCTCAGTTTCCTCATCTGCAAACTGAGAATAATCACATTTGCCTACTTTTTGGATTATTGTAAGGCTTAATCAGTTAATGTACGTAAAGTGGATGGAATGATATCTGAAACATGATATGTGATTTGCTGCTGTTATTATTACTACTCTTACTTGTTTTTATTTAGTGGTTAAGATCCCGGCTCTCCGGAGCCCCTGAATGTCATTTTGTCACTTACTGTGTCACCTCAACTAAATAGCTGAACTCTGTTTCAGTTTATCCATCTATTAAATGGAGATATTATTAACCCTAATTCTTGGGTTATTGTGCTCTTGTGAAGTTTAAACATCTGGAATTTTAAGTACACAAGAAATTTTAATTGTCCAGTGAAATTTAAGATAAAACAAAAGGAATGCTCTGGGTGAATAAAAAGAAAAATGGTTTGTATGCATTTTAAAAAAGCATTAACAAAATTTAATGAAGTCTTTACAAACATTTTTACTTCTTTTCTGACTTCTTTTTTTAATGTTTATTTTTGAGAGAGAGAGAAACAGAGAGAGAAAGACAGAGTCCAAGTGGGGGAGGGGCCTAAGGAGAGGGAGACACAGAATCTGAAGCAGGCTCCAGGCTCTGAGCTGTCAGCACAGAGCCTGACGTGGGGCTAGAACCCACAAGCAGTGAGATCATGACCTGAGGTGAAGTCGGAGGCTTAACCAACTGAGCCACCCCAGCGCCCCCTGACTTCTTAAAGAATATTGAAGAAAATATAACATTTTTATGAATGAGCTTATTTATCATTTCAGTATCAGTTTATATGCTGACTTTAAAAAAATGCAGCCATGTTGTCAAGATTTGTCCAGGTTTTTGAGGTTATCTGCACACCAGCTCCGCTTCCTCTCTGTGTACTTTCATACCCGTGTCTGTGGTTTTGCTTCTCCTGGCTCGTTTCTGGCTGTCACTCCCTGCTGCTGTCAGCCTGCGTGCCTCAGCGGTTCTCCCTTCCTTCCTTCTCTGATTTGCGCTGTCGCATCCTCCAGGGCTGGAAACCTACACAGGGAGGTTTGTAGCATCGTCTGCAGTAAGAGGCTTCAAGAAAGGGTCTAAGGGGTTTTCGTTTTGACAATGTGCATGAACTTTGAGATGTTTGAGTCTTACTATTTGAAAAATAACCTGTGTATATCGGAAGTGATTTCAGGAAAAGGAACATGTTATTGAAAATAGGACTTTGGGGAATGAGTAAGGGCCTGATGGCAGAACTCTCCTCAGTTCAATCCTCTTCTCATAGGCAGAGGACCTGAGCAAGTCTGTGAAGTGAGTGTGGTCAATGGGAAGGATATGTCACAGTCCATGACCCCTTTTATGTATGCCATGTCACTGACTCCGCTCGTCACTGAAATATTTCCGAAGAGAGGCAGTACAGCAGGGGGCACCAGGCTTACAGTCACGGGATCAGGCTTCAGGTACTGTCTTCACACACATACATCAGTGTGTACAAGTTCAAGCCATCACTCCTCCTTTCTCCTAGGTAAGGACGGTACTTAAATATACTCAGGCAGTGTGTACCCGTCTGCTCAGAAGTCATGCTTGAGGCACATCCTAGTCCTAACAGCTAACATTTACCAACTCCTTACTCCATGTTAGGCAACTTCCTACCCCACAGAAACTTCCTCCCTTACCCTCTCTGAGATATTTTTATCCCATTTTATGCTTAGGAGACTGAAATTAGAGAGTTTAAATAACTTGCCCCAAATCCTAGTCAGACCCCAAGTATAAATCACATGTTGTTTTGTTTACCCCACTATGTCATCACCAACCATAATCTGCTTCTTTGGGTTGATGAAACATGTCTTCATACATCATGTCCATTTCATTGTAAGTGGCCGGATTCCTTCTTCCTAAACAGATTCATTATTTGGTTCAAATTTATGGATTTCACTGTTATTATTCTTCAGGAGGATAAGGCTGATTTCAAAACTGCAGATCACTTAAATCCTGGAAGGCAATTTTAATTTCTCAAGTACTTAATTTCTTAAGACCTTGGACTTGAATTTTTACTTGGATATTAAATTCTAAAGTCTTTGAATTTGGTGAAAATATCACATAAACAAAAGGATCCCCAAAAATCTCTTACAAAAGTGTCTCTTCAGAGACCAACAAAGATTCTTTCAATAAATTGAACCCAGGCAATTTTTCTCCCAACTCTGGAATGCCTGCTAATTTGTATAGCTTTATGTCCTGTCTTCTTAATCTTGTTTACTTTTTTTCTCAACACATAGTTTGAAGACTTACTATTGAAAAAAGTGTCAGTCTGCTCTTTGATGGATCATAGAGTAAGATCATTATATTTGCAATAGTGCATATCATTAATAGGGTTTGACAATGTGACCTATTGGGACCACGACCAATTTGAGGGAAAAAAGTCAATGTTTTGCCCCCCCCCTTTTTTTACAGCGAAAACATGCAGGATGTTCTCATCACCATAGCTGAAGCCAAATGTGACATTGAGTATTCCAACAAGACGTATATCATCTGTATGACTGATGCCCACACCCCTTCAGGGTGGGCTCCAGTGCATGTCAACATCAGAAGCAGTGGCATGGCCAAACTGGTAAATTGCTTTTGAGTATAATAATGATAGCAATAGTAAAATAGAAAAGAAAGGAGAACTAGAAGACATTATGGGAGATGAAGTAATTGGTAATGGACTTTTTACTCTGTTAATGTCTCCAAAAAATAACTGAGATGTAACTATGCTAAATTTAAAGTAACATGTTTTTGTTGCTTGTTACTAATATTTTATGATTTCAGGTTTTTACTTATCTGGATTGTGGGCTAATTGATTTTCACTTTATAATTATTATTAAACCAACAGACAGCTATGACGTATCTTAAGTAGATTACACTTGGGGCACTCGGGTGGCTCAGTGGGTTAAGTGTCCAACTTTGACTCAGGTCATGATCCCACGATCATGTGGAGTGGGAACCCCACTCTGTGCGGACAGCTCAGAGCCTGGTGCCCACTTCAGATTCTGTGTCTCCTCTTTCTGCTCCTCCCTGGCTTGCGCTCTCTCTCTCTCTCTCTCTCTCAAAAATAAAGACTTAAAAATTAAAAAAAAAATAAAGTAGATTATATCTTATATTATAGATGAAAATGTTTTCTCATTGAGGTTTCTTCTTATTTGAGAAGTTGAATGAGTAATTCTGATAAAACTTCTCAATTTAAAATCTTCTTATATTTTATTACAGGATGATGCTGACTTCCTGTATGTTGATGCTTGGTCTTCCAACTTCTCATGGGGAGGAAAATCTCCCCCAGAGGAAGGGGCTCTAGTTGTTATCACTAAAGGACAGACAATTTTGCTGGATCAAAATACACCGATTCTGAAAATGTTGCTTATTCAGGGTAAATTTCTGAAAATCTGCTTATTAGATTCTGTCTATGGAATATTTCTTGAAGAAAATCTAATTAAAACTCATGATTATGAATATCCATAGTGGTGTGATGTTTTTAATGCAGTATGGAATACTGTGTTCTTTAAATTGTGGTATGCCATTATTTAGTGTGTTGTAGCCAGAAAATTTTGATGAAATGGAATAGGAAATATCGGAGTGTCTTGCATTCTTATGGTTAAGCATCTTCTAAAGTTAAATGTTGTTTTGTGAAACTTCTGTTTCAATAATAATGTACCTGCATGTGCCTATGCCTCTCCATGTGTGGTGAATTACAGCAGTGAAAGATATTTCCATTCAGAAAAAGACTGGTATAGTGGGTCCCAGGGGTTATAAAATCAGAGAGACTTGCTAAATTCTATACTAAATGACCACCCCAAACTCCCATTGGGTGCCAGGCTGTGATTCTCACCTTCGTCTTTGAACTTGCTTTCATTGTACTTGGGTGTCTCTCTGCTTCTTGATATTCTGTTATTAGTTTAGAAGATGAAATAACCAGAACTGTTACAACTGCATGTAAAAGAAACAATGTTTGACAAGAGTTAAATGCTTTGGGCTTTCAGGTATAAACTTTGCCATGATGGCTTAAGCTACTCAAAGACTTTTGTATTTCATTTTTGTTTTAACTTCCAGGATAATCGTGTGTTTCAGTTATTTGAAGTTATTAACTGTTGCACCTTTGGATAAGTAAAGTTCTACTGCTCACAAATTTATATCAGTCTCATAAAAATACATCTCAGCGCATTCTTTAATAATGCTAATCAGGCTATAGGTGTTGCTAGTGCAAATTAGTGGATAGGAGTTCAGAGCTAATGTCAGCATTATAATGATTTCTATAAAAATGGTTTTCTTTAATTTTTACATTTTATTTTATTTTATTTTTAGAGAGAGAGGGGCAGAGGGGCAGAGAAAGAGAATCTCAAGCAGAATCCATGCTCAGCGTAGAGCCCAATGCAGGGCTGTCTTCCACAACCCTGGGATTGTGACCTGAGCTTAAATCAAGAGCTGGACGCTCAACTGATTGAGCCACCCATACACCCTTAATTTTAATTATTTCTGGCCTTAATTTATATTTTGAATACTTGTGTTTATAGAACATGTAGCTGCACTATTTAAAAGCATAGAAAATAACAATGGTCAAGGGAAAAAAATTTGCCTAGGGATTTAATTTTCTACCAACTCCTGGGTCTTCCCTGAAATTTTTATAGTTTATATTGCTAAAGAACTGAAGCTAAAGTGACATGCATAGTGATAGCAGATAAGAATAAGAAATTAGAGGTGACTCCGTCTCTTAAGTGTCTGACTTTGGCTTTGGTCATGATCTGCAGTTTGTGAGTTTGAGCCCCACATTAGACTCTCTGAAGTCAGTAGAGAGCCTGCTTTCTCTGTCTCCCTTTCTCTCTGCCCCTTCCCCAATTACATCCATGCACACTCTTTCTCTCAAAAATAAATAAACATTTAAAAAAGAATAAGAAATTAAAATGTTGTATATAATTTAATAAATAGCTATTAATAATAATTTTCTTTGTTATGTTTCAAAATTGTATAATTCATAGGTGGAACTCTAATATTTGATGAAGCTGACATTGAACTCCAAGCAGAAAATATTCTAATTACAGACGGAGGCATTCTTCAGGTATATGAGAGAACCTGATACATAATCATTGCTAACCTGTCTCCATTCTTTGTAAAATCCATTTGTAAAATGGATAGTTAATTATAACAAGCTCTCACAAGTTTATCTTTACGTAGGTCTCTGTTACTAGTCTAAAGTCCTTTCTCTGGGAAAATGTTTTCCAGAGTATTCTTCTGCTTTTAATGGGAAGAGAATAGCATGCTATCATAGAGCCAAATTTTAAATGGAACAACAACAACAAAAAAAATAGCTCTGAGATGTGGCTACAGTCAATCAGTATATGTTCCAAAGATCTTACAGAGTGTACTTGGCTGACTAGGAAATGTAAGGTTTATCTTTTGGAAGATAGATATTGACGACTGAGCAATCAAAATGTCTCAAAAGAAAGGGCTACTTTTAAGTGGTTAGACTGTGAATATTGACTTTTAACTTTCTGAATGATGCTTGTGAATTCCCTTGCAGATTGGGACAGAAGCATCCCCATTTCAGCACAGGGCGGTCATTACTTTGCATGGGCACCTGCGATCTCCTGAGCTCCCAGTATATGGTGCCAAAACTCTGGCCGTGCGAGAGGGAATCCTGGATCTGCATGGTAGGGCAGCCAAAGGGCTCAGGGAAGTGGTCCAGAAGATACTAGCCAGGACACCAGAGATAACCCTCCTGACAACTCTAAACGATAACTTGCCAAGCCTCTCCTGTCTTTATATATCCCCTCTTTGTTCCTCTTCATCTCTGCCCTCCCCTTATCCAGGGCAGACCAGCCCTTCATACTACCAAGACTCATAACCCAGTCACTCCTGGGAACACTGCTCTGGGTCATCTCTATACTGTTCTTCTTATTCCTTTGTATGTGTTCTCACAACACCTTTTGCCTATTTTAGCGCTTACCGGAGTACTGGTGATTATTACTGCTTTCATTTGTCTATATAAAAAGGCATTAACTCTGGAAGCAGAAGATTGTAACTTCTTATGTTTGTACTTTAAAATGGGCTCTTTTTAAAATATAAGTGTATAGCTGTACTTCTATATAACTATATAATAGAAAATTATCAGCAAATAAAAATGATTATGATTATGTTTGAGGTATCAGGCTTACTTATTTAAAGGAAGCATGATATGAATCCTTTTTATATTAAAGTCTTCTATATTACAATAATCTGTTTCTTTCATAAATTTAGAATGTATAAACACGATCCCTATTATGATCATAACTGTCATCCTGCATTGTACAAAATAAATATCCTAACATAATTTTCAGAAATTTACACATTTCATTTGTCTCTAGGTTATCAATTTAAGCAACTTCTATCAACAATGGCAAAGGTAATAGGCCTCTGCTCATTTTAACAATAGTAAGACACCACATTTATATTGTGTTTTTGTAAAGATGATTGTTTTAAATGGAGTATATCATTGCAGAAGGATCTTTTTTAGTTTTATAGACCCACACATGTTATCATAACTTAATTGTTATTTTTATAAAGTGAACATGCTAAATATTTCTTTTTCTTTTTTGAGAAAGATATAAAATGCCAAGGTAAAATGAGCCTTTTCAAAATTGATTCAATTCAGGCAAATATTAAAAATACATAAAGCTCTCACTAGGCAAGAAAACACATCTTTAGAAATACTCAGTTTGTGGATACCTGGGTGCCTCAGTCAGTTAAGCGTCCGACTTTGGCTCAGGTCACCATCTCATGGTACATGAGTTTGAGCCCCATGTCAGGCTCTGTGCTGACAGCTCAGAGCCTGGAACCTGCTTCAGATTCTGTGTCTCCCTCTCTCTCTGCCCCTACCCTGCTTGCACTTTGTCAATCTCTCTCTTTCTCAAAAATAAATAAACATTAATTTAAAAATTAAAAATAAAAGAAAGAAATACTCAGTTTGTCTGTTGGCTCCAGGTCAGCCGGTTTCTGTGATCTGGACTCGTCTGGCTCATACGGCAAAGGCCGGGGAAAGGACATTGATTTTACAAGAAGCAGTAACTTGGAAACCGGGAGATAAGATTGTAATCGCAAGCACAGGTCACAGGTATGATGTCTTCTGGGCATGATAACTTTGATGTACAACAGAGATATTTTTTAACTCTGCAAAAGAGGGATAATCCAGAAGGTCTACAGCTATTTGATTTAAATTTGAAACCTCTAATAAAGAAATATAAATGGCCAAGTATGTGCTTGCTAAATATTAACATTAGATTGAACACCCGTGTGTTGTTTTCACTGATTAATTTACAATAGGATAAAATGTAAATCTGAACCTACAAAATGTATAGTAATGAAATATTTTAGTTGTTTTCCATGGTTAGATTCCCATGTAAGATTTTGCTTGAAAAAAAGCATTCTGCTATTAAGTCATTTAGAAACTCTGACTTAGAGCTTTAGCTAAATACATTAATAAATGCAAAAATGTAAATGAGCTGGTTTATTTGGGGTCACCAAAGAACACGGTGTCAAGCTGCAAGAGAACTCGTTAGTATCTTATAGTTCTAGTAGTGGTTCCCAGGGAGCAAGATTGTTAGTAATGATTGAGTCAAAGAGAAGAAATTAAAGAGATTAAATCAAAGAGAAGATTGAGTGATGATTAACATGACCTTTTGCATATCTGACATTTTACAATTGAAACGGCTTATGACCCTTAATTCTACTTAATTGTATATATTAGCAAACAAGAAGCAAAAAGAATAAAAATAATATAGCTACACCAAGAATATTGGCGGGGAAAGTGAGCAAGAGGAGCTTTATTTTTGTTTCATTGTTCAAATTATGGGTAATAGCAAAATTGGATACCGTCGTGCTTCTCAGGTAACAAGTAGTAATTTATGATAAGAAACGGCTAAATTATGTTAAGGTTGTGACTCAAGTTAGAATTAAAATTCAAGATGGCATTTTGAGTTTGCCATTCTCCAAGTTAAAAATAGACTTGCAGATGTTAGGAACAGTTAAATATATACTTAGCTTTATAAGTGCCCTTTTTTTCCCTGGCCTTTGGAAGAAATTCTAATTATATAATGGCAAAATAAAAAGCAGCAAAATGACAGGGCTTCCTAATAGAATAGAAAGTTCTTGTTTATAACTTTTCTGTATGAAATAAAAGGTTAAGTTTACAATTTAGCTTAGGGATATTTAATTTGAAGGGACAAAAATTAAGAAGTTTCCCACCAAACTTAACTCATTGTTTACTATTTCATTCATAGATTGTATTTGAGAATTTGTAAAGCAAGTGTTTGAGAAAACAGCTTCTAAAATTAGTCAGCCTGGACCCCCTTCCCAGCAGTACCACTTGCCAGGCCTGCAGTCATGGCGTTTCATCTCTCTGTGCTTCAGCAAAACTAGAACGCTAGTAGGATCTATGTCATTGTTATTGTAAGAATTAAATGAGTATGTGTAGGCACTTAAAGTGGAATAGGCTCAAAGTATTATTACAAAGGACTACAAAGCGTGTTTGGGTGCATATAACATACAAAAATGCTTTGTAGAACCTTCTTTTCTGAAGAAATCTATGTATTAGCTGGATCCAAGAGAATTTGGGAAAGGCCAGCCTAAATCTCTTTTCTGTACCTCCTAGGCAATCATATGCTGCTGATATACCCTTAGCTCAAGTATCGCTAATCCTCACCTCCCCATGGCTTCCTTTCCCCACAATTCCTTCCCTGAGTCTCTTGTACTTGTGGCTTTCTCTATCCACTCACTATCTTGAAAAACTACTTTATTCTCTTATCTTTTCTAGCTGTTTTCATTTTGTTCAAAAAAATTACTAATTTGCTTAAATATTACGCCCATTTCTCTCATTGCATTTTTGTTACCCATTTTTTTCCCTAAGCCCTTACATTGTGGTAGTTTTGATCTTTACAAAAACTTTCCTAGTGACTTTCTGGCTATCAGTATCCATGACTTCCTGCACATCACCAAGTTCTTTGGGTTCTGCCCTTGAAATGTCTCTTCTATCAGCTTTCCCTGCTCTTAGTTTAATTTAGACACTGTCCCTCATACCTAGAATATTACATCACCTTCCTATCTGGGCTCCACTCCTCTCTTTTTCTCCCCTCTCTAATTCATTCTATATTAATTTGTTCAATCAATCGAACACTGTTATTGAGTTGTGATAGGTACTGTACTAAGTGCTCAGCATACAAAATGACTTAGCCTCTGGGGGCCTTACCTGCAGGAGCAGCCAGGTAGTGGAAAGGACAGAGAAGCAGACAGGAGAGCTGCAGCAGCCATGACGGGCCTGTAGTGGGGCACTGGTGAGCACTGCCAGGGGATGAGGCACAGTGTACTGGGAATCCAGAAGAAAGGCTGGGAAAGTTGAGAGAGGTGTCTTTTTACCTAGTTCACATGTGACATTGTCATTTGCTGGTATTTAAAAGAGAAAAAAGACTTGCTAAGGGAGAGAAGAGTCAAAAGGAAAGGTCAGGAAGTCACAGAAATAACTCCCCTTAAGCTTACCTCTGTTGACAGCACCGATCACACACTTCAGTAGATGATATACAACCTGCCATGGAAACGCATGTCTCCATAAAGTCAGGGGTACTTTCTACTTGGCCTCCTTTGCTCTGTGCCTAGAAAACCAGCTAGACGCTCAATAAGTGTTTGCTGAATGACTGAAACACCCCCAATTCCAGCCACAGTGAAAGGATCTATCACTTTCATAATATACTCATTCATGTGTTGAGTATCTAGCTGGTTTTCTACGTGAATGAGTATATTATAGAAGTGATAGGTCTTTTCACTGTGGCTGGAATTGGAGGTATTTTGAAGAAGTGGTAGAAATGAGACCTCATATACTTTCCCTCAGTCTTTTCTTTTCCCTCTTCAGGAACTTCCAATGGCTTCCCTTTTTAAGAGCTTATCAACCTCAGCACTACTGACACTTTGGACCTGACAAGTCTTTCTTGTGTGGGGCAGACCCGTGTATTATAGAACGTTTAGAAATATCCATGGCCACTCCCCACTATATGCCAGTATGACCCCCCCCCCATTTATGACAACCAAAAATGTGTCCAGGCATTGCCAAATATCTTCTGGGTAGATATAATCATTCTCAGTTGAGGACCACTGAGTGTGATCTTCAAAGTTATAAATGAATAGCTCATGTGAATATAGGAATTAGTATAGTTCTCTAAACAGCTGCAACACTTGGAAAATATTTATTTAATTGAAATCCATTTGTAAAATTTACTCAGTTACTCTAAGAAAGAGTTAAACACCATTTTCAAATTCCTCTTCATTCAGAATATTGTAAGACATTAAAAAATTTTCTAGTTTACAGATGGCGTGTTCAAAGAACATAAAACGAATGCACTAAAACAAGATTATGTTGATTTAGATTCATTTGGAAAGCTTTTTGTTGAAATTTTTACAGACACAGTCAACGAGAGAATGAAAAACGGACCATTGCATCCGTATCTGCTGATGGCACGAACGTAGTGCTGACTGACCCGCTGAACTACACACACTTAGGAATCACTGTCACACTCCCTGACGGAACTCTGTTTGAAGCAAGAGCAGAAGTGGGAATTCTTACAAGGAATATTTTAATAAGAGGATCTGATACTATGGAGTGGAATCACAAAATTCCAGCATGTCCTGATGGATTTGACACTGGTAATTCAACCCTAGTGTGTCAGCTTAAATTGTTTCCAGACATTGCAAAAATGTTCCCTGGGAGAAAAATCACCCCCAGTTGAAAACTGTTGGACTAGGTTATGCTCCAATAATAAATAAGCCTCAAATGGCTGTGGTTTAAAATGAGAAAAGTTATTTCTCACTCATGCTGCGTGTGTCCAATATGCTCATTGTAATGATTCTAGAACATAAGCTGATGGGAACTCCACCTCAACACAGGCCCCTGTGATCTCTGGGACAGGGCAATGGGGTGGCCAGGGAGTCAAGCAATAGCAGTTAATTACTTTGGTCCTGAAGTGACATGGGTCTCTTCCACTCAAGTGTCATTAGAAATGATTCCATAGCTTACCACAGTTCTTAGATGTGTGCCTGTGTGTGCATGTGTATATAGATAGAGAGATAGATAGATGATAGATAGATAGATAGATAGATAAACTTTTATATGATTAATACCATTACAACCTGATATATAGTTAAATATTAACAAATAATTTAAACATAGCCTTTTCTTCAATGAGTTATATTAGAAAAGGCTCTCTAGATTCAGTGTCAAATAACCTACATTATGATTCCAGTTTTTGAAACCAGTATCATCCTGTTTGAAATAAGAATATTTCCTGTTCTTCCCACTTACTGTAGTTATAGGAATGAGGTGACACTATGCATGTTCTAGTGCTATATAAATGTAAGATTTGCATCATGTTCATCTCTAAATCTTGGGACAAAGCTTCAAGATAATTAAGACAAAATACCTTTATTAGTATTAGTTCAAATGTTCAAATATTTATTTAGTATCTTTGAAAAATGCTATCATAGGTACCTTAGGGAATGCAAAGGTGAAAAGATAAGATACTTACCTTTCTTACTCTCTAGAGGAGGAAATGATGTGAATGCAAATAACTATATCCCAGGGTGAGATTAAGATTACATATGAATAAAAAGATATACTTAGATATGGGGAAATCTATATAGCTAGAGGACTTTGCCATGGTTTTTCTTTATGATGTCTTTAAAAATATTTGTCAAGGTGAATTTGCTACACAGACATGCTTCCAAGGAAAGTTTGGAGAAGAAATAGGCAGTGACCAGTTTGGAGGCTGCATTATGTTTCATGCTCCCGTTCCTGGTGCCAACATGGTAATTGGAAGAATAGAATATGTAGAGGTAAGAGGCATTGTTACTAAATCACAGTGGTTTGCTGAAAGTTATCCACGCAGTAGCTAAGCACTGAACTCCTGGTGTTGACCGGATGCTGCTTATGATCTGGTAGAGGAGACAGAGAAGTAAACAGACAATTTTGATGCAACCAATTATTCTCCCATTTAATCATGCCAAAATTTTGGTTCTCTATTCTTCTCACACCCACATCAAATTCATCAGCAAGTTCTATCCACACAGCCCACAAAATCAGACGACCTGCATCCAGTCTCTCCCCACCACTGCTACCCAGTCCCTCGCCCAAGCCACCATCCCCTCTCACCTGGACTACTATGGGTTCCTCCTAACTGATCATCTTGCTTCCACCCTTTCTCCAATAGAATCTCCAGACCACAGCCAAATTAACTTTTTAAAGTATAAATCATATCTTGCTTCACCCTGTTCAGTGGCTTCATATTACACCTAAAACAAAAAGCCCACGTCCTTCCCATAGGACCCACACAGTCTGTCTGCCAGCTGGCCACTGACTTCATCTCCTATGACTTTACCTTGGCTCATGCCATGCTAGCTACATGGGTCTCCTTGTCAAGCACATTTCTGTCTCAGGTTCTTTGTGTTTGGTCTTCTTTTTGCCTGGAATGCTCCTCCACCAAATGCTTGTATGGTTCACATTCATTTCAGTAAGGTGTCTTGCTCTTAAGAGAGGCCTTTCCTTACTGTTTTTATTTGAAATAACTGTCCAAGACTATTTTCCTTTATTTACTCATATCTCCTGACACATATGTACTTTCAATCTCTCTCCCTAGAACATAACCTCAATTAGTTCAGAGATTTTATCTTTCTGGTTTTCTACTGATTCTCCTATAGCTGAAACAGTGCTTGGCATACAGCAGGTTCTCAACTGATTGTTAATTGAACCAATATATGAAAAAAATGAATAAATATTCAAGTTATCCCCAAGAAATTAGGATCCCCTCTGTAACTTACTCATATTCATAAATCATAGTTTAGCAGAGTTTTTATCAGGTGTTCAGTAAAAGGAAGGAGGGAAGGAAGGTGGAAGGGAGGGAGGGTGTGATTGAGAGAGGAATAGTAAAATCCATAAATCTATTAAATTCGATACACTCTGACTGCAAACAATGTATTGAGGATGATAGAGTAAACACCTGTATTTTGTGAAACTTTCCTCTTCCTAGGATATTTTACACATATGTGACATCTGAGATATAGATTAAGTGAGGCCAGGGTCAATCTGTGTATTGATTATTAGTAACAGTTAATTTTTTAATTTTTAGATGAAAAATGAAAATAAATAGATGCGCTAACGTTTTCTTTTCTAACCTTATGGGATCATATTACACATATACACTTGCACACGCACTCTCACACACTGGTATCCTCTGTATTAAATTACTGGATTGTAAACCTATTGAAAGAAAGCACAGCACCGTGGTTAATAAGAGCACTGACTCTAGAATCAGACCACCTTTGGAGTTTAAATGGAGTTTTATGACCATGAACAAGATTCTTAGCCATTGTAAACTTCATCTGTAAAGTGAAGTTGGCGATAGCTGGTTACCTCCTAGGATTGTGGTAAAGATTGATCATGCATATACAACACAGCACAACATCTGGCAATTGGTAAACACTCAAGAAATACTTCTTCTTATTATATAAGAATCAAAGTGAAGGAGAAAAATAAGTCTTTGAGAGGTCATATATTGCCAAACATGGAAGTTTAGTAATAGATTGAGGTGAAAAACAAAAGATTCAAAGATGACTTTTGTTCATGCATTCATTTGGTAACAAGTACAGGCTGTTACATATTGAATAAAGCAATGTGTGTTGAGGGTCAAATAACAGATTTGAAGGATAAATATGAATAATAATGGCAGATATAAATGTATCAATAATAATTAATATAAAATTGGAAATTATTTTGAAACAAGAAAATATAAGCCAGGCAAATTATTACTCTACATGTATCACTAAATAGCTATGATTTATGGACTTGACAGATATTCCATGCTGGCCAGGCTTTCCGGTTGGGGCGGTATCCAATTCATTGGCACCTGCTTGGAGATTTGCAGTTTACATCTTATGTAAGAGGCTGTGCAGTTCATCAGGCCTATAACAGAGCTGTTACTATCCATAACACACATCATCTTCTGGTTGAGTGGAATATTATATATGATATCAAAGGAGGAGCATTTTTTATAGAAGATGGTATTGAACATGGCAATATTTTGCAATATAACTTGGCAGTCTTTGTGCAGCAAAGTACTAGTCTTTTGAATGATGATGTGACCCCAGCTGCATTTTGGGTCACCAACCCAAACAACACCATACGACATAATGCAGCTGCTGGAGGCACTCACTTTGGCTTTTGGTACCGAATGAACAACCACCCTGATGGGCCATCCTATGACCGAAACATTTGCCAAAAAAGAGTTCCTCTTGGAGAATTCTTTAACAACACTGTTCATTCTCAAGGTTGGTTTGGACTTTGGATATTTGAAGAATATTTCCCCATGCAAACAGGATCTTGTACTTCTACAGTGCCAGTGCCTGCGATATTTAATTCACTTACTACTTGGAACTGTGAAAAAGGAGCTGAATGGGTCAATGGAGGAGCCCTTCAGTTCCGTAACTTTGTGATGGTAAATAATTATGAGGCTGGAATTGAGACCAAGAGGATTCTGGCTCCTTATGTTGGAGGATGGGGTGAAACCAATGGAGCAGTGATTAAAAATGCCAAAATAGTTGGTCATCTTGATGAACTGGGAATGGGGTCTGCATTTTGCACAAGGAAAGGCCTGGTTCTCCCATTTAGTGAAGGCCTGACTGTAGCTTCTGTACACTTTATGAACTTCGACCGTCCCAACTGTGTAGCTTTGGGAGTGACATCCATCACTGGAGTTTGTAATGAAAAATGTGGAGGTTGGAGTGCAAAATTTGTTGACATCCAGTATTTTCACACACCAAACAAGGCTGGCTTTCGATGGGAACATGAAGTGGTACTGATCGATGTTGATGGTTCACTTACAGGTAATGTTATATTCTAATTTTTGATAACATGTTGGAAATATGTTTGTGTTTAAACAGAGAGCTGAACTGTCAAAGCAGACTCACAGGAATCACAAATCTCACCCACCACCAAATTTCAGTAATAATTTAGGATAAGGTCAGCACTAGGCACAGATGAGACACTTTATCTGGAAGAAGCCCGAATTGTCATGTGTAGCCTTTAAAAATATCCTTTTTTTTTTTTCTTGCGTTTGTGCTTTGGTTTGAATTAACAGCAAATTTTGAGCAATATTTATGGAAATATTGACCACAAAAGGAAATTGTTTCAGGTTATTCATTTTATATTCAGTTAATTATACAGATAAGAAACTGTTTACATAATTAACCAAATTCTCTAAGCCAATCATGCCCCATAAACATAGATATTCCAGATTTATTTACATAAACAATGTAAGTATACTGGATATATCCTGCTAAAATACTGTAAAGGAAAAGAATAAGTAACAGGCCTGCTGTTAACCCTTTTCTTTTTTTGTAAATATTTTTTAATGTTTATTTATTTTTGAGAAAGTGAAAGAGACAGAGCATGCACAGGGGAGGGGCAGAGAGAGAGGGAGACACAGAACCTGAAGCAGACTCCAGGCTATGAGCTGTCAGCACAGAGCCTGATGTGAGAGTCGAACTCACAAACCATAAAATCATGACCTGAGCCAAAGTTGGACGCTTAACCAACTGAGCCACTCAGGCACCCCAACCCTTTTTTTACCACTCTAAATTCTGAATTTGAAATCAGTTCAAAGAATATGTTAACTGTAATATAAAATTCAACATGATTTGGAGGTTAAATTTTTTTTACCATTTCAAGTTTAGAGCCACATTTTCTGTAAATATTCATAATTTCTAGAATTTAGTGTCTTTACACACTTTAATGATAATATTCGTCTAAATAAAATCACAAAGATTATGTGTGTGATTCTGCATAATTCTTTAAGAGATAATTAACAAGTAAATCTACAGATACTAACAATTCACTTTTGAAAGACTTTGTAAGATGGAAAAAAATTCATCTCAATATTCAAATAGACTGAGTTCTCAACTATAGTTGTTGACTTTTGACTCTTGTTCTAATTGTAGCTTTTAGAGGGAGAACATTTGGGTGATTCTCATTTATAAAACTTGTGCAACCTTTATTAGTTTATCTAATTCAGCTTAGATAGGAGTCAGACTGCCTGGATTTAAATCCTTCTGTGTATCCTTGAAGAAGTTATTTATCCTACTTCCCATCCCTATTTGGCCCTCATGGATGCTTTAGATCCTGTGTTTCATCTACATCTACAATAATCTCCCTGACCAAAGGGTCCACTGCCTGGCCTCCATATGAGGTCCTCTTCCCCCATGCCCAAAAAAATAAATTACCAGGACTTTTAGATTTTGTTACTGGTACTATGGGTCACAGTAGCTGTATGTTGTTGTGGACAGTTTGGAGGTGTTGTTTGTTTTGTTTTTTAGTTTTCTAAGGTGATCTAGGAAACATGCTGTTTGTGTCTATCTCCTAGGTCACAGAGGACACACTGTCATTCCACACAGCTCGTTGCTGGACCCTTCCCACTGCACACAAGAAGCCGAGTGGAGTGTTGGGTTCCCTGGGGCTGTCTGTGACACCTCAGTCAGTTTCCACCGTTTGGCATTCAACAAGCCTTCTCCAGTATCTCTGCTTGAAAAGGATGTGGTTCTCTCAGACTCTTTTGGTAAGTGGAATATAATAGTTTAAACTAGCAACTTAAATGTTTTTCTATTTTCATCATCATTTTTTTGAGTTATCACTCAATGTTTGGAACATGGACAAAGTATAATATTTTTATTAGTGATCATCCAGGCAGGAAACAAATATCACACCCAAAACAGGCATGTGAGGTTATGGAATAACTGCATGGACCAGCATGATGTTCTGCTGCACAAGGAACCTCCAGATAATATTACTATGGAGAGTAGGAAAGTTGACATAGTCCTTGGAGCAAGATGGTAAAAAATACTCTGTTGTCCCTGCCAGTGAAGGCAGATCCTTTTGATTATCTTTGTTGATTGAAATGGGATGGAGGAGCATTTGCTAGGTCAATAGCTGTCTACTAGGTGCCAGGGGTTATTGGTTTACTGGTTTGTTTTAGTGACAATACAATACCTGGAATATCAGATGAGTTTGACATCATTACCTTACTAGGTTGTCTTAATTTGCTGTCATTATTCAGGATCCCTCTGGCATTTGCACCAGCCAAACAAGCAAGTTAAATGGGGATATGCCCTTTGGTGGAGACATGCAGGAGCCCACCGAGGACCCCCTACTTCCTCACAGAGAGGGAGTCAGGGGAATGAGTAGCTCATTACACATTCCCCTCTGCCTCTGTTCCCCAAACTCATGGAGAATGGTGGACAGTGGATCTGCAGGGAAAACAGTAAATTTGAAGCAACTCTTTTATCATTTATTATGATGTTATCAATTATTATATTTAACTTTAAAACATTCTTACCAGAGTTTCTTCATCCTATGAATTGAAAGGTCATATAGCAACTCTCTGAGTAATGGGTATACCCACTGGCTCAGTGATTTAATAACATGAACTCTGTAGCCATTCCTTTTTTTTTTTTTTTTTAATGTTTTTATTTATTTCTAGGAGAAAGAGAGAGTGTGTGAGCAGGGGAGTGTCAGAGAGAGAGGGAGTCACAGACTGAAACAGGCTCCAGGCTCTGAGCTGGCTATCAGCACAGAGCTCGACGCGGGGCTCGAACCCACGAACTGCGAGATCATGACCTAAGCGAAAGTCGGACACTTAACCGACTAAGCCACCCAGGCGCCCCATCCATTCCTTTTTTAAAAAAATTTTTAAATGTTTTATTTATTTCTGAGAGACAGAGAGAGAGAGAGACAGTGCGAGCAGGGAAGGGTCAGAGAGATAGGAAGATACAGAATCTGAAACAGGCTCCAGGCTCTGAGCTGGCAGTCAGCACAGAGCCTGATGTGGGGCTCGAACCAATGAACTGTGAGATCATGACCTGAGCAGAAGTCGGACACCTAACTAACTGAGCCACCTAGGTGCCCCTCATTAGCCATTCCTTTTTTTCTGATTTCCAGATGTCCAGAATGGAGCAACATTACTTAAACTTTTAGAGACTATGGTGCAATAAACAATATTTTAAGCAGTGTCGTAGTCTCTGGGTCTAAAGTTCTCTCTTAGCAAGAGAGTGGGAGGCAGGATTAAAAAATAGGAGAGAGATGGCTAATGTCTGGGAAAAGACAAGAGCCCCGAATAAGGGTCCTTGCCCCATATTTATTAAGATCAGAAGGCTTACAAATGTGATGGGTGTGCACAAAGAGACAAAGAAACTGTGAACATCAATTTATGGACATGAAGGAACGGGGAGTTTTTGAAGATGTATGGTGTTTTGGGGGTTTGGGTCAATATAAAACAAAATCCAGGCTCCCGGCAGTTCGGCAGATGATTGTTAATGGCAGATAGGAGGCACCATGTCTGTTTATCTTAGCTAGCTTAGGAGAGAAGACAGATAGGGAAAGAGACCTCAGGGTTAACAAGACACCTTTTCTTTTGTTAACCATCTCTACTCTGGGCTGCTTCCCTTATAGTGCAATGGTCTATAGTCCAATTTACTTGTTTTGCCTACCCTGACCCTATTCTCCTTTGAAAAAAGCTTCTCTGCTATAGTACTAAACTGGGGGGCACTTTTGCCCTGCATGCCTAATCTTGCCTACTTCATATACCTTTGTATTGGGAGCCTTTGCTCCTATTCCTATCTTGGTCCTTTGCCTATTCCTGTCCTCTCTATCTTTGGGGTTCAGTATCCCCCTATTCTCAGGGTGCCTTTACACCATTCTATTCTTGGGGTGCCAATCATGTTTACCCAAATTCGGGTGTGTGCATACTATAGCTTTTTATTTCTCTGTGCCTTGTTAACCCATTGGTATAAGCCCAGGGGATTCCTAAGCCCATCCCTCCCAAAGCAGCATATCTATGAATGTTTTCTTCCGAATAAAAACAGACAGGGTAAAACAAAAAGGAACCAAAACATCAAAATCAAATGAGTTTCTTTTATCTGGTGAGATAATACATTAATATTTCCCATTATTTTGTATCAATAGTTGCTTATGATAAAACTTTTAATCATATCTCCAAATACTTTATGACATACTGTGAGTAGACTGAACATTAGCTTTTTATAAAACATGGTCTAAGATCATTCTACAGAGGACTCAGAGATGTACAAACCACCCTGAGTAAATTCTTTTAAATATACAGCATAATAAAAATATATATATGCCTTTAACTATATTTCAGCAGTAGTATTTAAGCATTTTAAGTCTCTTGTTTAGGTTTGTTTTTTGTCGTTTTTGGGTTTTTTTTTTTTTTGGTATTATTAGTGGTGGTGGTAGTGATGATTTTAGAGAGAAGATTTTATTTGTGTTATTTATTTTATTTAAAGTTTATTTGAGAGAGAAAGAGAGTGGGGAGGGGCAGAGAGAAGGAGAAAGAGGACCACACACAAGCAGGTTCCATGCTGTGAGTGTGGAGCCCAATGGAGGGCTCTCAAGTCCACAAACAGTGAGATCATGACCTGAGCCAAAACCAAGAGCAGGATGCTTGATTGACAGAGCCACCCAGGTGCCCTGTTTGTGTTTTTATTTTTTATTTAAGAAGTCTATTATTTCTGAACATATGAGATTATAGCTTTCTTGTGAAGTCTCTCTGTGCCTTTATGCCTGATCCTTTTGGGAATGAAGATTTTTATCTAATTACTAAACTGAACACTTTGGTGGCAAGATCTATTAATTTATCTTTCTGTCACCCACATAACTCAATACAAGATGTTGTAAATTGTAGAGACTCAGTAAGCACTGAATTACAATGGAATTAGTTGTAGTACTCAGATCAAATTACAAAGTAGAGAAAATGTCGTGCCAGGCATTTTCCTTTCTAATGTGACATAGAAAATAAATCTATTTTCATAGTCAAGCAAATTTGACTATTTTTATTTCCATTAAATTCAAATAAAATGATTTAGTACTAAACATTAAAAGCAGAAAAAAGAGATCACTTGTTTTCATTTTATATATATACTAAATGAATCAAAAGTTCAAATGTACTAGAACACTGGGAAATGAGAGTTGATATAACTTTACATATATCTTTAGATATCTTTATCAAAGTGTTTTTATCAAAGTGTCTCATACATGGTGATGTATCTTTATATATATGTATGAATATATATATGTCTTTATGAATTTATATGTAAAGTTAGACCAGATGGCAAATTAATTTTTGACACTGTTAGTGATACTATAGACCAGATGGCAAATTAATTTGAGACACTTACTCTTAAGGATACTATCTTTTTGAAATATCAACTTCAGATTTCAGTCCAAGATGCTTAAAATCAGCATACTGAAAATGAATGCATCTGAAAAAAAAATTAAGGAAACACAAATAGCTATTAAAAATGACTATGAGTTATATTTACAAAACAGAATTATGAAGGAAGTTCAGCCTAAAGTATAATTCCATGCATCAGAAAGCTTTGGTGGAGGTTGGTTCTGCCAAACATAGAGCCAATTCTAGAGGTTGTGGATGATTTTCATGAACTCTTATCTAAGTCAGCTTTGCTTCCTGACAGACTATCCCCTAACTTAATAGCTTAAATCTACAATCATTTGTTTTCACTCTACTGTCTGAGGACTGGGGGTTGGGTGATCTTGGCTGTGCTCGGCCAAGACGCTTTGCTTGAAGGTGAGGAGCCTGTGGGCTTTGCTCCTCCCCAGCAGCTGAATTCAGGCTGTTCCCTGTGTGCTTATTACAGAGTGCAGGCTGGAAGGAGAGCCAGCTCCCTGGGGCAGGCTCTCTGCATTTCAGTGGCAGAGGCTCAAGATGGCAAGCCTCACTCAGCAAGCACTTTTCAAAGGGTTATGAGTGTCTTGTCACCTAACATCAACAGGCCTGGGGAGTCTACTCTGCACTCAAGGAAGAGAGAGGAATGAATACTTGGTGAATAATTCAAATCATCATAGTTCTTCTCATACATTGCAGGTCATTTGGAACTATACGTTTTTAGGGTCTCTGCTCATTGCCTTTTTAAATGCAATGCTAATTCACAAGCCTAAGAACTAATGAATTTGCTCCTTCTTAATATTGGAACGTTTTTGCCTTATTCTCCAAAGAAAAAGGGTGAGATTTTATTTTATAGTCTTTCTTCTAGCTTCCTCTTCCTAAATTTGTAAGGGAAGAGTTTGCATATTTAACATAAAGTTCAGAGATGATAAGAGAGAGGGAAGGGATAGGAAAAAATAGAATATAAGCAATTAATCATAGATCTCTTCATTGTTTTGTAAGAAATCTTTTCACATCTTCAGCTGAAGCTGTCGGGCACTCTCTCATGAACAAGCATTACTAAATTAAATACTTTTTCTCATAACAGGTAGTTTAGGTTCCAGGTTTGTCATTCACAAAATTCAGGGTATCAAGGCCAGTGTTGGTGGTAAGTCTAGTGGTAGCCTAGATCCTTAAGAGTTTGAAATCAAAACTTTTCATTAGTACTTGTTATGCAGATTTTTATTAAGTCAACAAATATGGGAAATCTAATAAAGAATTAGAAGTTATATCCCTATAAATCAAGGATCTTGAAGAATTAAATTCTTAAAAGAAAAGCAACACTATATATATATTTATGTATATATATATTTTTAAATTCTTATATATTTATTTATTTTGAGAGAGAGAGAAACACACACAGGGCAGGCACAGAGAGAGCAGGAGAGAATCCCAAGTAGGCTCCACACTGTCAGCACAGAGCCAGACATGGGGCTCAGCCTCAGGAACCATGAGATCATGACCTGAACCAAAATCAAGAGTCAGACACTTAATTGACTGAGCCACCTATGGTTCACAACAGAATTATATTTTAGACCAATAATACTTAAAAAACTGTGTTAATATATTTAAGCACTTTTGTCATAGTGGTCATAAGCATCATCATGTTTGAATTTTATCTTTCCCTAAGGAATAACGATGTCATCTCAAATCAGAATTCCAAGTGAGAAAGCATTTTGTATTTCAGCTAAGTGGAATATTAAACATTGGGGCCTTCAGTTAACAAAGACATTTAGAACATAAGTAATGAAATGCTATAAGGACTTCTTCAGAGACTTCCATTGATGAGGCTAATATTTCACATTTGTACTTCTTGGTAAAAAGAAGAATTTTCTAGAGATAGAGATCACTATTATTTGGTTGTTTTATGTTCTGCTACAGGCACAAGCATTGTTCCCTTTCAGAAGAAACGACTGACTCATATGTCTGGATGGATGGCTCTGATTCCAAATGCAAAGCACATTAACTGGTATTTTAAAGATGTAGATCATATAACCAACATATCCTATACATCAACATTCTATGGATTTAAGGTAAACAAAGAGCTATAAAATTCCTCTTCTAATAATTATGATTGTATGTAACACAAATGAAGCATGGAAGGTGCTCGCCTCACGTGCTGACCTGAACACACTTTATGACCCACCCTACATAAGCAGCCAGCCTAAGAAAGAAACCTTGGTAGGAATCAGAAGGCAACAGTCTTTGCCATATTCCCATAGTATGGAGCTGATGTCCTTTTATTATTACCTAATAACTAGCATTTATTAAGTGCTTATGAACCAGGTACCAGTTAAGGGCTTTATAATTTGTATTATTTAAAAAATTTTTTAATGTTTGTTTATTTTTGAGAGAAGAGAGAGACAGGGCATGAGCAAGGGAGGGGCAGAGAGAGAGACACTCAGAATCTGAAGCAGACTCCAGACTGAGCTGTTAGCACAGAGCTTGAACTCACAAACCATGAGATCATGACCTGAGCTGAAGTTGGACACGTAACCGACTGAGCCACCCAGGTGCCCCTATAATTTGTATTTAATGTATGAAACACAGGGCAAGTCCTTTATGCCTATCACCTAGATCTATCTGAATCTAACATTCTGTGAATATTTTCTTTTGAATTTTTTTAAAGAAATAAACATTTTTAGATAAAGTAGAAGTTCCCTGTATGGCTTAGTCTAATCTCATTCCCCCATTTCCACCTCTAGTGGTGACCAGTATCCTGAATTGGGATTCATATTCTGCAACTTATACTACATGTGTATAACCAAAACCAATACCTATCATTGTTTTAAATGTTTCAGGCATTATAGACATAAAATATTCTCTAAATATGTGTGTATGTGTATATATATATACAGAAAGGGAGACAGAGAGACAGAGAGAGAAAGGCTTTTGTTGCCTTAGAATATAGTTAGCATTATTTCCATAAACATGTATAATGTTACTAAACAAAATATGAATGCAAGATGACAAATTAAAGCCAAAACTTAAGTCTTAATATAAGGGCTACATATATGTCATAATATATTACACAATATATACATACAATAGATACAATATATACAATATACAAAATCATGTATATTATGCAGGATATTAACATATAAAAGATATCATATTTTGGGGAAAACTTTTATAGGAAGAAGACTATGTAATCATATCTCATAACTTCACTCAAAATCCTGATATGTTTAATGTTCTTGATATGAGGAATGGCTCATCAAATCCATTGAGTTGGAATACTAGCAAGAATGGAGACTGGCACCTTGAAGCAAACACAAGTACTCTTTATTACTTGGGTATGTGTTCGTTGGGCAAGAGTGATTCTAATGCTTTGTTGAAAGGAAGAGAAAAATTGCTTAATGGGCAAATATGTCATACAGTGCCCTGTATATAGCAGGATTCAAGAAATATTTGCTGAGTGAAAGGATTAGAGACTAAATTTATGTTGAAAAAGGCCTTGAGTTGAATTAAGAACTTGTATTTTATTTTTTTAAAGAAATTTTTAAAGATTTTATTTATTTATTTATCTATTTATTTATTTTAGAGATATGAGCTCATTTTAGAAAATGAGCGAGTAGGGTAGAGGGGGAGAGAGGCAGAGGGCGAGAGAGAGAGAGAGAGAGAGAGAGAGAGAGAATCTCAAGGGGGAGAGAGGCAGAGGGCGAGAGAGAGAGAGAGAGAGAGAGAATCTCAAGTAGACCCCATGCTCAGCACAGAGTCTTACACAGGGCTCCATTCCATGACCCTGAGGTCATGACCTGAGCTGAAATTAAGAGTTGTATGTTCAAGTGACTGAGCCACCCAGGTGCCCCAGAACTTATGTTTTATGTTTGGAGATAATGCCAACACTGTTACACATGGACCTGACATTTATTTCACAAAATTAGAGGAAATGAGTACAAAGGAAGCTGTCAAATATATTGTTTCCATTTTTATTCTTTTATTATTTTGGGCAATTATAAATATTTAAGAATATATTTTGAGTTCCAAAACACTTGTCTTGTCCAGATATTTTGACTGATTGCTTCTCAATAAGATGTGCGCATTTTGTCAGAATTTTTCCTTATGTATTGCATACATTTGAGCTCTACCAAGGTACGATCTAGAGAATATTTTCAAATTGCCATGGCTTTGTCTACATTCAAGTTCTTTGATCATCATATGAATTTATTATTTTTTAAAATTTCTTTTAAAAAGTGTTTATTTATTTTTGAGAAAGAGCGCAAGTGGGAGGAGGAGGAGAGAGAGAGGGAGACAGAGGATATGAGGCAGGCTCTGTACTGACAGCAGAGAGCCTGATGCGGGGCTCAAACTCATGAACCTGAGATCAGGAACTGAGCTGAAACCAAATTAAGCTGAAATCCTTAACTACTAGAGCCACCCAGGTGCACCAATCATCATATTCATGTAAAATACTTTCCTTCACTTTCAGTGTCAGGAAGAAATGACCTTCAGCAGAGCCAGCCCATTTCTGGGACCCTGGATCCTGATGTGAAAGATGTTACTATTAATTTCCAAGCTTACTGCTGCATTCTCCAGGACTGCTTTCCTGTACAACCCCCATCAAGAAAACCAATTCTCAGGAAACGACCAGCCACATATAAGTATACAGGCCTTTTGTTTGTTAATACCTTTGATAGCACTTGACAGAATTCTTTTCACACCTCACTCTTGATTGAGATAATAGTGCCCTGGGCCTGCACATGCCTTGTGTGTCACCAAGCACGTCCACACTCATTACTTCACTTGGGCCTTATAACCACCCTGATGAGAAAATGGAAAAGTCTCACAAAAATTATGTGTGAATGTTACTGGTAATCTCAAACTTGCAGAATGTTAGATATGGGTTGTTAGGCCAACTCCCTTACTCTATAGGTGAGAAAGCTGGTGCCAGTGACCTTTAGTGAATTATGCAAGGTCACAGAACTTTTGATGGCACTTCCAGAATAGCACCAGAAACTAATTCTCCTCATTCATCTAACATTTTCTTAGCAGGTGGTGTCTCATTGTCTAGAATAACTATCATGGTCAAATCTTGTAATACAACTTATTTAATTTTAGTTCAAATGTTTGATTCCCTCATATTTGTTAATTCTTCCAATTGAAAATAATTTTTCTATCTTTGAAACTTATATAGCCCTTTACCTTTATTTCTCATGTGAAACATCATCTTTACCTTGTATTGTAGTAATTACCATACATCATGGTACTAGTATGTGATGATTATACTAGTCTTTAAGTCTCTTAAAGGTATGATCCTGACTTGATGTATATTTGTGTCCTTTATGAACAAATAATAATCATAAAAATCATGTCAGTGATGATAAAAGCTAACATTTAGTGGACACTGAAGAGCTTACTCTTGTGCATCAAGTACAACTCAATATTTTTTTAGGTCAAATTCCATTTCAAAATATAGAGATACTACAGAAGCTATTATACAAAAGAATAATTGAATTTGCTTATGTATTAATCCAATCATTAAAAAAAATATGTGCTGAGTATCTGCTATGCCCCAGGCACTGTGCAGAGCACTGGGGAGTCCATTGTAAATAACATAGATGTGGTCCCTGCTCTCGTTGCAGTCACATTCTATCCAAAGAGACAGATGCCAACAGAAGCAAGCAAAGAAATAAAAAAGTAAACAGAAAATAAAGCACATGAACGTGCGTTGTAATAAAGATTGTAAGGGCAATGGGTAAGGGCTGGGACAGAGAGCAACATGAGAGGGACCTCCTTTGGGCAAGGTGGTTAAAAAGGAGGGAACATTCCAGTTGAGAGCCAAAGGGTGGGAAGGGCGGGAGAGGAGTGTTCTAGGCCAAGAAAGCATTTTGGGCAGAGACCCTGAAGTGGGAAAGAGTGTGGCATAACTGGGAACAGAGAGAAAATCAGCGTGGCTGGACCCTGGTGAGCAGAGGAGAGTGGCCTCGAAATGATGTTGGAAACAGGTAGAAATCAGCCCATTCAGCTCAGGCAGCAGTTAGTATTAAGCAATAGAAGCTTTTAACTGATTTTCAGCTGAGAACTAACACACTCCAAATTGCATTTTGGAAAGACCACTCTTGCTACTCTGTCAACATTGCAGAGGGATAGTGGAGAAAGCAAAAGGGCTCATGAAAAGACTCTACAGATCATTGTAAGAGACGTGGGCCACCAAGGTTTTTGACCAAGAAGTCCATATGTAGTGTAAGGTAGATAAAATTATTGAAAATTTAATTAATATTTTTTATGACTCACCTAATAGATTGCTCTAGACCAGAATGTGATAGAGGGATATGTTGTTATGCTACATGTATATGTCTTATCATAGGGGTTTTCCCCTGCATAGTATGAGTTTTGCCCTGTAGAAATAACTATAATTGGATTTGTTAATTAGTATTGTGCAAATAATACTATCAGTGAAAACAAACAGAATCTTAATCCAGAGTTGGTACTTCAGGATTAGGATGTAAAGCTCTAGCTATTCAACACGTATATGCTTAGTTTAAGAAGTATTAGGCTTTATTGGTTATTACAATGAGCAGTAAGAAGAAGAATGTATAAAATGCATGGTATAGTGCTGGTGGGGCTAATGAAAGATTATTAATCTTGAGAAAAGCTAGATATAATCAATTATCGAATCTGTACAATGCTGGTCAGTTATTTAGTTAGAAAGATACAACCTTAAATAACCCTTCCCTAAAATTGCTTCATGAAAAATAAGGTATTTTTGGAAGTCTAAGTCAACTGCTAACCTCTCTTTCAAAACTATTAAGACAGGGGCGCCTGGGTGGCTTAGCCGGTTAAGCGTCTGACTTTCGCTTAGGTCATGATCTCGCGGTTCGTGGGTTCGAGCCCCGCGTCGGGCTCTGTGCTGACAGCCAGCTCAGAGCCTGGAGCCTGTTTCAGCCTGTGACTCCCTCTCTCTCTGACCTTCCCCTGCTCACGCTGTCTCTCTCTCTCTCCTAGAAATAAATAAAAAGTATTTAAAAAAATAAAATAAAATAAATAAAACTATTAAGACAAATTTTTATAACCGAATTTTTGATTAACACATTTCTTTTTATTTAATTTTTTATAGTTTATTTTTGAGACAGAAAATGAGCTGGGAAGGGGGCAGAGAGAGAGGGAGACAGAATCTGAAACGGGCTCCAGGTTTTGAGCTGCCAGCACAGAACCCGACGCGGGGCTCGAACCCATGAACCGTGAGATCATGACCTGAGCCGAAGTCGGACACTTAACCGACTGAGCCACCCAGGTGCCCCTGATTAACACATTTCTTAATAATACAACTTAGTAATTCAGATGCATAATACAAGTACATTTTTACCCAAACTGTATATTTACCCTTTTGTAGAATTCCAGAATTAGAATCATACAATTTTTAAATTTTTTACTAAAGGTTTAGGAAGCAACCTCTGATTGTGAACGTTTTCCAGTGGCAAAATATCATCAAGTTCATAATAATATTCTTTGCAACAATTTGGACGGAGGTAGTTTCTAGAAAGTATAGTGATGAAAAGAGGAGACTGCTTCTCCCCCACAGCACTTTTTTGTCTATTTCAGTTTAACATAACCCTTTCTCTGGTTACACACCTGCTAGCTCTGCCCCCAGCCCAGGAGCTTAACCCCATGGACTCATCCTTGCCAATTCGCATTGCCAAGTCCATTGCTTCCTTCACAGACTCTAGCCAACCGCATTTTCTTTCCCCTTTCCCCATGCAGTAGCACCATATGTAAGTGGCCTTAAATGGACAAAGCATTTCTTTTCTTTTTAAAAAGAATATTTTATGTTATTTTTTGAGAGAAAGAGAAAGGGAGAAAGACCAAGCCAGAGACAGGAGAGAGAGAGAGAGAGAGAGAGAGAATCTCAAGTAGGCTTCATCCTCAATGCAGAGACTGCTGTGGGGTTCAGCCTCATAACTGTGAGATAACCTGAGCTGAAATCAACAGTTGGGTGCTTAACCTATTAAGCTACTCAGGTGCCCCAGAATGTATTTCTTTTCACTTTCTACCATGTGAAAACTGAAAAAAAAAATTTTTTTAATGTTTATCTATTTTAGAGAGACACAGAGCACGAGCGAGTGAGGGGCAGAGAGAGAGGAAAACACAGATTCCGAAGCAGGCTCCAGGCTCTGGACTGTCAACACAGAGCCAGACATGAGGCTCGACCCACGAACCAGGAATTAAGACCTGAGCCAAAGTTAGATGCTCAACCAACTGAGCCACCCAGGCGCCCCTCTAACATGTGAAATCTTATAAGGAAATTAAATAATTTACATCTTGGTCAAAATTAGGGTATCACAATGTGAGGATTTAGTGGGAGAAAAAGCAATTCCGATTGTAGATGAAAAGGCAGTTTTCTTCCATGTAGAAAAAACTGTATGTGTGTCATATGTGTTGAGTGTTCTACCAATTGTGCATATCAGCTTGCCTACTTAGTGACAATATAAATTCTCTAATTTGCATTCTATCATCCCCAAAACATCTAGTAGAGTGGTACACTCTAAGGTGATGGTCATTAAGTATATAGGGATAATACTTAATGGAATTATTTCTCTTCTCTTTTCAGCTTATGGTCAAATGATTCTTTTTGGCAATCATCTCGAGAAAATAATTATACCATACCTCGCCCAGGGGCAAATGTGGTTATTCCTGAAGGTAAGCACATAGACATATATAAATGAAATGCCTGTTTATGTGCCATTAGAATAGACACGACAATAGTTATTAGCATTCTACCTTTAAGCAGCACACGTGGGGAAAGAGCAAATGTGAAGAGATGCGTTCTATTATTGTGTTCTGGGTACCAGACCTAGCCTTCTGGGTTTCATGTGGATTTAAGGATAATAGATTTCCTGGGAGAGAAAGAATAAGTCATCATGTGGCAAAAGGGTTGCAAACTTTGAAACCAGGGCTCACTGATAAGGTTGTCAATGTTTTTATCTATTAGCAATGGTCTATGGATTATGTTATATTTCTCATAATAAAGTATTGTTTTATAGGAACATGGATTATAGCAGACACAGATATTCCACCAATAGAAAGTCTCATTATTTGGGGAGTTCTGGAACTAGAAGATAAACATGGTGTGGGAGCTGCAGAGTCTTCTTATAGAAAAGTTGTTCTGAATGCTACCTACATATTACTTCAGGTAAGAGGGAAGTTCTTACAATTTATACCTTTTTGAGCCAAATTCTAAGATGTTAGAGATTTACTGAAAAAACTGTATGGGTGTCTGGGTGGCTCAGTCAGTTAAGTGTCTGACTTCGGCTCAGGTCATGATCTTGTAGTTCATGAGTTTGAGCCCTGCGTCGGGCTCTGTGCTGACAACTCAGAGCCTGGAGCGTGCTTCGGATTCCATCTTCCTCACTCTCAGCCCCTCCCCCGCTCACACTCTGTCTCTCTCTCTTTCTCTGGCAAACAAATAAATAAACATTAAAAAAGTTATAAGAAAGCATGTTTAATTGATGTGAATAAAAAACATAACTATCTATAACCTGTGAGAAAACTCCAATATATTTCTGCTGCCCTTCAAACTGGTAGCTACACACTTCTTAGGGAGTAATTGTGCTACTTTTTACTTTGAGGTTTTAATACTACATAGAATATTCGTATTGTTGTTAGGTAAAGAACCCCACAACTTGGTCCAACAACCAGAGAATCCCCAGGAGTTGTGGAAAAAATAAAAGATTTAAACCTTTTCTTTTTTTTTTTTAAGAAAACAAATAGCATTTCTTAAAATGAATGGACATAGATGGAATTATGAAAACAGGAGACTACTAAAATATTTCAGTTGTTTGGAACAATCACCTCATCCTCTCATAAAGCTCAGATGGTCTTGAACATGTAACAGTATAATTGGTTGAATTGTTCTATCAGTTTTTATTATTGTTAATTAAAAAGAATGGCCTACCCATGTGTAGCAACATGGATGGACCTTGAGGGTGTAATGCTGAGCGAAATAAGTCAGGCAGAGAAGGACAAATATCATATGTGTGCATGTATAGGAGGATTAGGAGGAACTTAACAGAGGACCAAGGGGGAGAAGAAGGGTGGAAATGGTGGGGGAAAGGGAGAGAGGCAAACCATGAGAGACTCTTGAATGCTGACAAAAACTGAGGACTGGTGGATGTGGGGGGGAGGAGGGGTGGGCATGGAGGAGGACACTTGTGGGGATGAGCACTGGGTGTTATGTGGAAACTAATTTGACAATAAACTATTTGTAAAAAAAAAAAGAATGGCCTACCCAAAAAGCTCTTAAGT
Source organism: Proteles cristata cristata (assembly GCA_017311185.1). Taxonomy (NCBI): domain Eukaryota; kingdom Metazoa; phylum Chordata; class Mammalia; order Carnivora; family Hyaenidae; genus Proteles; species Proteles cristata. Next base: position 888,504 of record JAESUZ010000812.1, read on the forward strand.
GTCCTAAGAAAGTAAAAGTGAGTAGTAGCTTTTCTTTGCTAAAACAAGGCCTTTACTGCTTGAAAGATATGCAGTATTTTAGTATTTAGATGCATGAGCTTCGAGGTAAATTAAAGCTACGACTGAGTCCTTACCTCAGTTGGGAACCTGTGTAAGTTATTTGACCACTTTTAGCAACAGTTTTCTCCCCTATCAAGTGAGAATAATAACAGTAATCCATGAGTTTAGTGTAAAGTGCAAATGATACAATGTATGTAAAGCCTTACACATCATGCCTGACATAGAATCAGCAAGCATTTAGTAATAGCTATTATTATTATTAACAATGAGGGCTCCTTAAGAAACAAAATAGATGAACATAGGGGAAAGGGGGGGAAAGAGAGGGAAGCAAACCATAAGAGAATAAACCTGGGGTTGATGGAGGGAAATGGGTGGGGGATGGACTAAATGGGTGATGGGCATTAACGAGGGCATTTGTGGGTATTGTATGTAAGTGATGAACCACTAAATTCTACTACTGAAACCAGTATTACACTATATGTTAACTTACTAAAATTTAAATATAAATTTGAAAAAACATAACAAAACAATGAGGCCTTCCACTGGGCATAGCTTGGAATTAAGTGCGAGGAGTGTATTTCATATATGTCATATTGTGCTAAAATAAAATATGATCTGTCCAGTAGCACTAGTTTAGGTCTAAGCAGGTCTCAGCTTTAGGACAGTAGTGACAATAATTAGCTAATAAGTCCAACCTTGAAAAATCATTTAAGCAGCCTATCCCAAAGTGACAAGGTTAAATCAGGGTCTCTTCCAGATACAGTACTATTCTTTGTATAACGAATTTCACTCATTTTTACTAGAGGAGGCTGCCAGTATTGTTCTAATTCCATTTTTATGGGTGAAACTTTTTTCTGCTCAACTTTTAAGTATTAACAATTTTCTGTTTCACTGCAGGGAGGTAGATTGATTGGTGGCTGGGAAGATAACCCTTTTAAAGGAGAATTACAGATTGTTCTTAGAGGAAATCATTCTACTCCAGAGTGGGCACTTCCAGAAGGACCAAATCAAGGATCAAAGGTCTTAGGTATGTAGTTCCAGATACCAAAAATATCACGTCAATTTTGAGAATCTATGTTACTTTTTAAATTTTTTTAATGTTTATTTATTCTTGAGAGAGCGCTAGAGACAGAGTGTGAGTGTGGAGGGTCAGAGAGAGTGAGACACAGAATCCGAAACAGGCTCCAGGCTCTGAGCTGTCAGCACAGAGCCTGACGCGGGGTTCTAATCCACAAACCGTGAGATCATGACCTGAGCCGAAGTCGAACACTCAGCTGACTGAGCCACCCAGGTGCCCTGAGAATCCATTTTAAGACATACAGCCCTAAAATACTTATCAGTTCATGATACTATGGTATCAGAAGCTCTTATGGACTTTTATGTATAGTAAAGGGTTATAAAAATAAATTTAAAAATTTTAAATAAATCATGTCACACATTTTAAGGTATAGATGTGTATATTTGAAACCAAAATATAATTCATTGCAAAACTGACATTAATCTCTCCATATGTGTATTTGTTCTCCAATCTGCTTTTCTTCATAACTTTCTCTTTTTATAAATAATCATACTTTCTCATATTTGGTGCTTTTCCCTTAAAAGTTAACTTTTCTTGGGGCAGCTGGGTGGCTCAGTTGGTTAAGCATTCGACTCTCGGTTTCGGCTCAGGTCATGATCTCACAGTCCTGGGATCAAGCCCCACATTGGGCTCTGCACTGACAGTGTAGAGCCCGCTTGGGATTCTTTCTCTGCCTCTCTCTCTCTCTCTCTCTCTCTCTCTCTCTCTCAAAAATAAATAAGTAAGCTTTAAAAATAAGTTAACTTTTCTTATCATACTTATAGTATTAATAACCTGTGGATCAGGTTATTATATATATATATATATATATATAACTCTGCCATCAGTTATCCAATCACAACTGTTGCGGAACTTTATACTTTTCAATTGGATATATATGGTTATACATATTCCTATCTGATCCTGGAAAGTAAAGAAACTGAGAGGGTTTATTTGGCCATAATTAATAACCAAGTTTATTAACATCTGCTGCATACCTATTGGAAAGATACATACAAGCATGTGCAGCAGTCATTTTGCCATGTAATTTCTAAAACAGTGACAGTCAGTAAATAGGGGCATAAAAAGTGGCTTTGGACCAAAGGAATCAGCTCTCCACTGGTAAGTGTTCCAAGTCAGACAAATTCCATCTTAAAAACAAAAAAAAAGTAACATTTCAAACAACATAAATAATATCAATAAAAAATATTAAGAAAAAAGATACTTCTTTCCAATTCTATCCCATCATGAGGAAACTGGTACCTGTATTAGCAGTTTTTACATGTCTTCTCATGTTCTTCATATATGTGTATATTTATATTGCATATATTGATTTGTGGTTATAGTATTGTCTTTTACAAAAACATTGGCAAACTAAATATATTCCTATGCAGTTTTCTTTCTCAGTTAACATATTATGGATATCTTTCTAGGTCAATATTTACAGATAATATTCTTCCCATATAACCCTACTGTATTATTATATTATAATTTATTCCATCATTGTCTTATTGATATACATTTAAATTTATTCCAGTTTTCCAATATTTTCAAATATTATCATGATAGGCATCCCATTCATGTATCCTTGTGCACTGGCTGTAATTTCTATGGACAGGATTCCTAGAAGTGAGTCAAAGAACCAAAACCATCTTGTATAACCCTGAGCAGATAATCCAAGTTCATTCCATTCATTCTTAAATGTCCAATCACTTATTAAAATGAACAGTTTCATTTTATATTAGCACCTAACTCAGTACGATGTGGTGAATAAATAGAAGCTTTTCTCCTTCAGGGGTGTTTGGTGAACTGGATCTTCATGGAATTCCACGTTCAATATATAAAACTAAGCTCTCAGAAACTGCAGAGGCAGGTTCCAAAGTCCTATCTCTGATGGATGCCGTGGATTGGCAGGTACAGGAAATATAATGTGGTTGGCACTGAATACAAACAGTGGGTCAACTTAAAAAGGTCTCTTTTTTATTCGCATGGAGATTTATTTTCTCATAGGATTAATCAGATAAGAAACATATATTTTGCCATAACTTGCACTCAGAAGGTGACCTAATAGGAGGCATTTAAAAATTGGGATTTTAAAGATCCTTCAGAATACATAAAGCACATCATTTATCTTTAGTTATGAAAGAAAAATATGTAAGTTTTTGAATGAAAAAAAGTTTTTTTATGTGTGTCTTTCTCATATTTCAGGCATATATAATGGTTAATTATGTAAGTAATTAATTATGTAAAAAATAGTAATAGTTAATTATGTAAAAAATAGTAATAGTTAATTATGTAAAAAAACTGGGGGAATTTAAGTCTTAAGAATATTGTACTGACCAGTTTTGAATAAAAAATATGAATATATTTGATTTGATCTATTTAATTTCTTTTAAGTGTATTTCCTATGATTTTATTTAGTGACTGAATTAAATTTGAGGAAATGTTGAGATAAATCATAATTTAGAATTCTTAATATCAAACACAAGCATATTTATTTTTAGAGACCTCAGTGTAGAGTTTGTTCTTTCTGATAACAGCATGTTGCTAATCAGGTATAAATTAGCTTAGAATTTTTAAAGTTATAATTAAGAAATATAAACTTATTTAAAAAAATGTTCTTGAATTTTACACTTGAATTTTTCTAAGGAGGGAGAAGAGATTGTGATAACAACTACAAGCTATGATTTCCACCAGACAGAAACTAGAAGTATCGTTAAAGTCCTGCATGACCAGAAAGTTCTCATTCTCAATGATACCCTTTCCTATACTCACCTTGGTAAGTAGTTGTTCTTTAACTAAATAGATAGGTAATTAAAATGCCTTGAAACGTTCCCATTTTTAGTGACCTCCTTTGTAATTACAACTATTTATTTAAAAAATCTAACATTTTTGAGGAACATTTCACTCTGATTGGTATAGTACCCAAGGGGCACTACTGTATCAGCTACCAGTAGTCCCTGCTGTATGCATTCATTAATTCAGCAGATATTCAGCAAACACTAGTGTGTAACATCTCATGGGGTAAAATTAGCACTTTCTTTTTTTTTTTTTAATGTTTTATTTATTTCTAGGAGAGAGAGAGAGACAGTGTGAGCAGGAGAGGGTCAGAAAGAGAAGGAGTCACAGACTCCGAAACAGGCTCCAGGCTCTGAGCTGGCAGTCAGCACAGAGCCCGAAGCGGGGCTCGAACCCACGAACCGCGAGATCATGACCTAAACGAAAGTCGGACACTTAACCAACTAAGCCACCCAGGCCCCCCAAAATTAGCACTTTCTGTTTTAAGCAAGCTTCTAGGTGATTCTCATCCACACTGAATTTTGAGAATCCTTGATTCAAGAGCATCTTTGTCCTAATTTGTTTTGTTAACACATTTCTCAGCTGTAACTGCATTTAGAAAAGCTACAACAAAATGGTTGAACCATAATTCTCAAGGATAGAAGGAATTCATCATAATCATCTACATCTACTACATCGCCATTTTAGATGCTCCTCTCTGGGACAAAGGAGCTGCCTAGCACCATTTCTCACCCCCCACCCCTCAGCATAAACACAGAACAGTCAGTAAATAGTATAGCACCAACACGGGCTGCCTAGCCTGCTTATATCAGCTCCTGCACTGTGGTACTCTGCCAATATGGCCCTTTTCAGTCAAGTATTCCCCAATCCCAGAATGGTGGACCCCTTCCTTAAAAGGCCAGCAAAAACTCCTGCCAATACCAGGTTTTCTGACCAGAGACTCCTGCAGGGCTTCAGTTCTAGTGGAAGTAGCATCAGGTCTCATTCAACAAGCAGACCAGACAAACCTAGTTAAAATTTGGCACACTATGGCCAACGACCAAACACTTCCCACTGCAGGCAAGGAGAGCCTCTGCAGACAACTAGCCTGAAGGAAAGAGCAGCCAAAACACTATAGCAGAGTGCATACAGCAAATGCTAGAAACATTCCCTGAAGCTCCAGGCCCGGGACACTATATGACCCCTTCTTCATAAAACCATTACTTTAAGGAGCAGGACACAACAGACTTTTCTAACACAAAGAAGAACACAGAAACTTAGACAAAATGCCAAGATAGAGGAATTCGTCCCACATGAAAGAACAAGATAAGGTCACAGCCAGAGATCTAAGTGAAACAGATATAAGTAACATGCCTGATGGAGAATTTAAAGCAACAATCATAAGGATACTCACTGGGATTAAGAAAAGAATGGAAGACTTCAGGAAGGCCCTTACCACAGATATAAAATAGTTAAAAAAATAGAAATGAAAAATTCAATAACTGAATTTAAAACAGATGATGCAATGAACACAGAATGGAAGGAGAAGAGGAATGAATAAGTGATATAGAAGCTAGACTAATGGAAAACAATAAAGCTGAACAAAAGAGAAAGAATTATGGATCACAAGAGTAGATTTAGGGAACTCAGTGACTCCATCAAATGTAATAACATTTGTAATATAGGAGTTCAAGATAAAGGAGAGAGAGACAAGAGGAAAGAAAATTTATTTGGGAAAATAATAGAAGAAAATTTCCCTAATCTGGTGAAGGAAACAGATATCCAGAATCAGGAGGCACAGAGAATTCCCACTGAAATCCACAAAGCAGGCCAAATCCAAATTCTAATTACATTTGCAAAATATAGTGATAAAGAAAAAAATTCTGAGAGCAGTGAGACAAAGTAGTTTCTAACTTACAAGGGAGGATTCATAAGTCTAGCTGCAGATCTCTCAACAAAAACCTGGCAGGCTAGAAGAGAGTGGCATAATATATTCAACATACTGAATGGGAAAAATCTGCAGCCAAGAATTCTCTATGACAGCAAGGCTGCCATTCAGAATAGAAAAAAGGCAAAAAGAGTTTCTCAGACAAACAAAATCTAAAGAACTTCATGAGCATTAAACTAGCCCTGCAAGAAATAGTAAAAGGGACTCTTGTGGAAGGAAAGACCAAAAGTGACAAAGACAAGAAAGGAACAGAGAAAATCTCCAGAAACAAAACAGAACAAGTAATAAAATGACACTAAATATATATCTATCAATAACTACTATGAAAGTAAATGGATTAAACAGTCAAATCAAAAGACATAGGGTGTCAGAATGGATTTAAAAAAAAAAAAAAGACCTATTATATGCTGCCTATAAGAGTCTCATTTTAGACCTAAAGACACCTGTAGATTGAAAGTGAGGGGACAGAGAAACATTTATCACACAAATGGACATCAAAAGAAAGCCATAGTAATATTTATATCAGACAAACTGGATTTTAAAATGAAGACTGTAACAAGAGATAAAGAATGGCACTATATCATAAGTAAGGGAAAAATCCAACCAGAAGATCTAACAATTATAAATACTTATGCCCCCAACATGAAAAACCCAAATATATAAAACAATAACCAACATAAGGAACTAATTGATAATAATACAATAAAAGTAGGGCATTTTAACACCCAACTTACAGCAATGAACAGATCATCTAAGCAGAAAATCAACAAGGAAACAATCACTTTGAATGACACACTGGACCAAATGGACTTAACAGATATATTCAGATCATTTCATCGTAAAATAACAGAATATACATTCTTTTCAAGTGCACATGGGACTCCAGAATAGATCATATATTGGGTCACCAGTCAGGCCTCAACAACTACAAAAAGACTGAAATCATATCATGCATATTTTCAGATTAGAATGCTATGAAACTTAAAGTCAACCATAAGAAAAACTTTGGAAAGACCAAAAATACATGAGGGTTAAAGAACACCCTAGTAAAAATGAATAGGTCAGTATGGTATTAAAAAAGATATTAACAGGGACGCCTGGGTGGCTTAGTCGGTTAAGTGCCGACTTTCGCTTAGGTCATGATCTCGCGGTTCATGGGTTCGAGCCCCGCGTCGGGCTCTGTGCTGACTGCCAGCTCAGAGCCTGGAGCCTGTTTCAGTCTGTGACTCCCTCTCTCTCTCTGACCCTCCCCTGCTCACGCTGTCTCTTTCTCTCCTAGAAATAAAAAAAAAAAAAAGATATTAACAAATACATGGAAACAAATGAAAATGAAAACACAATGGTCCAAAATCTTTGGGATGCAACAAAAGCGCTCATTAGACGGAAGTATATAGCAATACAGGCCTACTTTAAGAAGCAAGAAAAATCTCAAACCACCTAACCTCACACTTAAAGGAGTTAGAAAAAGAACAAGTGAAGCCTAAAGCCAGCAGAAGAAGGAAAATAATAAAGATGAGAGTAGATATAAATGATACAAAAACTAAAAAATAGACCATATCTATGAAACCATGAGCTGGTTCTTTGAAAAAGTTGATCAAATTGATAACTGTCTAAACAGATTTATCAAAAGGAAAAGAGAAAGGACCCAAATAAATAAAATCACAAATGAGAGAGGAGAAATAACAACTAAACTATAGAAATATAAACAGTTATAATAGAATATTGTAAAAAAATTATATGCCAACAAATAGTACAACCTAGAAGAAATGGATAAATTATTAGAAACATATATACTACCAAAACTGAAACAGGATAAATAGAAAAGTTGAACAAACTGATAACTAGCAAAGACATTGAATCAGTAATCAAAAATCTCCCAACAAAAGAAAGTCCCGAGCCAGATGGCTTCACAGGTTAACTCTGCCAAACATTTAACGAGTTAATAACTATTCGTCTCAAAGTATTCCAAAAAAATAGAAATAGAAGGAAAACTTCGAAACTCATTCTACAAGGCCAGTTTTACCCTGATACCAAAACCAGACAAAGACTCCACTAAAAAAGAGAACTACAAGCTAATACCCCTAATGAACATAGATGCAGAAATCAACATACAGAAATCTTTTGCATTTCTATACCCCAAAAATGAAGCAGCAGAAAGAGAAATCAAGGAATCAATTCCATTTACAATGTACCAAAAATCAAAAGATACTTAGGAATAAACATAACCAAAGAGGTAAAAGATCTGTACTCTGAAACACATAGAACACTGGTGAAAGATATTGAAGAAGACACAAATGGAAAAACATTCCATGCTCATGGATTAGAAGAGAAAATATTGTTAAAATGTCTACATTACCCAAAGCAATCTATACTTTTAATACAATCCCTATCAAAATACAATCAGCATTTATTATTTTTTTTAATAGTTTATTGTCAAGTTGGTTTCCATATAACACCCAGTGCTCATCCCCACAGGTGCCCTCCTCCATGCCTATCACCATCGTTGCCCTCCCTGCCCCATCTGCCCTCAGTTTGTTCTCGGCATTCAAGAGCCTCTCATGGTTTGCCTCCCTCCCTCTCCCCCACTATTTTCCCCCTTCTTCTTACCCATGGTCCTCCATTAAGTTCCTCCTAATTCTCCTATACGTGCAAACATATGGTAGCTGTCCTTCTCTGCCTGACTTATTTCGCTCAGCAAAACACCCTCAAGGTCCATCCATGTTGCTATACATGGCCAGATTTCATTCTTTCTCATTGCCATGTAGTATTCCATTGTATAGATAAACCACATCTTCTTGATCCATTCATCCGTTGATGGACACTTAGGCTCTTCCCATGTTTTGGCTATTGTTGAGAGTGCTGCTGTGAACATTGGGGTACATATGCCCCCATGCATCAGCCCTCTTGTTTCCCTTCGGTAAATTCCTAGCAGTGCTATTGCTGGGTCATATGGGAGTTCTATTGTTAATTTTTTGTGCAATCTCCACACTGTTTTCCAGAGGGGCTGCAACAGATTACATTCCCACCAACAGTGTAGGAGGGTACCCATTTCTCCACATTCTCACCAGCATCTAGAGCTTCCTTATTTGCTCACTTTAGCCACTCTGACTGGCACGAGGTGGTATCTTAGTTTGGTTTTGGTTTGTATTTCCCTGATGAGGAGGGATGCTGAGCATCGTTTCATGTGTCTGTTGGCCATTTGGATGTCCTCTTTGGAGAAGTGTCTGTTTATGTCTTCTGCCCATGTCTTCACTGGATTGTTTGTTTTTGGGGTGTGGAGTTTGGTGAGATCCTTACAGATTTTGGATACCACCCCTTTATCTGATATGTCATTTGCAACTATCTTTTCCCATTCTGTCGGTTGCCTATTAGTTTTATGGATTGTTTCCTTTGCCGTGCAGAAGCTTTTAATCTTGATGGGGTCCCAATAGTTCATTTTTGCTCTTGATTCCCTTGCCTTTGGGGATGTGTCAAGTAAGAAATTTGCTGTGGTTGAGGTCAAGGAGGTTGTTTCCGGCTTTCTCCTCTAGGGTTTTGATGGTTTCCTGTCTCACATTCAGGTCCTTTATTCATTTTGAGTTTATTTTTATGTATGGTTTAAGAAAATGATCTAGTTTCATTCTTCTGCATGTTGCTGTCCAGTTCTCCCAGCACCGTCTGTTAAAGAGGCTGTTTTTTTTCCATTGGATACTCTTTCCTGCTTTGTTAAAGATTAGTTGGCTGTACATTTTTGGGTCCAATTCTGAGTTCTCTATTCTATTCCATTGGTCTATGTGTCTGTTTTTGTGCCAATATCGTACTGTCTTGATGATGACAGCTTTGTAGTAGAGGCTAAAGTCTGGGATGGTGATGCCTCCCATTTTGGTTTCCTTGTTCATAATTACTTTGGCTATTCAGGGTCTTTTGTGGTTCCATACAATTTTAGGATAGTTTGTTCTAGTTTTGAGAAGAATGCTGGTGCAATTTTGATTGGGATTGCATTGAATGTGTAGATTGCTTTGGGTAGTAATGACATTTTAACTATATTTATTCTTCCAATCCATGAGCATGGAATGGTTTTCCATTTCTTTGTATCTTCTTCAATTTCCTTCATAAGTTTTCTATAGTTTTCATCATACAGATCTCTTATATCTTTGGTTAGGTTTACTCCTAGGTATTTTATGGTTTTTTTGTGCAATTGTGAATGGGATCAGTTTCTTGATTTCTCTGTTGCTTCATTGTTGGTGTATAAAAATGTAACCGATTTCTGTACATTGATTTTGTATCCTGCAACTTGGCTGAATTCATGGATCAGTTCTAGTAGGCTTCTGGTGGAGTCTGTCGGGTTTTCTATGTAGAGTATCATGTCGTCTGTGAAAAGTGAAAGTTTGACTTCTTCTTTGCCAATTCTGATGCCTTTGATTTCCTTTTGTTGTCTGATGGCTGATGCTAGGACTTCCAGCACTATGTTAAACAACAGTGGTGAGAGTGGACATCCCTGTCGTGTTCCTGATCTCAGGGGGAAAGCTCTCAGTTTTTCCCCGTTGAGGATGATGTTAGCTGAAGGCTTCTCATAGATGGCTTTGATGATGTTTAAGTAAGTTCCTTCTATCCCGACTTTCTCGAGGGTCTTTATTAAGAAGGGATGCTGTATTTTGTCAAATGCTTTTTCTGCATCTATTGACAGGATCATATGGTTTTTATCTTTTCTTTTGTTGATGTGATATATCACATTGATTGATTTTCAAATATTGAACCAGCCCTGTAACCCAGGAATGAATCCCACTTGATCTTGGTGGATAATTCTTTTTATGTGTTGTTGGATTTGATTTGCAAGTATCTTGTTTAGGATTTTTGTGTCTGTTTTCATCAGGGATATTGGCTTGTAGTTCTCTTTTTTTGCTGGATCTCTCAGGCTTGGGAATCAACGTGATGCTGGCTTCATAAAATGAGTCTGGATGTTTTCCTTCAATTTCTATTTTTTGGAATAACTGAAAAGAATGGGTATTAATTCTGTTTTAAATGTCTAGTAGAATTCCCCAGGGAAGCCATCTGGGCCAGGGCTCTTATTTGTTGGGAGATTTTTGAAAACTGATTCGATTTCCTCACTTGTTATGGGTCTGTTCACATTTTCTATCTCTTCCTGTGTGAATTTTGGTAGTGAGTGTGTGTTTAGGAATTTGTCCATTTCTTCTAAGTTGTCCATTTTATTGGCATTAATTTTTCATAGTAGTCCCTGATAATTGCTTGTATTTCTGAGGGGTTGGTTGTAATAAGTCCATTTTCTTTCATGATTTTGTCTATTTGAGTGCTCTCTCTTTTCTTTTTGAGAAGCCTGGCTAGAGGTTTGTCAATTTTGTTTCTTTTTTCAAAAAACCAACTCTTGGTTTCATTGATCTGTTCAATTGTTTCTTTGGTTTCTGTATTGTTTATTTGTGCCCTGATTTTTATTACTTCTCTTCTCCTACTGGGTTTGGTGTGTTCTTGTTACTCTCCCTCTAGTTCCTTTAGGTGAGCTGTTAGATTTTGCACTTGCACTTTTTCTATAGCCCCGGAGTGCAATGTACTTTCCTCTTAGAACTGTTTTTGCTGCATCCCATAGAGTTTGGATTGTTGTATTGTCATTTTCATTTGTTTCCATATAGTTTTTAATTTCTTCTCTAATTGCCTGATTGGTCCATTCGTTCTTTAGTAGGGTGTTCTTAAACCTCCATGTTTTGGAGGTTTTCCAGACGTCTTCCTGTGATTGATTTCAAGTTTCATAGCATTGTGATCTGAACGTATGCATGACAACCAGCATTTTCACAGAGCTAGAACAAACAATCCTAAAATTTGTACGGAACCACAAAAGACCCTGAATAGACAAAACAGTCTTGGAAAAGAAAATCAATGCCAGAAGAGAACACAGGCAGTAAGGGCTTTGACATAGGCTATAGCAACTTCTTACTAGATACATCTCCTGAGGCAAGGAAAACAAAAGTAAAAATAAACTATTGGGACTTCATCAAAATAAAAAGCTTCTGCACAGTTAAGGAAACAAGCAACAAAACTAAGAGGCATCATGCACAATGGGAAAATATATTTGCAAATGACATATCTGATAAAGGGTTAGTATCCAAAATATATACAGAATTTATACAACTCAACACCCAAAAAACAAATAATCTAGTTAAAGAATAAGCAGAAGACATGAAAAGACATTTTTCCAAAGAAGATATCCAGATGGCCAACAGACACATGAAAAGATGCTCAACATCACTCATCATCAAATCAAAACTACAATGAGGTATCACCTCACGCCAGTCAGAATGGCTGAAATTAACAACACTGGAAATAATAGGTGTTGAAGAAAATGTGGGAAAAGGGGAATCCTCTTGCACTGTTGGTGGGAATGCAAATTGGTACAACCACTCTCGAGAACAGTAGGGAGGTTCCTCAGAAAGTTAAAAATAGAATTATCCTATGATCTAGCAATTGCACTACCTGGTATTTACCCAAAGGATACAAAAATACTAATCCAAAGAGATATTTATGCCCTGATGTTTATACAATAGTCAAATTATGAAAAGACCTTGGATGTCCATTGACTGATGAATGGAAAAAGAAGATGTGGTATATATATGTATATACATACATACATACATAGTGGAGTATTATGCAACCATAAAGGAGAATGAAATCTTGCCATTTGCAACAACATGGATGGAGCTAGGAGGTATTATGCTTAGTGAAATAAGTCAGTGTGAGAAAAACATATACCATATGATGTTACTCATATGTGGAATTTAAGAAACAAAACAAATGAACATAGAGGGGAAAAGAAAGACAGAAAAAGCAAGAAACATACTCTTAAATATAGAAGACAAACTGATGGTTACCAGAGGGCAGGTGGGTGGGGGGATTGGTTAAATAGATGAGAGAGATTAAGGAGGGACCTTGTTGTGATGAGTACAACACATTGTATGTAAGTGTTGTGTGTAAGTGTTGAATAACCAAATTCTACACCTGAAACCATATTACTCTGTATGTTAACTAACTGGAATGTAAATAAAAACTTGGAAAGAAAAAAGTAAAAACTATCATAATTTCAGTCTGCCATCTATGTAGTTTAAGCATGCAAATCTAATTAATTCACACATTTGTGTTCTCTTTTGGCATAATAGAAATTTATGTGGCCTGTGAATTGCAAAGGAACTAAAAAACACAGGTATTTCTCAGCATTGGTAATAATCTAGCTGTCCTTTCTGTTGCAGCTGAAAGATACCATGTTCCTGGAACAGGTCAGAGCTACACATTAGCAGCTGATGTTGGGATACTGAGTAGGAACATCAAAATACTTGGTGAAGATTACCCAGGTTGGTTCAAGGAATCTTTTGGTGCACGTGTCCTGGTCAGCTCATTCACTGAAAATATGATGACATTTAAAGGTTGGTACAAATTTGAAATATTACATGGTGCCTTCTATGTTTAGTCAATTCTTAAACAATTCTCACTTCTTTTTAGGATCACATGTGTTTAAAAAATTCAACTGAATACATTTTAAAGATCTTCCTGGCTTTATTCAATGCATCGTGAATCAGGCAGCATCTGATCTAGCAGAGAGAAAGGAGCTCTAAAGAGTTGTTCAAAATGAAAGACTTGTATAGGCAGAAGGGAGCAGGAACACAGGATGCTTACTAGGCAAAAAAAAAGCAGATTGGTGATTGCAAGGTTACTTTCCTTTAGGGGATGGCAGGGGCTGATCAGGTGCAGATACCTGACTAGTGCTGATAAGGTGATTCCTGATTGACTGGTTTAAGATTCCAGTTCTGGGAGTGGAACCGTAATTAAGTTCAGTCTTGGTTTGGTGACATGGGGCCAAGCGTATGCAACTCCCAGTTTGGCTCCATTGTCTTGTTTTTAACACATGGAAGAGTAAAGCTGTAAGAGGGGTTATGTAAACCCACATGCTACCCTCCACAATCAAATCTCTAACATTTTTCTACTTACTTTATCTTCATAGATGATAAGAATTATTAAATTAATAATGACCTTAGGTAACAGGTAGCCCAGCCTCTCACCGAAACAGAAATCATTTGACAACAGCACAATAGATCTGTTACTTTTGTTTGAAGGAAAATTTTAAATATATACAAAATTTTCAAACATAGAGAAATGTATAATGAATCCCAGTGTACCCATCACTAGGTACCACAATGGTTAACTTTGGTCATTCTTGTTTCAACTATATGGCCATCCACTCTCTTCAAGCCCCTGGGTTATTTTGAAGCAACCACATATAATTTTTTATTGAGACATAATTGACATATAACATTGTGTAAGTTTAAGGTGTAAATTGTATTTGATACATTTATGTACTGCAATATGATTACCACTGTATTGTCAGCTAACATCTCTTTCATATCACATAATATATCTTTTGTGTGGCAAGAACAATTAATATCTAGTCTCTTAGCAACTTTGAAGTTGTAATACAGTGTTGTTGACTGTAATCACTATGTTGTACATTAGATCTCCAGAACTTATTTAGCCACTAGCTGCAAGTTTATACCCTTAAGCAACATCTTCCTAATTCCCCACCACTACCACCCCAGCTTCTGGTAAACCACCATTCTACTCTGTTCTTATGAATTTGGCTTTTTTAGATTCTACATATAAGTTTCATACCATCTCTGTCTTTCTTTGACTTACCTCACTTAGCATAATGCCCTCATGATCCATCTCTGTTGTAGCAAATAACAGTTCCTCTTTTCTTATGGCTGAATAATGTTCCATTATTTTCTTATGGCTGATTAATGGAATAATGTTCCATTGTTCATATATGTTTCACCTTCTTTATCCATTCATCCATTGGTAGGCACTTAGGTTGTTTCCATATCTTGAGTATTGTAAATGAAGCAATCACATATTATTTTATCTAAAAATATTTCAGCATGTAACTTTAAAAGACGTCTTTAAAAATATAAGTATCAGACATTAAAATGTTAATGTAATTCCTTATATCAAATGATTATTCAGACTCCCCCCAATTTATTCTTTCTCTCTCCTTCCTTCCTTCCTTCCTTCCTTCCTTCCTTCCTTCCTTCCTTCCTTCCTTCTACCCTCCCTCCCTCCCTCCCTTTTTTTCACTTGTATTCTCTTTGTTCAAATCAGGATCTAAACAAGACCATGCTGCAATTGGTTGTGAATATTAAATCTCTGATTCATGTATCTATCTCTTCTTGCAGCTAATTTATAAAAGAACCTAGATCATCTGTTCTATAGTACTTCCAACAGTCTAGAATTTAGTCATTCATTCCTAGAACTTCACTTGTTCTTGCCTTCTTTGTGTTTTCTATCATAGCTAGTTTAAAAACTGATCATACTCAGACTCAATTTTTAGGCAAGAATTTTTCATAGTTGATGATGTACTTTTTTGCTAGTAGACATGTAATGTCAGATTATTTCATTTGTCTCTGAATCGCTTTGTTTGTGAAGTTAGCAGCTATTAATGATCATTGCCTTGTGCTTCATATCATGCTTCTCAAAAGAGACAATATCACTATCAAGGGGATGAAAACTGGTTCTTGCAGGACAGAAAAACAGATGAGCAATGGTTTGTGGCCCTTCAAACAGCCACCATGTAGTAACAGATATATAGCATATTTGAGAAAAAAGTCCAAAAAAAGCTCTTCTGGGGGGCAGTGAAAAAAAGTTCAGAAATACTGTCTTATTTAGATTAAAGGAACCAAGAAGAACAAATGAGATTTCCATGAAAAAGT
This sequence comes from Proteles cristata cristata, assembly GCA_017311185.1. Classification (NCBI taxonomy): domain Eukaryota; kingdom Metazoa; phylum Chordata; class Mammalia; order Carnivora; family Hyaenidae; genus Proteles; species Proteles cristata. The sequence continues at coordinate 904,087 of JAESUZ010000812.1, forward strand.
TAAAAACAATTTTTTTGTTTGGAAATTTGTTTGGAAAGTTGTAATTTGGAAAATTACAACTCTCATAGCTTTAAAAAACAAATTTTATTGTTTCAAGGAAAAGAAATGTTGTAACTCTTTCCTCCTTACCCTGCCAGGAAATGCAAGGATAAGTAACGTGGAATTTTATCACTGTGGTCAAGAAGGCTTCAGGGATAGCACAGATCCAAGATACGCCTTAACGTTTCTTAACTTAGGACAGGTTTGTACTTGAATTTCTGTGTATATTCAAAATGAAATATTTTGACTTTGATTTTATTTTCATTTAACTATACTAAAAATGCCATATCTTACAATTGCTAAGACTATAATCTACTATAACTTTCTGAGATACATTTCCCATCACATTTTTAGGCTCATAGCAGCATTTGATTTACCCATTTCACGCATTTATTTAAAGTCAGTAAAAGAAAAAAAGTCGGGAAAAAAATAGAAGAAAGAGCACAAAGGTGAAAGAATTAAAGATCTATGATATTATCTCATATCTCCATTTTGTTTTGCAGAGACCAAAAATATTTCCTAATAGTTTCTCTTGAACATAATGAGTAGTGCTTATATTTCTCAAATGAAAAGCATGTCTGTATATCCATGCCTCTGTCAAGAGTGGGAAAACAGATGTGCTTACAAGGCTGGTAATTGAAGAAAAAATGAGAGAGAGCATGTTTCTTAAGGAAATAAAAACTAATGTTGCAGGTTTGAGGTTGCAACCCCAGCCCTACTCATTGATTTGTTCCTATAGACATTTGACTTGTAACCCCCTGCCTAGAGTATCAACTTTTTTAATTAAAAGAAGTCTCTGCTTAATCATATAATAAATTATTCTGAAAACTAATTTTTATTAGTTCCTTAACATTATAGGTAATGATAGAAATATAAATGCATAGAAAATTACTTCAGAATTTTTATCTACATTTAAATCTGCATTTTTGTTTTATTTAATCATAAGTCGAAGATATATGGAAATTTCTACAGGGAAATCATCTTCTTTCATAGAAAGTAAATTGATTATTCGGTTTATCAATATTTGTTTCCTGAAAATCACTTACTTCAAATTTTTTCTTTAAATATATTTTAATTTTATTTGTAAAATTTTCACTGAATCCTGATGTTTCTTAGATTCAGGATCATGGCTCATCTTATATTCGAGGCTGTGCCTTTCACAATGGGTTTTCCCCAGCAATCGGTGTGTTTGGGACAGATGGACTGGACATAGATGACAACATCATTCACTTTACAGTGGGGGAAGGTAGTATGATAATATTTGTGTCCAAATAATGTGCTTCCTAAGACAATCTTGTCTGAAGACTCTGGAGCCATGCTGTCTAATTGATCTTTTTTGTGAGAATGGAAATGGCCTATATCTATGCTAATATGGTTATTACTAAACTGCATGTGGCCACTGAGCACTTAAAATGTGGCTACTGTGATTAACTGGGTTTTTAATTTTAATTGTCCTTTTTTTGTTTTTTTGTTGTTGTTTTTTTTAGTGAGAGAGCGTGCGAGTAGGGGAGAGGGCAGAGAGAGAATCCCAAGCAGGCGTGGAGCCTGCTTGCGACTCTATCCATGATCCCGGGATCATGATCCCAACCCAAATCAAAGGTCACAGGCTCAACTGACTGAGCCACCCAGGCACCCCTAATTGTACTTAACTTAAATTATACTTACTTTATATTTAAGTAGTTACATGTGGCTATGGCTATTATATCAGACAGTACAACTCTAGAAGAATTATTTACCAGACCATGCTCTTGTGTGAATTATGTAATTATCAATAGTTTAAATTACTATGACTTTTAAAATACCCCTCACATATCAACCAAAAAGATTATTCACAATTAAAGGTTCCTATTTTTTTAAAATTAGACTTGGTGTTAGGAGGTTATCCTTTCTTGAATATCAGTATAAAGCATAATACAAACTCATTTAATGTGTTTAAAACTGATGTGTTTGGTAAAATCTGAGGTAGAGCCTGTCAACCCACATATTTAATATGCACCCCAGAAGATTCTAATGCAGGTAGTCTATTAAAGAAGTAGAGTTCAAAGGGCATAGTCTAAAATTTAGGAGGTTGATTTGTCAAGCTCAAACTAGAAAACTAATTTCATGGAAATGGTTTCATGGAAATATGAAAGACATTCCCGATAGGACTTGTTACAAATTTGTATGTATTTGGGGGGGGTCTTATTCATTTTTTGCAGGAATAAGAATATGGGGCGATGCCAACAGAGTTCGAGGAAACTTGATTGCACTTTCAGTTTGGCCGGGAACCTATCAAAACAGAAAGGATTTAAGTTCAACTCTCTGGCATGCAGCAATTGAGGTAGTGTGAACAGATTTATAATTATACAAAAGTATACAAAATTGTAATTTGTAATTTCTTTACTAAGATTATAAATTCTGTAGAAACTGTAAGTCTCAAAATATTTTAAACTATTTCTTCCTTAAAGATTGGTGAACTAATAAAATGAGCTAAAGAAAGAAGGGAATAAACTTCTTTAAAATCTCTTTCTCATCTAAAATTCTTATGGCTCTCCAGGCAGTGTTATTTACTCTTATCGGTATTATTTGTTGGATCCTTCTTGTTTCCTGTGAAGTTTCTTCAATCACTGTAGGTCATTAGGTATAGGATGAGATTGCAAGCAAGCAAATAGAAAGTACAGAGAAAGAGTTTAGAGGAGATAAAGCTCCATCTTATTTTTATTTTGCTTACCTATGCCGTAGGAACCAAAAGCAATTTTAGAAATAGCTCTCTTTGGAATGTGGAGTAAGGATTTAGTTTTGTTTTTGTGCAACTATTAACAATTACCTTAAAGTAAAACCTAAAGTTCTGGAACTTGGTATACATTTATGATAATGTTCTCTTCTATCTATTTATAGATGTGAGAATGCATCCGATGGCAATTCCAAATCTTTAAGTTAATTTCCTGTATCTTTTGAAAAAAGACTAATTTTACTTTTATGGATTTCATTTGACTCCATTCTCATCATAATATTTAAAAATAAAAGTGCTTAATATATTTTAAGTAGTTGAAATTTGTTTTGCTGAGGCAAAAACTAAATCTTCAGTACTCTGTGTTTCATTTTTTTGCCACTTTGATTGGACATATAAAATAACATTATTCAGTGACTGCCTAACACTTATGTTCAACCATTTTTTATTATAGCAGCTTTTATTTAAACTAGTGAGTGCTTCTAGTGAATCTTATGGTCTACTGTAATTACCTTACCTGTTTTTTTCTTAATCAATCAAATTGGTAACATAATATAACCAAAGAGTGACAAAATCCTACTAACCTTACTATAATACTGAAATTTGGTCTATGGCTTATAATTATTGAATGATACCCAGTGGATTTTGTGACCGAAATAAAAAATCTCTTTAATGTAGTTTTCTAATGAAATCTAAGGCATAATATCTAATGATGATTTTACACCAAGAACCCAAGGTAATTTCAATACTTCATTCATAATGTAAATTTGAAAGGGGTGAATAATGAAATACATTTTTCCTCCCAAAGAGTAGTCATAGTTTCCCTACATATGTTGATACCTGCTCTCATTGTACAGCTGTGTAAAAGCTTGACCCATGGGATTTTCTTTATCACTATGCTAGGTAAACAGAGGGACCAATACAGTCTTACAAAATAATGTCGTGGCTGGATTTGGAAGGGCGGGATACCGCATTGATGGTGAACCTTGCTCAAGTAAGTGTTTTGGCACAGAGCCACTAAAACTAGGAAATACCTTGTCCAAATTTGGTAGAAAAGAATAATTATTGTTTGTTAGTTCAATACACAAGATCTCCTCCTCCAGGACACTGAAAGAAGTCAACAAGCTAAATTATTTGAAAATACCATTGGGTCTAAAGAAAAAAAAGGAATAGGCTTTTAAAGATAATTATTTTCCATGTTTATGACCCAAAAACTGTTAACACCCACTTCAGTTCTTGATGTGGCTGGTGTTGGACCAGAGAGTACCTCATCCCACTACTACTTTCACAAAAGCAACACTTTCAAGCATAGAGATACATGTCTCTAGGGATACGACACTGTTTCATGCTTTAGAGGAATAAATGTTCACTATTCCTGTGTTTAAACCTACAGACATGGAAAAGTCAAAGGACATAAAGAGTTCTCAGATACATTTCTCTCCATTAGATGAGTAAAAGTCCCAGATTAACTGAACAGCTACTCTTTTGGCAAGGCTGTGGGGAAGCTGGGGTATTTACACACTGCTGTTTGAATGACAGATATAACCAACCCCAGCAGAGGGGAACAAGGCAATGGCTGCCAAAATTATAGGAGCAGTTGCCTTTGGCTCAGCATTTCCACTGCTGGCAATGTAACTACCATTTGTCTCTACAACACTTAGAAAGGATTTGTGAACAAGGTGATTCATCACAGCATTGTCTGTGCTAGCAGGAAACTGGAAGCAGCTTGGTGTCCAACAACAGTGGACTAGTTTTATAAAGCCAGACATTGGAACACGAGGGACCTCTCAAAAAGAAGGAAGGAGATACATATTGATGTATTGATATGGAGAGAGAAGTCGATGTATTAATATGGAGAGAGATATTCTTAAGTGATAAGTGGAGGTTGCAGAACAACATGTATATAATATAGTTTTGTTTGTGATATGTTTGTGGAAGAAAGGAGAGAAAATATGAATATATAGGGTATTTGTGTTTAAAGAGACATAAAGTGTAAAAACAAAAACCCAAGAAAGGTGAGTTGTAGCAGGGTGACTTATTGTATAATTTTTTTAATGATCTTTTGGTTTTTCAACTAGTTAAATGAATTATCAGATCAAAATAAAATGAGTAATAGAACTGCAGGGTCCACCTCTTGAAAAACTTAGAGGGAATGGGACTTTCTCTGAAAACTTTATATCCCTCATACAGCTGCTTTTTATATCTCAGTAGGGTTATTTTTAAGATTGTTTAAATCAACATTTTTTCTGTAAATTCAAAAATCGTTGGGCTTAAGCTAATTTTATTCTTATGCAAAATACATTTTGAGGGAATAAAACAACTGCCAACAAATTCCTTATTACATGCTCTCATTAAGTATTTTAGTTCCCAACAGCTTAAAAGTTTTCTTTGACTAAAATTATAAAATATGTAATTCTTCTACAACTTCTTTGAAGTTGTCCTGGATTTTTTAAGTCAAAATATGACTTGTGAATATGAATATTTACTAATATTTGTGTTTTACTAACCAATTAAATATTTAGGAATATTTAGTTAGTGATATTCCTAAAAAATTAAGAGTGTTTACAAGGAAGTTTGGGATTTAGAGAAATTGAAATAGGAGACATCATTGAGGAATTGAGGGTTTAAGTTCCTGGAATGAGACACCAACCTGCCCAGTCCATCTCCCTGGCAGGTGGGAGGCCAGCAGCTGGAGGCTGACGGTGGGAGGCCAGGAGGCTGGGAAGGGAGCCCTGACCCACACTGGGTCCCAGGGGCAACACTGTGTGGGACCAAGGGAGAGACAAGTGAACGGCTCCTTATGGAGAAAACAGAATAGAATCCAGGCAGTTGATAAGTGAAATGTCAAAGTCAAAGTATTAGGAAGGGAAGAAAGTCAATAGAAGATAGGAGGAAGTCAGACACTAGGAGGCTTGGAAAAGAGAATCGGTACTAAGTCAACTTTAGGAGGTGCTGCTGATCTTTATGGGAATCCTTCAATGTATGTATGCATGGTTAGGAGGGAGTTTTTAAGGTTGCTGCTCTGATTTGGACATCAGTAAAGTTTCATAAGAATCCACTTCAATTATCCTATATATTTTTAAACTTTTTAAAATATTTATTTATTTTTGAGAGAGAGAGCACAATCAGGCAAGGGGCAGGGAGAGAGGGAGACACAGAATTCAAAATAGTCTCCAGGCTCTGAGCTGTCAGCACAGAGCTGTCAGCACAGAGCTGAGCTGTCAGCACAGAGCCTGACGCGGGGCTCAAACCCTTGAACCATGAGATCATGACCTGAGCTGAAGTCAGATGCTCAATTGACTGAGCCATCCAGGCACCCCATAATTATCCTATATATTAATAATGAGTATAGCTTCCATTTATTGAGGCACTTTATATGGGTTATTTAATTCCAGCTTGAAACTACTCTCAATTAGGCATTAAAACATTTTTTAAATTTATTTATTTATTTGGAGAGGGAGAAAGAGGCAGAGAGAAAGAGAGAGAATCCCAGGGAGGCTCCGCACTATTGGTTCAGAGTCCCCGATGTGGGGCTTAATCTCACAAACCATGTGATCATAGCCTGAACCAAAATTAAGAGCCAGATAGACACTCAACTGACTGAGCCACCCAGGTGCCCCAAAACTTTTTATGTATCAGGAAACTGATGTTCTAAAAGGTGAAACAGTGTTCCCAAGAGCATACATACATAAATCAACAGACAGTTAAGCAAGCACCTATCTCTACATTACCTCCTAGACTCTGGGAATATGGTGGTCAATGAGGTAGACACAGTGTCTTCTTTCAAGAAGCTGACATTCTAATAGGAGAGAGGAGACGGACAATTCATGAATAAGTAATAATAAAATAACTTAATTGCCATGTGGAGAAACTGAGGTGCTACTTTGAATCAGGTACTCAGAGAAAGCCTCCTAAGAAAGTGACACTTAACTTGAAAATAGGGTGACTGGAAGGAACCAGCAACAAAAAGTTGTGCAGGGGAAGCATTGTATAAACAGCAAGTGGTATCACTTGTGTTTCAAGGTTAGCCTTCTTTGAATCCAAACTTCATGTGCTTTCTCATGAAATTCATGTTTGGTTTAATCAGATATAGTAAGTTAAGTGTGCTAGCAACTAGACCAAACCTTTGCAAATCAGTATACAATCATTCTACTGGTAAAGGAACAAATTAGATAAGATTAAATACTGAATAGAGTAAGCCATAAATGGCCAAGCCATAAAAATATTTGATCATCATGTTTAAATTTGCATAAGAATTATATACAGTAAAGCTTTGGTTTACAAGCATAATTCATTCCAGAAACATGCTTTTAATCCAAAGCAACTGCATGTATCAAAGCGAATTTCAAGAACCATTGGCTCAGTTGTAATCATGTGACATTTGGCATCACATACCACTCATATTGCAAAACATCACTCATTTATCAAGTTAACATTTATTAGAAATATTTGCTCGTCTTGCAGAACACTCACAGAACAAGTTAATCACAATCCAAGATTTTACTGTATTTAATTTCTAAAAAAATTTACTTTAACTGATACTGTCCATAAAGCTGTAGAACATGAATTACAGTATTAATTCTCTGTTTTCATATTTCCTTCCAAGGTCAATCTAATCACTTGGAAAAGTGGTTTGACAATGAAGCACATGGAGGTTTATATGGTATTTATATAAACCAAGATGGCCTCCCTGGATGTTCTCTTATACAAGGATTTACCATTTGGACATGCTGGGATTATGGAATTTATTTTCAGGTAAATGTGATCCAATATAGTGCTTGTTTATCTTGTTTTATGATTGTATTTTGTGCTATGTAACCTACAAGTTGTTTTACAGACCACGGAGAGTGTGCATATCTATAACGTGACTCTGGTTAACAATGGAATGGCCATTTTTTCAATGATTTACATGCCAGCTGCTGTATCTCACAAAATTTCTGGTAAAACAGTGCAAATTAAGGTAAGAAACGAATACAGCCACAATAAGAAGAAAAGGTAAACATTTTGAAGTTCTAATAAGAACAATGTCCTTGATGGGGCACCTGGGTGGCTCAGTCAGTTAAGCATCTGACTTCGGCTCAGGTCATGTCTCATGGCTCATGGGTTCAAGCCCTGTGTTGACCTCTGCACTGACAGCTCAGAGCCTGGAGCCTGCTTCAGATTATGTGTCTCCCTCTCTCTCTTTCTGTGTCCCTCCCCCATTCTCTCTCTCTCTCTTTCACACACACACACACACACTCTCTCTCTCTCTCTCTCTCTCTCTTTCACACACTCTCTCTCTCTCTCTCTCTCTCTCTCAAAAGTAAATAAGTGTTTTTTAAAAAAAAAACTTTTTTTAAAGAATGATCTCCATGACTTCATAGCTTGGCTAGTCCAAACCTCCTTTCCTAGTTCTCATGGTCTTCTGCCAGGAAATGCTCTATCCTTCCCTCTCCTCCGTGTTCCCCACCATTTCTTGCTTGCCACCTGCTAATATTGCCACAGTTAAATTTTCATTTCCTCTCTGAAACCTTTCCTTAATTAGCTTAAGTAGTATTGACTTTCTCCTTTTTTTGTTTCTACTGTTTTTTCTCTGGGCATATTTCTGTCATAGAGACATGTCACTATATAGAACAATTTACCTGCCTGTTTTCCCCTCCCAATTTGACTGTAATTCCATTCAGGGCATAAAATCACACCCTTTTCATCTTGGTTTTATGAATGATCCATTCCTCAAACTGAAAGGTTGTACTTTGCTACAGTGGAATAAAGCATTATCCATTATAATGTTTTTCTTTAAGAAAAGCTATTCTTTAAGCCGTACTGTTTGAATTTTGTTTTTAATAGAGCTCATTAATTGTTGGAAGTAGCCCTGGATTTAATTGCTCTGATGTCCTAACTAATGATGATCCCAGTATCGAACTTTCTGCTGCCCATCGGAGCACTAGACCTCCATCAGGTGAAAATTTTAGAAGTTTAATGTTGGTGTTCATGTGAATGCATAATTGAATTTTATTCACTTTCTTTCTTTTATAAAAGGTGGGAGAAGTGGGATTTGCTGGCCTACTTTTACTTCAGCACATAACATGGCACCCCGGAAGCCCCATGCTGGGATCATGAGTTACAATGCCATTAGTGGCCTTTTGGATATTTCAGGCAAGTTTAAACATAAACAAATCTACTTGACAAATCTACTTAATCATCAAGTTCTATAAAGAGTATGTAGAATATATCTCATAATGTTTCACTGTAAGTAAAAAAAGTGATTTAAATAAACTTATATGTGAATCTACTCGGTATGAGAAGCAAAAAAATTACATTATCAGTCAATTTGAAGAATGGTTCCTCAGCCAAATTTTTATATGTTAAACAAGTGCCATTTATTTTACCTTCTACAAAAACAGAAATTCCACTGGTACAGTGATTTAACATTAATTAGTTTCTATCAATTACAAAAGCCCTTTCATATAAGTAGGGCTATACATTATTATCTCTTTTTGGAACTGAAGAAATTTAAAGTTATATAACTTTAAGAGCATAGTAACATCTACTGGATATATCATCCTGTCCATTTATTTCTTTAGCGCTTCTTCTATAGTTGATACTGTCTTGTGATCATTTATATGCTTACTCCCATAGACCTATGCCCTTGGTTTTCCTTCAGGCTTTCCAATCATCAAGTCTTATTCCTTCCAGGCTCCTGACTAACTAGCTATGTCATTTACCGCTGCCTGCAGTCCATGTTCATCCTTACCTCAGACCATGCTTCTCTTCACATGAAGTGGATCACCCTGTGTACTATGCAGATTTCTATCCGATAGCAGAATCTGCCCACCCACATTCTTTCAAGGCCATCCCCAGGTTGAGCTGAAATGCACAGGCATTATATAAAAGAGTCATTCCAATATTGTCCATTTCTCAGAGACTTTTGAATCCTTCTTCTACAGTCTGTCATGGTGATTCTTACAATTCTACCTCATTTAAAATGGAACATTATTTTCCCCAAGCTTGGAAAAGCCATGACAGCAACATGGGAGAATACCCCCTTCCATATTGACACTCTTCCCTGTCTAGTATTATATTCTTCCCCCTCCCCCTGCCCCAATCTAACACCATCACCTCCGATATATACTCCTGATTCCTGCAAGTACATGTTACTCAGCTCCTGCACTTCCTTTGGTATATAACTCCTCTCATGCCATAGCAAGCTTAGTGCTTCCCCAGTCAGGCCATGTTGAGACTTGGCAAGGCTTACTGGTCTGTTTGCTAGAAGGAGAGACAGAGACAGGTCTTGAAAAAGGCAATATTTGCCTTATTATTAACTTATTAACTACCTCTTTTGAGGTCTTGTCAGGATTTCAAACAAGTGGGGCAAGGGAGCTATCCTCTAATAAGGAAGAAGTGGACTGTGTACAAAGATCCGAAACATTCAAGGGGAACCCAGGGATTCAGGGTTCAAGTGCATCTTCCTTTATATTCGCACTCTAACTCAGGGTTCAATTCCTTTTCTATTAGAGCCCTGTCTTTGAAGTAGGAGGCTTGTCAGTCTGAGAGTCCACCTTCTAGGAATGTTCTGCTGGTTTTGTGATTAGATCCTGAGGTTTGCTTTGAAGTTGTGATTGATCACCACAACTTACATTTTCTTTCTTCAAAGCATCAGTGAGGGTCAACAGTTGACTACTTCTGGTTTCTGTGTAATCACTATTTCCCTTGTTCCTGTCAAATGCCAAAGTTACTGTACAAGCCAGAACAATTCCTTCTACCTAGATATTATCCCAGTTCAGCACAGGCAAAATCCTAACAATTGCACTGTTACAGCATTCCAGAGACTATCAGCTCTCCACTTATCACCAGGAAGGGCATCATCTTTCCCATCTAGACAGCAAGTGAACTAGATTCATCATTGCATCATTACACTGTATATCCTGGGACCATTTCTGGTTCCAGTGGTCTAAATCAGGTGGTCTAAAAGTAAAGCCAGAGATGGGATTCTTGTGCAGATGGTTTATTAACAAAGCACTTTCACAAGAAAGGGAGTGAGGGAAGTAGGATAGGAGAGAAAGGAGTAAGCAAGGATATGGTCCCAGCTGGAGTCTAGCTCCTTCTTGATACCTCACGGGGCTGTGTCGTGTGAGCTGTATCACTTAGTTTCCCCTCTTGGGGCAAGTGGGTCTTCTACATCAAGTTGCCAATAGGCATGGTAACCCTTTGGTGGTGGTGCTAGGAGTGCATAATCTCTTAAGAGACAGAGCTGTCATCTGATCTGACCAAAGACAATTCTTCAGAGGAGAGCGCAGCTGTGAGTAATTAGCAACCAACACAGGAGCTAAGGACAAGTGCACTGGGCCAGTAAAGCAGATCTACACAGGTTACAAACAGTATCCAATACTGTGGTGTTTCATTAATATTCATCTACAGGCTTATATTCATGTATATACAATATCATCTTAGGAAAAAAATATCAGGAAGGGTAGTAGATAGCATGTAACTGATTTAAGAATTCTGGAGTCACCTTTTTTTTTTTTAACTTTTTGAGTTATTGGATTTTAAGTATTTTTTGGAGATTAAGTTTTAGATTCAATAAATGTTATCTTTTGGTCACACAATATATGAAATAAGGCCAAAAAAACCCCCAGTGTTTCAGTTAGTCTTTGCTGCATAACAAATTACCCCCAGCATTTAGAGTCTTTAAACAACCATTTATTAGCTGATGATTCTGTGATTGACAATTTGGGCTCTGAAGTTCAGCTGAAGGTTTGTCTGCTGCTCTCAACTGGGATTATTCCTTAGGCTGTTATCAGTTTACAGGATGGATAGAGGGTAGTTGTCTAGGACAGTCTCACTTCCATGTCTGGTGGTTGGGCTGGTCTCTAGAGTAATGGGGTGATTGGGCCACATGTCTCTTAGTCTCATTCACATGCTGGAAGCCACAAAATGCCCAAGAACACCAAAAGAGTGAACCCTAATATGCAAGACTTTTCAGATCTACTTATATCACAGTTGCACTTGTCCCATTAGTCAAAGCAAATCACATGACAAAGCTCAGAGAAGATATGAGAGGACTATTCAGTGGTATTAATATAGGGAGGCAACAATCTAACACAAATAGTGGTGGACTATCTACCACATAAGGAAAGAGCTCCATGGTCAAGGTGGCGTTAAATGATGCGTTTGCTGGAGTGTACATGAAATGAAACTGACTCTATCACTTTCTCCATAGAAAATTATTATTCTTCTGCTTTTATGTTTTAGGTTCAACATTTGTTGGATTTAAGAATGTTTGTTCAGGTGAAACTAATGTCATATTCATTACTAACCCTTTAAATGAAGATTTACAGCATCCAATCCATGTGAAGAACATACAGCTGGTTGACACCACTGAACAATCGAAAATATTCATACATAGGCCTGATATAAGGTACAATGTATGAAATCCCAGTTTTTTTCTTTCCTGTATTTATAGCTTTTCATTGTCTTTTTCTCCATCATTGATCTGAGGAAGTTGCTATATTAAAGTAAATATTAAATTCTATAAAATTTTAATCAGCATCATGGAAATTAAGACTATCTAATGCATCTGTGTTTTCAGTTAAATTAAAAAAGGTAAGCTTTGATATGTATATTTTCTCACACTGTTTTTTTTTCCATGCATATAATATCATCATTAAACATAAAAGATTGAGACCAAGTTAGAAGCATGTTGTACATTAATATCTCTCCATAAATAGTCATTAGAAATGAGAGATCTCTCTATCATTTCTCCCCTTTTCCTTACCTCTTTTGTTTCCTGTTGCTTTCCAAATATTATGTTCACCCCAACATGCACTTTGAAATTAAATGTCATTCATTATAATCACTGTGACTGAGAATATGCAGAAACTTAGGCCAGTGGCTCTTTAATCACAAAAGTCAGTTCATGTCAGAATATTTCTAGAGGGGCACCTGGGTGGCTCAGTCGGTTAAGCGTCTGACTTTGGCTCAGGTCATGATCTCACAGTTTGTGGGTTCGAGCCGGGCGTCGGGCTCTGTGCTGACAGCCAGCTCAGAGCCTGGAGCCTGTTTCAGATTCTGTGTCTCCCTCTCTCTCTGACCCTCCCCTGCTCATGCTGTCTCTCTCTCAGAAATAAATAAAACATTTTTTAAAAAAGAATATTTCTAGAAACTGAGCCACTTAGATTCTAAGTCTTAAAAAAAGATAGCCAAGCACTGCTATGCTTTGTAAGAAATGCAAACCAGGAATTTAGATATAAGACAAGATTAGAGGAAAGAAATTTTATATGAGAGATCTTTGAGCATTTTCAGTATAGGAAGAAGACAAGGAAAAATGCTAATTAGTGAAATGCAGTGTTTCATTGTTTGACTTCATCTGATATTGTGGGGTTTTTTAAGTTTTAATTTTATTTTAGAGAGAGCACATGAGTGGGAGAGGGGACAGAGAGAGAATCTTAAACATTTAACCTTAATCTCCATGCTGAGCATGGAACCTGACACAGGGCTCAATTCCACAAGACTTTCATGATGTGAGTTGAAGTCAAGAGTCAGATGCTTAACAGACTGAGCCACCTAGGAGCCTCTCATCTAATTTTGTTTCTATGATAACTGCACACCTCCTCAATTACTAATTATTGAAGTGTAGTATTTTTTGGCTCAATAGAACCTTCCACCACTAGAATATTATTAGTTCCTATTTAGTTATCATTAAATCTTTCAGATGTAATAATATCATTTCAATAACTAGGTCATAAAGAAAATACTACATTTTAAAATAGTCTTTGAGCTCTGTGCTTTTATTAGGGTACTATTGACATTCTCTCAGATCCCTTTTACAAGGATGTTCATCCAGTCCCCCAGTGCTTTAAATGTTGGCCAATAATAACCTACAGTTGCACACTTCTCCAGAAAATTGATCTTAGCCAAACTGGAATAGCCCTGGGGGTGTGGGGGGCTAAAACCCTCCCTAACACCACCTCTTTGCAGTCCATGTAAAATACTAGTTTATGCAGGAGTTCAAAAGGGCAGCCTCCTTGTCTCAAGGTGGGAGCAACTCTCGGTGCAGTTAATGATCCAGAGGTTCCCCTGAGATCAGATTGAAACTAGTCCACAGATCATAGTCACCTTGTTTTCTTTCCCTTGCCCTATGTGGCTTCTCTCCTTTATTGATGGGACTCCTTCAATAAATCACTTGAACAAAAATCTACTTTTCAGCCTCTGTTTCTTTGCAATACGAAGTAAAGACAGAGTCCTAATCCATAATATACATGTGCCACTGGGTACTCTTTCCACAGACTTGCTCACAAAAGCACTCTTCACATACTTGAATACAGAGAACACATGAACTATTTATTTAAGTCATCTCCAAAAGTATTATAGTACAGCAGTATAGTATAGTAACTAACCCCTTCATGTCTCTCTTACAGCAGAAAGGGAGAGAGATGCTAAACACTATCTAATAAATCTGAGCTTTCCATTATTATTTTGTTGTTATAACTCTGGAATAAGACATATTTCCCCATAGTATATAGCGTGACATAGTGTAACTACACTGTATGCCATGTATACTATGCAATGTGCAGTATTTTGCAAATTCAGCACCTATTTTATTATTAGAACCAGCTAACAATTAACACTCCAAGTAGCTCAAGTTGAAGCCAGAATGCCATGTATGGTTGAACTGCATAATGACTTTATAGTATTTCATCTCTTGCAGTCTGGGTATTTACATAATGGTTACTGAAATATATAGCAATCATAATCCAAGTATATCTGTTTCTATCTACACAAATAAAAGTCTATAGGAATATATACTAATTTGCAATTGATGATGGCCTATGAGCTTGAGATAGGAAAGTGAAGGAAACTGAATTTTTATTAAGTATTTGGATTATTTTTTAGTAAGCATAGGATATTTTTATAAATGTTAAAGATCTGTGAGAAAAATAAGGAAGGGAAGAATAATAAAGACTTTTCTGCCAACACAGGGATTTTGTATGTCCTACATAACAGAGTAACTTCACCTGCTCGATGGGACAGTTAGTAAACTGTGAGCAATGCACAAAGATGAAATCTATCCAATAAAATATGGAATAGCAAAATGGAATTCTAATTTTATATCCCACAGGTATAATGTGTGCTTTTGAAATCCCAATGAATTAATAATAATATACCAAACTAACAGAATGGAAAAGCAGACCTCATTATAATACTAATTACATATGCTACTTGGTCCCACTTTAAATCCTTTCTGAAATGATAATATTCAGTCAATCAAAGAAATTTTTGGATACTTTCTTATCAAACACTCAATTGAAATGCTCTCTAGAAACAGGGGAAGGATCTAAGTATTCATCTGTTTCACTTTTTCTCCACAGTAAGGTGAATCCATCTGATTGTATAGACATGGTTTGTGATGCCAAAAGGAAATCTTTTCTCAGAGATATGGATGGCTCCTTTCTGGGAAATTCTGGCTCAGTGATACCTCAGGCAGAATACGAATGGAATGGAAATAGTCAATTTGGAATTGGAGACTACAGAATTCCTAAGGTGATGCTCACATTTCCAGATGGAAGTAGAATTCCTGTCACTGAGAAAGCGCCTTACAAAGGTTCGTTGGATATTATCCTGTTAGTCCTCAAGTTTGTGAAACAAAGTACCTATGTTTTATGTTTACTAGTTGGGATACTCGACCAAAAACATATTTTCTACTTACTAATCTTACATAAATGAAAAATATAGTCCATTGATGCTTTTGCAAAGAATTGCTTTTCCTTGCTAAAATGTATATACCTGTTTCTAGGAATTATTAGAGATTCAACCTGTAAATACATCCCACAATGGCAGGGCTATCGGTGCTATGGGATGGAATATGCAATGATGGTTATTGAAAGTCTGGATTCTGACACAGAAACTCGAAGACTCTCACCAGTGGCTGTAGTGAGCAGTGGTTATGTCGATCTCATTAATGGTAGGTGTTCAGTGTAAACAAATTAGAGTTACTCAGAACATTTGTTATTTATTACATGCATGGAGACATCTCATAAATTATTTGTCACATAAAACTAGCAAACATCAGGATTGATTTACTTTCTGTTTGTAAGAAAAGATATGTGTGCAGGAGAGATGCTTGACCCTTGAACAGTTTCCCATATTAGAAAGCCAGGACAGTTATTGCAAATTGGCCATTAGAAGAAGAGGGAAGTTATTCCTTGAGTGATCTTCATACCTATATTAATAAGGTGGCGTAAGTATTTGGAGAAAAAATTGGCCTGTCTACAAAAAGACATTTTGCCTTAAATAAATTAAAAAATAGTGTGGGGAAAAACAGATAATGGGGTGCCTGGATGGCTCAGTTGGTGAAGCATGCGACTTTGGCTCAGGTCATGGTATCACAGTTCGTGAGTCAAGCCCCACAATGGGTTCTGTGCTGACAGCTCAGAGCCTGGAGCCTGCTTCAGCTTCTGTGTCTCCCTCTCTCTCTGCCCCTTCCCTACTCGTGCTCTCTCTCTCTCAAAAATAAATATAAAAAAATAAAACCCAAACAGATAATGTGTTATTTGGAGTACTTGAGAACAGGTCTTTTCAGCCTACTTGTTTTTCATTTTCATGAATCCTTATCAGACTTAATCTCAAAACAATGCGTTTCTGTTTTTGTTTTTGTTTTTTTCATTCCTAATTCCTTTGACTGTCAAGAACATCTTGGAAAGCTCCGGGTCTAGGCTCCTTATATTCTGGTCACGGGTGGCTCTAGTACAGAGGGCAGGCAGTGGTCTTCAGATCAAATCAGAAGTCCAGGACTTTTTGAATAAATAAGATGAACTTCTAACATCTGCAGAAAACGGAGGGCAGAGACTCATTGTATTACCCTGAATAGTATCAGTGCCTCAAAGAGTGGTCCCTAAGAAGGCTTCAGAGTCTTTCAAGTGCTGAAGACGTAACCTGAATGAGAAAGATTTCTGTGCACTGGCAGTGTCAAAACAGGTACTGAAATATCCCACGATTCAACAAAATAGCCAGTACCCTACAAAAATATTCCTTTTTTAAAAATGAGTAAAGAGAATAGAATGAGCTAAATCAGGGGTGTCCCAAAGTTACATGATTTCAAGTCTTTCCCCACTTCTGTGGCACCAACATGCAGTTTGCCTGGTTTCTCTGATCTGCAATCAACCCAATTACAAGTGTTGTCTTTAAATCTTATGAAGCAGAGAGCTTGTGGGAAGAATTTTAGACCAGTCAGTGAATAATGGAGATGTTTTCTAATTGCTCTTGTTTTATATGATGGAGAAAGATTTTATTCTATTTATTTTTACATTTTTATTTTCTGAAAGGCAATACAAGCTTTCCACTTACAATAGTGACATGACATTTCTCTTAAAAATAAATTTAAATTTTCATTAACAAAAGATTTTTTAATGTCAATTTAGTTTTGAGAGAGAGAGAAACAGAGCACAAGCAGGGGAAGGTCAGAGAGAGAGGGGGAAGAATCTGAAGCAGGCTCCAGGATTGAAGCTGACTGAACAGAGCCCGATGTGGGGCTTGAGCCCATAAACCATGAGATCATGACCTGAGCCAAAGTAGCCACCCAGGGGCCCCAAAAATAAATTAAAAAATTTTTAAGTGACTGTCAATTTGAAGAAAAGTCTTGAGGAATTGATGGCAACATTACAAAAATTATGACAATATTGAAAGAATCATGAAGCATGAGATGCACTATGTTAGATTGGGAAAAGATTTCCAAAGATAAAAGTTACTGAATACCACTAAAGTTTCCTTTAAACTTTTAATACTCAATTTCATTTATTTTTAAAATATGGCTTTTGCTACTCTAAGTTTTTCATTTAATACAAGAAATCTCTTTCTGTTTGTTTTCAAAATGCACAAAGAAGGCTTATTTAAAAGTAGAATTTATATTTTGGATGCTAAGAGAAAGTTTATATTCTACTTGAGCTTCAGAAGTTTATATTGATTTAAAATTTGATTGAAGTTAAGTTATAAATATTGATTAGAATTCCAAGTAAGCCAAAAATTAAGCAAAGCTAATGAATAAATATATCAAGAAAATTTATCATTACATATCTCACTCAATGTTTTTAGAATTCCAGCCCCTTTAAAGCTGAAGTGAAATAGAGTAGTTTGCTACAAAAGTCATGTTATGCCTCTTCTGGAAATGTCTGGATTCAGGTAGAGAAGCATCCACTGTCTTTTGGCTTTCTAGAAGGATTATTGAAGTATTATTTCTCTGCTTCAGATCATTAATGATGTTGACCCCCAAAAACATGCTGATAATCTCAGTATTTAACAAAAAATAACAATGGAGGAAGATTAAAGACTTCGTAAAAAACAAACTTAAGAGTTTGAGGGAGTGAAATGAGAGAGTGAAGAAATCAGGGAGTGAAAGAAAAAATTAATGAATCCATGTTTTAGCCATACAGATATCCATGTTTCCAGAAACGGGCTCTGTTTTCAACAAATTAACACATTAACTTACCTTCTTACCCTGTGCAGTATAAAAGAATGGGTAATATGCAGAAGTGGCTTCCCTGCCTTCCTTTTTTAAGCTAAGGTTTGAGAAATGGCTTAGATCGCTGGATAGGTGGGTGGATGGATAATGGATGTGAATGCTGAACCTGACCACTGCAATGTATTTTTAATACAATTACTCTTCAGACTTTGCACTAAATAATATTCATAATATGGAATACGAGCTTTATTTATGTGTCTTTAGGCCCACAGGATCATGGCTGGTGTGCCGGATACACATGCCAGAGAAGACTGTCCCTGTTTCATAGCATTGTGGCTCTGAACAAATCTTATGAAGTTTACTTCACTGGCACCAGTCCTCAGAATCTTCGACTGATGTTGCTGAATGTTGACCATAAAAAGGTAACACAAGATATAAATAATTTCTTGAGCTATTGGTACTGGTTATTGACATATATTTCTATATGCTAAGGACTTTATGTCTGCCCCTGTTGTCTTGAACATCATCAGCCTTACAGCTCATTTTCAAGGGCCATCAGTGTACTACTAAAAATCCTGCCAGTCAAGAGAGGTTTAATCAGCCTGAGAGCATAAGTCATACCAAACACCTTTCCCCCTTATGTTCTTGGTTCTCTGCTCTATGTCTGAGGCATGACAGGCCTACGATTTGTGTGATTGGCAAGCACACTTGAACTTTCACATAAAAATAGTGCACATCATAATTGGTCACTGGAATTATATATTTATTTTTCCATGCTGCCGTTTGTGTATTTCAGAAATATACCTTTGGGATTTACCTGAGAGATCACAGCGTCTTATTTTAAATATCTTCAATCATATCAAATCTTGGCTATCAACTGAATTCAGCTGGGATGATTACATTTATATATACTGTGTCAGTGGGAAAAGAGTATGAGGTTAAGCAATAGTCTCATAGTTGAGATTTTCTTTTCTAAGAGTATGAGACTCAGAAGTCCCAGAGTATTAGGAATGTGAAGAAGGGATGTGAATAAGATGAAGCAGAGGAGTAATCAAGACAGATACCTGCTTCTTCTCAGATGATAGCAATCTCATCCTTTCAGTTCCTGGAAATAAAACCTTGGACCCATTCTTGATTCCTCTCTTTGGGTCATATTCCTCATGCAGTCCATCTGCAAATCCTGTTGAGTCTCTCTTCGAAATATCCCGAATCTGTGACTACTTCTCACCACTGTCACTGCTACCACACACTCTGAGCAAATGTTATTTCCTCCCTGGATTAAGGCAGTTGGGTCCCCACTCCTGCTGCTGTCTCTGCCTGCTCTAGTGCCTACTCTCACCACAGCGGCCACAGAGGTATGGTCAAAATATAAGTCAGACCGGGACACTCCTTGCCCCAAACCCTACAATAATTTCCCCATTGGGCTTTATACAGGAGCCAGAGTCCTCACATCCTTAGCTCTCTGACTTTTCCTCCTCCAGCCACACTGGGTTCCTAGGTGTTCCAGACCACTCCACACCTGCTACCACCTGGGCCTGTGTTCCAGATGTTGAGGCTGCCTGGAACATTCTACCCCAGGTGGCTAACTCCCCCTCTCCACAGACTCCTCCATTCCCCCAGAAGGCTTAGCCTATTCACCCCTCCTCAGGTAGCTCTCTCAATTATCCATACTCTGATCTACCTTTCCTTTTTCCATAGCACTTACCACCTTCTAACATGCTTCATATTTTACTTTTTATTATTTCTACTATTTATTTGTCTCTCTCCTCACCTTAGAATGTAAGCTCAAAGAGGGCAGGGACTTTTGACAGCTCCTAGAATAGGGCCTGGCTCAGATAGGCATTCAATTTTTGAATGAAAGAGAATGTTTTTAATTTTAAAAATAACTGCCAAGTAATGTGACTGTTGATGTTCTAAGCCTCGAAGATAATCTCAAAAGAAGATTCCAAAACTATGTATAGCTTATTAGATTCCTTATTAATTTCTCCCTGCCCTTGTGAAAGCTAGTCTCCTTACTTTATGATTGTATCTGATGAATATTACGAGATGTGAAGAATATAAACATGGAAAATGAACAAATTGAATCAGGGAGTATATTTATTTTGACTAACTTTTATCAGTCTTACTACAAAATTTATCTCAGAGGTAAGCATTTTTTTTCAACCTTAACTAAATGTGTTTGGTTGCATTATAGAACTCTGCTAAATTCCCTATTTCCCCCCTACCCCTGGAGCTCAAAGCCTATATTGAACTTTGTTATCTTTGAAAGGAAATGTTTCTTTTAGAGATACTCCTTTACTAACTCTTTCTTACATTACACTTTTCCACTGAGAATTATCAGTTAAGAATTAAGCTATAACATCTGTATGAATGGTTGAATATAAGACCATTTACAAATTTTAACTCAGTATTTATCATCAATTCATAAAACTTAGTTTTAATATTTTACAGAAGGTATATAATGTTGAAGGACATTTTTAAGTGCTGAATTCTAAATATTCTGTTTCATTGTTCTCTTAAGAAATAAAAATGTTTATTTTTAACAGGCTGTGGTAGTAGGAATTTTTTTTCCCACGCGTCAGCGTTTGGATGTCTATGTGAACAATACATTGGTTTGCCCCCAAAATACAGTATGGAACTCTCAAAAGAAACACTGTGAACTTAAAAGACATCTGTACACAGGTATTTCCTCAGAAAAGTACAGTATGCATTATATACATACTTATGTATGAAATTCTTTGTAATGTTTTATTATTAATATTTTTAATTTTTAGCCATTGACAAATGCCAGAGAAAATATTTTTAGCCATGGACCACCAAATTTTAAGATGTATTGATTTATAGAATATATGCCCTGAAAGATTATTCCTGATGGAACTGAGGGAATAAGGCTAAACTTACCCACTTAACAGTGTTTTCAGGGCTAGGATTTATATCTGCTCTCATTGAAGTCTTTTTGTTAAACAGGGCACTTATAAGTCCAGTACCTTCCATTCCACATGTGCTACTTATCATTTTTAGATGTGCCCCATCTATGTTAATGTTGGTTAACAGTTACCCAAGTGTGTGCTGTAGGTCATAACATCACCTAGACGTGAGAGTATGAAGGAATAACCCATATTTAATACTGTCTATGGAACAAGTCCTATTTCTACTAATAGTCTGAATAACTAATGTTTCCAGAAATGTTACTGTGCGTCAGGCACTGTTCTAAGTGTTTTGTATATAATACCTCATTGTTACTATATTCTAATAATAACCCTGTGAGGTAGGCAGAGATGAGTAAACTGAGACACCAGAAGGTGAATTACTTTGCCACAGTCTCTGTCTTAGCTCTGGCTGCCATAACGAAATGCCATGAACTGGGTGGTTTAAAGACAAATTTATTTTCTCACAGTTCTGAAGACTGCAAGTATGAGGTCAGGGTCTAGGAGGGTTAGGTTCTGGTGAAAGCCCCCCTACTGGCTTGCAGATGGCTGCTTACTCACTGTATCTTCACAGCAATGGACAGGCTGTCACAATCTCCTCTTATGAGAGCACTAATCCATCATGAAGTCCCCAGTCTCATCTAAAGCTAATGACCTGTCAACGGCCTCATCTCCAAATACCCTTACACTAGGGTTTAGGGCTGTAACATGTGAATCTGGGCGGGGGGCACAGTTCAGTCCACAGTAATATCAAAGATGGTGAGGGCAGAACAAGCACTTGAACACAGAGAGTCTTGGTCTAAAAGCCATGCACTTAACCATTACACTATATTACCTCCTTGTAAGCTAAGAGGGTCTGTGTTATCATTTTTTTATATGCAACCAACTACTGGTATTTGCAGCTTAATTTCATTATTTTTAATTCTTTTTAAAAACAGCACTTTGGGTACCAAGTACTCTATCATTCAAATTGGGGAAATAGAAATTATCTCAACAAGCACTATTTAATATAGGAAGTTGATTATACAGGTGTTGAAGGCTAGAAGACAGTATTACCACTGCCGCCTTATAATTTGTTTTCTGATATAGAATTGCTTATAAATGAACATTTTTCTTTGGCACTTAGAATGCAAAATAATTTCCCTGTATTAGGAATCTATACATATTGTTTTAGATTACCCAAAATGTTGCATTATGTATGTCTCTGCTTCCTTCCATTACTGTGAAGACATGAGGCGTCACCTGAGATAAATGTGTATGCACCTCTAAATGTAGTTTGAGAGCAGTTTCAATGTATAATATAAAAGCATATTCTTCAGATTCATAGAATGTTTAAACCAAATTGCATCTAGAACTTTTACTAGTAGCTATGAAAGAAATACACAGAGATAATGAAATGGCTTCTTAATACCAACTGCTATGAATGTCTATTACATTAATAAGAGATATTTTCTTTCTAAAACTTTATTTTTTTATTAAGCCTCACTATGAATGTGGTAAGAAGCTACGTGTCTCATTCCAGTACTATTATATAATTTCAGCCTTTGCCTGGACTCCATCTGTTAGTGGGTTTATTAGCTCTTGGACATTTTGGATACTCTGCCATCAAATCACATACACACACACACCCATACACATATATAGATATTTATTCATTTTATATATATAAAAATAACAGTCACTTTTCCAAAAGTCAGTTCCCGAGCAGAATTTGTTTTGCATTAAGCAAAGATTTTTCAGGCTGAAAGGTAAACCTGTTTCATTGGAATAAAATCCTTCTGAGATATTTTTGTATACACTTCATTTGTATTATATACTTTTATCCCTGTTAAAAACAGAAGCACTGAATTGTGAAAGCTCCGTAAGAGTTGATATATAGCACTGCATAAACTAGATGGCTCTTAAAGTTAAATTTACATTTTTAAATTACCAAATGCCTTTGGTAAAGGCTTTAAAATTCTGAACATGTAAATCGTCTTACAGGTACAATATAGGCTCTTGGGCACGTAACTGAATTTTATTTCTCAATTATCTATATCCATAGCTAATTGTTTTTAAAATAAATGTAATGTATAATGATGATTAGTGGTATTGTTTAGAGAGTTGGCTTTAAGTTTGCATGTCAGTTCTAGAAGTGTTTTTTTTAAGGTGTTGTTTTTTTTTTTTTAAAGGTGTTTCATACATACCTTCCTATGGAAGGATAATGTTGAACTTTCTGAGAATTTCCTAAATTTAAACAAGTATTAAATACTACAAACATTAAATTCTACTAAATATGTGGTGATTGTGATAATATAAAGATTTTTAACTGCTGTTTTGACTTTTTTCCTTCATAGAGCAATTCCTTCCTAACCTGAATTCCACTGTCCTTGGTGAAAACTACTTTGATAGAACCTACCAGATGCTTTACCTTTTGGTTAAAGGAACTATACCTGTTGAAATCCACACCACTGCGGTCATATTTGTTTCTTTCCAATTACCTGCTGTTACAGAAGATGACTTCTATAGTTCTCATAATCTCGTTAGAAATCTTGCCTTGTTCCTGAAGATACCAAGTGACAAAATCCGTGTCAGCAAAATAATACAGGGGAAGAGTCCGCGGAGGAAGAGATCCACGGGACTCACAGTTGAATTGGAGATTGGAGATCCTCCCCCTCAGTTCAGAAGCAATGACACCACAGGTATGAAGAGCAGACATTTGAGAGAGAAGAATGTGATGCCAGATCCACATTCACAGATGACTCTATCGGGGCCTGGTAAACCTGGCCTCAGGAAATCCCACCAACCCCACACCCTGAACCCTGTAAGGGCCTAGAGACCCTTTTCCCTACTCTACCCCTGTAACCACAAACTGTTTGGGAATTATGAAGGAACTTTAGCCTCTATTTTGTTATTGCAGCCATTAGTAAATTCAAGAAAAGGATTTGAACTGATACAGAAGATTGGAGAGGGGACCTAAGGAAGTAACCTTATAGCTGAGAGATTAAGTGTAGAAAGAGTCTGTGAAAAGAGAAAGGTAAGAATGTTCAGGTTTGAGGAAACAGTTGGTGAAAGTGGTGCGTTAAAAGAACCGGAAAAGATCTGACAGGTCTGAGGTGGAAGGAGCCAGGAGGGACAAGCTGCCAGGGGTGAGGTTGAGAGATAGGCAGGTGCTGGATCGTGGGAAACAAAGAGAAGCCCTCCTCTTCATAAGCTGAGAGGACTGTGGATGTTTAAGGAAGAGAGTAGCTCTTTGGAGATGGTGAGCTGTAGCAAAGTTGCAGGTTTACACTAGCAGATGCAAATGTGCAATAGTATGTTCTGTCTTTAATTCCTGTGACTGATTCGGTGTCACTAGCCGTCACCCTTTTCTCTGTCCCTTACTCTCCGTGCCCCCATTTTCTAGGTATCAGAGATGAAAATCAGCTCAGCTGTCACATCAGAGGTATCTTTGCTGCTTTAAATTAGGTCCTTAGAGTGACTCAGTTTGAGCATTTGGGTAAATGTTCAACCCTTCAGATTTTTTCTTTTCTATCTGTTTAATTTGATATCTGAGGGGCGCCTGGGTGGCTTAGTTGGTTAAGCGTCCGACTTTCGCTTAGGTCATGATCTCACAGTTCGTGGGTTCGAGCCCCGCGTCGGGCTCTGTGCTGACTGCCAGCTCAGAGCCTGGAGCCTGTTTCAGTTCTGTGACTCCTCTCTCTGACCCTTCCCTGCTCATGCTGTCTCTCTCTCTCTCTTCTATAAATAAATAAAGACATTAAAAAAAAAAATTTGATATCTGAATACCAAGGGGACTTTCCTGTCTTCAGACTCCCATGTGGCCCCTTGTTCTCATAGTCTCTGCTACAGGGTGGTCTCAAGCCTCTCCTGAGGTGCAGCTGAACTTTCCTGGTCTCTTGGCATGCATTTCCTGTAATCCAGCACAAGTCTCAACGAGGCACACTCATCTTCAAAAAGATGAGACCTAGATCCCTGTCAGGGGAAAATTAGCATCCAGCTCATGAAACTTAAGCTTCAAGGCCTTTCACTTGTATCAATCATGGGAGGGACTTTAACTTTCAGGACTCTGGGAAAAGGGTTCATTTAATAATGTGCTCCAATCATTGTTATTATAAAAATTGCAAAAGTAAGAATTTTCCTTATTCTTTTTTTATAATTTACTTATTTTTGAGACAAAGACAGAGCATGAGTGGGGGAGGGGCAGAGAGAGAGGGAGACACAGAATCCGAAGCAGGCTCCAGGCTCTGAGCTGTCAGCACAGAGCCCAACACAGGGCTCTAACCCACGAACCGTGAGATCATGACCTGAGTCAAAGTCAGACACTTAACCGACTGAGCCACCCAGACGCCCCTCCCTTACTCTTTTTCTTAAAGAGAGCTTCCAAAGTGTATAAATTTTAGACTCAGAAAATCTAGATCTGCCTGATCTCTGTCTAGCATCTTTTTCAGAAGCACCTGGACTCTCCTGTGTAAACCTGGGTACTGGGTGAAGTTCTCACCTTCTGCCTCTAGGGGTCATCACTCACGTCTCAAGGAAAGCCCTACAATTTGGCAAAGAGGAATTTCACAGCAAAATATTGGGAAGATGTGCGTGTAGTAACACTTTTGGCTCTCCATGGCCTCCACATGGTGTCAGGATATCCAGGAGTTCCCAGGTGTCCTAGACAGGGGTTCCAGAAGTACTGAGGGGACCTCTGGACAAACAGAAATTGGTCAGGAAATAAAAGCTCTTCAGGTTAAGGACTTTGGTTTCTTAAGGTGGCAGTCACCAGAAATGGGTGCCTTCATGTGTTAAGCGGTCAGAGAAAACGTGTTAATAGGTCAGACCTGCCACGCTGCACCAAAAACCAGTGAGGATGAGTGGTAGTAGTAGTCTGTGGATATGAAGCACCTTTGTACTGCTACCCCTGGGTCACATGAGCCCTCATGCCTGGAAAGCCATCTTGGAGGAGAGTATATGGAAGAAGTGGGGGGAATAAGAAGGAGTCTGAAAGACTGAGCACTTATCCAGAGGGTCTAAGTCAACCAAAAGAGACCTGTTAAACTGACAGGACTGAAATTCCCTAAGACCATGATTTTCAAAGTGTTCTGTGAAATCAGCTGCCTCCTACTCCCTGAGCACACTGAGCTTCATGGTTCAGCCTTAATGGAAGAAATGCAGTGCTCCTCATCCTCAAGGCAGGACTCTGGATCTAGAAGGCACTGGATACCTAAGCACGAGGTGTTGTCAGGGCTTAGAGTACACCAAAAATATCCTGCATACAATTGCTTTTTAAAAGATCACTCTGATTACAGTGTATAGAATGGAATGGAAGAAGGAGAGAATGGATACAAGAAAGCCAGTTTAAAAGTTGTTTTACTAACCCCCCATCCCCTGATGATGGCTTTGACTAGGATTTTGATAGTGGGGACAGAGAGATTGAGAAATCGGTAACTGATTATATTGTATGGGGGAGAGATGAAGTAGAAAGGATCCAGTCAAAGTATCAGGCCTGACAAATGAGCATGATGAAAAGAGGTGCCCCTTCTTAGGTAAGGAGAGCACTGTGGGGGCAGCAGGTCTAAGAGGACCTGGCTAGCTAGACAAAGACAACAAAAACTATGCATGGTGTTAAAATTAACCTTAAAAATCAGCATCAAAAGCGAGTAATAATTGTGGGTAATGTAGTGTCAATTTCAGAACTTAACGAGCATATATTATGTAGATTCTATGATGCTAATTATCCTTAAACTCAAAATTAGAAATCTATTTTTAAAAAAATGCTATGTGGCAATAGACTTGCATGACATTGCTTCACTTCTTAACAAAGAAGGACATGGGAAAGTATTAAATTAAGAGACATATTTTCCCACTATGCTTTCATTCAGTTTTCTTGTACCTATTTTATCTACCTTTGGTTTTTCTTTAATTGCAGCTTAAAAACATACTCTCTGGAGTTCTCCATTTTCCTAAGCTCATTTGTATGACTTTGTCATGTTGAGCTTATGTGCATAGGAAAAGCTAAAGAATTCCATAATTTGGATGGAGGTGTCCAAACAATAACTAAAGTGAAAAACTCTCACAATTCTATATTCTGAGAACCCATATGTCATATTACTCTTTCCCCATAGGTCAGATGCAGTTTTCTGAACTCCAAAAAATTGCTGGTTCTCTTGGACAAGCTGTAATTTCAGGAAAAGCCAGTAGCATCCTTGGATTTAATATCTCTTCCATGTCTATCACCAATCCCATCCCCAGCCCAAGTGATTCTGCCTGGATTAAGGTAAGAAAAGGCAACTGGAAAAAGGCATCTTAGGTATTTAAAATATTGCTGCTTATTTCTTAGATTAAGTGCTTATATTTCAACACAGTAATTTAGAGGGCATGTCTTTCTAATTAATGTTGGCTATTTTTTAATGGTATACTAAAATGGTAAAGTATCATTTAGTTGAAAAAGGAGCATATCTTCTAAAAATTACTTATTGGTATAAAACCTGCTTTTCTCTGAATATTTATAACAGTGCTTCATGAACTCAATGTGGGGGAAATATTGTAAGAAAATTAATTTTACGTATTAAACATTTTTACGCTTATTATTACATATTACACTTAGCCTGGCTAAGGTGAATTTGCTACTGACTGTAATTTATCATGTGAAAACCACCTCATTACTCGTGACTGTTTATTTACAGGTGACTACCCAGCCAGTTGAAAGGTTTGCATTTCCTGTTCATCATGTGGCCTTTGTGTCCTCACTCTCAGTGATCATTCAGCCTGATGCAGCATACCCAGGACAGCCTTTTTCTCAGCAACCTGCAGTAAAGGCAGTAGATTCAGATGTAAGTTATAACCCAGATCTTTAGCTGAGTGAAGGAATTAAGCCATAGTTCTGGAAGGTGAGGCAACGTCTGTAATCCTGGTATACTGGCAACCTGAGGATTACACTACCTCTTGAAAACTGGACTAAAACCTGTGGATATAATATTTTACTGTTTTAAAAATGTTCCTTTTCAATGAACTTGTTCCACTGCCCACCCATATTTGTGAACTCCTTGTACAGGAGAAGAAGCTTCTACAGATTGCAAATTTGTATTGAGGCATTTTAAATAATATAGTTTTGCACATCTTTAAAAAAAAAGCATGGGAACAGGACAATTATAATTCTCTACTACTTTTTTCTTTAGGGTAATTGTGTATCAGTTGGGATTACTTCACTGACTTTGAAGGCCATACTAAAGGACTCCAATAATAACCAAATCAGTGGTCTTAGTGGAAATACAACAATTCCATTCAGCAGCTGCTGGGCCAACTACACAGACCTTACTCTTCTTAGAACAGGTGAGTGTACTATTTTGGATCTTCCCATATATCCACAAATAGGGATAATTATAATTGAACAAATCATTCTGTAATACTCTGATCAACAAATTATAGAAATTGGAACGCTAAACCTGCCTTGTTTCAGGGAACATTTCAGGTAACATAGAGCTTACAAAAGTATACAAAACAAAAAGAAATTAAAATAGGAAATTAAGGAAATTAAACAGGTAATCTGAGGCTATGCATCAAAATTATATCATGATTCATATTTTTATCCATTTGTTTATTTTTCTAAATTTCACTAAATATGCATTACATTTATAATAAAAATAATATATAGATTTTCAAATTAAAGAAAAGGAAGGATAAGATAGCCTAATATCTTTCATGCCCCGTGCAGGGGTTCAGAGTTGGACTGAAAAGTGTTTTCTAATCTTTCTGAAAGCCACTGCAAAGGAGAAGACATAAGCATTATCATGACTCCACAGTGCCCATCAGGTAAACAAATCAGTTGTTGTGGGGAATTATAACTTGCTCTGAGAGCAGAACAGATGTGTCCTATGAATTTTCATAAAGTATACCAAATGAATCTGTATGAAGTGATATCTTCTATATTACAGTAAATAGTCATAACTTCCACTGTGATGTTTCTTACATTATCTTTGTACAGGTTGATGGCATACTCCAATCGGTAAAAGCCTTCCTACTGAGGGCAAAACAGATTGTAGAGTATCTATTGGTGATAGATTGTAGAGTATCTAAAAGACAAATAGATGAATTAATTGCTTATACTTGATACAGGCTTCCATTAATCTCTTTACCATTAATCTGGCCCCATTTAAGAACTTTATAGGCCCTAACTTCTGAAAAGTTATATTAGTACTTCCTACATCTTACCACTGTTCTCTCACACATATATACATGCCAACGGTGAGAATAAAGGTAAAAAATAAAGAGTAAAATAAGTAAAAGAAATTCCAATAATAGTCAGATTTTTTCATGTTAACTAAATATCAGAAACAAAAATCATTCCCTCTAATATTTTTTTTCTTATTTTTTGTTTCTTCTTGCTTTGGTGGCACTCCAACCCAGACAAGTTTGGTCTGCCTACTAGGCAGCGATATCTCAACCTAGTGTTTGATGGGACTCAAATGGCAATGAGTTGTATTCCCAGACAGGTACCTAGAGTGTCCTACACACTTGCTGGTTAAGGGCAGAATCTAAGTCTTTCTGAGTCAGCCTAAATGGTAGTAGAACTGAGATCCTTTTCTGGGAAATGAGGCACTTAACAAGAACCCAGGTGAAGAGAAGGTTGCCCACTTCCTTATAAAGGTGGACCCCAAAGGTACCCAGTGGCAAAAACCCAACCTGGAGACCATGTTCTTCAGACTAATACTTCCAAATAGCAATGTTCCAAAACAACCAGTACCTCTGGAATGCTGAAATAATAATATAGGTTTTGGTGTTTTAATGTAATAACAAAGTATCATTCCCTTTTATACAGTAAATTTGCCTCCCTAGTTCAAAGCTTCCCTTGGAGTGTCTGTCTGACTGCTATCGAGATGGCTATTGCTTCTAATATCTTTCTTGCTTACTTACCTGCTGTCTTATTTTCTTACTTTCATCAAGCATAGGGTCCAATTCTCTGGTTGTATATAGCGAGGAACAC
This sequence comes from Proteles cristata cristata, assembly GCA_017311185.1. Lineage (NCBI taxonomy): Eukaryota > Metazoa > Chordata > Mammalia > Carnivora > Hyaenidae > Proteles > Proteles cristata. The sequence goes on from JAESUZ010000812.1 coordinate 934,146, forward strand.
CAAGGATAGGCATCTCTTCATTATCTTGAGATCAGTTATCTAGCTTGTAGATTAACCAGTATAAAATTGTAATAACAACAAGCACATGAGAAAAAATTAACAAGGAATCATTTTTGTAACTCTTTCTAGTAGGCAACCCCCAAAGTTACTGCCTGTGGGAAATGCCCTTGCAGATTAGACCGAGCCTGACAGTGTGGCCCCACACCCTCTTCTACTTATAGCTCAATAAAAAGCAAAGCAGGAACCACAAAGATAGAGGAGGTATGGGTTGTGGTTTCTAACACAGAAAATGGGGATGTGAGAATTAGGTGAGAAAAGGGTAGAAGAAGAAGAAAGTAGTAAACAGCTGATTCTGCATCTTTGAGCAACCTGGATAAAAATAGTATTACTAGTGAATAACAACATTTGGGACATGTTTACCTGGCAACCTATACAATACATAGAGCTTGTGTCTGTCCTTATTGTTACATAACAAACCAGCCCCAAATCTAATGGCTCAAACAACAACCACTTCACTTGCTCACAACAGTGTAGGCCAGGAATTTGGACAGGGATGTCTTATCTCTGCTCAAGGATGTCTGGATTTTTAACTGACATAGCTTGATTGAATTCATATCCCGAAGGTTTTGATTCTGGATTTTAGCTGGGTTCTTCAGTTCTCCTTCATGGAGTGACCTCTCCACAAGGCTCTCTTGGGCTTCCTCACAGTATATACAAAATGTACTTAAACACAGTATATTTTAAGAAAAAAATACACCTGCCACAAAACTTCAGGGTTTTTTTTTCAAACTGAACAAAGGAAAGACTTAATGTGCCACTGTCATGGATTGTAATGGTGGCAGGAAATTCTATAGAACAAGAACCATTCATCTTGAAAGTTACAGAATGCATTGGCATTGTTTGTGAAAGCACAATGTGGTCAAGATCTAACTATATTAAGCAGAAAGGAAGAAAGGAAGGAAAAGAAAGAAAAAAGAAAAGAAAAGGAGGGGGAGGGAGGGATGAGGGGAAAGAGAGGGAAAGGGAAAACAAATGATAAAAAAAAAAAAGATAATAGAAAGAGAGGAATGAAAACTTCAGGGTTGGACGAGAATTCCAAACTCTGTGTTGTAGCCACTATTAATGACAGCAGCAGTCATAGAAGAAGTTATGTCAAGGAAAAATAAATTGGTTATCTCATCTTCAAAACTGTGAAGACTTAATATATGGATTAAAAGTTATTTGGATGAGCTTTATATGTTCTGCATTCTGAAAATATCTAAAAAGCTTCCTCAAGCTCGTCTACATGGAGTAAGAAAGAAGGGTCACAATTGTGCAACACAAAATAGCATCTGACTTAAAAGAAATGTGAAAAACAGTAAAATTGTTGAATCAAAAGTGGAGGCCATATGTTTTTTGTTGTTGTTGTACTATTCTTCCAACTCTTCTGTGTTTGAAACTTTTCAAAATGAAAAATTTAGTAGTTCAGTATCCATCCCTACCTCTTCCAACCAAGGCTGAGACCTCTACTCCCAGGCCAAGTACCCAGGGATGGAACAGAGGCTCAGTATCTTTATTTCCCCTCCCTACTGTCCCTCATTTTAAGCAGCCTCTCTCTAGTCCTGAGTACTAGGAAGATATCCTAAGAAGCAAGTACTGATGCTACAGAAAGAAAATCTACCCAGATTTCCCCTGCCCACAGTTGATGGGCAGATAAAACTCTAACTCCCAGACCTCCTCTACACGTGTTTATACTTAAATGAATCTATTCGGCTTAATTTCCAAAAACCCTTCATTAGGAATTATACAGTGCGTTTGAGTCAATGAAAATCCAAGTGGGACTGTGTGAAAACAAATTCTAAAAGGAAGTCAAATTCTATGATGCTTTTTCTTCCTAGGAAAAAATTTTAAGATTGAATTTATACTGGACGATATTGTCCGGGTGGAATCTGGGACTCTGAGCCTATCAGCACAGTCTGTCGCTAGTGGTGGTGGCACCAGTGGTGGCGGCAGCAGTGGCGGCAAAGCATCAACTGTGGGCACAGCTGCCCAGAAAATGACCCTAGTAATTAGCTGTCTGATGGGAAGAGTGTTGCTCTTGGAAACGTTTATGGCCACAGTTTTGAGTTTGAACATAAATCTGGGTAAGCATGGTTCATTTCTTATGTGAGGTATGTATATGTCTCCACATACTGAGGTTCCAGTAAATGTTTACTGAATAGAGACCAAGGGCATGACCATTGTGCGTGGCACCACTGGGAACACAAGAGACATGGTCTTGGCCATTGAGAAAGTAATAGCTTCGATGGTAGAGATGAGACAACCTTACAGGAAATGTTATTCACCTTACATGGTGGCATATGGGAATGTGGGGGACGATAAAGAAGGTAATACTGGACTCTCCGTTACAAGGGACAGAACCTCAGCTTGAATTGGTTTAGGCAGTCAAGTGAACTCACTTAACTGAGAAGTCCATTCGTAGTGTGATTTCTGCTATAGCTAGACTCACATGATGTCATCCAGAGCTTGTCCCTCCAACTTTGGGCTCCATGCTCCTTGGTGGTAGTAGATTCACTCTCAGGTGGACTGACCACCCCCAAACCTCATGGCAAGGGTACCACCTCTGTCTTCATGTACGTTCTACCAGCCCAGCAGCTAATGGAGAGAGAGCAAACCTCTTTCTCAACACTTTCAGCAAAATCCCAAAGCAGTATCATTGACCTAGTTTGGGTCACACATCCATTCTTAAACCAATCGCTAGGGCCACCGGGTGCTGTGTTCTAATTAGCCTGGCTTGGCTCACATGGAATGAAGTGCTGAGAATGGCAGAGGTGTGATTTCAAAAAGGGAAATCAAAGTGCTAGTACCAGAACTGGTGGGCAGAGACAGTGATTGTTAGGGAGGTTCAAAGAATGGAGAGGTCCCTCTGGGATACAATGATTAGGGATAACTGTTGGTGTCACCCTATCAGCAGCACTTTACAGACAGGATTATAAAGAAATGACTGAAATGTGGAAATGAAGGAAAGGGTGCTCCAGAATAAGAACATGATAGGAGAAAAGAAAAAAGTGAAAGTGAAAATAGACATCTTCAGCTATCCATGTTCAGCATGGAATTCCTCATCTACCCCTTCCAAAGATGCTTCTCTTCCTGGTATCCCACCCTGGTTAATGCCAATGTCATCTTTCTCATCTCTCAGGTTGATAGCTCTTAGGCTTCTTTCCTTCAAGCTCCATGTCTCTTCCTTCTAGTTCCATGTCCCTTCAAGGTGCCCTATGTCCATCCATAATGTTACAGGTCTGTTCCTCCTTTAAAGCCTTGGGGGCTCCACTCACACTTTTTCTTTTTTTTCCTTCTTTCTTGACCTATTACAATAGCCTCCTGAATTCCCTGCTTCCAAACTCCTCACTTTCAGCCTAACCTCCACATAGCTGTCAGATTTATCTTCCTAAAGCACAGGGTCATGTAGTGATTTGTCATGTCAACTCCTCAAAGATTTCTTACTACATGCAAATCATAATCAAGAGCAGAGGTCCTGAAGTCTTTCGTGAAGCCTGCCTCTTGTGCCAAATCATTCCTAGAAAAGATTTTTGCCATCCTACACATTCCCTCCATCTGGGCTTTCTCTGTTCCTGGCATGCTGTCAGGCCGTGCCGAAAATCCAGCTCCTGAACCAGGTTTCCCTTCCTTCCCACTCTCTAATACATTAGAGATTATCTTCTCTAACAACGGATTATCTTCTCCCTTGTTCTCCAGTTATGCTTTGTTTTTACCATTATTATAGCCTTTCCTGTGAATATTTTCATTAAACCTACACATATTCAAATCTACCTTCCTTACTAAAAAACTGTGAGTACTCAGAAGATAAGACCACACACCACATTTATTATAAGTACTAAAAATGTGGTTTAATTGATTTTAAATCTTAAAAGGGGGATAAATCCTGCCTGCCAACATAAGGGGAAATGTTGAGTTGAGGTATTATAGACAAATAGTAAAAAGCTTAGATTGGCAGGTTATTAGTCAGTTTGCAGTTGATCTAATAGAGGAATGATGAAGAATTTCTGACAGATTAATGAAATAAAAGCATCACATAAAAAATACTGATAAGACTTAAGAAGATGAAAACAGTTCTAGAGATTGGTTGCACAGCAGTGTGAACATACCTAATGCTACTTGTCCACTTTAAAAATGGTTAAAACTTGGGGTGCTTGTGTGACTCTGTTGGTTAAGTGCCCAACTTGAGCTCAGGTCATGATCTCACGGTTTGTGAGTTCAAGCTCCATGTGGGGCTCTGTGCTGACAGCTCAGAGTCTGGAGCTTTTTTTAGATTCTCTGTTTCCCTTTCTCTCTCTGCCCCTGCCTCATTCATGCGCTCTCTCTCTCTCTCTCTCTCTCTCGCTCTCTCTCTCTCCCTCTCTCCCTCTCTCCCTCTCTCCCTCTCTTCCTTCCTCCCTCCCTCCCTCCCTCCCTCAAAAATAAATAAGCATTGGGCGCCTGGGTGGCTCAGTTGGTTATGGTTATTAACCGACTTCAGCTTAGGTCATGAAGTCACGGTTCATGTGTTCAAGCCCTGTGTCGGGCTCTATGCTGACATCTAGCTCAGAGCCTGGAGCTTGTCTTAGAATTCTGTATCTCCCTCTCTCTCATTCTGACCCTCCTCTGCTCACGCTGTCTCTCTCTCTCCCTCTCAGAAATAAATAAAACATTTAAAAATAAATAAGCATTAAAAATTATTTTAATTAAATAAAAATGGTTAAAATTTTAATCTGATAAAAATAAAACTTAAAAAATCAGTATCGATCTATACAGAACTAATACATATCTCCAAACATCAAAAGATGATAAATATTCTAAGTTTAAGATACCTAATTAGATTCTTATATTTGAGTAAAAATCAAAATACAAAAAAGGTTTTAAGAAGAATTTGAAATGGGGTAAATATTTAAAAGGATCCTGAAGAATTTCAAGTAATAGAATCCAGGACTAGAATTTAAATTTAAACATAGATAAGCTCAGGATGAAGGGGCACATTGAGGCTGGCTCTGGGAGTAGCAGAGCAAAGTGGAGGCTGGGGTTTCAAGAACCATGATCAAACAGGAATTATCCGATCTTTCCTCTTAATGGCAGAAATTAATTAGGAGGCAGCTGTCAAGGGAGAAGTGTGGTTTGAAGAGACTCATTCCTGGCCTCTTATAGCTGAATATGGAAGAGTGGGTTTAGAGCTCAGGGACAAGAGGTAAATGATCAGCACACAAGTTATTGTATTTTTATGCCAGAATTCTAATAGAAGCCAAAACCAGTTGTCCGTTTTACAACAGCAGGACAGGTACTTCTTGACAGGTATCCCTGTGCATTTTGTATTTACCCATTAAATGTATTGTTTTCTAATTATCTTTACCGACTTTTAGCCTGCCTGGTCCTGAAAACTTTGGGATTATATAAAACTCAGAAAATTCTATCTTCAAGTCTTTAGTAAATGATATCGTTCCTGGCATTTTCTTCTTCTTTTCAATATTTATTTATTTTGAGAGAGAGACAGCATGAGCAGATGAGGGGCAGAAAGACACAGAGTCTGAAGCAGGCTCCAGGCTGTGAGCTGTCAGCACAGGACCGGACCAGACACAGCGCTCAGACGCACACCCCGCAAGATCATGACCTGAGCTGAAGTCAGACGCTTAACTGACTGAGCCACCCAGGCGCCTCTATTCTTGGCATTTTCTTTAGGACTTTTTTCCCCCAGATAGAAAAGTTAATCAACCTCTTCTCATTTGCTACTAAATAATCTCTCAATAATTTGTCCTTCTTCAGTTGAAACATAAGATGATTTAAACACCATTAGGACAATGGTCCTAATGGTGTTGTCCTAACTATAGTCTTGTTAGTCTTGTCCTAACTATAACAAAATACTACAGTCTGAGTGGCTTATAAATGACAAGAAATTTATGTCTCATGGTTCTGGAGGCTGGAAGTCTGAAATCACAGCGCCAGCGTGGTGACGTGATGGCCCACTGCCAGGTCACAGATGGTGCCCTCACAGGGTAGAGGGGCCTCAGGAGCTCTGGGGGGTCTCTTTTATAAGAGCACTAGTCCCATCATGATGGCTCCACCTCAGGACTTAAGCACCTCCCAAATGTCCCTCCTGCAAATACCATCTCACTGGGTGTTAGGTTTTCAACATGGGAATTTGGGGGGTGGGGTGCATTCACACCATACCAACTATTAATGAAATGAAATGCTGGCATTTTTATAGCTTTGCATTCTGAATTAACACTTCTATTTGTAAGAAAATCATGAAGTTCCACTAAATAAGATGACAGCTTGAATGTGAAAAATATGAAGTTTAAGCACCATTATCCTCTCTCCCCAGTTCCACAAAAAGAGTGCATTATTGAATCTAACAGTACATTGGTCAACTTTGAAATACTAATTTTTTAATACTGCTTTTGCCCTATTAACCAGTCCACTGAAATATTAGAAATGGTAAATGAATGAAGCATATTTTAAACCACACTAGATGTTACTGCTACTTAAAAATATATATATTTGTACTGTTTTCACTTTTCAGGATGCAACTAACACGCTGTTCTGAAGAACAGGCTGGAAACAAAAATACAAGAGCTGCTTTTTATGAGCTATTCTGTTGCGCAAGAAGAAAAGTCTACAGCATTTTCAAGAAAATAAGCTAAAAATATTTTTATAATATATATAATGTACTAATTAGCTTTCATCACAAAAATCAAATTTCTTCAAAATATAAATCTTTTGATTCCTTATACTTATATGTTCTTATTTCATTAAAAAGAAACTTTAAGAAGTCTTTGATTTGGAAGCAGATATGCCACCTCCAAGTTGCTGTACCTACAAATCAGAGTCCTTTCTGTGGTTGCAGGAGCTTGTCTAGTTTGACTTACCCACTTTTAGATCAGATTGGAAGCATTTTGAATTTGTGTATGACCTGGGGGATCTGACTTCTTCTACCCATTCATGAAGCTCTGATTTCTGATGATCCCAGCCATCCTAATTTCTTAGGACTTTGGAGAAATGAGATTTTTTTAATACCTTTTTCAGACAAAGTTGCTGATTTTCAGATCTATAGTAATCCCATAAATTCTAGATTGTTCTGGATTTCTAGGCCTGCCAAACCCTGGCTACTCTTCTAAGAGTTTTGGTTGTTGTCTCTGGAGCAAACTTTTGGAACAAGTCCAAATTATCTCTGCTTACCACTCTTACCACTCAAAATGCCTTGACTGAGGGGGACCTCCTTCAGCCCCATACTGTAGCACAAGAAATACTTACTTTCAAGAGAATAAAATAAGAGATTGCAAAAAAAAGAAAGTCATAATTAGTGTAGGCTAAGTTAACCAAAAGCTCCCATGCTATAAAAATTGTACTTTTTACTCAGAAAATTCTAAAGGAAGTGCTTAATTTTGAGGAAGAACTTTCAATAAAGGTATTGTAGCCATGTCCAGAGCAAGAAGAGCTGATGCTCAGAAAAGTTACCTTCCAGCAAGTAACACTAACGAAGCATTAGGAACAGCTGAGAACAACAAATCTCAGACCTTGCTCTTCTGTATACCATTTCCTAGTATATTTACCCCAAATCGTTGTTAATATTGCTTAACAAAAATAATAAACATTTACCAGGTAGCAAATCGAAGTATCTCGTATAAATTTGGTGTTTTGTTCAGTCAAACTGGACAAATCTATTTAGTCAAATCATCTATCTCTCTATGGATCTAGTAAAATCTGTGTAGCATTTACTAGATAGGAGGCATTCTAGTGAGAAGACTACAAGGAATAAGTTGCTGTCTCTACCTTCTACCAGATCACAAGGTAGATGGGGAAATAGACCTGGGAAAGAGTAACACTGAGGCAGTATGGTGTGTGAGGACTACAGACAGAGGGTGCTAGAGGGGCACCTGGCTGGGGGGAGGGGCCATCCTGTGAGGAAGGAGGTCAATGATGCCCAGCTTCCGAGGATGATGCCTGAGATGAGTGTTGAGGAATAAAGCATGAGAGGAGCCAAGGAAGGAAGAGAGTCCTGGCAGAAGGCGTGGCGGCAAGAACAAAGGCTGGAACACCAGTAGATGGGGAGTTCCTTGAAGGCAGGGCACTCCTTATCCAGCATGTCTTCTGCCATCTAACACCAGTAGCACATCTAGCACCAGTAGATCCTGATTGGCTGTTTAATGGACAAGTGAAGCATGGAATGTGGGGAAATCAGCAAGCAGTCTGACGTTACTGGAGGACCATTCTGACGTGAACATCAGCGCCAAGCAAGGCTGGAAGGAGAGACGACGGTGCTCTGTGCCATGCCGTCAGAGGCGCTTGGATTTATTTTGTAGGTCCCAGGGATGCAGTTTTAACTAGGTATTAAAATAGAATTTTTGGCTAGGACACATTTAAAAAATTTTTTTTAATGTTTTTTATTTATTTCTAGGAGAGAGAGAGAGCGTGAGCAGGGGAGGGTCAGAGAGAGAGGGAGTCACAGATGAAACAGGCTCCAGGCTCTGAGCCGGCAGTCAGCACAGAGCCCGACGCGGGGCTCGAACCCACAAACCGTGAGATCATGACCCAAGCGTCGGACGCTTAACCGACTAAGCCACCCAGGCGCCCCATGGCTAGGACACATTTTATTTTATTTTATTTTATTATTATTTTTTTTAATGTTTTATTTCAAGGAGAGAGAGAGAGAGACAGTGTGAGCAGGGGAGGGTCAGAGAGAGAGGGAGTCACAGACTCTGAAACAGGCTCCAGGCTCTGAGCTGGCAGTCAGCACAGAGCCCGATGCGGGGCTCGAACCCACCAACCGCGAGATCATGACCTAAGCGAAAGTCGGACACTTAACCGACTAAGCCACCCAGGCGCCCCACTAGGACACATTTTAAAAGGGGGTGTACCAAACAAAGATGTACAACCTTTTAAAGCAGGTAACCCAGAAGAGTAGAGGAGGATTTTTGGAGAGTAGGTTTTGTGGAAATAGCTATGCTGAGAATCCCCTTACAAAGGGGAAGGAGTGAATGTACTAGCTCCCAATGCCAAAGCAAGAGACAAGGATTTTAACTAGGCTCATAGAAGCTTAATAGGGGTTCCCAGAGGTTTGGGGCACACCATGGATTGATTTCGGAGTCATTGCTATTAGGAATCCTAGACAAAAAGGTTTTAAATAGCCTTCATTCATAAGCTGGCCACCTTTTAAAAAGTAATGTTTCTCTGAACAATGCTGTCTTAAAAATTCATTTTTAATTTTTTAGAAATACTTTTTAATGTATTTACTGGTATATTAGGATTGTTCTATCCATGATGTAAAAAATTCGTAAACTAAATATGATGCTCCCACTTTGCTTAATGTAAGGAACAAAGTAAATAAGAAATTTTAAAAAGAGAGAATAAGAATATCTTCCTATATTTCTAATAAGTAAAATGTTTATATCTTGTACTACTGTTTCTACTCTTTTCTAAGCTCCCTCACCTCTGATTATTGCAATGACTTCCAGATGGTCCATCTACTTTTAGCTCTTCTCCGTTTTATCCTAAAGAGTGCTATTTAGAATACTACTATTTCTGGGACTCCTGGGTGGCTTAGTTGATTGAGCGTCCAACTACAGCTCAGGTTATAATCTCAAAGTTCGTGGGTTTGAGCCCCGTACGGGGCTCTATAATCACAGCTCAGAGCCTGGAGCCTGCTTCAGACTCGGTGTCTCCCTCCGTCTCTGCCCCCCTCTCAAAAATAAACATTAAAAAAATTGAGACGACGACTACTACTACTAACAATAACAATAATAAAGATTCACCACATGTTTACTATGTGTCAGACATCTACTGAGTGTTCTATGTGGACTCCTTCCTTATAATAACCCTATGAAGTCATTGTCCCCTTTTCCAGATGATGAGGACACTTTTGAAACCTAAAAAGATTTAATAAAATGCCCCAGTTCACAGAGCTTCCAATGGTAAAGCTGGGATTCAATCTACCTCCAGGACCCAAGTGCCAACATTCCACTGCTTCTCACTTTTCATCAACCATTGGAAAGTGTTTCATTCTGAAGTTTTTTGTAAAACACATTTACGTCCAAGACATAAATTCTAGGTTTATACTTTATGACCTCTATGGCCTCAGGCACGTTCTTAATTTCTCTTATTCTCAGTTTCTTCACATGTAAAATGTGGAAAATATCTACCTTGCAGTGTGGTATTTGAGGACCGATGATAGCATGTATATGAAATTTAATAACACAGTGCCTAACAGGTGGTAGGTAGTAAATGGTAGCCACTCTTACTATTTTTGTTATCCTAATGTTGCCTATTTCATGTCAATGTCTGGCCCAATAAACCATTAGGCTTCTTATTACACCAGAACAAGGTCTAGCATGTGGTAAACACCGTGAGTGGTAATTAGTAGATTCTTAGGCTGGGCACAGGCTCACCTAGAATAAAGACTATTTCCCCGTTTCCCTTGCCATTAGGAATGACCACCTTTTGTGCAGTGTTATAAAACCAGAAATAATCTTGTGTGATATTGTAGGAACTTAAAAGCCGGCTGTTGGGCATCCCTTTGTCTTTTCTTCATCCTTTTCTGTCTTTTCTGATGCGTGGCGCAAGATGTCTCCTTGGACCAGAAAGACAAAGGCCAGCCCCTGCAGAAGGGGGCTGGAGAACTCAGCTGCAAGGAACTTGAGTCCCCGACAATACGGTGCCCTATACCAGCCCTTGCCCTTGCAGGATTTCCTTGTTACTTTTTTTTTTTTTTAATGTTTTATTTATTTCTAGCAGAGAGAGAGACAGCGTGAGCAGGGGAGGGTCAGAGAGAGAGGGAGTCACAGACAGAAACAGGCTCCAGGCTCTGAGCTGGCAGTCAGCACAGAGCCCGACGCGGGGCTCGAACCCACGAACCGCGAGATCATGACCTAAGCGAAAGTCGGACGCTTAACCGACTAAGCCACCCAGGCGCCCCAGGATTTCCTTGTTACTTGACAGAAATCCTAAACCTAAATGATGTATCACCTGGTTTCAGAAGATGCTTGAAAGGAACAAGAGAACAGGGAATTAATCCTTCCCGTCCAGGGAGATGGGCAGGGATAGCCAGGGCAAGAGAATAATTTAAAATACCACATATATCTTTGAAGTTATTATCTGTAACCTCCAAAACATAAATGCTTAAGCCTTGATCTGAATCCATTAGGTGTTTGGTTTAGGAAGTCTACCTGAAACAGGCGAACCGTCACACTTTTCTTCCATGCTCATCAGTGGGCATTTTCAGCTTCCTCTGGCTGGTACCAGCGGCCAAGAAGTGTTCAACTTCCAATGAGAGAAACGCTCACCTCTCTGGAGAGTAGCTACAAACACACGTGTAAGACCAAAAAGAAAAGTAACTGCTGTAGGGGTTACCGTAGGTATTTGAATACTTGTGGGCAACATGACCAGCTTTTTTTTTTTTTTTTTTTTAATTTTTTTAAATGTTTTTTTCTAGGAGAGAGAGAGACAGCGTGAGCAGGGGAGGGTCAGAGAGAGAGGGAGTCACAGACTGAAACAGGCTCCAGGCTCTGAGCTGGCAGTCAGCACAGAGCCCGACGCGGGGCTCGAACCCACGAACCGCGAGATCATGACCCAAGCGAAAGTCGGACGCTTAACCGACTAAGCCACCCAGGCGCCCCGCAACATGACCAGCTTTAATAAGCCTCTAGCTGCCTTACTTACAGGTCCTGATAGACCTACTCTGGTTATTACAATCAGATTATTCTAAAATTAGATAACTCTCAATGAAGAAACTGTTCTTTCAGGAATTCTGTTTACCCATGACAAGCTGATTTTATTAGAGAAGTCCGTTCAGGTTAAGTGTTCTTTACGCTTTTCACTTCTCTAACATGTTTAGCACACACTGTGCTCATGGTCAGTGTTGAATAAACTGTTTCATTCAACAAATGGGTAGGCTGCACAATGAAACTTTTCCTGTACCAGATTTTTCAGATAAAGACATCTCTCCAAAATATTACAGAAATTGCACTTTATCTTCACTTACTGCCTTAACATTTCAAATAACAGTGTGTAAAATTCATATCCAGTTAGACAACACTAGTTGTGGTTGCTACGGTAATGGGCTCAGAGCCTGTGAGCAGAAAAAAATAATTCCTTTTGAGCAAGATACTTGTGTGTCTAGTTATGTGGCAAGAGTATTTTCCTTTGGCTTTTCTTTAGAGTAATTTATTTAGGCAGATGATCTTTTACGCATGTAAGCTCTCCCGAGGAAGAGAGTAAATAAATATATTTTTATATTGAAAATTCCTGTTATGATTATAACGTGGATTTAATCTCACTTGTAAAAGATTTAATTTCAAATAAAAATTATAGGAAGAAACATATCTCATGGTGAGGAGATGGGTAACTTTCACCATATGAAATGTATAGCATATACAGAGAAATGTTTTTAACAAGAATTGCTGAGGGGCGCCTGGGTGGCTTAGTCGGTTAAGTGTCCAACTTTCACTTAGGTCATGATCTCACGGTTCGTGGGTTCGAGCCCCGCATCGGGCTCTGTGCTGACTGCCAGCTCAGAGCCTGGAGCCTGTTTCAGTCTGTGACTCCCTCTCTCTCTGACCCTCCCCTGCTCACGCTGTCTCTCTCTCTCTCTCCTAGAAATAAATAAATAAATAAATATTAAAAAAAAAAAGAATTTCTGGGATGGCTGATATTTTAAAGGGCCAGATGTGGTCACAGGGGAATCGAGGAACAGCAGTTTGAAATGAAGAGATTAAAAAGCAACAATCAAGACACATGTCCTTCCAAGTGAATTTGAATTGATGGACGACAAATCTCTGTTTTAAAAAGGAACTTTATTGTGAAGAAGCTTGAAAAATATTTATATTAATCATACAGCAAAGTACCAAGCTAACTTAGAGGAAAGAAAAAAATAAAATACAAAGACTAGTTAGGAGATGATTATGAGAATTCTGGTGTGCTAAAATGATAGACACTGAGATGAAAGAATGGACAAAAATTGGCAACAAATATTGCTATGAGCAAAATATCCCAGAAGTAGTGAGAAAAAGCACAGAGAGGGTAGACTTGTGGGTACTTTCCTTGTAACAGCTGTTTGCACCTTATGTCTTTTTTTTCTAAGTTTTTATTTATTTTGAGGGGGAGAGAGAGAGACAGAGAGAGAGAGAGAGAAAACAAGTGGGGGAGGGGCAGAGAGAGAGAGGGAGAGAGCAAGTCCCAAAAGGCCCTGCACTGTCAGCCTGGAGCCTGATGTGGGGCTCAAACCCATGAACTGCAAGATCATGACATGAGCTGAAAACCCAACTGAGCCACCCAGACACCCTTCACCTTCTGTCTCTAAAATCAAAAGGGCAGGGGATGCCTGGAAGGCTCAGTCTGTTAAACATCTGACTTCAGCTCAGGTTGTGATCTTGCATGAGTTTGTGAGTTCAAGCCCCACTTCGGGCTCTCTGCTGTCAACACAGAGCCTCTTTAGAATACTGTGTTCCCTTCTATCGCTGTCCCTTCCCTGAGCTCACACGTTCTCTCTCTTTCTCTCTCAAAAATAAACATTAAAAATTTAAAAAAAATCAAAAGGGCAAAGAAGTTGAGGGATGTACTCAGAATGTAACTTTAAAACTTAGCATTCCTTCTTCTTTCCCCCTTTTTATGTGTTCATAACAAACATGTCTATTTCTGGTTGCTGGTAACAGAAAATTCACTCTTCTTTTTCTGGAAGCATGATGCCCTGCTGTGAGCTGAAAGAAAATTCTGCTAGACTTAAAGATGATAAAACTTCCATTGACCTTATTGCTTTGTTTCCAATACATTTCCACATACATTATGCCACTTACTTTGCAAGTTAAACCTATAAGGCAGGAATTACTAACTTAATTTTGCAGATAAGGAAACTAAACTCAAAAGTGTTCAAGGCTAAAGTCATACTGTCCATCATGCTATAGCTGAATGAATTAGGCTTTCATTGTTGGTTCAGTGTGGTTTCATTTTTAAGTTTTCAATTCACATATGAGACAGATCGTGTTATAAACTGTTACTTTATATTGGTTGTGTGAATCACAACACATTTACCCTTAGAAATAATAAATGGCCTTATGTTGCCAGATCTGCTCAGATCAAGTCTACTTAACTCATAATATAGCTGAACTATATTATAGCTCTAATAACAACATGGACATTCGCCAAACAGGAGAATTATTGTATTGTTATTATACAATAATAACAATTATCTTGTATTATATTGTTGAACCTCACTATTGGAACACAGAAATGAAGTTCACAGTATCTTTTCATTTGATAAAATGAAAGAGATTACTTTCTTTCTTTCAGAGAGCATGAGTGGGAGAGAAGGGCAGAGGGAGAGGGGAGTGAGGGGAGAGAGAGAGAGAGAGAGAGAAATCTTAAGCAGGCTCCACACTCAATGCAGAGCCCAATGCAGCACTCAGTCTCACAACCATGATATCATGACCTGAGCCAAAATCAAGAGTGGGTTGCTTAACTGACTGAGCTACCCAGGTGCCCCTGAATCCAATTCTAATAAAAACATGTATTATTTTTCTCTATTCCTATCTAGGCCTCTTCTAAAGGTTAACTTGTTTAACTCTAAGTTGTTCTTAAACTTTGGGTTTTCCTGTATTTAGCAATAAAAATTACTACCAACTGAAGATATACTATAGTAATATTTATGATGGAAAATATTTAAATCCTTCACAGAAAGTCAACTTTCCTTTAACAGAAAATAAAAAAGCTGCTTCAGACTTTTTGATTTCCCTATTAAGTAACTGATCCTATATATTAAATGGTGATGATGGATATTAAAAAAATAAGTTATAATTTTCCAGAACATTAAAATGTATTATTTTGAAAGCAAGCACAATTCTCTAGAATAGAAAGATCAATAAAAGAATCCATTAAGATTATCATCAAAAAATCCTTTGCTTTCCAACGTATCTATTCAAAACTGTCACTCTGTGAGCCGCAAGGCTTTGTTTTGCTTGATTGAGAAATGAATGTGACTTTATAATCTGTATTCAACCACGAACAGCTGCTCATTAATAAAAGGCCATTAAAGTCCAAGTCAGAACAGCAGGTCTAAAATTATGCTTGAGGAAAAAAACCATCCCTTTAGTGAAAAGACAGAGAACTGGGCTGGAGAGATCTGGAAACCCCGGGCTGTGTTTGCACGGTCTGCCCTAACTCCTGGGCAGGGATGCGAGGTCAGTTGACAAAACACTACTCAGACCCACATGGAGAACTCAGAACAACAAAGGCTCTAAAGGCTCTGAACTGGGAGATTAAATGGTGAGCTGAAAGCTGATAAAAGGGAATAAATCAAGCTGGTGATTCGCAATTGAGCAGGGGCAAATCAGAAGTCTCAAAATGGGCAAAATGGTCTGAACACAGAGCAGGTAGAATTAACTGTAACCCACAGAGCACAGGCAATTCAGAAAATTTTTCATACACCACGTCTATGCCTTATTAAGTTCCTCCACTTGACATTTGGTGGTCCCTATCCCCACCCCACCCAAGCCTTGCGCAGAAGACAGGACCTAAAATTGCACACTCCCAAGAGACGGTCCCCATGCAAGATCCCAAGTTATTGGCAACTATGATTCCCAATTATGGAATTCCTACTCAACGACTAAAAATGATTTTAAACATTATTTCACAGATATTTTTAAAGCAAACTAAGTTTGCAATCTTTAACAAGTTTTTATTTTGTTATTGTGTTGGAAAAGGAATATTCAGTAACTAGTTGTTTCTAGAAAAATATACACCTTTTGTTTTATTTCATTTGGAAATGGCAAATTTAATTAAAAAAAACCCTGAAGAATAAAAAAAAAATCACAGGGATATGAGAGTTTGAAGCAAAGATATATGTCTAAGAAAAAAACATTTTGAAAATATGTTTTTGTCAAGATGTAGGCTATTTTGGATTATTGATTAGGGAAATCCAAAAAAAAGAAAAATTTGGAGATTTTGAATTATTAGGATTTAGGCATTTGAAGAGATTCAGTTTAGGTGTTTAGAAGACTGCAGAGGATTTAGTGGGTTTAGGGAGGTATAGTAACTGGGGAAGATAAGGAAATAGTGCACTCGCAGTATAACAGCAGCTGCTGCAGTAATAGCTACTGTTTGCTTGCCATGTGCCAGGCTCTGCCCTAGGAGCTTTGAAACCGTTAGCCATCCTACGAAGTGAGCACTATTGTGTGTACAGGCTGTTTTCAGGCAAACAGGCTTGAGCAATGGAGTATAAAAAAGGCCCACGGAGACCCCCTGGCTGAATACAGACAGGCCCATCAGGGGTTCCACCTCAAAATATCCATTGCCCTAACTGACCAATGGGCTACTTACAAGTAGGCACAGTTACCCAAAAAGGGAGAATTCAGACTTTG
Source organism: Proteles cristata cristata (assembly GCA_017311185.1). Lineage (NCBI taxonomy): Eukaryota > Metazoa > Chordata > Mammalia > Carnivora > Hyaenidae > Proteles > Proteles cristata. The sequence continues at coordinate 950,516 of JAESUZ010000812.1, forward strand.
CCATACCTCCCCATCTCCCCCCCCCTTTAAAAACAGTCCCAGGGATGCAAGAATGGCTCAATCAGTTGAGCATCTGACTCTTGACTGTGGCTCAGGTAATGATCCCAGGGTCCTGTGATGGGACCCCATGTCAGACTCTATGCTCTGGCATGGAGGCTGCTTTAAAATTCTCTCTTTCTCCCTCTGCCTCTCCTCTGATGTGCTGTCCCCTGGCTCCCTTGAGGTGTATTCGATAAAGTTTTATCTCTTTTGTTCTGCCTCAAATACATTTTTTCACGTCCAGGGCCATTGGTTTCCACTGATTCTGATCGTGGCCCCACATTTGGAGGCTCCCATCCAGTGGAGAGACACCCCATTATGGTCGTGTTACTGATGAGGAAACTGTGAAATAATGTATCCAAAATTACATACAATCATTCTAGAGCAAGGGTTATAAACATTCTCTTTCTCTTTTGGGGATAAACAAGTTAAATTTAAAGAAGTGTGGTACAGATTGGAGTGGGATGGGTACTCACAAAGTAAGTGGGTAGGTGAGTGCTCGTTAGGAGACTTGAGAAAAATGGTTGTAGGGGCTCGTGGGAGGCTCAGTCCTTTAAGATGACTTTGGCTCAGGTCATGATCCCGGTCCGTGGGTTGCAGCCCGGAGTCGGGCTCTGTGCTGACAGCTCAGAGCCTGGAGCCTGCTTCAGATTCTGTATCTCCCTCTCTCTCTGCCCCTCCCCCTCTCGCTCTCTGTCTCTGTCTCCAAAATAAAATAAAGACATTAAAAAAAATTTTTTTTTAAAGAAAAATGGTTGTAGAAGAAAAGAGATTTAAAAAAACAAAACAAAACAAACCACGAACTGCTTCAGCCTCTGACCATATAAACTATCGCTTTGAGATACTGGAGCTGATAGTTTTCTGAGGGTCCCTCTCCAACAACAAGCAAAGAGCCCTAGCCTTTTAACAGCATACAGGACAAAAACGGACTTCAAAGTGAGAACCGTAGAAAGAAAGAAAACCTTAGTTTGGCAGAATGGCTAGCCTGCGCTGCAAGCGACGAAGGAATGCAGGGGCAAGATTAAGTGCCACTTTCAAACTTCTAATTAAAGGAAATTCAATAATAATAATAAAAAAAAAAAACTACTTGGAGGACGCTACGTCCTGAATTAAAGTAAATGTGCCGCACCCCTAAAGTGGAGGAATGACTGAGATCTGGCCTACCGACAGCCAGTGACCCTGAGACAGCCGCAATTCCCCCCGTTTTCCCAGTCTAATATAAATATTGCTTTCCCTTGACCCCATCGGGTAGGGGGATTCTGTAGGTAGAACGAAAAGGGACTTGGTTGGAGCACAGGTACTCTGCACCGAAAGTAGGGCAACACGGAAGGAACTTGGGATTTCTGCGACGGAACAGTCCGTAATGCCCGCAATGAAGCCTCTGCCACAGCCACGCCGGCCACCGCACTCCCCGCCCCCCGGCGCTCATTGGCTTAGCCCGGTCGCCGGACCCGCAGCCTCTTGTCTATTGGACCAGACAGGACACGAGCGGGGTGCGGAAGTGAGGGCCCGGAGACCACCAAGAACCGCCTTCCTGGAGGGCCAAGTGGGAGGGGCCGGGGGAGTGTTTTCCGAGGAGGGAGAGGCCATGGCAGCTGCGCGGCGGCAACGGCGGCTGCGACGGAGCGCGCGCCCGGCTTTGAATGAGCGGGGCTGGGACTGAACGGGCGGAGCGCGGGCTCGGGGAAGCGACCGGCCGCGCGCGTGCGCGCGCTCTGTGTGCACGCGCGGCCCGCGGCAGCTCGGAGCCTCCGCCGGGCGGGCGGGGAGGGGGAGGGGCAGGTGAGTGTGTGCGGCTCGCGCGTGCCCGCGAGGGGCTTCCCTCCGCCACTGTCCCCCGATCCCAACCTGGGGCTGGGAGGGGGGTCTTCTGCCTTTCCCTGGTCAGCCCTCTTCTTCGTCACGCACTTCCTGCCCTCCCACCTTCCTTTTCCCCCCTCCACCCGGTTTCTCCCCTCTACGGCCGACTGCCGCTCTGGGGTACTATTTCCGGGTCGGAGTGACCTCTGGGGTGAAGGAACTGCGACTGGGAGCGGGCCCTGGGCATAGAGCCCTCACCATGTCCCGCTCACGCGTGGAGACACGCCTTCGGGACGCCGGCGTGGAAACCCTAGAGACCCCGAATGGACCCCCTGCAGGGAAATTTGCAGGTCCTTCCTGCCCTTCTACAGGCCTTACTCCTTCCCAGATTTTTCCAAAATCCTAATCCCACCCTACCCCTGCACCCACCTGCAGCGATTCGGAGCGTTTCTCTGAGCGCCGTGTGCATGGCGTTGGATTGTGTAACCTGGAAACGCTCTTGTTTTTCTCATCTGTACAGTGGGTATGATCGGTTTTTCATCAGCCAATTTCAGGTGGGTGACCATAAGTGGAAGCATTTGGGTTGTGAAACTCCTGCCTTTTGAGTCGTTTAGGAGACTTCAACTCTATCTGCCCTACTTGTTAAGAGTCCGGGTGTCACATATTTATTTGAGGGCCTTTCAGTGACCGAGATGGTACCTTCAGCGTTCCACTGTACCACCCGTGCCCACGGTCTACTTCTGGTTCCCTTTCTCTTTGGTTTTTCACATGTGGGTTCAGGTGAATTTTATTTTTGCACCCATGTGATAGTCCATAACCGACTTGAGAGTTACGAACATAATTTGAGACTGTTCTGTACGGTACTAGGTCATAGGTATATTTTTTTTAATTTTGGTATTAAAAATTTTCAAAAATATATTTTTAGAATTACAGCAGTTGAAGACTTATTTATTCTAGTGTGTACTAACATAGATTTTTGGCTTGGTTTTTTTGACAAATTGTGATACAGTGACTACTGAAAGGATCTCACCAGCACTTTATGTGGAATTACAAGGAAGGGAGATACATTTAATCTTGTAATTTTAACGCAATATTTTTTTTTCAAAATTGTAGGTGAATCTTTTTCTCTTGACTGAGTGGAATTCTCATTCCTGTTGATTTCTTAGAAATGTCATATCTCCAGAAGCCCTGAGGATAGGTTGCTTCAGAATTCGGATCTTTTTCCTGCAGTATCTTAAGTTTTTGTATTTTCCTACTAACTTTAAAGGAAATTTTAATTTAAAAATTAGGTTTTATTAGCAGTTTCAGTTTTGAAAATATTTTGAAGTACCAAAGTGCAAAGTAGCCTAACATGCATACTTAACAAGTTGGTGACATTTCAAAAATGAGACTGAGGCAGTGAGTACAAAATTAAAAGGTTTGTCAAATGGGATATTGTGTGGGGAGAGCCCACACAGGAGGGCTCTGGGGTCTAATCCAGTCTCTAAATCCTGGGTGAATAAATCTGAGCTTCACTGTCACCTTCATCTGTTAAATGGGTATAGTGGAACTTTCCTCCTTTGTCCTTAGGAGTCCAGTGGTGTGATAGAACATAGATTGTCTACAACTATGTCTTGAACATACTGAGTACTCACGGGATGTTAATTTCCCTTCTTTCAACCAGTATTTGATTACCTGTTATGTGCTTGGCATTGAATAAGGTTTAGAAATACCAACCTGTGCAAGACTGATTGGGTCCCTGTCTCTTGTCACTTATATTGTCACTAGCTTGTGACAGTTGAGAACAAACAAAGGGTTTCTCTGTACTGGGCCAATAGTTTTTCACAACACCCAGGTTAGCATCTGTTAGATAGTAGGTGCTAAATATATATATATATTCGTTAAGTTGAATTGAAACATTAAGCAACTGTGGTCCTCAAATAATGTTGGTGCTTGCAAATGAGTGTAATTTATAAAATCAAAATTTTGGATAGTTAACTTGAGTGCGTTTTCCCCATCTCATTGCAACTGGTTAGAAAATTTAACCTGGAAGTTACATTATCACTTCATTACTAAACATGTGCATTGTCAGTGAGGTGTTCTTGGCCTCTGAATTAAATAAATAGACCTCAGTTTGAATCTGAGTCATTGGGAATAGAAACAAGGAAACAAGTGTTTACTCTTAGTGCTTCAGTTTTGTGAAATGAAAACAATAATATGTATCTCATTAGATGGTTTTATGGGCTAATAATTTTTAGATAATGCTTGGCATATAGTAGCTGGTCCATGAATATTGGTTCCTGTCTCTTGATAATCAAAATTTCCACAGAATGAGGATATTCTTAATTGCTGGGGAAAGAATTCTATTGTCAATAATAGTCCCACTTCCTGTTCTTCTGTTGAAAAATAGTTTATTTTAGAAAGTGAGAGTGTGACAAAGGGAGAGGGTCAGGGGGGTGGGAAAGAGAGAGACAGAGAGAGAGAGAGAGAGAGAGAAAATCTTAAGCAGGCTCCAGGCGAGTAGCTGACCAAGGGCTTGATCCCTCAATGCTGGGATCATAATATGAGGTGAAATTGAACTCAGACGCTCAACTAACTGAGCCACCTAGGTGTCCCTGTTGAACAAAACTTTAAATTTTATTTCCAGTTACCATGAAGTCAGCCAAGTTGACAAATACTGATTAATGACACACAACAATATTTGTGGCAAGGTGACGACAGTGGTTGTAAAGGTTCTATATGAAATTTATTTTCAGCTGTGCAGTCATTATATATCCCGAGATCCACTCCTTTCCCCAGTCCTTAAATATTAAATGTCTTCTTCCTTTCAAAACATTCTGATAGAGTATCTTCTCAGTTCTCTTCCCTTTTTCCCCCAAGTGCCACATTCCATACAATCTATTTTCTAGCTGTCTTTTTTTCTTGTAATTATTCCAAAATTTTAGCCTAAATTTTTATTTAGGAACGTTTGCTTTCTTTTGGTTGAGAGTTCTGTTCTTTACAAATCAGCTTTAAAGTGAAACTTTTGTTCATCTTAACTTGTCAGACCATTCTGTTCATAATAAAGCAGTTAAACCTTTCAGGTCTGTCTATGCAACTGATAACTGGAGGCACTAGATAAGCAAGATCCTCTGAGGAAAGATTGTGCAGGGCAGATAAGGTACATAGAAAAAACTCTAGTACAAAATATAGAATAGAAGTACTGTAAAGAGAAATATACTGGAATTAAGAAGACTTTGTAACAGCTCAGCAGACATAAAAAAGGCTTATGCTATGGGGCGCCTGGGTGGCTTAGTCGGTTAAGCGTCCGACTTTCGCTTAGGTCATGATCTCGCGGTTCGTGGGTTCGAGCCCCGCGTCGGGCTCTGTGCTGACTGCCAGCTCAGAGCCTGGAGCCTGTTTCAGTCTGTGACTCCCTCTCTCTCTGACCCTCCTGCTCATGCTGTCTCTCTCTCTCTATCCTAGAAATAAATAAAACATTAAAAATTTAAAAAAAAAAAAAAAGGCTTATGCTAGGGAGATTGTAGTGGAAATAGAGAAGAATATGGGCAGTATTAGGAAATGGAATAAGGCTGTTAGCAGTTTGGATATCAGTGACTAAAGAGAAAGGAGCAGTCAAAATTATTGCATTTTTTGAAATCCAGTAAGCCAGTAATTGAGGGTTTTGTTCACAGAAATATTAAAGTTACTTGAATAGTGAACTTCTTAATTTTTTTTGGTTCATACTCTTTGAGTCACTATTTTTTCCAATTAGTAAGCCAACTCCAAATACAAGCATTCAGTAAATCAATCCATTCATGTGAGGTACAGCCTCCACATGTACAGAAGTATGAGCATTGCTAAGAGATTTTAGAACTCTGTCACTGTAGGGTCTACTTGGCCTTTCTACCTTTCTGATTCTTGAAATGAAAAGAGCTAGCTGTGTGTTTGTGTGTTTTGCCCTTCTTTGAAGGGACTGGCAGTAGTGGCTCTATAGAGCAATTAGGATCAGGTACCATAAGAGATAACTTGTATTTCTCTCTCTCTCTCTCTGTGTGTGTGTGTGTGTGTGTGTGTGTGTGTGTGTGTGTGTGTGTGTGTGTTATATAGTTTATCCTGAGAGAGACAGCATGAGTGAGGGAGGGGCAGAGAGAGAGAGAAAGACTGAGAATCCTAAGCAGGCTCCACGCTACCAACATGGGGGCAGGGGTGGGGGGGGGCTCAAACTCCTGAAACTGTGAGATCATGACCTGAGCTGAAACCAAGTCTGACACTTAACCTACTGAGCCACCCAGGTGCCCCCTTGCTTTCTGTTTTTGTTTTGTTTTGTTTTCAATTTTTATATTAAGGCATAACATACAAACAGTATATATAGTATACTGGTGGTGGTACCACTCAGAAATAAAATATAGATCTTAGTTCCCTTATGCTTGTATACCACTCCTCCGTCAGAGGTGACCACTGTTTTTTACTCTGTTGTTTTTAACTTAATATCTTACTAGTTGAGAACACTGTTACATGCTGTTTTCAAGACTTTAGGAGGTTATTTCTCCTATCTGGTAATTAAAAACAAAGAGTAGTCTCTGCTTTATTAATCTGTACATAAATGAAATATATTTTAAAACGGCAGGTTATTCATACAGGGATGGTGTATTTATCTTGGAAGATTTGAATCTTATGTTATTTTTCTCAGTTTTATTGCTTATCTTAAAAAAACAAGTCAGCATTTTAATTTTGGGTAGAAGTAACATACAGCTCTCTGATTACATGATAATTATTACTTAAGTTAGGTTTCACCCGCTTTTAAGTAAATATATATAGAACTGACGTCCAAATATAGTGTTTATGCTTTTTTATTTCAGAAAAAATAATGTATCAAATTATGTTTTCGTTTGTTTGATCAACTCATTCTACTCCAAATAATGGTTTTAACCAGTTGTAATGATTGTTTCCCAAGTTGTTACTAATGGACTCGGAAGCAAATGAGTTTTGGTTGTGTAGCTTCTTGCTGCACTTGGCGCAGAAAAGTTAATTTCATCATATATTAGTTCGCTGGTTGAGAAAATTAAGAAGCTGGATGATATACTGATATACTCAAATTATTCCAACATAGGAATCTTATTCTAAGTGCTTTCTCAATAATTTTCCTCCTGTGAGAAATAAAAGGCAAGGAGATGCTAAAACATGAAAATTCCATCGCCAGAAACATCATTGCTGTTGTTTGTGTGCGTGCGCGTGTGTGCACGTGCCTATTTGTTATTTCTTCTGATTTGATTTAAAGTTATTTGCTTTACCTCCTAAAAGTGGGTTATTTGCTCTACCTCCTAACAGTGGAAAAATAATCATCTTTCATGGATTAATGAACTTCATTTTCATTTTCTGTCTTGTATTTAGAGACTCTGAATGTGGAAATGTTTACTTATTCCCCCTGGTAATTTATCCTTCTCATCACTCCCTGCCCCATCCCAAGATACTACTGATCCACTTTCTGTCACAATAGATTTGTTTGTATTTGTTTGTTTGTATTTTTAAAAAATATATGGAATCATATATATTTTCTGTCTGGCTTTTTTCACTCAGCATAAGTATTTTGAGATACAACCATGTTGTTGCTTGCAATAGTAGTTCATTACTTTTTATTACTGAGTAGAAATTTACTCTATGTATATACTGTAGTTTGTTTATTCATTCACCTGTTGACATATATTTGGGTTGTTTCTAGTTTGGAGCTATTAAATATAAAGCTGCTATTCAAGTACAAGTTTTTGTATGAGTACATGCTTTCATTTATCTTGGGCAAATTCCTAGGAGTAGAATGGATGGGTCAAGTGGTACATATTTAACTTTGTAAGAAACTGCCGACTGTTTTCCAAAATGACTATGCCATTTTACATTCTCACTACCAGTGTATGAGAGTTAAAGTTATTCCACATCCTCACCAGTACTTGGTATGGTCATTATTTTTTAATTTGAGCCATTTTAATAGGTATAAAATGGTTTTAAACTATGGTTTTAATTTTCATTTTTCTGATTAATGATGTTGACTATCATTTCATATACTTATTTACCATTGCATATCTTTGGTTAAGTGTTTGTTTAGACCTTTTGCCCATTTTTTCATTAGGTTATTTGTTTTCTTACTGAGTTTTGAGAGATCCTTATATATTCTGGATACAAGTCCTTTATCAGTATAGGCTTTGCAGAGATTTTCTCCTAACCCGTGGTTTGTCTTTTCATTCAACAGTGTGTTTGGATTTCTGCAATTCACTAACTTCTACAGTTATTAATTTTTTTGAAACCCAGTTTATTGATTTTTTTTTCTTTGATGGATGGTACTTTTGGTGTCTTATCTAAAAAATCTTTGCCTCACTCAGGGTCACCAAGATTTTGTCCTTTTTTTTTCCTCCTTGAAGTTTTTAGTTTTAGGTTGTATATTTAGGTCTATGATTCATTTTGAGTACTTTTTTAAGTGATAGGAGATATGGATTGAAGTTTGTTTTGTTTGCTTTTGTGTCTGGATGTCCACAGTTTTCCCAGTGCTATTTGTCAAAAAGACTGTCCTTTTTCCACTGAACTGTCTTTACATCTTTGTCAAATTTCGGTTGTCCATATGTATATGGGTCTATTTCTGTACCTTTTTTTCTGTCAGTCATGACTCCAACACTACACTGTTTTGATTACTATGGCTTTTATAACAAGACTTGAAATCAGGTAGTATTCGTCTTTCTACTTTGTTCTTTTTAAATGTTGTTTGACTGTTATAGGCTTTTTGTATTTACATTTGAATTTTAGAATTGTCAAGTTTTAGAGAGAAAAACTTGCTGTGATTTTGATTGGTATTGCATTGAATCTATAATTCGACTTAGGGCAACTTAATATCTTAACCATGCTGAGTCTTCAAGCTCTGAAAGATCTTTTTAAATTAATTCAGATCTTCAGAATTTCTCTAAGCTATGCCCCATGTGGTCTGAGATATTATCCTTTTATATATTGTTGATTTCAATTTATAGATTATTTTCCTAAGAGTTTTGTATCTCTCTGCCCCCTCCCTCTCTCTCTCTCTCTCAAAATTAAATAAACTTTAAAGAAAATTTTTGGGAGCATCTGGGTGGCTCAGTTGGTTAAACATCAGAGTTCAGATCAGGTCACGATCTCAGTTTGAGTTCAAGCCCCATGTCCTGCACTGTGCTGACATCTGGAGCCTGGAAATGGCCTCAGATTCTGTGTCTCTTTCTCTCTCTGCCCTTCCCCTATTCAACCTGTGTCTCTGTCCTAAATAATAAACAAACATTAATTTTTTTTTTAATTAAAAAAAAAAAAAAAGAATGTTGTATCTGTGTCCTTAAGGTCTCTAGTTTTCTTTCCTTCCTGGTAATATCTTTGCTCTGGATAAGTACTGTGATTGCTGGCCTCAAGGAATGAATTGGAATTATTCTCTCCTTTTCAGTTTTCTGGTAGTTTGTATAGAGTTGGTATTACTTTTTCCTTTTGGTTTGGTAGAATTCACCAGGGAAGCCATGTGGGCCTGAAAAGTCTGAACCACAAATTCAGCTTCCTTAATAGATAGAGAGATTTTCAGGTTATCAATTTCTTGTTGTGCTTTTATAACTTGTTTCAAGGAATTTGTCCATTTCATCTTGTATGTCCAATATAGGCATAAAGTTCCTTGTAATATTTTCTGAATAGTTGTTTAAGATCTGTAGACTTTTTCTGGTAATGTCACCTCTTTATGATATTGGCATAATTCTGTTATTAGGGAATGTATGTATTTTGGATTGTTACATGCTTTTGATTAACTGACCCTTTTATCATTATGAAAGGACTGTTTTTATGTCTGCTAATACAGTTTTCTCAGAAATCTACTCTGACATTGAAATAGTCACTTCCACTTGTTTTTGATTAGTGTTAGCATGGTATATTTTACCCCATTCTTTCACTTAAAAGTGAAGGCTAAAGCCTATCCATATTTTTATTTTTTAAAGTACATTTTTTGTAGGTAGCATACAATGAGATCTTACTCTCTTAATTTAATCAAAAATCTCTGGTTTTAAATAGGATATTAGACAATTTGCCTTTAATTAGAATATTGATATGGTTAGGGGTTTAAGTCTGTCATCTTGCTATTGGTTTTTGACTTGTCCAGCTGTTATTTGTTCCATTTTACCCTGTTTCCTGCCACCTTTTTTTTTTTCTTCTCTTCTCTTTTCTTCTTTTTTCTTTTCTTTCCTTTCCTTTTCTTTTCTCTTCTTTTCTTTTTTTCTTAAGAGAGAAAGTATGTCAGCCAACGTGAGTAGGTGAGAGGGCAGAGCTGGACGTGAGGCTCAGACTCCCCTAACTGAGATCATTTCCTGAGCTGAAATCAAGAGGTGGACGCTTAACTGACCAGAGCCACCCAGGAACCCTCTGCCACCTTTTCTGTTGATGATTTTTTATCTCCTTTGTAGGGTTATTACTTTAACTGTAACTTGCCCCTTAGAAAATATGGGGATTTACTAGGGTTAGGCCCAGGCATCATTATTTCTTTAAAGAATACCCAAAGATGTAAACCACTGGATTAGATCATCTCTATGGTTACTTCCAAGTTATTAGCTATGTGACTTTGGGCAAGTTATTTGACTTCTCTTAATTCAGTCTCCTCATCTATAAAATGGGAATAATAAGATGTATCTATCTAAAAGTTAAAAAAAATTTAAATATTTTGAATAACACTGTTATGTTCATGTGGTTCAAACTTCCAAAAGGTACAAAAAACTATATTGTTTTATGTTTTTTTTTATTTTTTCATAGAAAATAAAGATAATTGAAGTTGAATTTAAAAAGCATTCTGAGAATATTTCAGAAAAGTTTTTTTCTTCCGCTATTGAAAACTTAAAAACCTAGTTTCTCGAATTGTCACTATGATTTACATTTTAACTTTAAAATTCATGGTGTTACATTTGTGGTTTCTAAAGAAAAGTAAAATATGTCTGATGTTCACAGCTCATAATAGGATCTTTTAGCTGGACTTCAGAATGGGAATATAGCTTATGAAATCAGCTTAATGCATTTATTTTTGTGCTTTTCCCACAGGTTTTAATTCCCACCATGGCTATCACACAGTTTCGGTTATTTAAAGTTTGTACCTGCCTCGCAACAGTATTCTCATTCCTAAAGAGATTAATATGCAGGTAAACAGATTTTATATTCAAATTGACCTGTTTATCTTCTTGTTGATTTTGGATACCTTCATAATTATAAAAAGGCAGGGCAGACAATATTTAAGCTGAATAACTTGATTCATTATTCTTTGATTTTTAAAAAATATTTTCTCTACTTCAGATCTAGAAAGTAGAGTTTTCATTCATTCAAATTCTTACATCTTCAATTAAAATCATATTTTTATTCCTATAGAATTTCAGAAAAAAGCAAACCAACTTTCATTGTTATAATAAGAGAATTTTTACGTATATAATTGTTTCCTTACCAGAATGTTTTAATGTGGTTAGGTGGAATTAGGTATAAGTATTTCTTTATATACTACAATATGAATGTTGTTTCTAATATTAAAAAAAAAAGAAACTTGAACAGAAAAACCACAAATAAAATAGATTTTTTTTTTTATCTCTTAAGTAATATTCCAGAATGTGGAATGTGAACTACTTAGTCCTAGTCAGTTAAGTCATTCTGCTTCAGTAAGTCATCCAGAGTTTTGAATTACTTCTGTTTTTTCCATACTACTGTACCCTAGAACTATATAGTTCTGTATCCTGTGGTACTTCAGGGCTTCACATTAAACTCACAGGGGTATCATCAGGATATTTTTAAACTTCCAGCAAAACACACAGTGAATGTGTTAGTCAGCATCTGGTAAAGACTGCACAAACTACTAGTTCGAGGTAGTTCACATTTGTAGCATTAGATCCTACGGCAGTTTTGATGATATTCTTAATAATTTGAGATAAGTTTTTGTTTACTTGTATTTTTGGTGACCTAGCTAAATCTTAGCTAGAATTTAGGCTAGCATTAAAGCAAATACTGAACCAGAATTAATGTGGAAGAGAAAATGAGGATGGCAGTATCCAATCTGATTTCAAATTTTGAGAAGTGTGTCTAGTAGACACATACACGTTACATTAATGATTGTGGTTATTTAAGAATGAAATCAAAATATTATTTTTCTTTAAATTTATATTTTTTCTTTTTCAAAGACTTTATCAAAGGTCTTTACAGAGTCTTTAAATTTATATATGGTATTTTTTAAAATGGCTACTAAGTAGTTAGGACATACATAAATATTAAATTGTTTGGGCCTAACTACATAATTAGTGGAACTGTTAGGGATTTGTTTTGGCCTCAGTGTACTGTGAAAAAAAAATACACAGAGAGTAGGGTATAGTCAAAGAGGAAGTAGAAGCCTGTTTCTTCCTTTGCGGCAGACTTGATTTAGAAGTTGCACACAATGATTCTGTTCTCAGCTGACTGTCCAGAGCTTAGTCATCTGGCCACCTAGCTTCAAAGGAGCCAGGAAATATATTCTCTGGCTAACTGGCCATTTATAACTACTAAAACCCTGAGGATTAAGGACATTTATTGTTAGAAGTAGAGTGATTTGGGATTTTTTTTTTAAAAAAGAGGTTCATTATATGCAGTGGGAATGAGAGGATGAAATAGTGAAGATAATCACTGGAGGAAGAAAGGTCAAGAAAGAAATGGAAAATTTAGATGATTGTTGAATTCACCCAGGAAGAGAATGGGATTTGGGAAGTAGGGAAAATAGTGAACTAAGTGCTTAGATCATCAGAGCATGAGGAGGAATGGAAGAAATTCATTAGGTAAAGTAGGATAAGAATTGGCATTAATTGGGACTCTTGGGTGGCTCAGTCCATTAAGCATCTGATTTCAGTTAAGTGTCTGACTTCGGCTTGGGTCATGATGTCACGGTTTGTGAGTTTGAGCCCCATATCGGGCTCTCTGCTCTTAGCACAGAGTCTGCTTCAGATCCTCTGTCTCCCTCTCTCTCTGTCCCTTCCCTACTCATGTTCTCTCTTTCTCTCAAAAATAAAGACTTCAAAAAATAAAGCACATCTTGGAGAGAAAAAAAAAAGAAAATAGGCATTAATTGCCAGGAGGCTGGAGGTTAACAGAAGATAAATTATAAGTGTTTTTCTCTTTGCATATGTATTTTCTAAAACTAAAGCACTTTTAGTATAAGAAATTGCATTTGATTTTTAAAATCTTAAGGACAGTTGTTGCCATTATAAATTTCACTATAATTGTTAATATAAATATATTTAGGATTGATTGTATGTTCATTCTGAAAGAAAACGGATTCATTTTATAGGGTAAGCTTTTCTTAACTGTCAGAAGGAACCTAGATCACATGTTATAAAATATTGGGTTTGCATTATAAATTTAGTGATAGGCTGTATTATTTGTTTATCCTTTAAATAAAATATGACTTCTAATCTTGTAGTAAAAATAGCTAATTTTGCCAGTTAACTCTAAGTAGATGATTTGTAGATTATTTAAAATGAAGTAAGTGATTAACCATTTGTAGTAGCTGCCATTTTTTTAGTGCCTTATTATATACCAGGCACTGTGTAGTGTCTAGCTGCTGTAAATATCATTTAGTAAATCTTACACAGAAGTAGATTTGAACAACTGGATTTTACTGATGAGGATGTTGAGGCTGAGAGGTTAGTTGATTCTAACTAGACTCATAATTAAAAGAAGTAACATTGAAAACTATGGTTAACATAGTTCCCTTAACAATGCTTTTTTTTTTTTTTTAAGTTTATTTATTTTGAGAGAGAGTGGGCAAGTAGGGATGGGTCAGAGAAAGAAGGACACAGAGAATACAAGCAGGCTTCAAGCTGTCAGTGCAGAGCCTGACTCAGGCCTCAATCCCATAAACCATGAGATCATGACCTGAGTTAAAATCAAGAGTCAGTTGTGTAACCAACTGGCTGGCCACCCAGATGTTCCGATAACCCATGCTCTTAACAACTGAGCTACAATATCTGTCTTGTTTAACATAGTGTTTTCCTACTAATCCTTAAAACTTCTCAATTACAGGGGCCTGGGTGGCTTAGTCGGTTAAGCATCCGACTTTCGCTTAGGTCATGATCTCGCGGTTCGTGGGTTCGAGCCCCACGTCGGGCTCTGTGCTGACTGCCAGCTCAGAGCCTGGAGCCTGCCAGCTCAGAGTCTGTGTCTCCTTCTCACTCTGGCCCTCCCCTGTTCACACTGTCTCTCTCTCTCTCCTACAAAAAAATATAAATATTTTAAAAAAAAACAACTTATCAATTACAGTTTAGTTCAACACAGTGATTTTCAAACTTTTTGATAGTTTAATAGGTAATCTTACCAAAAAACCAAATATGTAAGATAAAGGTCAAGCCACCTTGTTGAAAATGACGTAGGTGTCCCAGAGCTTCACCTATAAAGCGTGGTTTGAAGAGAAAGGAGCATGGTTTAAAATCACTTTGCTTTTTTGTTTTTGTATTTGTATTCCTCCTGAATTTGTCTATAATTTGAGTCCTAAGCCAAAAAGCAGTTTTGTTGTCCTGTCTAAGAGTTTTAAAATATTTAAAAGGTACCTGATACATGCCTTTTCTTTTCATATTTTAATGAGCAACTGTCAATTACTAAAATAAATAACTGCAAAATTGTAAAAGATCTTCTTTTATAAGCCTTCAGCTACTGTCCGTAGTGCTTTTACCACGTTTGTTTTGGTAGTTATTAAAATAAATTATTTCATTTTTATTTTAGATCTGGCAGAGGACGGAAATTAAGTGGAGACCAAATAACGTTGCCAACTACAGTTGATTATTCATCAGTTCCTAAACAGGTAATTCTTTTCTTTTAAGGTTGAATAAGTGTTCCAGAACCATAGTTTTCCAACTGAATTGCAGACCATTAATTAGTATGTCATGGTCAGAATTTTATGGTAGTCAGGTCAGGATTTTTGTTATATTTTTTAATCCTAAAATTTTTATTGGGTTGTTCATAGTATTTTCTGTTACTTTACTGAGATTTTCTATTTTGTTTTTCCATTGATTTCAAGAGTGTTTGTTCTTGCTTATTGAGGTTTTTTTATAACTATTTTAAAGTCTTAGATAATTATAACATTGTTTTTCCATGCAAGTTGAAGTTTATTGTTTACTGAATAATTTTAAGTTGTTTCACAGACATTTTGAATATTACATTTGAGATTCTGTCTTATATAAATCTTATCAAGAATGCTGATTTTTTTTTTTTTCTTTAATCAGGTAATCAATCTGGTTTGGCTAAGGATCCAGGTTTTAATATTCTTTCAGTGGAATGTAGTTCTAAATGTCAGTTCAGTTTTTAAAGCATTTATTTTTGTTTTGGTTTTGTTTTTTAATGGATAGAACTGATTGTCTAACTTCTAGTACAAGTGTTTTTTTTAAACTTTTGGTCTAGTTTTGGTATGTGTTATAAAATTTGTATTTTCCTTTTGGTCAAAAAGTTTGAAAACCAATTTTTTTAGAAAGCCTCTGGTTCTTTTCTTTTTTTTTTTTTCGATGTTTATTTATTTTTGGGAGAGAGGGAGACAGCGTGCAAGTGGGGTAGGGACAGAGAGAGATGGAGACGTAGAATCTGCGGCAGGCACCAGGTTCTGAGCTGTCAGCACAGAGCCTTACGTGGGGCTCGAGCTCACGAACTGTGAGATCATGACCTGAGCTGAAGTTGGTTGCTTAACCAACTGTGCCACTTAGGCTCCTCTAGAAAGCCTATTTTTCTAATAAATGATGATTGAGATGTTGACTCCTTTGTGACTGACAATGTTTGTCAATTAATTGTAGACAGACGTTGAAGAGTGGACATCCTGGGATGAGGATGCGCCCACAAGTGTTAAGATTGAAGGAGGTAATGGGAATGTGACAACACAACAAAATGCTTTGGAACAACTGGAACCTGACTATTTTAAGGACATGACACCAACTATAAGGAAAACTCAGAAAGTATGTTAAACATTGGTGCTTTTGGATATTAAACTATTAACCTGCTTTTCTGATTCCTATAGTTAAAATTAGACAGTATAATTCATGTTTGTCAGAAAGCCTATTTTTAGTTATCAATTTGTTGTGTTTTCTGTCATATTAAACAGGTTTATATATTCAAGTTACCTAGATGTATATCTAGTAAGTTGTACTGCCAAGTCTTTTAAAGTTATATAAACATTACTGAAACCCAACTGTAGAACAGATTCTAGATTCCAGTCTGTCCTGTAGAGACTAAGCTGAATAAAGTAAAGTTCTTACTGTAAGAGAGTTCACAGTTCAGTGACGTCTGCAAACTGATGATATAGTGTCCATTGTTCATAACCGTTATAAAGCTGATGTAAGACTCTGAGAGCAGAATAATTGTGGACTTACTTTAGTCTTCCACACTTTGCTTAATCCATTTTGAGTTGGATATGGAAGATCACTTAAAGGTAGAGGGAATTATTGGAAAAAGAACAGTGACTGATTATTTTCCTTTCTTTTTATCAAAGATCATACATGCACTTAAAAAAATTTTAAGTCAAAGAATATAGAAGAAGTTTTAGTGAAAAGCAACAAGCTTCTGCACCATCATTCCCCATAGCCACCTCTGCTTCCCATAAGCAATCACTCATAACTTTTCCTGTTTGGGCTTGTAATGTTTTTTTATCGTATCTACATATAATATGCTTAAATTGCTGTGTCTTGATTTCCCAATCACAGGCATTGTCCATTGACTTCATACTATGGCAGATGAGGTTTGTTTCATACTACCCACACCCACTCTTCCCCCTCTTCCAAATATTATGATGTTATTCTAGTCTACCTCACTAGTCACTCTGCTATTTAAAAACAAACATACTTAGAGTTCCATTTCTTGTTCCGTCATACATAGAAAATATTTTTTTAAATATACTTTATAAAAAGGGGACATTATTTATTCTACCATCTCTAATAGGATTTCTCACTCTCTTCTACCTTCCAGCCAGTTTCAGCTATAAGTTTATTTTTAGTTTCAGGGCTGATAACATTTACATTCTGTAATCATGATTGTTTTAGTTAAGTTGTCCAAATGTCTTCATTGGTCCAAATGCTGAAAAGCATTAAGTTGTGTATTTTTCAAGGAGTTTGAGTTTCTTAGTAGATGAATACCTTATGTTTGGAAAGAATATTGCTGCTTTTTTAAAAAATTTTTTAATGTTTTATTTATTTCTGAGAGACAGTGAGAGAGACAGTGTGAGCAGAGAAGGATCAGAGAGAGACGGAGACACAGGTTTTTAAACAGGCTCCAGGCACTGAGCTAGCTGTCAGCACAGAGCCCGATGTGGGGCTCAAACCCACAAACCGTGAGATTGTGACCTGAGCTGAAGTTGGACACCCAACCGACTGAGCCACCCAGGCATCCCAAATATTGCTGCTCTTAATAGGAACCCAGAATACTACATTAATACCTTAATAAGTTAATTAGACTGAAAATGTTTACAAGCTACACAGCTAATAGTACTGCCTTGTAAGAGTTAATACATTCATCGATGCATTTATGCTAAGAGAGCTTTTAATAAGATATAACACATATTCCTATTTAATACAGTGACTAAAAGTGCTAACTTCTTTAATACAGTGACTAAAAGTGCTAACTTCTATTTTGTGGGTCTACTGAAAGAAGAGGAAAATTTATTTTTTTTTAGAAAAAGTAAAATGGAATTTTTCTTAGTATCTAAGTGATTTGTGTGACAGTTGCCTAAGAATTTTGATACTTAGAGATTTAAAAAATACTGCATTTATAAATTTTTAAAAGAAAGGTAGGACATTTAAAATAATTATAAAATACTTTGATCACTTAATTATCTTGTTTCTTTTTACATAATATGTAAAATATTCCTGTTAATTCTGTTTCAATTAATCTTTCAGATCATTATTAAGAAGAGAGAACCATTAAATTTTGGCATCCCAGATGGTAGCACAGGTTTCTCTAGTAGATTAGCAGCCACACAAGATATGCCTTTTCTTCATCAGTCTGTAAGTATGTTAATGGTATCTAGAAAAGGTTTTGTTTTTATTTGTTTTCTTGAAAAGAGAAGAAAAAAATCAAAGTGAACATAATATTTGTATTTCCCTGCTTTGAAACTGGTTTAGCCCGACTGAGAGAGATTAATCTGGAGTTTGTTACCAATCTTATCCTTTTATGAGATTGCAAATTACATAAGCTACTAAGATCAGAGTCCCACTGTATACAAAATAGATGGAGACAATATGTTACTTAAAAACATGACCTTTACGGACATTACCACTGAAATTTAAATTTAAAAGCAGCTAATTTTAAGTGAGTCATAAATTGTTTTCCTAGTAGAGTATATTTACATTTAAAGTATAAGTTGACTTATACTTGGTTTGACTTAAATGCATCAGTTTTAAGGGCAAAAGTAGTAAGGAAAGTATATAACCGTTTCTCAACCTTCTAAGTATCTCAGAATTAGCTTTGAATTTTTAAAAAATGTTTTTATTTATTTTTGTGAGAGAAAGAGCTTGAGTAGGGGAGGGGCAGAGAGAGAGGGAGACATAGAATAAGAAGCAGGCTCTAGGCTCTGAGCTATTTGCACAGAGCCCGATGTGGGGCTCGAACTTGTGAACCATGTGATCATGACCTGAGCCAAAGTCTGACACTTAACTGATTGAGCCACCTAGGTGCCCCTTTGAATTTTTATTTGAAAACACCAATGTTCAGACTTCTCCCCAGATCTAAGCTTAATCCTGCTTTGGTTAATTATTGAATAGTTTATTATATTAGTTATTATTATATAACAGCTCCACATTTAGTGGCTTAAAACAGTAAACATATGCTTTATCTCCTACAGTTTCTGTGGATCGAGAATCCAGGAGTGACTCAACTGGGTGGTTCTGGCTCAGGGTTTCTAATGAGTTTCCAGACAAGTCATCTGAAGGCTTGACTGGAACTGGAGGCTTCGTTTCCAAGGTGGCTCACTTTATATGCCTGGCAATTTAATTCTGGTTGGTTGCATAAAGCTCAGTTCCTTGCCATGGATCTCTCCACAGGGCAGCTCGAGTTTCCATGCAACATAACTGCTGATGTTTTCAGAACAAGCAGTCCCTGAGAGAGAGAGGACATGCAGAGATGAAGCCACAATGCCTGTTCATGCCTTAGTCGTATGAGGGACACACTGTCACCTCCACATTATTTTATTCATTGGAAGCTAATCACTAAATCCAGCCCACATGCGAGGGGGAGAGGAATTCAGCTCTACCACTTGAGGAAGAAATGCCAAAGAATTTGCAGACGTAGCTTTAAACAACCACCATCTTATTTGTTTGTTTAAACTGCACAGGTATTTCAGAGTCCGCTCTCCTGGAGGACCCATGTTTATGTGTGTTTTTAATTCATTGATCAAAAACTATTCCTACTAATGTGAGACAGTGTGTTAGGTGCTAGTAATATAGTAGAAAGTAAGGAAACAAGCAGAGTCCTTGCTTCAAAAGAATGCATTCTTGTCGGGGAGGTTCAGTATTAAATAAATGATCACAAATGATCACACATAAATAACGCAAATTTTGGTAACTCCTGTGCAGTTACATCATGTTACAAAGAGCATAATAGTACCATAGCTATTTCTCTAAAATAGCATAACATGTTTAAGGGTTTTTTATATTTCCAAGTCTTATACTTTATTCATATATGTTTGATCCATATTGGTAAAGTGGTTCAAATTTATATGATGAATTAGTAAATATTTGCAACTTAACTATAATTATAAGTTATTATAACACTATTATAGCTCATTATGAAGTTGTAAATATGTAACTCCTTATAGAGTTGGAAAAGGTAAATCGTGTGGATAGAGAATCTCCAATGCTAACCCCAGCAGACTAAGTAAGGGAGCAATGGCTTAGGAGAGAATGGTAATCTATTGCACTTTGTTCTCTGCTCCAAAAACAATTTACCACCCATTCTACCAATTAAGCTCTTCTTTGAGATTCCACATTCTGTTGGGGGGGGGGGGAATTTAATCATTTGTATTGTTTTGATAGCTCTTTTTATAGTAAGTATATTAACTTTTTCTGTCATCTTTTATAATTTTTCAGTTTGTTGTTGGCTTTATAATTTGGTTTGGATGTTTTTGATGGGCGGATAATTTTAGTTTTTAATGTAAAAAATTAATCTTATCATTTAAAACTTTTTTACTTAGAAGCCCATCTGTACTAAAGGATCAGATTATCACTCTTTTTTTTATTGTCTTAGTAGTTAACTTTTTAAATATATAAATGTTTTATACACAGAAAGTCAAACACCTCAATGGAAAAATGGATAAGAAATAGACATAGCCTGATAACTTGAAGAAATGTTCTCAAAGAAATCCAAAGTAAAATAATAAGACACCATTTTTAAATCTTAACAAAGTAGCGAAAAAGAAAGAAAACTATTGGCCCTGACAGAGATTAGGGAGACGAGGGTTTACCTGTTGCTGTCATTAGGATAAGTTGGTATAACTTCTCAAGTGGGTCATTTGTATTTGGTTCAGTGGTTTTAATGGTTTTTTAAAAAATTTGGTTTAGCTCTTATACTTCTAGAGGTCTGTATTAAACAGATCATCAGAAATACACTAAAAAATTTTAACAGAGTAGGTGCCTGGCTGGCAGAGTCGTCAGCCCTTAGAACATGTGGCTCTCAATCTTGGGGTTGTGAGTTCGAGCCCCACTTTTGGTATAGAGATTATTTAAAAATAAAATCTTAAAAAAAATATTTTTAGCCGTGGATGGTATTACATTTATAGTTAGGAGGAGAAAACCACACATTTTACTTCATTTTTAGGTGTAAGTGCTCAAAAGAAAATATAAATAAATCTATTCCCAGATTGTTGCCAGTTATTTTATGCTAATAGTCACTTCTGCACCTTACTAAACATTCCAGAATGAACATTTTTATTGTTTGGTGGAAGAAAAAGTGAACTTTTAGAGGTCTGGTCTGAGGAATAGTGGAAGGTGGTGACCAGCCTACTGGTAGCAAGTAAGTAGGACAGGCAGAAGGAAGCACAATGTAGAAGTACTCTGGTGAAGAGTAAGTTTTGGCTAATTTGTTGTGTTTGCCTTGGACCCACAAAGTAAGAGCCATTGAAAAATCTGTATGTTACTTATGCTTAAATGAAAATGGCTGTGCCGGGTTAGAAACTTCAGTTCCTCAAATTGATCTCAGCACAGAGTAGTGAAGCACCTCTGATCCCATCTCCAGTTAGTCTCTTCTCTTGCCCCCACTCCCACCCTGTCTGCTCCCTGAAAAGGGAGAAACAGAAAGAAGAAATGTTCAATTCTTGTCTATTCCAATTTAAAGTAGGCAGAAAAAGAAGTCAGTATAAAAGGAGTACCCTTTAAAACATAAAATGGGGAGAAAGCTGGGCCTGCCCAGGACTGCTGAGTACCGAAAGTCACACATCACAGGAAACCCCTCAGTTCCAGGCACACCCCGAGCCAGATCATCCGGGCCTTTGATGGGACGTGAAGATGACACAGGGCAGTGACAGGCTCTGAGCTCTGTGTTAACTTTTCTTGATCTCTAATGGGAGAAAGGAGAGCTGTTTACAAACATCATTTTGTCTTGTGTTTTGTTGTAGCCTGAATTAGGTGACTTAGATACCTGGCAGGAAAATACCAATGCATGGGAAGAAGAAGAAGATGCGGCCTGGCAAGCAGAAGAAGTTCTGAGGTATTTTAGTAATATTTACACCAACTCGAGTAGAGGAACCAGATTTGTTCATGTTACAGTCAAGGTCAAGAAAGCTAATTCTGCCAAACATTTTATTTTTCTTAAATCTTTCTCGGTTGAGCTTGAGATTCAATTGAGTCATTGAGACTCAGACTACATATACTACTGTATATGATTAAAAGTGAACAGAAACCAAGTATTTAAAGCATTATAGAAACAAAAGCAAAAGAGTAATAATGTTATCAATGGCAAATGAGATCTTTTTCATATATACATCATATTATACTATTTGCTTTATACTACATTCCCTCTAAAACATAGTTACCTTTTGAAATGTGAGCCATCACTATATATTCCTCTAAGTCACAAATTCTATCTTCATTTTTGTTTCTTCGTGGTCTAGAATAGTGCCCAGCACTACACATTTGAATGGAAATAACGTATATAGCACTCTACATTTGTATATATATCTTAGTTGATGTACTCAAAAGCCTTATCAGTTGTAAATAATTATATCACTGTTACTGCCCATTCTACAGAGAAGAAAATATTATTCTAGAGGTCTTCAAGTTTGTTTTTGTTGGTGTTTATGTTATCTCTGTGTTTTTGTGAGCAATAAATATAATTCTTGGCTAGTTGCATTAGACGAAAGAATAAACAGAATTTACTCTGAGTTTGTGACCGTCATCACTGATGAAAAGCTGAAGATATTTAAATGTATGTAAATTATGTTTGCATTTTTAAGATATAGTAAAATAAAGTGATGTCAATTTTATAAATTTAAAATATTGTTTTTATAATAGGGATAGAAAATTAATGACAACTGATTTCATTGATTTCACTTTTATATTTTCTCTGGCTGTTATCAATTAACTACAATTACCTTGAACAGCCAGCAGAGGGTGCAGTTAAATACCTGGAGTTATGGCTTGCTTTTTTTTTTTTTTTTCTTTTTTCTTTTTTCTTTTTGGTCTTGTCCTTCCTAATTTAAGCATTTTGTTTTTAAATAGGGACAGGTCAAATTTTAATAGTAAAGTTATGAGAGTTTTAAATATTTAGTTTTTATTTAACCATCATTTACGGTAAAGGAAGTATTTTTTAAATTGTAAACAGCCGTATTTATGTTACATGGATCATAAAAATAGATAAGTTATCTATTTTTTTACTCTTTTTTTTTATAAATCAAAAAATAGATACAGAAGTTTGGGTGTTTTAAAACATTTGGGGGGGTTCTACTGATCATTAACCACAGGATAAAGGAAGGGCCATTCATTCTGAATCCGGTAATAATAACAGCACTGTACAGTTAATGGATTCACAGTATCTTAACATTTACTGTACCAAAACCTTTTTTTCCACCCTGTCATCTTGCACTCTGACGAAAATAAGACAAAAACAAAAAACCCTAAACTTGGTGTTTTATATGACAGCTGGGAAGAAGGGTCAGTTATATATATGCTTCATGTTGCAAGTTGCATAAGTTAGTCACAGAGACATGAAGGAGTCCTGTGCCTTACTGCCCCCAGAAGAACACTGAGAATTTTTAGCGTATTCACACTTCATGTCCTCTGTCCCGTGTCCTCTGACTCCGTCTGTTTCCCACTGCTGCTTTAATACTGCCAGTACTGTAATCAGTATCATTAAGGAAGAAGATTCCTGTACATTAGAAATTCCAAGTGTGTATCTTGAGAGGAAAAAGGGATTTTCTCTGCAATAATCTTTAAATTGCCTCATTTTCCAGGAACTTTAATTGTTGATGTTTACACTTCAGCTAGTAACCAGTGAAAGGCTTATTTGATCTTACTTGTTTGCAAACAGCCGACCCTTTAGACTTCTTTTCCTGTCTCCCTTTTTGCCACTGACATTTTGGTTATTTTAGAGCAGATAATCAGTTTTGCTTGAAAGGTATCAGAGCTAGTGAAAAGTAGATTTTTTTAAAAAAACTATACTTCTGAAACTTTAGTTAATTGATGGTGAAGGTCAAAATATTGCCTAAAATAGCTCTGTACTGTCTTGAATTTTAAACCACTCTGTTTACTCCCACTTATAAATGTGATGAGACATAGATTTTGCTTCCCAGAGTCAGTTTCTTTTTTTTTTTTTTTTTTAATTTTTTTTTTAATGTTTTTTTTTTATTTATTTCTAGGAGAGAGAGAGAGACAGCGTGAGCAGGGGAGGGTCAGAGAGAGAGGGAGTCACAGACTCTGAAACAGGCTCCAGGCTCTGAGCTGGCAGTCAGCACAGAGCCCGACGCGGGGCTCGAACCCACGAACCGCGAGATCATGACCTAAGCGAAAGTCGGACGCTTAACCGACTAAGCCACCCAGGCGCCCCTCCCAGAGTCAGTTTCGAGCTGCCCCACATATAGAAAATCCACACTGGATTTTTCCATGTTATAAGCTTGTGTCGCCTATCCCACAGGCAACTGTGGCCTCTGCCGCTTCCTTCCTCAGCCTTGCGTGCTTTGACCTATATTCTCATACCCTAAACTTCAGATCCAGAACCAGCGTCGGTTCTTTTCCTCCTCTCTCATCACTCCCCACAGAGTCAGTCAGATAACAAAAGGCTAGTGATTCTGGGTCAGTAGTGTCAGGGAGAGGCCAGGGAAGACCTAAGGATCTCCTCATGTATGATCAGTAATACCCACCATTCTGCCCGCTCGTCAGTAGAGCTGGCCAAATGTTAATCCGTAAATAGATTGCTAGCTTCCAGTTGGACGGCAGGTGTTTAGTTTCCATTTTCTTTGGGCATTGTGTTCTGCACATCTGTGTTCTTGACTTCCTCTAGCAGAGTGTTTTTAACTATTATAATAATAGGAGATTTAATCCTCAGCATCAGGCTTTTCTGAATGCTATCAAAAAGGTTTGGTGTGGAGATGTGGTGTTTTAGTGAAAATAATCTGAAGAAGAGGGCTTAGAAGATGTGGGTTCTTGTCCTTGTACTTAAGCTAATGACTTTGGGCAAGTTGCTCAGCTTTTGTTCCTCATCTTACTTATTTGTAGAATAGAGATAATACTCTTATTTTGCAAGTTTTGTTCTAAGGATTAAAATAAATACTAGTTTTGAAAATCTTTGAAGTTTTCAAAGCAGGGAGAATGAAGATTTTTTGAACTTCTATTTTTTGATAGCTATTTCTTTCTGGAATTTATTTTCCATTTTACCTGTGTAGTATTTTTTAAAAGTAAAAATAGGACTGTGTTTCTCTTCAGGCAGCAGAAGATAGCAGACAGAGAAAAGAGAGCAGCGGAACAACAAAGGAAGAAAATGGAAAAGGAGGCACAGCGGCTGATGAAGAAGGAACAAAACAAAATTGGTGTGAAGCTTTCATAACAAATGCCCTTCACATGTCATAGAGCCAGGAGGAGAAATAGGAGTTCCTCGACTCAAGCAACATTTATATGGATTTAAGGGTATTTTCAAGAATACAAACACATTGCTTGATTTCAGTGCATTCATTCGACAAAACAGGACACCAGGATTCTCTCAAAGTACCTTGAGCTCTTAGTGACCGAGACTCGAAAGAATGAAAGAGACCTATGAGGCAATATTTTCTTAAACCTGCTCCAAGCGTAAGACAGTTGTTTGCTGTAGAGAAATTATTACAAGTGGAATATACCAGTACCTCTTTTAGCTAGTGTTTCTAGCTAAATAAATGGGTGTAAATAATTTTATGGTGGGAAAGAACTCTGCTCTCTATAATGCTTTCCTTCATTGTGCATAATGATAAAATAAATAATTTTAAATATTTTTTTGTTTCCATGATTATCTGACCTAAATCAGACAAACTGCAGGGCTTTAACTTCTTTATTTTTGTAGTCAGAAGCTGGTATTGGTGTACATTTCCTCTAAATTGAGCTGGTATTGTTTATGTTTAATATGACATTAAGGGATTTGATGACTTTGGTTTTCGAGAAAATGACATTAAATGCAATAATTTTATTTATCATAAATATTTTATACATCATTGTTTCTTTTAGATGGTGTTATAATGTTATACATATTTGTAATTTATATTGCATGTATGAATTGAAAATCAGCAAAATGACAAATTTGCTTTATTATAACTTGTGAGTTTTAAAAACTAGTATTAGTACTTTTCCCTTTTGTTATAGATTTTAAGATGTTACAGTGTTTTAAGTACCTTAGTCCCTCCCCGCAAAAAGCCATTAATTTACAAACGCAGAAAGCCTTCAGTTCTGAAATTTCAAAGCTTTTTAATGATTTCTGTATCAATTTTATATATCTGACATAATGCATTTTACCATGTTGTTGGCAAAGATAATATTGATTCATTAAATTTCAAACTGAGATAGGAATAATATTTTTATTTTTGGGTGTTGACTGGCTCCAAAATAGTTTCAAGGAAAAAGATACATACTGTCTTTACAGGAAAGAAATAGATTTGATAGTTTAAAATCCCATTAATTTTTTTCTCCACAATTAAAATACATCCAGACTGATTTTCTATGGCTTTAGAATTTTTTTAAAGATTTTTACTTTCATATAAGTTGTTGCCCAAAATTCTATTCTGTGGGTTTTTTTTAAATGTTACAGATACTCTAACCTATTGCTGATATGTTTGAATTAAAATATATCATAGTAGGGGCGCCTGGGTGGCTTAGTCGGTTAAGCGTCCGACTTTCACTTAGGTCATGATCTCGCGGTTCGTGGGTTCGAGCCCCTCGTCAGGCCCTGTGCTGACTGCCAGCTCGGAGCCTGGAGCCTGTTTCAGTCTGTGACTCCCTCTCTCTCTGACCCTCCCCTGCTCACACTGACTCTCTCTCTAAAAAAAAAAAATATATATATATATATATCATAGTAAAATCACAGACTATATAATGAGGTCACCCTATGTCCTTATCTTAAGCTCCCAGACTAAATGTGATTGTATAATCAGTTAAAATTTAACTTTGGTAAAAAGCTGCTTTTTACAATCCCAAACCACATTTTCAGTCATCAAGTTTATTAGAGTTTCTGCCAATATACTCCCCAATTAAATAGAATCAAACTCAAACTTAGTAATAAAAGTAATCTTTCTCCTTATTTGTATTTATTTATTTTTAGTCATGGGAATGCTACATGATTTCTCTAAATTTAGAGTTATTCATAAACCTCTCGTTTAGTACAATAAATTTTACTGCTTCTTCCCTAGCAGTTGACAAGTATTGAAGTCTGCTTTGGTCATGACTTTCATGGGTGTGGGATTTTGTTTTTTGTTGATTTTTAAATTTTTGTTTAATTAGAAGTAAAAGCTGGCTACAAATTATAGTTTGTATGATTAATTCAAGTTTTTTCTTATGGAAAGAATAAATAACAATTCTGGGATACATTTTTTTTAAGCCTCTGTTGGTATGTAAACTGAATACCTATGTTAAGTTTGGGTGTAAAATGGTCCCAAAAGAAGTTGTGTTGTTAAATATATATGATATACACTTCATGGTAACAAACTGGCTCCTTTGGCTTCAAAATTTATAGTTTCTGTTTTTGTTTGAATTTTAATTAAGAGTTACCTGTTTTATTGGTAACAGTAAAGAAGAAATATGGATAGGCATAGAGTTAGTGTGAAGTGTCACCCATTATCTGAATTATGTATTTCATGTGCAGACATGTGAAACATTGTGTTTTGTGTGTGTGTGTGTATACACACACACTACACACTATATATGTATATACAAACTATATAGATGTGTATACATATATAAACTATATATACAAACTATATAAACCATATAAGTTTCTACTTATTTCCTCTTATTAAGCTGTAACTGGAGATATCTTCTGGTTGACTCTTGACTCTTTTTTAGTAGCATATTTAATTGAGTCAACATTTGAGAAATGAGAACTTCAAATTCAGCATCTAAATTCCTCAGTTTTGATGTGCACTTGCCTCTGGCCAGGATGGTGACTATTCTTAGTTGAAGATTGGTGGTTGGGAAGAATGTGGTAGCTATAGAAACTGTCATCTGGATCAAGCATCCAACACCACTTTATATGCTACCAGTATAGAGCAAATCTAACCACGGCCTGTTTCTGAAAAGCCTAAGTTTTGTCACTAATGATGTAAGTCCTAAAGGGATGGTCTGGACCTGATATATCTAACAAACACCTTGTTTAATCCTGTGTAGTTCGGCTTTAAGATAACCTACTGCAATGATTTTCACAGTCTTCAGCCCTTTGAGTAAAAGAGATCTTTCATAAGGAATGCAAGCAAGTAAGTTAACGTGGTGAGTACGGTAACTTGGGTAACTTGGGCTGAAGCCACATTGGGGGCCGGGGGTGCACTAGGGCTGCCAGATTGCTTCCAGGAAGAAGTTTCTCCCCTCAGGTGAATTGGAGTGCTGAAGAAGATGGTGGATCCATGAAGAGCTTATTTTAGTAGTGAGTAACTTAATAAACGTGCTTCCCATTTACATAGATTTTTCAAATTTGAGGTGTTTTCTCCTAATATCAACAAGGAGCTCTTCTTTTTCTTCATGTAATTTACTTCACTTTGACATAACCAAAGCTGTTCCAAGGTTATGGGATCAGCTTGTGACTCCTTTTGTATACAGCTGTTCTTCACTTTGCTTCCCACTGTTATCTTCCATGCCCCTAAGTCATGGCCATTGGGCATGCTCAGTAAGTAACTGGGGTAAGTTTTGGGAGTAAGATGCGTTTTGTTTTCTTTTCTTTTCTTTTCTTTTCTTTTCTTTTCTTTTCTTTTCTTTTCTTTTCTTTTCTTTTCTTTCTCTCTCTCTCTCTCTCTCCCTCTCTTTCTCTCTCTCTCTTCCTCTCTCTCTCTCTCTCTCTGTCTCTCTTTCTCTCTTTCACTCTCCCTCCCTCCCTCTCTCTGTCTCTCTCTTTCGTTTATTTTTGAGAGAGAGTGAGCAGGGGAGGGGCAGAGAGGGAGGGAGACACAGAATCTGAAGCAAGCTCCAGGCTCTGAGTCGCCAGCACAGAGCCTCACTCAGGGCCCCAACCCCGAGCTGTGAGATCATGACTGAGCTGAAGTCAGATGCTTAACTGACTGAGCCACCTAGGAGCCCCAGAGAATAGTAAGATACTTTACACCAAAAGCCTTGATCTTCTAGAACTGAAAACGCCCTATCTAGGAACACACTTTCATACATACACCTGGCCCACTCTCTGCCCCAACACACACACAATTTTCAACTACCTGCTACTGACCTTGCTAATCCACCAGCAGGATCTTTCACACAGAAACTTTCACTAGAGAGTTGCCTGGTTAAGCGTAAAATTTTGATTTCGGCTCAGGTCATGATCTCATAGTTCATGAGTTTGAGCTTCATGTTAGAGCGCTGACGGCACAGAGCTTGCTTGGGATTCTCGCTTTCCCTCTCTCGCTGCTCCTCCCCTGCTTGTTCTCTCTCTGTCTCTCAAAATAAACTGTCACTACGAGTCTGTGGCCAACCAGGGTAATTGCAGCCTTCCCTTCCAGGAACTTCCATGGATATTAATGCTTTGCTATCTATTGATCTGATTGCAGCAATTCTGACAGCTCAGAATTCTCAGAGCTATAGAAATGGTGATTAAACAAATTGCCTGAGTTTGCAAACCACTTAAATGGAACTGGTGGCTTTACACTGAGACTGTAAGTGTTCATGATAGTGCCTGGCACGTAAATAAACACTCAGCAAGTGGTAGTTGTGAGGCCCTGTACACTTTCCACATTCTACTGTACACTACTGGCAGCTCCTTGTTGCAGCCGGTGGGAGAAGTTGACTGATCTTGCCATAATAATCTTTATACACTTTGGTGGTGAACTACAAGTTTAGTTAGGAAAGGAAAAGCTTTATGTGTTCAGCACTGAGAATCTAATTATATCAATGACTTCTCACAATCTAGTGAGGTAGACATTACCTCATTTCACATATGAAGAAACCAAAGCTTGGAAAGGCAGTTGTATGTTTGAATAATAGGAAAATAGCAAGCTTTGAGAGCAGATTACCTTA
The DNA here is from genome assembly GCA_017311185.1 of Proteles cristata cristata. NCBI lineage: Eukaryota > Metazoa > Chordata > Mammalia > Carnivora > Hyaenidae > Proteles > Proteles cristata. Next base: position 979,966 of record JAESUZ010000812.1, read on the forward strand.
GTGTTTACTCGTCATTTATTGTGTGTGGACTGATTTCCAAGGCCTCTTCACTGGAAACTACCAGCTGCGAAAGTTTGCAATTAGAATTTCCTTTCTAGTTCTCAATGAAAATGATGTTATAAGTTATAACAGATAATACCTGTTTTTGTTTCCTAAGAACATCTTTAATAAATAAGGAAATTAGCTTGGCTTTTATTTTCATATAAATAACAACTGTAATTGAGTGCCAGTACCATTATGACTGCATTCCCAGTTTACTTGGGTCAGATATTATAACCAGGCAAAATGAAATATGGTTCATATTCACACAGTTGTAAAACTAAGCCAATTAAGTCACTTGATTGGGTCATTATTCTAATGAGGGCAAGGTCACAGGTCTTATGCATATGTAGACCAGTGCTGTACCCCTAGGCTTTCCTGCTACAAAATGTGTCCATGGCCTTGTCCAGTTATCTTCTTAGCATGTATCTTTAGGATCTGGTTGAGAGTATAATGGCACAGAAAAAATCATTTCTGTGCATAGGAAATTTAAGGGACATACTCCTTGGTTGGTGGTATATTTAGAGAAATCATTATGGTTTCTATGTCAGTTTGGCTCATTATAAGATAATAACTTTTTCCCCAAATCAGTTTCATTTGTTAAAATAGTCACTCCTTCATTTACACATCAAGGCAATTTCCAAACCTGTTGATTATTCCTAAATAAAATCAGTGCTTACCTATTTTATGGAGAAAATATCATTATCATTAGATATATTGACCTGTGAAACAAATTTTTAAAATATTTTTTATTTTTTTGTAATGGTAAATGAAGTAAGATGTGCATAAGGATATAGATATATTTAATTGTTTAAAGTACACAAAAATACAGGTGCTTTTTATTTCTTTTTGAAGCTTCACAGTACATCTGAATCTTGTAATCGCCTATCTATCTTGATTAGAAGGAATCCTTATGGAGTAAGATAAGTACATGGGTGAGGGGTGCCTGGGTGGCTCAGTCAGTTAAGCACCCAACTCTTATTAATTTCGGCTCTGGTCATGATCTCATAGTTTGCGGGATCACGCTCTGTCGGGCTCTGCACTGACAGCACAGAGACTGCTTGGGATTCCTTCTCTCTCTCTCCCTCCTCTGCTTGCCTTCATGCGCTCTTGCTCTCTCTCTCTCACACACACACAAAATAACTAAATGGATGATTAGTTTTAAAACTTTTTTCTATATACTTTCAGTGGGAGATGTGAACATTATTAAGACTGTTTTTGTTCATTTTCTCTATATAACCAACAAGCCAGAAATAATGTGCTGGTTCAGAAGAATTAAGGGTCAGTTTAAAATGCCAGTACCTGTTGTTTACTGTAGAAAGTAAGGCTGGCAAACCATTTCAAACACTGTAAGCTATTTGATTACAAGGAAGGGGAAGGAGGGCTTTACCATACCATCAAATTGGGGAAACATTGTAGTTAATAGTTTTCATACTCCAGTTCATTATAGTTCTACTCTAGCAAAAATGTAATTTTTCAAAGTTATTTAAAATCACTTTGACCAAAAATGACAGCTTCAGGGAATGAAAGTGAAACTATCCCTGAAGGTGTGTTAGAGAAGATCACCATGGCGAGGAACTCTAGGGCAGTGGGGAGCAGGGAGCAGGATGCCTGCTTCTAAAAGTATAAAAGGGAGCCAGCTGTGGGATTTGCAGCCAGAATCATTCTGCATCATCGTAGTCCCAGATGCTTTTATGGCCTCAGTACTGGGAGTGACAGAACCAAACAAACATGTATGAGAAAAGATTAGAAAATCTCTCCACAAGTTCTAGCCTCAGCAATCAGACAATACAAAGGAATAAAAGGCATCTGAATCAGTAAGGAGGAAGTCAAACTTTCACTCTTCACAGACGATGTGATACTCTATATGGAAAATCCAAAAGATTCCACCAAAAAAAAAAAAAATGCTAGAACTAATCCAGGAATTCAGCAAAGCCACAGGATATAAAATCAATGCACAGAAATCTGTTGCATTTCTATACACCAATAATGAAGCAACAGAAAAAGAAATTAAGGAATCAATCCCCTTTACAATTGCACCAAAAACCATTAAAATACTAGGAATAACCTAACCAAAGAGGTGAAAAATCTATACACTGAATATAGAGAGCTTATGAAAAAAAATTAAAGAAGACACACAAAAATGGAAAAGTATTCCATGCTCATGGATCAGAAGAAAAAATACTGTTGGAATGTTGATGCTATCCAAAGCAATCTACATATTCAACGCAATACCTATCAAAATAACACCAGCATTCTTCACAGAGCTAGAACAAACAATCCTAAAATTTTTATGGAACCAGAAAAGACCTCAAATAGCGAAAACAATCCTGAAAAAGAAAACCAAAGCTGGAGGTATCACGGTCCTGGACTTCAAGATGTATTATAAACTATAGTCATCAAGACTGTGTGGTACAGGCACAAAAACAGACACTTTAGATCAATGGAACAGAATAAATAACTCGGGAACGGACCCACAAACATATGAGCAACTAATCTTTGGCAAAGCAGGAAAGAATATCCAATGGAAGAAAAACAGTCTCTTCAAAAAACAAGTGGTATTGGGAAAACTGGACAACAACATGCAGAGAAATGAACCTTTACCACTTTCTTACACCATACACAAAAATAAACTCAAAATAGATGAAAGACCTAAACATAAGACAGGAAGCCATCAAAATTCTAGAGAAAGCAGGCAAAAACCTCTGACCTCAGCCACAGCAACTTCTTATTCAACATATCTCTGGAGGCAAGGGAAACAAAAGCAAAAATGAACTCTTGAGACCTCATCAAGATACAAAGCTTCTGCACAGTGAAGGAAACAGCAGAACTAAAAGTCAAATAATAGAATGGGAGAAGATATTTGCAAATGACATGTCAGATAAAGGGTTAATATCCAAAATCTAAAAAGAACTTATCAAACTCAACACACAAAAAACAAATAATCCAGTGAATAAATGGGCAAAAGACATGAACAGACACTTCTCCAAAGAAGTGTTCCAGATGGCTAACAGACACATTAAAAAATGTTCAACATTGTTCATCATCAGGGGAATACAAATCAAAGCCACAATGAGATACCACTGCACACCAGTCAAAATGGCTAAAATTAACAACTCAGGCAACAACAGATGTTGGCGAGGATGCAGAGAAAGAGGAGCTCTTTTCCGCTGTTGGTGGGAATGCAAACTGGTGCAGCCACTCTGGAAAATAGTATGGAGTTTCCTCAAAAAGTTAAAAATAGAACTACCATACAACCCAGCAATTGCACTACTAGGTACTTATTCAAGGGTTACAGGTGTGCTGTTCTGAAGGGGCACATGCACCCCAATGTTTATAGCAGCACTATTGACAATAGCCAAAGTATGGGTAGAGCCCAAATGTCCATTGACAGATGAACACACACACACAATGGTGTATTACTCGGTAATCAAAAAGAATGAAATCTTGCCATTTGTAACTATGTGGATGGAACTAGAGGATATTATCTAAGCGAAATAAGTCAGAGAAAGACAAATATATGACTTTACTCGTGTGGAATTTAAGATACAAAACAGATGAACATAAGGGAAGGAAAGCAAAAATAATATAAAAACAGGGAGGGGGACAAAACATAGGAGACTCATAAGTACAGAGAACAAAATGAGGGTTGTAGGTGGGGATATGGGCTAAATGGGTAAGGAGCATTGAGGAAGACACTTGTTGGGATGAGCACTGGGTGTTATACATAGGGAATGAATCACTGGAATCTTCTCCTGAAATCATTATTGCACTATATGCTAACTAACTTGGATGTACATTAATAACTAAATAGGAAGGAAGAAATCTCCAAGAAGCGTTCATTTGTTTAAAATGAAGTAGGAGAGGACGAAGCCCTTTAGCATTTCCCAGACTACTAGTGAAGGGAACTGAGAGGCACCCTCACAGGAGCTCTTACATGAACTGGAAGTTTTCAAAGCACCCGGTACTTAGTGAACTGTTTTTCTAGCTATTCTCAGAGGTGATAATGAGACCGCTGGGTGGGGAAGTGGGGGCGTGGCGGTAGGGAAAGGCAGATGGCAGGGCTCCGGGCCGGGTGTCTTGTGCCCCAACTTCACTTTTATGTGACTCATGAATGGGATTTTTACGTTGAAATATTTTTTAAAAGAGCACCTTTTGGGGTACCTGGGTGGCTCAGTTAAGCATCCAATTGGGCTCAGGTCATGATCTCATGGTTCGTGGGTTCAAGCGCCACCTCAGGCTCAGCACTGACAGTGTGGAGACTTCTTGGGGTTCTCTCTCTTTTTCTCTGTCCCTCCCCCACTCATGTGCACTCTCTCTCAAAATAAATAAACTTGAAAAAAAAGAGCCTCACCTTTTACAAAACTTAAACACTTATTGATGTATTTACATCTTTTAATACCAGCTCTCTGGAGTAACATTTAAATCTTTTTGAGATTTTAAGAATTCTTTGGAATTATTGTAACTATTAGTTGTCATAGCCATTGTGACTGCAACAGAATCAGCAGTCACAGCACATTTTGTCTTCAAGTGATTTAAAAACATTACCTGATATATACCTGTTTTATTCTATGTGGATTTTTTTTTCTTTAATGCTTTTTATTTATTTATTTCTGAGAGAGAGAGCACGAGCAGGGGCAGGTCAGAGAGAGAGACAGACACAGAATCTGAAACAGGCTCCAGGCTCTGAACTAGCTGTCAGCACAAAACCTGATGCGGGCTTGAACCCACAAACTGCGAGATCATGACCTGAGCCGAATTCGGCCGCTTAACCGGCTGAGCTACCCAGGCGCTCCTCTATGTGGACTTTCTGTTTTTGTTTGGAACAACCGAGAGTTTGACATACTTTCAAGATTTGATTGTTAATTTCCTAGGTTACTGCTTCATTGTGCACACTTCGCCTGGTAAGATTGGGAAGAAATGAATTTTGCAGAGTATAAAAGTGTTAGAATTAGAAGTGCTCACCGAGCCAAAATGGAAATTAGAACTACCCCTAAACCTTTTAAAATGAAGTCCTCAAGAGAAAAACATATCAGACCCAACCACTACTTAGGCAGGATCTATGATAGATTCAAATCACAGACTTCCTTTCTCTCCTGCCACAAATGTCAGAAACGCTTGGCATCTGAGTGTAATGCATTTTTCCCCCTTTCTGAACAGCTCAACTTGGAAAGGTCAGCATATCCCTTTGGGAAAAACTCTTTTTCTTATAAATTGGAATGTTTGCACACATAACTGTAGGAAATGTTTAACATTTGCTTTGATGAGACAGCAATTTGTTCAATAGAGTAGAATTGTTCTTCGTTTTCCATTTTCCTGCCTATTTGTTCATCACAGGCACACAATTACTGAAAGCAGCTTTGAGTACTTCTTTCTATGAGATCAGATCATCCTGTCCACAAAACCAGCCAACGCCTTGGGCTTCCGAAAGGCAAGCTATGTTCCATCTTTTATTTACTCCAAGGGACTCATTTGTGAGAGACTGTTCTGAATAAAAGCAGTAATTTTCCACAGACTATACAGACTGAAACTCTGAAGAAGGGGAGGAAGGGTGGGGAGACAGAGGACAAGGAAAAGAAAAACAGAACTGGCCCAGGATCTCCTATTTCACCTTTGCACACATTTGTTTCAGTGTGGACAGGATACTCAGTGTCCAATGTTTCAGACAAGGTAATTTTGTTTGAATCTTTTGGTTTACTTAAAGAGGGACACAGATCATTATGACAATAAATTGTCATCATTATGACAAGTCACTATTCGTGATCAGCTGCCTCCAATTTGATAATCAACATAAATATTTGTGGTTCATGGAGAATTCTTCACCAGAGCCCATTTTCCCATCCATCTTGAATTGATGAACAGTGCTGAGTTTGTTATATTAGTTTCTGTAGCAACAGTGGATACCAGAAACAAGTTTATAATTTTTCTGAGGGTAAAAATGCTTTAATTTAGTGATGACTAAAAATAAACATAGGGAGGGACTGTAAGGAACGTAACAGCATTTAGGTATTGGTCTAGGCTGGACTGCAGGAAGAGATTTGAGTCAGCATGGCTCATTATTTTGGGACACTTCCAATTATTTTCCACCAGAAATAGTTTCCCTTCCATTTCAGCCAAGTTCCTCTATGGTGTGCTAAGTACCCATGTGTGCCCTCAAGCATGTGTCTATTCCAGTAGAAGAAATGCCCTACCAGAGACAAACCACCTCTGTCCACATGCTTGCCCTATGTCCTATCCCTTCTTATCTTCTCCTTCACTTAATCCTTCCTCTCCTAGTTTATCAATTTTTTTCTCCATTTCTCAACTACCAAAAGCATACAAACATGTACTATCTCCTCTGAATACTGAAAAATAAAACAAACACTTGTAATTCCTATCCCCTTTGTAACTACCACTGACTTCCCTACTCTTTTTGATAGTAAAAATTACTTTAAAAATTAGCACACATTGATTTCTACTTTCTCTATTCCATTCATTTTCCAACCTACTTCAATCTTCTATTTCTTCAAAGAAAATGATCCAGACAGTCACTAAGATTTTTGACAAAGCCAGTGGGCACGTATCTGTTCTGTTACTCAACTTCTTGGTTAGATTTCCGTAGTTGACCATTCCACTCTTGAACTGCTCTCCTCTCTTGGTTTTTCCCATTACTACCTTCACATGGCTTTTCTCCTACTTTCAGGCTGCCTCTTCTCAGACCAGTTTGTTGGTTCTCTATCCTCTACCTGATTGTGGACATATCCTAGGACTCAGTCTTTGGCCTTCTTTCCTTCCTTACATTCCAGATGATTTTGTCCATCCCATTTCTTTAAATAGTACGTAAATGCCGAAGAACCCCAATTATATAACTCCAGCCCTGATGACTCCTGTAATGTTCACAGTCATTTATGAAAGTATGTACTTGACATTTCCACATAGATATTTAATAGACATCTCAAATTTATCCTCCCTTATGTGTTTCTCTTTCCATTCTCAGTAAATGGCACTACCATTGGCCTAGGTGCTCCAGAGTCATCCTTAATTTCTCTCTTCTTTAAACTCTACCACTTCCCCTACTGACATGTGATCTCTCTGCAAATCACCTCAGTTCTAAGTTGTATCTATTCAACTTAGTCTCTATATCCACTTCCACCTCCAAGTTGTCATAATAACTCATCTAGACTATTTCACTGGTCTCCCTGCTTCCACTCCTGCCTGTTTACAATGCCTTCAGCACATAGCAGCCATAGTTAAAAAAAAAAAGGAAGGAAGGAAGGAAGGAAGGAAGGAAGGAAGGAAGGAAGGAAGGAAGGAAGGAAGGAAGGAAAAGAAAGAAGCCCGGATTATATCATTGTCCTGTTTAATGTCTGTTCATATTTCTCATTGCACTGGGAATGATTTCGAACCAACCCTAACATGGTTTACATGCCCACATATGAACCAGCTTCCTCTCCACTTCTCCAGTCGCTCACTTACCCACTTCTTCCTCTGCTCTAACCACTCTGGCCTTGATGCCCCATCACATGCCCAGCCCCTTTCTGACTCAGAGCTTTTGCTTTTGTTTTGCAACAATTTACCCCCATATCTGCACTTAGTTGGCTCTTTTTAATACATTAGTATTAATTTTATTTCTTCAGAGATTTGTTCCTTGCCTTTATCCCTGTTACTTTTGGTCAAAACACTTTATTTACTTGGAAGTACTTACCATTAAAATGATTTTCTTCATTTGTTGGCATGTTCTATGTCTTACACAGACAGAACCTAAGCTCCCTGATGGCAGAAACCTTATCTGTCCCCTTCAGTATTGCTGACTGATCCAGTGAAGTATCCAGCACTCAGAAGTATTTGTTGGGTGAATTCATTAATTCAACAGCTATTTTTAGAACCCCTACTATGCATACTGTTCTACATTCTTGACATACATCTGAACAAAACAGAACACAGATCCCTGCCTCAGAGACTCAATATTTCAGTGGAGGAAGTGGGTAATAGTCAAAACATAGACTGTCAAAATATAGTATGTTTAAAGGTGCTAAGTGCTATGGAAGAAGAGAGTCTGGGTGAGAATTTAGGACATTCTCTTCTCTTTATGGCAAAGTAGAAAAAACCATTTGCTTTGCAGGCACTTGAAATCCTGGCTTCTAGAGATTAACCATGAAGTTGTGAGCACTTGACCTCTTCTACGTTTAGCTCCCTTGTCTGTAAAGTAGAACATATCCCACCTCACAAAGAACAAGCAAAGTAATAGAGATCAAATATTATCTCATCCTTTCCAGCCACCCAACTTCACCTTATCATTCCAAGGGGAGGAAGTGTGAGGTGCTAGCACGTTCTCCCTCTTTGCATTCCTAACGTGCTTAAAAAAACCAACAGTCTTTTGAAAATACTCAACACATCTTAGTGAATAAATATATGAACAAACAAATCTATCAATAATTTCAGAGCAATCAAAGCTACTTTCAGAAACAATGCTTTTTAAAAGACAAAGAAGGAAATCCTCACCTTCCTTTAATAATTGTTTTCCCGCCTTCTCATTTCCCAAGTCAAGTGCATTATTTATAGATCCCTACTGATAAAGAAAGGATCTCTCCATTTAGTCTTTCTTACCATATAAAGCACACAGATAATTATTTTACAGGAGGATAAAACATTTATTTAAACGGCAACACTAATCTTTATTTTCATCATGCTCAAGTGTGTGGTTACAAACAATTTCCAATAAAACACTATATAATAAGCAAAAAATAAGTTAATACATTGTAAACTTACGTACAGTCTCATCAATTAACAGGTTTAGGAACAAACAAGCCCATTTTACGACTCTGGAGCTACATTTAGTAAAAAAAAAACTGCAAACACTCAAACCTTATCAACCCCAAGTAAGACACTAAGGAGCTATTCAAGACTTCTTCAAACCAATTACACAAGTACAGTTTTATTTTTGGTTACAGTCCCCTGCTGTGCACAAGACCATTGGAATGCTGTAACAATTACACATTTTAAAACGGTACAAAGCAAAGCAAGGAGCTAACATGCCAGCCTTACAGAAGCTGTCTTGAAAAGTGCAAACTCTGCGTTTTCTCTTCCTGAACCGCTAGGCTAAGAACGGGGACCTCAGACGACACGGCAGGGTCAGGAGCATGCTTTCTCTACCACCGGCGGGGCATCGACTGGAACCAGGTCTCCATGCCTTTGAAGACACCTCCGGTTTTTCAACAGGGAACAGGCTTCAACTAAATATAGTGCAAATCGAACACCGAGGAGCAAAAACGACAAACCGGAGACCGCCACAGGTCGACCTGCAGTTTCTCCACCGGGCACGACGCCACACGGGACAGGCTGGCACACGGCGACGGCGACTCGTACTCAGGTTGTGATGTGGAAGGCGGTGCGGCGGAGAGAACGCAGGGCGACCACGCAGCAGCCCCGGAGCAGGGCTCCGATGTTGTAGATGGGATCCGTGCCCCCTCTCTGAGTACTGAACGCCCACAGCACGGTGGGGACCACCGGCGCGGCCACGGCCAGGAGATCCACCAGGAAGCTGCGGCTCCAGTACTGCGTCCCGCCGCCGCCGCGAGCCGGCGGGGCCACGCCGTCCGGCCTCTCCTCGGCGGCGCCCGCGAAATCCAGCTCCCTCATGAGGCGGGCCGCGGGCGCTTCCGGACCCGCCGCGGCGCAGGGGGTCTCCACGGGAGACAGAAGGATGGCCGAGTTGGGGTTTCTCGGCGTTAAATCCACCACGAACGCAGACACGGACTCGGGGAAGCTTTCTGTCGAGTCGGCCCCGGACCCATCGGGCGACGCCGAGCTCGAGGGCCAGGGGTCGCGGAGCTGCAGCACGTGCTGAATGAGCTCCGAGACGGCGGGGCTGTAGGGCACCACGTCGGTCTGCACGGCCCGCTCCACCACCGCCCTGCCCTCCTCCCGACCCGCCGCCAGGGGGCGGCCGCCGAGGGCCTCCGCCGCGGGGGCGGGGGGAAGAAGCTCCGCGTCGCCCGCCTCTGCCGGGGCGGCCGTCACCATCCCGCCGGACACAGCGGTGCCGTCGTCCGCGCCGTCTTCCGCCCGCGGCTCGCCGGCGGCAGCGCCTTCCTCGGCGCCCTGCTCCTCCGCAGGCAGCCCGTCGGCCATCTTGCCAAAAGGGGTGCCGAGGGGGAAGCTGTTGTCCGGGGAATCGCACGGGAAGTCCAGGCACAGCTCATCCCTCAGCGAGCCGCTGTGCGCCATCTCCATGCTCTGCAGGAGGGACTCCAGCTTCTTGTTTTGAATGTTTATGTCCACAAAGTATTTCTGAATGCCTTTATCTTTATCAGCCAAGCTGCTCCTCATGGTTTCGATGACCTGTTTGAGCTGCTTGATCTCCTTCCGGGCTTCCTTCAGGGCCAGCTGGGCCTCCACGCGGTGGCACTCTTCTTCAATCCAGTCTTCCCTCATGCGGGCCAGCTGCGACTTCAGCTCCATGATCTCGCTTTCCCTGCGGGGAGAAGACAGGTCACCTTCCAGCCCGAGGCCGGGATTCTGACGCACAGAATCCCCTTGAAACACGGAGGTTAAATCAGTTTTGATTTTTCTCTTCTCACAGGTATTAACCAGGAACTGAACCCCCCCCCTCCCCAATGACAAAATAGCAAAAATGATAAGTTACTAGAACCAGAATAAAAAATGTGACTATTGTCCGTTGGTTTTTTTTTCTTCTTTCTTTATGAGTGCTATCTGTCAGGCAGTGCGGGTAGGATAAGCATTAACCTCTATTTAGTACTCAATATTTGAAATTTTGTTCATAGAACATATTAGAGGTTTTCAACCCACTTTTATAAATGTCCACAGACCACCTTTTTCATATGTCTACACTTTGTGGAAGGAAAGTTCATTTCACTTCTAATTACCGATCAAAGACAGAAGGAAAACTGGTTAAGTTTTAGCCTTGCAGAATTGTTTTTGATCACATTCCAATAATAATTTGAAATTTGTTTTTGAATTTTAAAATGTTGCATGTTGGAAGGACTCTGTGGAAAGTCGATTATTCCCTCTCTCCTCGGGAAAATGCTAGTGGACACACTAGGAATTGTTGACAATTCTTCCTGATAATTTCTTCTTGAATGTATTATTCTTCTTGAATGTAAATACAAGTTCTCATATTCTCAGCGGATATGAAAACCAGGCGGTTGGGATCCTATTTTCATGAAAAGATGTTGTTAATTTTGCTTCTCTAAGTTGAGACCGGAGTATTCTCCAGTTTCGTTGCCTTCCCATGCTTCCCTGCCGTGACTGCTCAAAACTTCCCAGAGATTCCTCAAGTCATAAACAAAGACTTCCAGAAAGTAAGGTCTGACTCCTGCTACCCTTGTCCTGAGCTCTCAGCCACCCTGGTCACAGCTCTGTTTGTCTATCCCAAAAGGTTCTGGGGGAAAATCATGAAGCAGAAAATCTGGCCTGCCCCAAGATGTCAAAGGTCTTTTCCCTCTGAGATAAGATCTCTTAAGCATGGGCTGTTTTTTTGGTTTTTGTTTTTTACCTTAACACTTAGCCAAGAATAATGAACCTCTTCCTTCGGCACAGAAATAGCTTACAGGAATCACAATGCACACGGCTGTCCACGCTCTCAGAGAGATAAACAGGACTTAACTGGGGCCCTGGGTGTGACCCTTAGTACTGGAAGTATGGGATTGTTCCTGCCATTTAAAAATAGCCATGCACACACCCAACTCTTCATGTCCGAGCTGTACACCCCCAGAAGAAGCAGAGGGTCCGCTAGAACCTGAGAGGGTCCCCTGTGCTCCTAAAGCAGCCAAATCATGGAGGAATAGAAAATGGCTCTTTTTTTTTTTAATTTTTTTTAATGTTTTATTTATTTCTAGGAGAGAGAGAGAGAGACAGCGTGAGCAGGGGAGGGTCAGAGAGAGAGGGAGTCACAGACTCTGAAACAGGCTCCAGGCTCTGAGCTGGCAGTCAGCACAGAGCCCGACACGGGGCTCGAACCCACGAACCGCGAGATCATGACCTAAGCGAAAGTCGGACGCTTAACCGACTAAGCCACTCAGGTGCCCCAGGAAATGGCTCTTTTCAAAGACTGATTTCAGGAATGTGAGAAAAATGAAAACACTTTTCTTTTTTTTCTATTTCTCTATAGTGTGGGTTTGTATTTCATTTTATGGAAAAAGAAACCGTCCTTAGTTCAGTGTGCAAAGAATGCAGATTCACCTTTCATGAAGCCGGCGCTCCGATTCCTTCAGCTTGGTCTTCAGGTGTCTCACTGTAACCTCTTTTTGCTGAAGGGGAGTCAAATATTGCTCTGGGTTTGGGGGTTTGACACCATGGTTTTCACCACAGGACATGTACCTTCCAGACCGCCTGAAACAATCCAAGCAATGAAATGTTACTTTTTCTATAAAAAGAAAAATGAAGGCACAGCTGTGAAGGAACGGCCACTGGGTACTGGGGTCAGACACCTCAATGATGCACGATTCACTTGGGAAGGGGGTTGTAACGTACCTGCCGTTCCTAGGACTGCTCATCACTCGGAGAGTGTGGGGAGGGTGTTTGTGGACAGCATGGACACAGTGGAGAGAGGAGTTTCTATGGTTTAAGAATGACCTCATACAAAATAATGCACGACTGTGCGCAGGCCTGCCTGCGGGTTCCGAGTAACGCGCTGTTAGAAGACAATGAGTGGGGGCGGGGGTGGTAGGGAAGGACCCGGAGCGAGGAGGCCTGACTTTCCACAGGACGTGTCACTGCCTAAACAGCCCGATTGTTATTAGCTGAATTTAGGCGGCTCCGAAATCCATCCCTGGCAGGAGTGTGCTGATTTGGTGGAAAGTTTCCGTATTCCAAAGGGAAAAGGCCACTCCACTGTCACTAGAGTGTGTGTTTTGTAAGAGAGACGCCCGGTGTTGAAGAAATCTTCCTGAGCTGGAACGTGGGGCCCTCTCAGGCCTGGCCGAGCGCTGGGCATCGCGGCTGGAGGACAGCTCACTGAGGAGCATGGCCTCCCAGAGGGAAGAAGGCCACGGCGGGAGGGCCAGCAGCTCCCTCCCCGACTCTGGAGCCAGTCCTGGCCTGCTTCTGCTGAACCTGCACTCCGAGTCCGCCTCCTAACCCGCAGTCCCCCTGTGTGGCCCCTTTGGTTGTGCAGGTCCTTTGTCCTGCAACCTCGTGCCCGCCAGGGACTAATTCATTCCTTGCTTGACTTTCAGATTTCATTTCAACGTCATTTCCTCTGATCTGTCCAGACTGAGTTGGACCCCCTCCTGACCCCTTACAAACAGCAGCAACAGGCAGGGAAGCCTTAACGTGTCTTTGTCACTAGATGAGCAATGTCTTTGGTATCGTCTGGGCAGTTGGCCCAGGGACCGTCCCTGCGGAGGGTCCACTGTCCCACTCCCAGTGCTTTACATGGTCCCTGGCACAGCATGGCACTCAACAGATACCTGGTATTTGAATGATCACGTGAATGATTCTTTCCTGTTCTGGGGACCCTCCCACTGCCACGGTGCCACTTTCCTTCCCTCTCCAGTCCCTCCCCGGGGCTGCCGAGCCTTGCCAGAAATCGAGGTTTATGCTCTTTCTGCAGCTACCCTTGAAGGATCAGCTGAGTGTGGGAAGGAAGGAGAAGTGACTTTCTACAAAATAAGGCAGGAGCTCAAGAGTTCCATACATTTTTTTTTTAAGTTTTTAAATTTTTTTAAATTTTATTTATTCTGAGAGAGAGCGTGAGCAGGGGAGGGACAGAAAGAGATAGGCAGAGAGAGAAACACAGAGAGAGAGAATTCCAAGCAGGCTCTGCACTGAGTGCATGTAGCCCGATGTGGGACTTGAACTCATGAACCCTTGAAATCATGACCTGAGCCGAGACGAAGAGTTGGATGCTTAACCGAGCCACCCAAGTAATCCCTCCCCCACCTTTTAAAAGTTTTTTTTTTAAATAAAACTTACCAAGTAGGACAAACTAAGCCCCGTGAACTGGGAGATGAACAGCACTTACCTCATGACTGGGCTGCAGTCACTTCCTTTGTAGGAGCCGGAGTTGCTACTACTTGGGGAAGAAGGTGCGTAGCTGGGATGGATGTTAACGGGACTCAGCTGATTCCTGCACAGCATGGACAGGAAGTCCTTCTCCCGTGGGGAGGGTGGGCTGTTGCCAGACTTGTACGATGAGCCTCCATTACTCCGCCCATGGGGACCTCGGCTGGGAGAAAAAGCATGAAAAAAGTTAAAATGCTTGGGGCTACTGGTGCTCAAATGCTAATACTTTACTCCTGCTAAAAGCCAGTTACTGCTAAGGAAATCCAAGCTTCGAGTTGAGAGGGGCAATATAATTACTGTCCTTAGGGACAGCCTTGTTCCCACCTGCCTGACATTTTCTTTCCTTCTGGCTTTAGCACAAGCAACCTCATCCTCTGCTGTTCTTTCCAACAGTTTCTAACCATAAAGCTTGTTTTGAATTAATCCCAAATGCCTGTTAAGAACACAAACCATGTCAAATACTGATTTGGTTTAGGTTCACTTTAGAGGCTGTTTTGAAGCTGTGGTTTTCGCTCCAGTACACCTGTTTCAGCTTTAAAATGTCTGGGTTTGGTTCATGCTGGCGGAAGAAAATGAGGGTGGTTCATTTGGAGGATCAGGGAACACAGGTTTCCCCCGTAAAGGAGGAAGAGAAAAGAGGACAGATAAACAGCTCATGTAAGTGTATCACGCCTACAGCTTTAACCACCTATTTTCTTTCCATCCCCAATGACTTAACATAACCTTTATCATTTAACTGCTGAAATGTTTTAACAGCTCTCTCTTCATCCCATGGCCTGTTATCTTGACCCTTCAGCAAGGAGTGGCTGGAGTGGCCTTTCTAAAATGGAACTGGATATCACTGTCCTCAAAGCCATTCAATGGCTCCCCAGTGCCCCAGGAAGACCAGTCCTACCTCCCCATCCAACCAACCCATCGTCTGCCACTCCTCCCGCCTCCCTCTGTATTGCAGAATTCCAAACAACTTACAGTTTCCTGACGATCCATGTTCTCCATCATCTTTATGTTTCTCAACTTAGATTTTTCTCTGCCTAGAATGCTCTCCCGCTCCCTACCCTAAGCCTCGGGATACTTACAACTTTGAGACTGATGGGAATCCACTCCAAGCAGCTTTCTCTGGATTCTTTCTTCCCTAGGCTTGTATACATGTGGCTCCTTGATGCTCTCTAGTACTCTGTGCCAACCTCCATCCTGGGGTTTATCATATGGCTTCGCGACCTCACACTTGTTTGTCCTTCCCACTAGACTAGGGCCTTCTGAGGGTGCAGACTATTGTTTTATATCCCCAGGACTTAATGGCACAAGCTAGATGCTCCCTAAACGACAGCTAAATGGATAGTTTGGGTTTGAGCCTTAGCAATACCACTTTTAGGAACTTGAGCAGGTGAGCTCCTTAATATATGGGGACCTATAGTAACCTTCTTTTGCCGTCCTCACAGAGTCTATGTGAAAATCAAATCAAAGAACTCATGTGAGTGCATTTAATAAGATGTTAAGGGCAATTCAGCTGTAGGATATTATTACAGGAAAAACTTGTTTGGACTTCCCTATTAATCTCATTCCAGAGATTTGACACCCACTATGTAAGGAAGCATCTTGAGAATGCTGAAATTACTTAAATAGGACAACAGTTCCGTGTCAGAAATATTTCTTGATGACATTACAAGAAAACAAAAGAGAACAAGATACTTTTCATCCACAAGTACTGCTTTTTGACAATCCCCTCTTTGCAATTCTGATTTACAGCTGTATGCAACTGACACCTCTCAATGAGAAATGTGTGTAAATGTGAGTGTGCGTGTGGGTATACTTGGCTCCAAAACCACACTTCTTCAAAATCAAATATAATTTCAACTAGCTGTCAACCCAGTAAATCACACATAAATGAAACATCACCAAATTCTAAAGTTAAAAAGTTCTTTCCTTTTGAAATCATCCAAATGGACTCTGCCTCCTCTTCGTGAGAAGGGGACACTTTATATGGAACAGATGGGCTGATGGCTTTGTGACAAGCCAACTCAGCAGCCCAGTGGTGCTGGGCTGAGCAGCAGAAAAGAACACAGACGGGCTCTGGCTTGCGTCTGCTTCTCCTCACTTCACTTCCGAGTCTACTCCAACCGGCCTATTTCTCAGCGTGACCACGAGAAATACGCAGAATTCCCCACTACAAGTCAGGAGAGACAGTAAGGAGGTAGCCCTAATTTTGACCTGGGGAATTCTCTTCTGAGTTGACCTTCACCAATGAGCTTCTGTGCCCTAGCACAGACGCTTTATGATGCACACAGTTTTACATTGATTTTGAGCATCATACTGTAAAGCTGGTATAATTATTACCTCTCAGTTATAGTACGTGAAATACGTGAAGTATTCAGTTATGTGAAGTGACTGAATTTCAGGGGAAAATCTGGTCCAAGAACACACAGCCAAACTAGGATTTAAATACAGATTTTTGAACGCAACAAAAATGTCTCCTTCCTACTTTACACAAACAGAATATATTGTTTGGACCTTGTAAACAGGTATATTAGGTACTGACTATGTATGTGGTTATTGCCTAAAGAATTCAACACTGACCTTTTACTACAATGCAGTCATTAAGATACAAATTAAGTTAGATGGGAATTTTTAAGAACTCATCTGTAATACTGAATAAAGCAAAATGTCTTCAAGTATTAAACATTACTATAGTGCAATAAGATCTTCAAATATATTTCAGGAAATGAGTTACCAGACTATAATAGCTAACTTTGTTAAAAAAGAAACTACATGCTTAAAAATATCAGTCTTGGGGGCGCCTGGGTCACTCAGTTGGTTAAACAACTGACTTCAGCTCAGGTCATGATCTCATGGTTCTTGAGTTCATGTTCCCATAGGGGTCTACACTCTCAGATCTTTGGTCTCCCTCCCTCTCTTTCTGTCCCTCCCTTGCTTACACGCTCTCTCTCTTAAAAAGAAACATTTTTTAAAAATGGAAGAGCTCCTTTAAATAAATGTATCAGTCTTGCTCTTTACATTTAGTTCAGTTCAAATGCTAGCACATATGGGTACAAAGTCATTGCAAAA
Source organism: Proteles cristata cristata (assembly GCA_017311185.1). Lineage (NCBI taxonomy): Eukaryota > Metazoa > Chordata > Mammalia > Carnivora > Hyaenidae > Proteles > Proteles cristata. Next base: position 997,072 of record JAESUZ010000812.1, read on the forward strand.
TATTTTCAAAGGGGAGGCTGGGGTTCCTTATTTGTCACCGCCATGAGCAGTCAAACTCAGTGATACCTTCTTCAGCCCACCCTAAATACCTTGGTGTGGTGGACACGAAGGATGCCCTCTACAAAGAGGAGACAGAATTCTGCTGACCCTGCCCACTTCCTGCATACCTGAATGCTGTAAATGGAAAGTGAGAAAAAGGGAGAAGGGAAGAAGGGAACCTCATAAGGGGCCCAGGTGAATTTCAATCCACTCCCCCCTCAACATTGTCCTTTACTTCAGGGTAACATTACCATCATCATCATCACCATGATCACTGTTATGACCTAGATCGTGTCCACCCCCTAAATTCATAATGTTGAAGTCCTAACCCCCAGGACCTAAGAACGTGGCTGTTTTTGGAAACAGGACTTTAAAGAAAGGTAATTAAATTCAATTAAATCCTAATCCAGTTTGACCAGTGTCATTATAAGAAGAGAAAACTTGGACACAGGCACAGAGAAAGGTTATGTGGAAGAAACAGAGACAAGACGAACTTTTATAAGCCAAAGAGAAAGGCTTCCGAAGAAGCCAATCCTGCTGACACCTTGATCTTGGACTTCTAGCCTCCAGAATTGTGGGAAGGTAAATTCCTGTTATAAGACTCCCGGTCTGTGATATTTTGTGCTGGCAGCCTGAGCAAACTAATATGATCATCATCACCACCATCATCATCTTCATCATCTTGTCCACTAGTATTATTTTTATCACTAATGACTAAAATCCACTTATGACCCTTTTACTAAATTCTGAACACCATGTTAAACACTCACATATTAGCTCATTTAACTCAGTGATGTACAAGCCACTATTAACCCATTTTCCAGAACAGTAAGTCTCGGGGCTCTGGCTCACATACCTAATAAATAATGGAGGCTAAATTTTATAAAGCCTACGTTTCTCTGACTTCACATTCCAAACTTTTTTTCCTTCTCATTTCTATCTGCATCTGCTCAGATTAGGATTTTAGTTTAAGACAGAGAATTTTTCAGAAATGTCTGCCATGTTGGCCTTCGGTAAGAAGAGATCATTTGTAAATCTTTTAAGTTTTGTTTTTAAAATGCCCTGTCAAAAATATTCTCACCACCTCCACTTGTTTATTTCTCCCACCCCGTCACCAAATGTTTCTGCTTGCCTTCCTCCCAGGAGCTAATTCTCCACAGAGAAAATCCATTTATTACAGGAGGAGCAAGCCATTTAAAAGGATCATAAGCTATGATAAAGTCTGGCATGGATACCTGGCCCATCTGGGGGAGCTGTTCTCACCGTATGGTCCTATAGAACACAAATCCTACGTGAGATGCCCAATGTATCCCTTCACAGAAATCTACTGACTGTGTTCTGTGCCTGGGTCAGATAAAAAGAAAAACCAAGTGAGGATAACAGATAGAACATTGTCAATTCCAATTTTCCATCTATGATGCCTGCATCTGATTTGCACATTATTCTATTTAGCTATTTTATGTTTAACATGTCCATTTTTAGTCCCTTGGAGAAACCATGGATTCTGGACTAAACCATTTTCTCTAAGTCACTCAGTATTGTTGACATTACCTTGGAAATTAACCACAAACACAAACTCTTTTGAAATGCTTAATAAAACTGGCCTCTTCCACGGGCCATTTCTTTTTTCTTTTGCTCTCTGCTCTTTGATACCTTGTACCATGATATGTGCTAATTTTCTTGAATGGATTAAATAACTGGTTTATTCTCAGAGCCAGCCACATCTGATTTACACTGAGAATGTTTATATTCATGTTCTGTGATCCCAGAGGCAGCACTTTATTTCCAAAACAGATTGTGTTTGAGGATAGAACAATTGTGTTTTTTTCACTGTGGATTTCACTCTTCTGTTTGTCTGTCTGGCTTCAGCTTTGTTTTTGACAATAAAACTACACCAGAGAGGGTCTCAGTTCCCTTTATAAACATCAGCTAAACGTTCTACTCACCCGAGAGGAATGGAAAATATTTGCTTGCTGATTCCTGGGAATGCAAGTTTCTAGAAATTAGCCAGTTTTTCTCCACAAAGAGACCTTCAAAATTATGTGATCCAATGCTCTTTTTACGAACTTGGATACTGTGGCCCAGGACAGTCCAGTGACTTGCCCAAAGTCTAAAGACAAATCACCTCCAAGTGTGTTGCCGCTCACGCCATTGACTCATTCGGGTCCCTGGCTCGGGGCTCCCCTTCTCACAGAGCTGTCCTGGAACCAGCCTATTTAAAACGTACCACGTATCCCATTCCTCTCAATATCATTTCTCTCTGTGTTTTTAAAAATAATTCTAAAAGAAATAAAAATAAAATAAAAATAATTCTATTATTTATGTATTTATTCTCTTTTTTTTCCTACTAAATAAATATAATGTCCAAGGAGCTTTATTTACTGGCATATCTCCAGAATCTGTCTCATAGGAGATGCTCAATTAATACTTGTTTAATGAATAAAGTCACTGACAGAAGGTAACAGTCCCATGGCTTATGACCTTTGTCTCTAAATGTGAATGGTGGGTCTTGATTTCCCACAGTTCCTCTATTCTCCCAACCCAAATAGTGTCCATGGTGAACATCTGTTGATGCGTGGTATGTGTTAAGCACTGAAGCCACACTATATGTGTGTTGACTAATTTAATCCTGATAAACCCTATGATGTGGGTATAACTATAGTCTTATTTTACAGATGAGAAAACTGAGGTGCAGAGAAGTTAAGCAACTTGCTCAAGGCCACAGAGTGTACAGGTTGTGGAGCTGGTATTTGAACCAGGCAGCCTGGATCCAGAGCCCATGTACTTAGCTCTTCTGCTCTAACGCCTCTTACGGTGGTGGCCTCCCATGCCCTTTAACTTTATTCTTTTTTCACCCCCGACCTCTAGTGAATGATGGGAGTAGTTGGGGGTCACTATGTTTCTCTCACAAAGAGAAAAAAGACAACACTCAGCTGGAGGAAATAAAGGGTGAAGTCAGAGGCTTCACAGCCAAGAGACAACAGAGTCACGACGGAGGGCAGGTAGGAGGTGGATACCAGTTGGGTACACAGTGAGCGAGGGAAAGGGAAGGGAGAGAAGGATGAATGGACACACAGCCAAGGGCCAGATGAGAGACAGCCACTGGGGAGACACACGTTGGCCAAGCCCTGTGACCACAGTTGGTAAGGGGAAAGTTCTGATTTCGAACCATTATAATAAACAAAACCTACTCACTGAATAATAACAAAATCATGAACGGACAGTAATCCAGATGGTTCCATAGAAACACAGAGTATAGGTGAGTCACCTGTGTAGAGCATCTTAGTAATTACAGAGCAGGAGACGGTGCCTACTTGCGTGAAAAGGAGGACCGCTTGCTTCCCGCGGCAGACATATGGACCTCAGGAGCGGAGATGCTGCCCGTGCTGCTGGAGGAGCTAAAGTCAGCTTCGCTACCTGGAAAACAACAGGGGAGTGAGACAGAGGCATGAAGGAAAGGAAACCTGAGAGTGTGCTGGCCAGCATCCAGCCTCTCCAGTCCTGGCTCCCAAGAGCTCAGCAGGTGGAGGATTCCAGAGTTTCTAGGCTCCCAGCCTTGTCCTCAAGGCAAACAAGACAAGTACATCGACATCATTTCACAAACACAGCTCAGAAGCGCGGTGAAGCCGGTTTCACAAAGACACCCGTCACCCAGCTGATTGTCAACAGTGACCCAAGGTCGGGGCAGAGACGCACGCCTCTGCCTGTGTGTCGTGCACTCCTCGACGACATCAACAAGCCAGGCCCAAACTTCAGGCAGAATGAAAAAGCAGACTTGTCAGTCCCAAAGGAGTTTTTCCGGAAGAGTTTATCTTTGGGCTTCTGCAGTCAGCTAGCCATACTTGAATCTGGCACGCTAGGGTCTGGAGAGAATCAGCCAGTGAGAAGCCTTTGGGAGGAAAGCCTGGGCCCAGATAACTGCTTGAACTGTCACTATCTGATCAGCGACTCTCTGACTCCAGCTGCTGCTTTTCTATTAAGAACACAACCCTAACAAAAAGCAGAAATGGAACATTTCCAAACAGAATGAAGAAAGTTCACAGTGACAGTGATGGAAACTGGATTATACTGATATGTGAAGTTTTTCTTGTGCGGGGCAGGGGGCAGTGGGGGGATTGTTCGTTAGTTTACAAAAATTACATTCCATTTTGAGTACAGACTACAGTTCAGTGTGTAGCTAGAAACATGATGTGGGGCACAAAAATTAATATGAATTCATTTCTGACAAAAATACATAGTTCTGAAATAGTAATAATGGAAACATTCCATGGATTGCCTGGGGAAGTGAAAGAGAGTGAAAGATGCAAAAGAGGAGAAGTGGGAAGAAGAAAGAGAGGATTAAAAAAATGATAATGTTCCATATGCTTTTGGAAAATAGATCCAGGGATACAACTTTATTTGACCTTATCTCTCAACTCCAACACAGTTGGTGACTCTCAGGTCTAGAACCAGAGCCAACTCACATTTCTGAGTTGAGAAATATGAATAATCTAAATCCTTTGAGATTCTAATAATAATTATCCTCACAATAATAACACAAGACCCTTTATGAGATGTTTTCTATTCTTTGTATCTGTTTATCTTGACAACTCTGTAAAGCAGATATTTATCTCACTATTCTACTACTGAAGAAGTCAAAGCTGATCTGTCCAAGGCTTGTGGGGGACAAATCCTGGCCAGGACCAAGTCCCTGTGCCACCTCTCCGTACCAAGCTGCATCCTCAGGAAGGCAGTGGGAAGGAAGGGCACCAGGGAGATGCCTGGGTGAACTATATATTACCACTTCCATAACTGCCAAGATGACCCACTAGTACAAGATGCAGCCAGACTGGCCCACTGGTGAACAGATCCTCTCACTGATGGGTTGTATTAGTTTTACCAGGCAATGGCAAGGCAGAGAGAGAAAAATCCCTTTTCTGGCTTCTAGGACCTCTCAGGAAGTTCAGCCTCTTCTGGGAAAAGACCAAGAATGGCTTCTTAGCACAGGTGACAGCAGCAAATCCCAATTTCCAGCAGAATTCTGGGAGAACTAGGGTGGCAATTTATCAGGACTGAGACTGGCTATTCCTTCTGGATTTCAGAGACTGTCTAATGCTGTAATGAGCTCCCCGAATGTAATTAGTTGCCTCTGAGTAATGCACTGACTAACGTGTAGCATTTTACAGTCTCAAGGATTCATGATTGGTAGTGCTATCCAGCAATACGCTAGTCTTGAAGGCCTTAATCAACCAGCCTTGTGTGCTAATAAATTATCAGGTCAGTTATTAAGCGATAAAGGCAGACCATTTTCAAAAATAGATCCCGTGGTTCCAGCCACTAGGTTTGAGATATTATTTTCTAACATAAGACTATGATGTTGAAACATTTCAATTTTCATTTCTTTTTTTTTTTAATATTTTATTTATTTCTAGGAGAGAGAGAGAGAGAGACAGCGTGAACAGGGGAGGGTCAGAGAGAGAGGGAGTCACAGACTGAAACAGGCTCCAGGCTCTGAGCTGGCAGTCAGCACAGAGCCCGACGCGGGGCTCGAACCCACGAACTGCGAGATCATGACCTAAGCGAAAGTCGGACGCTTAACCGACTAAGCCACCCAGGCGCCCCTCAATTTTCATTTCTTAAAAGAAATACAAAAATCCATCAATTATAACTTACCCGCCTGAATTACAAGGGAAATTCTAGAACAAAACAAGCAACTGCTGAAAATCCATTGTTCCTCGGGATGCCTTTGATCTTTGGTAATTATGTACTCTGAACCAAAGGGACAAGTCTGCTCTACACTTTATTGCTATTGGAACTCAATATATTAACTCTTAGGTATGGGCAGGGCCCAAGGTCACTTTTTTCCCTCTTCTGCACTCTCAAAGAAGTTAGAAGACTCATTCAGGCTACCCAACAGTTGCATTCAGAATGAGTAATATGATAGAGAAAAACATCTATGCTACTTATACCATTTCAGTTTGCTATTTTTTAAAATACATTTCCAGTTTGGTTAACACAATGTAAATCAATGCACTTTTTTGAAGGGATACACAGAAAGGTCAATTTTACTACATCATCTGATATACATTTACTAAGCAAGAGGAAGGCTGGAAATCTGAACCCCCCCCACCCCCCATTTATCTACTAGCTGGCAATAAAGACAAAGATTCAAGGAAGGAGTGACACTTTGTTCCTTTAGACTTGTATGCAACTAGGTTATTGCTGCGGGCACTGCAGTTCAGTGCTCCTCTGTAGTAAAATCATACAAAGAGAGAACCTAACCTAAAAACACAGGCCCTGAGTCAGACAGCCCGGGTTTAAATCCCATCTTTACAGCTCACTTAAGGTAAATTACTTCATCTCTCTGTGCTTTAGTCTCTAAATCTGTTAAATGGAGATGATAATCATGGCATCTGCCTCTTAAGGTTACTGTAAAGAATGAATGTGTGATACATACAAACACACACGTATACATACATATATATGCATGTGTGTGTGTGTTTGTGTGTATAGTAAGGTCTCAGTAAGTGTTAGCCATTATTAATCTTCTGCAGGGGTTAAAAGGACAATTTTTATTACACATTTCCTTTGTAGAAAATTTAGAAAATAGCAATGATCCATAAGACAAAATGTAGTCAATTATTCCAGCACCAAAAAAATAACTTTAGTTAACTTTTTGGTATATAACTACTCAGTATCCCTGGTAAATACATTATTATGTAACCTAATTGCTTTTCTTTTTTTTTTATTTTTTAATGTTTTATTTATTTCTAGGAGAGAGAGAGACACAGCGTGAGCAGGGGAGGGTCAGAGAGAGAAGGAGTCACAGACTGAAAGAGGCTCCAGGCTCTGAGCTGGCAGTCAGCACAGAACCCGACGCGGGGCTCGAACCCACGAACCGCGAGATCATGACCTAAGCAAAAGTCAGACGCTTACCCGACTAAGCCACCCAGGCGCCCCGTAATTGCTTTTCTTTTAATATGTGACTATCTTTAAAACATACTACATCTTGTTTTATTAAATTAATGAATATATAAGCTATATCCAATTTTTCTATTATTAGTAACAAACACTATGTGCCAGAAACCATTCTAAGCATATTTAGATATTTATTTATTTATGTTTATTTATTTTTAAGAGACAGAGAGAAACAGAGTGTTAGGAGGGGCAGAAAGAGAGGGAGACACAGAATCCAAAGCGGGCCCAAACTCTGAGCTGTTAGCACAAAGTCCAATGCGGGGCTCAAACTCATGAACTGTGAGATCATGACCTGAGCTGAAGTTGAACATTTAACCAACTGAGTCACCCAGGTGCCCCACATATTAACTCATTTATTTCTCATTGTAGTACAGACCCTATGAGGTAGGGACAATTATCAGTCCCTCTTACAAATGAGGCCAAGAAGCTGAGTGACATGCACAAACGGACATAACTCCCAAGAAATAGGGGGAGGACTTGAGCCTAGGCTGTCTGACCCCAGGGTCCATGCTCTTAAAATATAGGCCTAATGCTCAATGGATTTTCCAGGGTATGCATCTTTATACCCTTGCCTGCTATTCTTTAGAACCAATGCCTGATGGAATTTCTAAGTCAAAGGACGTGCTCAATTTGAAAACTTTTAATATATATTGCATAATATTTATTTTTGGATGGCATTATCCTAAAGCAGTTTTTGTGGTCAAGAATGTGTCCGCCCCCATGTGCCTGTTGGAGAGAATATTCCAACAAAGCAAAGGACACATTATATGGCTGCTGAAGACTTGCGCTTGATCAGCTAAAGAGGGTTTGAAAATATGCATCTCTAAGTCATCTTCATCAATATTGTCTTCGATCAGCTGCTGGTGTTGGTGAAGCAGGACTCCAGGACGGAAAGGGGAGGATGAACTTGTTTTGTCAATGTCCTGGTCACTATTCATCCCGCAGCCAAAGGCATTCTCCCACTATCAAGAAGCTGGGCTCGCTGGCCTCCAGAAGCTCTGGTGGATTTTGTTTGGTAGTACTGCTGCACTCTGGAGACTCATTACTCTTACTCGTGACGTTAGGGTAATAAGCATTTTGTGCATGTGATGGTGAGGCCAGAAGTTAGAGAAGGAAACATGGAAACAAAAAGAGTATGTGGAAAAAACTGATAACTAGACTTATTTTTTTGGAACACTGCCTGCGATCTGGTCCCTTAGGACGTTATTATTTTTGCCTCTGTTCTGGAGACTACGGAGTCCTCATACATCAGAGCATCACAGGCCTCTGAAGGCAGTCGACTAAGCCGTGTTAAGCCATTCTAAACCACTGATTGAAGCAACCCCAAACCTTCCTTTATCCTTTGTCATCACAAAGCTATCAAATTAATTCAGGTTGGCCACCTATATCCCCACACTAAAATAGAGGCAGCAAATTAGAAAAGAAAAAAATAACAAAAAAAAAAATAGTTCCCTATCCCTTCATCCTCCTCCTGTTCCCCCAACACACACACAGATACACAGATCTTTTATTTAAAGGTCTCTAGGGAGGAAAGGAACCATTTTCACTGAAGGCAAACAGAGCGATTAAGGAGCAGCTGGGGCAGTGGACACATGTAATTACAGAAGGGACTCTAAAAAAAAGCTTCTCTAAAGTAGATTTGGTAGAAAGGACTCTGAGCTGCTGCAAAGCCTTGGGGCAACTAGCCAATGAATCCATGAAATGCTTCACAACCTAAAGGATTTTTTGCTTTAGTTTTTGCAAACTATTCCCTAAAACCCCTATAGATGTTTATCTTAGAAAAGGAATATTTGATCAAAAGATCAATAAACTAATTGAAGATATATACACAGGTTTTCTTGCATTTCAGAACAAAAGTCTTTCTGGAAAACTCTAAGTATCATTTTCATTTATGTCATAATTTCAGAAAGGATTTATCTTCATTCTGAATGATCAATGGATGGAGCCACCATAAATTTAAAAGCATATACATAAACAATTAAAAACAAAAGGAAGTTCAAATTAGAGTATATAGAGAATACTTTTATACTGAAAAATCTGACTACATAACTGTAAAACTGCTTATGGGAAAATAGCAGTCCAAAACAAATAATAAACTGAAAGAAAATATTTACAACATATGATAGACAAAAGGCCAATTTCCTTAATTTACCAAAAGCTCATACAAATCAGAAAAAAAAAAAAAAAAAAACCTAACAGAAAAATGGGCAAAGGACATGAACAGGCAGATGGCAAAGAAAAATAAATGGCCAACATACACAAACAGCGATTCAATCTCAGGTATAACATTAAAAATGTAAATGTAAATAAGGTTTTTTTTTTTTTTTAATCTATAAGACTGGAAAAAAAATTAAAAAGCAAAGGTTGATATCACTAGTTCTGTTGAAGGTTTGGGAAAAAAACTCTGATAAGAGTTAGCAAGAGAATGAGTTGGTGTAATACCTATAAAAAAGAAAGCTGTACTGCTAGGAATTTCTCCTGCACCTAAGCATCAAAAAAACAACCTAAAGCCCATTAATAGCGACTGGTGAAACCAGATGATACAGGGACCTAGGAGGCTACTCTGGAATCATGATAAGGAGTGACATGAAGCTGTGTGTGCTGGAGTGAAAACATCTTGAAGACCTGTCACTAGATAAGAAAACCAAGATGCAGGGTCGCCTGGGTGGCTTAGTTATAAGTGTCCGACTTTTGGTTTTGGCTCAGGTCATGATATCACGGTTTGTAGGTTCAAGGCTGGGGCTGGCTCCACACTCAAAGCGCAGAGCCTACTTGGGTTTCTCTCTTTTCCCCATCTCTCTGCCCCTCCCACATTCTCTTTCTCAAAATAAATAAATAAACTTGAAAAAAAAAAGAAAAGAAAACCAAAAAGCAGAATAGTGGGTGTGGCATGCCTCCTTTTCATAAACAAATCTTTAAATAATATATAACTGGCTACATGCATAGAACATTTTTATTGAGGGATAAAAAAGACCTGTTAATGGTAGCTTCTCTTGGAAATGGGATGGTGGGGATATAAAGAGACCTTTATTTTCACTTTATATCTTTCTGAGCTATTTGGCTCTTCTAACCATGTGCAATAACTCATCAAAAAATTAGGAGGCATTACAATTTTGGACAATTTGCTTTTTCTTTAGAAAAAAATCGAATTTTTTTCTAAAGAAAAAGCATTTTATAATAATAGCCGTCACACCATTTAATGTAGTATTAAGAGGGCTCTGGAGTCCAATCACTTGGGTTTGAATCACGCCTCTTCTACTAATTCTTTAAAGCCTTAAGCAAATCATTTACCCCCTCTCTGACTTAGATGGGTCATCTGTGAAGTGGAGATGAAGATATTAATAGTAAGTATTGTTATGGGATTGCAGGAATTAGGTGAAGCATGCAGAGAAGTTAGAACAGTGCTTGGCACATGGCAAGCACTCTGTATATGTTAGTTAGCTATTATTATTTCTAGTTGGAACTACTGGTACAGTGGCCTGGAGGCCAGAAGAGAGCTTTTTAAAAACATCTTTTCCTTAAGAAGCCCCACAATAAGAAATGCCTTCTCCTACTTAAGTCAAACATTTGTATTTATTTATTTAATGTTTATTTTTGAGAGAGAGAGAGAGAGAGAGGCATGAGCAGGGGAGGGGCAGAGAGAGAGACACACGCACAGAATTTGAAGCAGGCTCCTCCAGGCTCTGAGCTGTCAGCACAGAGTCCGACGAGGGGTTTGGACTCACGAACCATAGATCATAACCTGAGCTGAAGTTGGACACTTAACCAACTGAGCCACTCCATTTAAGTCAAACATTTTTATAATTGTTCTTTAAAAAAGGTAGTTTTCCTTTAGCCATTTGTCAGTGGAGAATATGTTTCTATTTTTTACTCTGTGTGTGTGTGTGTGTGTGTATACATGTACAACAGAGTATGTCTAAAAATCTGTGGTCCTAAAACAAACTCCCCATCGTCTCCTCCAAAAATCTCTAGAGTTGTTCCCAGATTAGAACCCTACCTTCAGAAAGCCCCAGAGAAAATGCACATAGGTTTATTGAGCTCCTCTCACCAGAGGCCAGTCCACTGAGCCTGTTAGCTCTAAGCTCTGAGAAAGGGAGGGAAGGAGCATGAGAAAGCAGGCCCAAGAGGATCAAAGACAAGTCCACCGTTCACTCATTTATCTTGGGCTGGCTCAGCCACCGTTTTGGCAGAAATACAGCAAATACACCTGCTGACCAAGACACTGGATGACAGAAATGATAAACATAGAGGGTTTATCCTTGCTTCACCTCTAGGGAGAATTAAGTCTATGTATTGACCTATCTGAGTAAACTACAGGAAAGACAAGTGCTGTCTGATCTTGTGAATGACCACCCAACTTCCCTGGGCCTGCTCTCTTCATTAGTCCTAAATAAATAGGTGGCCCTTTTAATTTGCCAGAGATGGCCAAGCAGAGGACACTAGACAAGAGATCCATCAACTCAGTCCAAGGCCAATCAGATGTCTCTGGGGTCCTTTACTGGCACTACGATGCACTACCCAGCATCACCAGAAGGAGGCGCCAGCCTGCAAAGCCACACACTAACAAGCTCTACCTAAAAAAGGCACTATAACAGCCTGACTCCATGTATGTATTATGCACGTATATATGTATATGTACAAGTATATGTGTGCATGTGTATATATATATGTATGTGTGTATATGTATTAATTAATCTTCATAAATATATATATATATATTTATGAAGATTAATTAATTTAACAAAAATTTATTGAGCATCTACCATGTATTACGTGTCAGGCCCTGCTCTAGGTGGATAGCAGTTCCTATCTTGGAGGGTTGTTGTGAAGTTAAAATAAATGAAAAGTGAAATGCACGGGACATGCTCGACAGGCTCATAAATATTAATTTTATAACTGTTATTAATAATGCAATGATTCCTAAACCTTACTGTGCCTAAAGATCATTGGAAAGTTGAATAATAGTGCAGGTTTCTGGGTAATCCAGTTCAGAAGGTCTGGGGGGAATCCAGGAATCTGCATTTTCAATAAATCTCAGCTGACTGTGCAGCCAGTGCTGACAGACCACACTGAGGAGCGGAGCTCCAAAAACAAAGAGCACACGGACTCTCTCTCCAGGTGCAGTCAGACTGAAAAGACTTTCTTCAATGGGAAGTTGAAGGTAAGTGAGCAGAAGTCAAGGAGGACCAGCTGCCAACAAGAGGAGTCGGTTCAAAGACAAAGTGCCCAGAAGAGAAGAGTCTAACTTTGAGCCCTCACAGCATTCCAGAAGCACCTTCCTGGGCTAAAGCCATCATCAGAGGGTTGGAAGCGGAGACAGGGACATAGAGAAGGCACACATTCGAAAACTGGTCCAGGTCCAGCCAAACTCATGTGTACACATGTTGGTTTGCAAACCTAGTGGGATGGTTAGTAGTTGGTCCATGATTCGGAGTCTTCATAATTCAGTTTGAAAGAGGAAAGACTGACCAGTTTAGAGCTGGGGGCGTCAAATACCATTCAGCAGAGAGAATAACTTCGCAATCTAGCAAATTCTCCATCTGGGTTATCCCATCAGCTCTAATTTGCTGCCTTCAGTGTGGCCAATGTGTCCAAGGCTAGCACGCTGTATGGCACCAAATGAACTACACAGGCAACACATCGTCTTCCACGCTGAATCAGCAGCATTGGACAAAACCCCTTCGGCAGGTGGGCTCAGGGGCAGCCATCTCCCACTGCCATATGCTGAACAGGTCTGGGAAGGGTTACATCCAATGAGGCCCTGAACTTCATCCTAATTGATTATTTTGGGAGCCTGGTAATAACGAAAGCAAATCATCCCTGAAGAATTTTCCAGACTCTTGCATGTTCCTTATCTTTAATTTCTTATCAAATTCACAGAACTGAACAGACTTTCTGCCTCTTTAAATAAGCTAGTTGGAGAGCCTGCTGCTTCTATTTAAGGAGAAGTGTTTATTCAGTGTTTACCAAATGAAGTGCCTACCCTCCGTGTGTGGCAGGAAAACCTAAATCAGGGAAAAGCAACCTGGAGGTGGCTGGGTGGGAGCAGGGTACCGGTGTCACTGCCTAGGGAGGTACCAGGGGAGGGAGGAGGTGATGAGGCCTGGGCGAGAGAAATGCGGACTGACAAAAGTCAGCACTAGGGCTAGGCTAAGTCTGGGACTTTAAGTCCAGAATGTAAGCGAAAGGGAGAGGATGGATGGGTCTTTAGTGAAGTCACCTCATTTTCTACTCTCAGTGAACTGGTGGTGTCTGCAAGCAATTCAAGACCATGAATGGAATAAAAACACCCACTTGCTAGGAGATGACATAATTCACTACTCATGGCAGTGCCTGCAACAACATTCAAAAACAACACGGTGTTTCATTTTGTTCTGTTTTTTTTTTTTTTTTTTTTTAACTTCACTTCTGTCATAAGCCAGCACCATTTTCCTAACTGACTCTGAGATCTAGGGGTGCCTGGGTGGCTTAGTCGGTTAAGCTTTCAACTTCAGCTCAGATCATGATCTCACAGTTTGTGAGTTCGAGCCCCGCGTGGGGCTCTGTGTGACAGCTCAGAGCCTGGAGCCTGCTTCAGATTCCGTCTCCCTCTCTTTCTTCCCCTACCCCACTCACACTCTGTCTCTCAAAATAAAAAAATAAACATTAATTTTTAAAAAAAAGACTCTAAAGTCTAACAGCCTTGACTGCCTGCCTTTATTCTTGCCACCCCGGATGACAGACAGTCTCCAGGTCACACCACATGGCTCCTGTTCTGCAGGCCCCGCCCTCCTGTGACAGGGGCCCCACCCCCAGGGGTGCCACAACCCACATCTACACTGAAGTTGCCTCTGGATCTCAGCACACTCCCTTGACTTTCTTGGCAGCACTGAACTTCCCCTTCCCTGCACTGAAACAGTCTGCCAGAGAGTTACGTCACTGGACCTTGTCAGCCCTAGTAATGCTCCACTTCTAACATCTTAATGTCCTTTCCCGTTGGTTTGTGAATGATGTATCCCCTTCTCCATTTCTCTCTTGCATTTTCAATCTCTGTGCAGTTGTTTCTCTCTGCTGTTTATGAGGTGATACGGTTTAGTAGCTACCGTTACTAGCTGTGTGACCTTGGCAAAGGCATGTAGTCTCTCTGTGCCTCAATTTCATCTCTGAAAGGAAAAAGGTAATAGCATCTATCTCATAGAGTTGTTGAAAAGATTAGATAAGTAAATATATGAAAAAGTAGTGCCTGGCATTCAGCAAACACCTTAAAATACTGCTGTTATTTTTATTTTTCTTATGATTACTGAGCTACATCTAGATCCCAACACCACGTAAGACCAAAATCAGGGGAAAGGACTTGGAGCAGGAACTGGGAGTGAGGTGAGGCTCTCAGGTGAGGTGTGAGTAGCAAATCAAAATGAGCATGAAAATAAACAAATGGAAGATGGTTCTGATGGAGAACAGTAAGGATTCTTCCTCCTCCATTTAGATTATAAATCAATGAGTGAATCCTCAGATCTGGGCTGTATCGACTGAACTCTCCAATTTCACGTGAGAGCCTGAAGCACACGACACAAGAGTCAACCTTCTCCTAGAAGGTGTGGCTCGCACGTATGGGGGGAGACAACATCTTCCCAAGCGTGAGATGTCATTAGTTCCTATTTGAAGGCCCCCAGCTCTTGGTACACCTAGGAAACGTCAGGCTGAGTCACTGATCCTGCTTCAGAAAAAGGCAAATGCCTTAGGAGGTAGCTTAACTTAGGTTCTAAAAGAGGTTAACAAAGGGAAATACTATTTCCTGCTGGAAAGATTAAGATTCCATGGAAAAGGCTCACTGAACCAGCTAGCTTTCAAAACTCCTCATGACCCTTCAAGCCTGTAGCACGGCGAGCTGTGGAGACAGTCGTGCAGGGCAAAGGGAACAGCATCTGAGGGAATAACACTGGAGGAAAAGCAATAGCAAGGAAATGAGGCAATAAAGGCAATTCGGAGGCACGTTTGTTTAACATCCTTGTAAGTCACAGGCTCCAAAATTTGGGTCCGGCGGCAAGTTTCTCGTACTGGACATGGTCTTTTTCATTTTCTAAAATTCCTACCTTTGCTTCTCTGAGAAAAAAATGTAGACATGTTACCTTTCTTTGAGACATAGATATCAGAGAATAGGAACCATATGTTTTTCCTACCTTAGTTTTTCATTTATAAAGAACCAAATGGACCAAATGACACGAGAGATGAGAGAAAAAGGTGAAGACTTCAGGCCACAGTGCTGTGTGGGAACCAAGCATGGGCCTAGAGAGTGACATTTCATTATTTTCTTTGCAATGTAAAAATCTATTTCCTCACTCCTCCTCTTTTAAAAATGAGTCGCAGATGCAGAGAATTGGATTAATCAGACTTCTAGGTTCTTGACACACTCTCATCATTGGTCCATGCAAGACTATCTTTATTTTATTTCTTTGCTGACTGGTTTATATGAACTAGTGTTTATGTTTATTTATTTAGTATTTATTTATTGTATTTGTTTTTATTTTCTTTATATTTAATATAGTAATCAATGACAAAACCACCATCCATCACAAAAACTAGAGCATCCACATTAACTTGTATCTACCTCCTCATCCTATACCCTCTTCACCATTTCCTTCCTTTCATTTTTACAAAGAATAATCACATCTATAAGTATTCTGAAAAAGCAGATTCTTTTTTGTTTTCTGTCTTGTTGATCTTTCACTTTCACAACAGGCTACCATACTATTTATAATCTTTGGGGACAGTTTTCATTCACAATCATATTGCTAAGATTACCTATGTATTTGCAGTGCATTCATTTGACTGCTATCTAATATTCCAATGTATGATTCATACCATATTTTATTTCTTCATTCTCCTGATGATGAGAAAATGAACTGGGTTTATTCCAGTTACTCATCTAGCCAGAGTTTCCATACTGATGAACAACTATTTGTATTTCCAGAGGCACAAGTCTCCCTAAGGAAAAAACCCAGAGAGCAAATCAACTTTTATGTAATACATCCCACAGACAAAAAGAAATGCTCTGCGGACCATTTGTCTTTCCAAAGTTTTCCGTCTCACTGCCATGGAGAATCGACAGTTAAAAATAAAACTAGAATGTCTGCCTTCCCCTGTCCCAATTTTAGGATCCCACATGCCTGAGATGACCATTCATTCTTGGGTCATTCTGACCCTGAGTAGCCCTAAAAGATCAGAGATTACATGATGCCACCTAGGGTTTTCCTTACGTCACTCCATGACCTTGCCCCTTAGTCTCAGCAATGAGACCAGCCCATGACCATGAGAAGCCCCCCAGAGTTACTGGACTATGAATACAACCTCAGGGAGAGACAAAATCCTTGCTCCAAAGCTCCACAGTGCTACCTTAACACAGCTCAGAACTTGGTAAAGTGCCTACTCCTAATGCCAAACACTGGGTTTGAGTCATGGGTAAGAGAACTATCTGGGTTTTATTTATTTATTTATTTTTAATGTTTTATTTATTTCTAGAGAGAGAGAGAGAGAGAGAGAGAGAGACAGCGTGAGCAGGGGAGGGTCAGAGAGAGAGGGAGTCACAGACTGAAACAGGCTCCAGGCTCTGAGCTGGCAGTCAGCACAGAGCCCGACGCGGGGGCTCGAACCCACGAACCGCGAGATCATGACCTAAGCGAAAGTCGGACGCTTAACCGACTAAGCCACCCAGGCGCCCCGAGAACTATCTGGGTTTTAAACCAGGCCCCACTGTTTTGGAGAAGGGGAAGAGACTATGTGAAAGTTTCTACATCAGAAAGCAACTGCCTTGCTTTGGAAATGTTAAAGATTAAGCAAAGATTTTCATATTTTGATTTTCATCTAACCATCTCTATGTCAGAGCTGACGATTTGTCACTTCCAAGTGTCTTTGTGAAGTTAAATAACTAGGTCTGTGGAGCAGGTCAGGCAATCATAAGGTAGATTTTAAACCATCCTCTGCTCCTAAATTCACTACAACCATCTTCTTATTCCTCGGAGTTTGGTCCCAAATCAGCAGCAGCAGCTGCAGCACCTGGGACCTTGTTAGAAATGCCCATTCTCAGACCACATCCCAGACCTGAGACTGCAGCTCAGAGGCAGAGGTGGGGCCCAGTAATCTGGGTTTTAACAAGCCCTTGAGGTAGCTGTACACTCAGGCTGGAGAAGCACTGCTCTCAGATACCCTGACCGAGATCCCCTCCAAGGGCAGCTAGCATAGCTCCTGAAGGGCTGCCTCTGAGAAGCAGAGCACTGGCTTGCCTGTGATTTAAAATAGAGCGATAAACCACAGGATTCAGTTTGGTAATCCATTTTTATACATTTCACATTGAAGATGAGCCCCTTTCTTAATTTACTGGTCATAAATCTGTGTGTTACTAACCGTTCTTCACTTAACTGACAATACAGATCTAACAGCGGTAGATAAGAGCAGTCTAGCTTTGGATGGTTCCCAGTTCAAGGATCTAATCCTTTATTGAATGACAATGTGACCACAGGCAATCACTTAAAATCTCCACACCTCAGCTTCCTCACTCCAAAAAGGGATCAAGCTATTTGATGGGATCATTGTGAGAATTTAAGGACACAGTGGGGACAACCATCAGTGTACAATAAGTATCCATCACTGTTATTATTGGACTGTTTATCCATGTTTGGTATGTGCTGCTAAACACTTAAGGTTTCTCTAAGAATTCTTGCATATGGGCACCATAAATGTGGGGGGTTGTTTTTTCATTTTAATTACTGTGACTTAAATTAAGAAGGTGAAGTGCTTATTACATGACTAACCTCTAATATAATGATATACAGCTTTTACAGATTACCGGGCAGTAATGGTCAGAAATGGCTTATTATGTTCTTACACTGTTCGATGTGGTTTACGTGTTTTCCCATTCAATTCTCACACCACGCCCAAGAGACAGGTACGGTTTTATTCCCATTTTATAGATGAGAGAAGGAAATGACAGCCAACTTGCTCGTGGTCACATAGCTTATAAATGGTGAAGCTGGGATTTGAAATGAAGTATGCTGGCTTGAGAAAGGTCACAACAAAAAGTGCATCAAAATATGCCTTAGACACTAAGAATGTACACTTGCATGGAAGTTCAAGGGTTGGGGAAATATTATTTTCTTCGTAAATGGGTGCTTGCTCTTGCAAAGGGCATGCTGCTGAAACCTTTGAAAATTCATTTACAAACAATCTGCAACAGGGGTTTTAACAAGATTATGGCCACTCTGCCTCTGCATACCTTTCTGAGAGCAAACAGCAGAAAGAAGCCTTCTCTCTTTCTCTCTCTTCTTTTTTTTTTTTTTTTTTTTTGCGCATTAACCCTAGGGGCTGAGCCATTCATGCATTTTCAACAGAGATAACGGGATTGAATCTTCATTCTTAAATGAAGTGAACATACTGTGAATACACTTAAAAGAAGCACTGTCATTTTAAAACATCTAATAGAAAGGGGTTCTTCACGGTGTGGTCTGAGGACCGTCTGCACACGTTGTCACCTAGACTGTTTTCTGAAATTACACACTGACTCCCATAATCCACATTTTTATGAACTATCCACATGATCTTTCACATACTAAAGTTTGAAAACCACTATAATCAATGAGTCTTGTTTTTAATATTTAACCATAAACAGCAGGCCACCTGCTCCGACGTGCCTGTTTAATGACTCTGTACTCGGTCTGCTTCTTCCCATCTGGAATGCTCCACCCCAGATCATCAGCATCTCTTGGCCAGAATTCCTGAAACAGCCACACATTGTGTCCCAGCAGCTCGTGGTGGCCCTGAGCACTTCATCTCCCACCTGGCTCCAGAGCATAAATCTCATTAGGTGACTCCCCTATTGAAGCCTTCTACTGGCACCCCACATCCTTAAGATCAAGTCCAAATGCATGATTTACAAGCCTTTTATAACCTCCTTAGCTGCCACTGCACCCCAGGTCAGTGCAACAACCACCATTTCCTGAAGGCAGCACAGTACTCTGTAGACTCCCAGCTTCCACAATGCTGTTCCCTCTATGTGGATTATTTTCCTGTCCCTCTGAGCCTGGCTAACTACTAGCTGTTATTCAGATCTCTGACCTCCTAACCTTCAGGAAGGGCCCCTCCTTCATGCTCTCACCCTGCCCAGAATTTAAGAAGCATTTATCACACTGCACTGCAATGCCTACTTACAATTTCCCAGCATTTCATCAGCTCCTTGGGAACTTTTTAAAAAAAGTTTATTTATTTATTTTGGGAGATGGGGGAGGGGGACAGAGAGAGGAGGGAGAGAATCCCAAGCAGGCTCCGTATGTCACAGCAGAGCTCAGTGAGGACTTGATGCGGGGCTCCACCCATGAACTATGAGATCATGATTTGAGTTGAAATCAAGAGTGAGAGGCTTAACTGACTGAGCTGCCCAGGTGGCCTTCCTTGAAGGCTTTTGTTCATCACTGTGTCCCAGGGTGTGATGCAGCCATTAGCACATGGTAAGTGCTATTGCCTCGACTGATTTAAAGGTTCTCCAGGCTCAGCATTCAGCAGCCATCTGAGTTACCTTCCTCTTTCTCTCCTTTCAGTTGGATTGACAGGCTAGTATTATTTACAATTAGGATAAATATTCCCTCCACTCCTATCTCCATCCTATATTCTCAAATCTCTTAAAACTCAAGTTTTTGGTCCAAAGCTCGGCATGCAAAAATCACGCAGCCTAGGAAGACCTCTGTCTCATTCCTTCTTGTCTCCCCAGGGTCAAGCACAGTGCCTGGCATATATAGGAGGCTCAGAAGAATATTTGTTGAATTAGGGGGAAAATGTACTGAAGAACTTAGAGATCTGACTAAAACAACACTACTAATTTTTTTAAATGTTTATTTTTGGGAGAGAGAGAGAAGGAGAGTAAGCGAGTGAGCAGGGGAGGGACAGAGAGAGAAGTAGCCAGAGGATCTGAAGCAGGTTCCACGCTGACAGCAGAGAGCTGGATGTGGGGCTCAAACCCATGAACTGTGAGATCATGACCTGAGCTGAAGTGAGATGCTTAACCGACTAAGCCACCCAGGTGCCACTCCCTCCGGAAGTAACAGGTCGAAGATGAACAAAAACTATACTGGTATTCAAAGCAGAGAAAGAGATATTCTGAAAATTATAAACTGCCAAGTTTGGTGTTGACCTGCAGTAAAACTGTAGAGGCAAGTAGGAGCCAAGAAGAGTTCATGAGGAACCAGATATGAAACACAGTTCTCACTTCCTTTTCTGACAGAGTTAGGACTGCAGGCTGCCACAGAAATCACGTGTGTGGAATCCAGTACTCATTTATTCAAACACTTAGGACAGTCTTCCGAAGAAGGCTGACATGTGCAATGGGTGATGGCACCATCCAGCACCCATAGGATGTTGACTAATGGATTGCCTATCAACCTTGAGGGAAATCTCAGTGATGTGTCACCTGACTCTGCCCTTGTCCTTAACTTACTTAACATGCTTTATTAATGACATACATGAAAACATGAAAGGTATGGTATCGATGGCAGACTACAGATTACACAGGCCCTGAAGGGATAATCCATTCAAGGAAGGACAGTCAGATACTAATGTTACTAGCTGCTGTGAACTCAAAGCTCAATGTGATAGAAACTCTGTATCTGCCATTTCCTTTCATTTCTCCTTTCACAAACATTCTGGGTGTACATGAGGAAACTGTGACGAGATTTGCCCCAAGCCTTGAGTTAGTAAACAGCAGACCTGGTTGTCTGACTCCAGAGTCTGTTTTCTTTTCCACCTTCTCTGATTGGAACCTCGCGATCAGAATTCACAAAGATCTAAGAACTGGAAACCAAGATGATAACATTCAATTTAGTCTATTTCAAATATGCAATGAACTTTGCATACGCTAAGGCTTTGGGAGTGGAAGTTGGGGAGGGAGGCCGGAGAAGGTGAATTCCAGGGCCCAAAGACCCTGTCGGGTGGAGATGGAATACACAAACAACCAGCGTATGAGAAGACAAGATGAGTGCAATACAGAGAGACCCCCAGGGAACACAGGGTAAGAAGAAATGCTTCCAGCCAGGTAAGGGGAATGAGGGAGGCGATGTGTCATGGATGAGATGCCACTTAGGATGGGCCTTGAACACTGGGCAGAATAGGAACAAGTGCTGGGGGTGCAGAAATGGACAGACCTCAGGTGAAAGTGGTGGCCTGACCTGAAACATAGAGGAAGGAAAACACAGGGAATATTCAGAATATACTGGATCCCTTGTTTGGCAGAGTACAGTGATCAGGTGAGATAAAGCAGCCACAGAGGTGAGTAGTCTTGGAGGGCTGAAGAATGTAAACGCTCTGCTCAGGGCATTTGCTTGGAAGGCAAAAGGGAACCGTGCGGAGTTTGGGATGGAGTGGTGATACGAACACAGTGATGTTTTATGCAGATACTGTGGCAGCAGTTTCTGGGGGAGGCATTGGAGGCTGGAAGGCAAGGCAGATGACTATGACAGTTAGGAGGTGGGTCATATGGGGAATGGAGGAGAGCCCTGACAGCGGAGACCCTTCCCAGCTCTCAACCTAATTCTTACATTTGGAAAATTAACTGCATTGGTTCAACATCACTTAAAGCTCCAGGTGAATAAAAGAATTTAAAACAGGAAAAGCAGAAAGTAAGCGAAACATTAACAAATGCCCTCACCTGGTGTCGCATGCTTGACTGCAATGCCACTTCCAGAAAAGAACAATTGAACAAAGATATGTATGTTTTCTGCCCAATCAGAGTGGGAAAACAAAGCAAACATGAACTTTCTCAACCAAATGAAAGGAAAAAAATGGCTCTCACGTTGCCTGAGGAGTGTGCAAAAAATTAAATAATCTAATCAAAATGGATTGAGATGCTCCAAGATCAATGCTAGATTTAATTTGGTGCCGTGTAAGCCATCTTTAATGCAAATATATTTTCTTTGCAAGCACAAATGCCAATAAAATAAAACAAACAAACTGGATAAATTCTGGCCATTTCTGGCACCTGTACAGAGTGCTGGAACAAGAGCAAATGGAGAAACGGAAGGCCTAGAGGGGTTTGTTTTAATTCAGACATGTGTTCAAGGAAGTAAAGTGAGAACCAGGGAGAGGGAATAATATGGTCACATGGAAATGTTTCCAGGAGAAAGCCTGGCAGCACAACAGAGAGAATTCTGGATCAGGGGCCTGGCTGGGAGGAGAGCAGGTGCAAAGCAGGTGGAAAAGCTCCCGCCCTCTGCCCAGAGAGGCTGGTTCAAGGCCTAACCCGCCTGGGGAGGGGACTCCACTTCAGAGGCAGCCCTCTCACTGTGACCCTGCAGAACCAGGCCACGCACACCGCGCTGCCTGCTGGGAGACAAGGCATTCTGCAACCCGGCTCCGCTCCCAGCAGCAAGCTCCAGCATTTCACCCCACACCACTGTTTTTCAATTAAAAATTATCTGAATTCCCCAGGTTCTCTGCAAATTATTGTTGAATGTCCCCCTGAAAAAGTGCACTACTGATTCTTAGGTGGTTTATAGCACTTGAAAAGAATGAAGCACACTCACAATTAGCTTAGGCTCCGCCCGCAAATTATGCTCTGAATTTCCATGGACTTGTTTAATGGAACTTTCCCCAGGATCTCAACTCAAAGTGCCATCTGGCACGGAGCACACATTCCCAGGCCAACACTTTGCTTGCCTTGCTCTTCTGCCCCACCCCCAGCCCTCCACAAGTTAACTTATAAATTCAAGTGTACTCAGTATTCTCTCTTCTCTCCACCCCTTTCCACCTCATCCCACAGTGTTCTTTGAAAAACCAAAATGGAATGCAAAAGCAAAGTGGACCGTCACAAAAATACTGAGAATACTGTCTTCAGGACCACTGGAGAATAACTGCATGGTGGTAAAACGAAGAGGCTAGGTAGGGAATGGTAGTTTGAAAAGATCCCCCAAGAATTAAATAGTATGTGATATTTTCTGTAGACTATAAGCACCCCAAAGAGGCAAAACTAACAAGGCCCAAAAGGAACAAGCTCACTGAAGCTGAATTCCATCCAGTATCTCCTTGACATATAGTACCACACAAATATCCTCTGGGCTCTGGGGCGCATCTGTTCCTTCACAAACATCTAGAGAGGACCTACTAAGTTCTAGGCACTGCTAATTATGGAGAACATAGAGGCAAAGAAAACATGGCTCCAGGACTTTTAAATCTTACCATTGTGTTCCAACATATTTTTAGAAGCACATACTTAGTTAAGACGGTAAGATTGTTTTTAAAGTGCAAGGCAATATAAAATACGCATTTCAATATAGTGGTCACCTGTCAGGGGGAGGCAGAGAATCGGATCTGGGAGATCACACGGGCAGCTTTGGGGATGGTAATTCTAAGAGCGGAAAGTGGGTCACAAATAATTTGCCTTATTGTTATGTGAACAGCTTACATGTATGTTATATATATTCTTGATATGCATTACATTTTATACATAATGTTAAAAAACAGGGAAGCAGCTAAAATGAATTCAAAATAAAAGATAATAAAATGACAAGGAAAGAAAGGAAGGAAGGAAGAAAGGAAGGAAGGAGGAAAACATAGTTATGCCCTGGAGAGGCTCACACCCCAGCAGAAGAAAGCCATTTAAAAAAGGATTATTAAATTTAACATGGTAACCATAACAACAGAATTTTTTAAAAACTCTAAGGGAGAGGGGCGCCTGGGTGGTTGACTTGGTTGAGTTGAGTGTCTGACTCTTGGTTTTAGTTCAGGTCCGGGCCCTGGGGTTTGTGGGATTGAGCTCCATGTTGTGCTCTGCACTGACAGCAGTGGGATTCTCTCTCTCTCCCTCTCTCTCTGCCCCTCTTCTACACTCTCTCTCTCTCAAAATAAATAAATGAACTTTAAACAAACAAACAAACAAAAAACCGAAAGAGAGTACATAATATTTAAATTAACAGCGATGGCTAGTGAAGTTCAGATACCCAAGTGTCTGTGTATTTAAATGCCTGGTTTAACCCTTCGTAAGTGTCAGTTCAGCAATTACTTTCCCTGGGATGCTTTCCAGACTCCCCAAGTCTGGGTTCTATGGTCCTCTCCGCACTCACGGAACCCTGTACTTCCCCCAGAAGTGGGTTACACACGTCACAGGGAGCCCTATGTTTCCAGTTACATCCGAGTTCCTGGTTCACTCCCTGGCTCATCAATAACTACTTGATGAGAAAATGAATGAGTAGCATTACAGGTTCAGTTCTGTTAAGTGATGGCTGAGACTAAAGAGAGAAGGAAAGGTAGAAATGCTAAGCTGGAGAATCCCATCCAAAATTCAAGAAGGTCCCAGCTTCGTACAGACAAAACCCCTTTACTGTCCCTGGCAAGCCCGGCTTGGCGGGATATGACAGCAGGGCACCATCTACAGACCCTAACCCACCGCTCTGTGTGCCCTAGAGCTTCTCAGCCTGTGGCCTGGATCCTTCTCTTCTTCCAGTAACTGAGGGGAAAAACATTGGATGTCAGGCAGGATCAGGTTCAGGCACAGCCTCCCTCTCTTAAGAACAGCCAGGCCCGCCAAGCAGTCTCGGCAGCAATCAGATCTTCCTGGCACAGGGTTGCCGAGCCTTCCTATCTCAGCCATAGGGGTGAGGACACAAGCCAAAGACTCAGGAAGATCCAGTTTCCCTGAATAATGTTGCCGCCACACAGGCAAGGAGGCATGCCTCCCTCTGAAACTGCCGCAAACTCCCTCTGCTGAAAAAAGGTTCAGCGAACAGAGCTAAGAGCTCAGAATGCTCCTCAGACGTCAACAAAAGGATGTGACCCACAACTCATGCCTGCAGCACCAAGTGCCTAATGAACACTGGACAAACTGGGCATCATCCGAGCATCTGACTGTGTGGCGGTTAACAATGGAAAAGAAAGTGGGGCATTATTTTGGTCACAGACCAGCACTGTACAGATAAAAGGTCACCATGCTGGTGGGGATGCTACTAAGGATTTAACGTCTGCCTTGAAACATTACGACAGAGAGCAATTATCTGAGCTCTACTGCATATGAAATCATGTTTAGCATAATATGTTTAACTATGTATTTGGGCATACGTTGATTCTCAAGTTCCCAAACTCTGGAGAGCACATTTTAAATCACATCGTACAAACGTCTTCCCCTTTTTCCCACTCAAGTGGATTAGTATGGTCCCTGCTCCACATGCCATGTTCTTTCCAGGGCAAACAGATGGAAAGAGAGGATATGGCAGAGAGAAGACATGAAAAATGAAAATGACATAAAAATAAAAATAAAGCTACAAAATGTAATCTGGGTCAACTCCTCATGTGTTTTTAAAATCAACACCAGCAGGCTCTGTGCACAGGGCATTGGTTTTATATGTATTTTTTTTTCCCAGCTCAGATGTCATACAGGATTAGTGCAAAAGGAAAAGTCCCAGCATGGGGCCTATTTTTATACAGATTAATCAATCATTCCCATCTCTTCCTCTCCCATCACCCCCCCAAAACTTTCAACTTAATGAAACTGTTCTCTTTTCAAAGTATGTCATTAACTGCACTCTGAACGGAAATCCTTTCAGGAAAGGAAATGAACTTAAACTTTGAACCTAGAATTTTACCTGTCACATTTTTAATTTATTATAAATATTAACAACTTATACCATGGCCTAGCCCCTTTTATCTTACATATCCATTGTGGAATGCCACATATCCACTAGTGGTAACAAAATGAGTAGGCAAACATTTTGTTACATGCGCGTATAGTCATTTAATCAAAAGAGAAAGGCACACACTGTAAGGAAAAGAGAAAAGATCACAACTGGAAGAGAGAAGACATTCTCTATTTCACATTTTATTAGGTACATTATCTTGTACATTATCCTATCAAAATGGCAAGCACTAAGTTAGGTTCTCAGTAAGTATTTGATGAAAATTTGATAGACTTAAGGGACCCAAACCAAAGAATTGTGCAAGCTCTGAGCTATAGCCTCCCTTGACTATATGGCATCGCAAAAATGGTGATGCTGATACTCACAGTATTCATAATACAACAGCTAATAATTACTGTATGCCATGTGCCACCAATGATATCACTGAATTTTCAAAGCAGCCTTATATCATAGGTCCTATTATTGTTCCACTATACAGATGAGGAAACAGTTTTAGAGAGGGGGTTCACATATTTTGAGGTCAAAAAATCCCGTTTGCAGAGATGGGGACACACACCTCGAGATGGAGAAATGGGGCCATATGCTACCAATCTGCTGAAAGACATTGGAAAAATGTCATCAATGTTGTTTCCATGTCTCCAAAAGCAAGATCACAACATAGCTCATCATGCCCCCTTTTCTGTCTGCTGTTCCACTGACGGATGGAAATTATATTTACAAAATATTAAGGCAATGACCTAAAGCTTGACCTCGGTGACAAAGTCCGATGCAGACTTGTCACACACTCTCAAAGGGTGATACCTTTTCACCATTTTGGGCAATAAAAATTGAGCCATGATTAACAGTTGTCAGTCATGAGTACAGAAAATAAGAGAAATTTACAATCTAGCATGATATTCTGTGCTCACTCTTTTATGTCATTAAAAATGAATTTCTCTTATGCCAATATAACACGTGTTCTGCTTTTCGTTTAGAGCTGCTAGATGCCATCTACTGTGGATGGTCTAAAAATCTAAATTTTACACAATTTTAAAGTTATTGAACCACACTTAGGCTTACCATATGTATAGGCTTCCTTTGCTTCTAGTAATTAATTTTAACACCACAGGCATTAATCATTTGCCCACCAGATGAAAATTGCTTTAAGATGACTCATGTGTTTTACAACATTGCAAACCCAACCCTTATGCTCTTGGAATGTAAAGAGGAAGCATTAGATCAAGTCAGTCAATAAGGAATAAAAAGCAAGAAGAAAACTTTTCCACATCTCAATTCCATGTACATGAAGAGTTTCAGAGTTTCTCCTGGATGCCACATGAGAAAAGTAAATTAAAACTGGTCAGAGAAGTGCTCTGAATAATTTCCATGAACTGGCAGACACAAGCATGTGAGCAAGCTCTCTCGATAATAAATACACTGCATTTCAGCCTACACAGAGGCCTGCTGCAACTGTGCACAGTGCCAATTAGCATTAATTGTGGTTGTGCTCAACTATTCCCAGAGCATACCACTGGGGAAGGCCAGGCTTTGCATTTACAAATGCAGCATGCAACGCTCAGACTTAGGAGAGCACTCTAAAATGTAAACATCCATGGTCAATCTTTATCATTTTGGCTTCGAATTGCACGAACAGACTCACAGATGACAAGGAGTATTTAAAACAATGTGTGTGTGTATTTTTAAAAGTTTATTTATAGACTCTGCATTCAGAATACCTGAGAGGCAGAGTTGAAAATTTGCTTTTGGACTGCATTTTTGGCCTCCCCCAACTAACTTTACACACACAGACATACACAAAGAGCATATCCTCTGTGATCCAATATAATTACTTAGTACTGTGACTAATACTACTTACTTAGAAGGTAAGCTCCGTAGACTTTCATGGCAAACACTGCCTCTGCAAACAGCCTCCCGCCACAGGCTGGGGTATGTCTCGTGCAGAAATACAGTGTGAGCAGCTCATCTCTCCTTGGAGTACAGTCTTAGAGTGGGGTATCCATGGAGACAGAGCCTCCTCCATGTGCGGGGCAAGGAAGTTCCTCTGCTGGGCACCATAGCAACAGGAGGCAGAGAGATGGCTGGCCTATCAGGGAAGAGGAGCTTCTCCCTGGTGACTGCAGCATTTCAAATGAAACCATCGCCCTCTTGAATGGACACAAAGCATTTAAAGAAATACCAAATTGTCAAATAGAAGGAAATGCTTACACAAGTCATGGCTAATCCTTTGACAATGTTGTAGCAAAACACTTAGTCTTTCTACAATGACCGTATCCCAATGGGCAAGGAAGAAATTACATCGAAACCCCACACATTCCTAAATTTAATGACAGGCATGTGAAGCTTTGAGAGAAAACGTTTGTTGTACTCCATGAATTCGAGCTATTTAACTATGCAAGGCACTTAACAGAGCTGCCCAAGAGAGAGGAACAGGAGAGATCTGTTGTTCTGAAGGGAGAAAAGGGAATCAAGGGTTCCCTGTGACAGCCCTCAGCATAGTCCTTCCAGAGGGGTTTGCTTAGAGTAGACATATTTATTAAGCTTTTACCAAAGCCCTCCATTATATCAGAATAATTCTTACAAAAGAGGTGCCTGTGATAAAACAAGACCAATGCAGAGACGACGGTGCGTGGACATTCCAATGCCTAAATACTGTGCTATTTATCAACTTTCCCCAATTCTTATTTAATGACAATAATGACAGCTCCTTTATTGAGCACATACTGTGTACCAGGCAAACACCATCACTACAAACGCAGCTTCCTGCCAAGTACTGACATTGGTTTTTTACAAAGATACATGATATATATGTTTGCCTCTAAAGCTGTGCTCTTTGTAAACTTTCCTCATTTCTTATTTAATAGCAATGATGACGGTGATAATTCAGTAAGTTCAATAAATGACTGAACACATACAGCATGCCAGCAGATACCATTACTACAAACACAACTTCCTGCCAGATATTAACAATGATTTTTGCAAAGAAACGGGATGTGTATATGGACCGACCCGTGCTGTGCAGTATGCATATGCTCTACTATATATATATATATACCCGACACATTTTAACAATTCTCACAGCAACCTACCAAAGCTAAGTACTAATTACTCCTCTATATTATAAAGAAAAAGAACAGACCTGTTTTACAGAAGAAACTCTTCTGCCCACTACCTTCCCTTCCTCCAGAGGTCTGCAAGTGGCCTGCTTCACCCCTATTCAGTGTCTAAATATAAGGTGAGGTAACCCTCTTCCCACAATTATCTCTCAGAAAAGAAGAAGCCCCATATATTAGAGTCTTTCCATAGCCTCTTATTATAGAGTTCTTGCTCATAATTACTTTCTCTGAACAAAAAGTGCTGTTTGCAAAAAGACATCAGTCTGAATTGACCTCAATCAGTGCTAGTTTGGGCTGCTTATGGAGGTCAACTGATGGGATTGTTTAAAATGAGGAGGCTAAGAAATGGAAAAAGATTTTGTAATTATTCCTGTGACTTCCCCCCAGCCTTGAAAATAACATTTTAAATAGCAGTATAGTCACTGGTTAAATTGTAGAGATCACAAAAACTCCTCTCCCTTGCTAATGGAACTCAAGAACCCAATAGCTAATGAAGGATAATGAAGGATATTTGTATAAATCTACAGGGAAACAGGGGCGACTGGGTGGCTCAATCAGTTAAACATCCGACTTCGGCTCAGGTCGTGATCTCATGGTTCATGGGTTCAAGCCCTGCGTCAGGCTCTTTGCCTGGAGCTTGCTTCGGATTCTTTGTCTCCCTCTTTCTCTGACCATCCCCTGGTCACGCTGCCTCTCTCTCTCTCTCTCTCTCAGGGATAAATAAAACATTTTTAAAAATTAAAAAAAATCTACAAGGAAACAAAAATATCACCTGTCCCCATGCTGTACCGTGTCTGTTGTGACAGCCTGCAGGTTGTCTACTTCCATTTTCCCCTTTTACCATAGTAACAGGAGCCTGTTTGACCAAGTGTCCTAAGATATAATTGGAAATGACTTCTGTGTCCTGACCTTAAAATGACTGAGTGCCCCCTGGTCCCTTTCTGCCTTCCTCTGCCTAGTGGATGACAGGGCTGCCTACCAGCCTGGATCACCTGAATACCTAGCTTTTGCTTAGCAAGAGACACATAAACTTCTGTCTGGTTTTAACCTCCGTATTTTAATTTTTGTATTTAACTTTTGTATTTACAACCTCTTCTGTTTACAGTAACTTACCTGATACCCTCATAGTACTTGTAGGCTTAAAGAAAATGTCCAATGAGAGCACCAGACATGGATTCAAAACTACTTCATATCAAATAAATTGGGTGCAAGTGAAAATGATGTGTTCTAGAAAAGTCAGGAGTTGAAAACTAACTCTAGGGATGAGAAAAACTGAATAAACAGCTTACATTAACTGTGAATAAAAAAATCAATGTTTCTTGGGGTGCCTGTGTGGCTCAGTCAGTTGAGCGTCCGACTTCGGCTCAGGTCATGATCACATGGTTCGTGGGTTTGAGCCCCACATCAGGCTCTGTGCTGACGGCTAGCTCAGAGCCTGGAGCCTGCTTCAGATTCTGTGTCTCCCTCTCTCTCTGACCCTCCCTGCTCACACTGTATCTCTCTCAGAAATAAATAAAAAACATTAAAAATTTTTCTAAAAAAAAATCAATGTTTCTAAATTAATAATACAGTATAAATAAGCATATTTAACTAAAAAAAATTTAAAGCCATCAGAAATGGACTCTTCCTGGGGCGCCTGGGTGGCTTAGTCGGTTAGGCGTCCGACTTTCGCTTGGGTCATGATCTCGCGGTTCGTGGGTTCGAGTCCCGCATCGGGCTCTGTGCTGACTGCCAGCTCAGAGCCTGGAGCCTGTCTCAGTCTGTGACTCCCTCTATCTCTGACCCTCCCTGCTCGCGCTGTCTCTCTCTGTCTCCTAGAAATAAATTAAAAAAACATTAAAAAAAAAAAAAAAAAGAAATGGACTCTTCCATTCAGATCTCTACAGATTTGCTTGAGGTAGCAAATGAAATAAATTTTTTTATTCTCATTAGGAAAACGGGAGACCTTCGATTCTGCAATATACACTGCACCCCTATATCTTTGTTTCCACCGTCATTCCTGGGGTAAGCCATCTAAACTTAAGTGTATCTTCTTCCACTTTTCCGTCTTGATGATCCAAGCACCACAGAGTAGTCAGAAGGATCTCAAAATTTATCTTAAATTATGTCTCTCTTCTTAAAACCCTCCAATGGCTTCCCAGTAATTAAACAATACAGACCTCACCTGACGCCACTCTCTCCCTTCCTAACTCACTGTCTTCCCTAAATATGAAGGGGATATGACTAAGTTCTCAGCTCAAATGTCACCTCCCCAGACATTCCCTTGCCTCATCCCCAGTCACTATCTATACAGATTACCTTGCTTGGCCTGTCACTATCTGAACTCAATCTTGTTTGCTTGCTTGTGTATCAGCCATCTCCCCATGCTAAAGGCAGACTCCATGAGAACAGGCATCTTGTCTGTTTCTTCCTTCTATTTTTAATGCCTAGAACAATGGTATAAGCACAGACTAAATCTTTAATAATTATTCACTGAATGAAAGCTGGTCAATGTACAGTCAGGATTCAAACCTAGGTTTAGCAGAAACCTCTTACATGTGAAGTACAGGTTCCCTTCCTTTCCTTTAGACTCTGACATGAACCTCACGCTTCTGCTATGCCATAAACATTCTAGTCCATGCATCTCCAAGTGTATGCAGCCTGGTTCCTGAAACATTACCTCACTTAAACCACGGCCTGCATCCTTGGCTGCTATCAGATATAAGCTTAGGTGGTAGAAAATGTTAACGAAGCGAACTACCCAAGCAAACTACTATGTGGTTAAACATATAACTTTTTTTCTCTTTTTAAAAAAATAATGTTTATTTATTTGTGGGAGACAGAGACAGCACAAGTGGGGTAAACTCAGAGAAAGAGAATCCCAATCAGGCTCCAAGCTGCCAGCACAGAGCCCAATGTGGGGCTTGAACCCACAAAGTTGTGAGATCATGACCTGACCCGAAACCAAGAGTCAGATGCTTCACCGACTGAGCTACCCAGGTGTCCCTCAACATATAACTTTTTGCCCATAGCCCTGCTGTACACCAAAATGCCACACAATAAATTATAACAACAAAGGAGACAGAAATCAGGGTATTTAACTGTCTGGCTCTATTCTATCAGGGGCTTCATTCCTACACCAAAGCACATATCCAATTGCTTCACACGTAACCTCAGAGTTCTTTCCCTCTGGGTTCTGAGTAACTCTGCACTCTTCTCAGCCCTTCAGGATGTAGAAATGGCTCCAAGCTGTTGCCAAGGCCAAGAATTTCACCATATCTCATTGGATTCCCCTTAATTATGCCCCCACCTCAGCCACAGTCTCTTCAACAAACTCTCCTCAATTAGTACAAAAACAAAAGTCTAATATAAAGCACAGATCTGCATGATTTATAACTCTTGGTTTCCATGTTTCTGTATAAGTTTCCAGGTTTATTTCTATTCTGTTGGCAGTCGATAAATACATTTAATAGTGAGTGTGTGGTCTTCTGGAACATCTGCTATGTACGGGAGACCAATAATGCTTCATTCTCAACACATTAGAGCACTTAGTAAGCATCTGGCAGGCCCCCAAACTGGTGGCTACAACACCACACTTCCAATAAATGTTAGCAGACCCAGTATTTGGATGGCGGTCACCTTTGGGAAGAAGGGGATTATGATTCACTAATTCTTAGGGGAACACCATTAACAGGCCATTTGGCACCATTACCTTGATTGGGTGCATCCTCAAAAGTACAGATGGGAGAAAGGCCTGAGAGTGAGTATGCAACCTCCCACAAAGATAAACACTTAAGTCCACTCATCACATTTCAGCTTTATTTTACAGGTCTGGTGTCTGCTGGGGAGAAGCGACAGACTGCACAATAGTCTACCAAGACACATTCTCTGCTGTCTTCTGGGTGAGCATTCTTGCTCTCAGGATGAAAGAAAGGTCCAGAGGCTCGTTTCAGTATAAATGCAAAAGCTTTTGTTTAAATTGACAAAGTCTAATGATCTCTGCTGCTTAGGAAAGTATTCATGATATGCAGGGCAGCACAATAAACATCTGACAAGTAGGAAAGGACTAGTTTATGATTAAGTGGAGAACACAGAAGACCTTAACATTCCTCTAATGTTCATAGTTGATTGATCTGTACCCAAACAGTCCTATGTGTTCATTTCTGTGGACTTTATTGAAGTTACATTGAGGTTTGTTGATTTTGTTATTGGCAACAACCAGCATAATCTACAGATGGACTATATTAGCTATTTTATAAAAACTAATAAGAATTTTAAGGCTCTACAAACATTATAGAAAAATAATTTCTGTCTTATTCAACACATTTTTCTCAGCTGTCATGCTCTCTTATTGCAATTAAAATTATTCCTTTGAAGGCAGAAGCAGTGCAATGGCTAAGAGCTAGTAGCAAGACTGCCCTGTTTCAGTCTACTTACAAGCTGTGTGACCTTGGATGATTTACTTAACTTTTCTGTGCCTCAGTTCTTCCATCTGTAACAGAGGGGATAATGGTATCCTTTGTTCGTACTGATGTTAGGATTAAATGAATAATGCCCTTGGAATTGTGCCTGGGATAGTCAGTGCTTGATGAATGTTAGCTAAAAAAAATTTTTTAGAGGAATATACTGCAAGTCAATAGTATTTTAAAAAGTTATTTATTTATTTATTTATTTATTTATTTATTTAGAGAGACAGAGAGTAGGGGAGAGTGGCAGAAGAGAGAGGGAGAAAGAAAGAATCTCACAAAGGGCAAAGAGGAAGAGAAAAAGGTAACAAGAGAGAAAGGGCTCAGGCAATGTGGGGCTTGAGCTCACCCAATGTGGGGCTCAAACTCATGAACCATGAGATCATGCCCTAAGCTGAAGTCCAATGCTTAACCGACTAAGCCATCCAGGTGTCGAAAGAGAGAGAGAGCGAGCTCCATGCACAGCATAGAGCTGGATGTGGGGCTTGATCCCACAACCCTGGGATCATGACCTGAGCAGAAATCAAGAGTTAGATGCTCAACCGACCAAGTCACTCAGGTGCCTCCCTCCAAAGTTTTTTTTTTTTTGTAAGTAATTTAAGTACTCTCTAAAGGATTTTTTAAAGGTAATTTAATTTTTTAAGTAATCTCTACACCCAACATTGGGCTCAAACTCACAACCCTAAGATCAAGAGCCGCACACTCTATTGGCAGAGCCAGTCAGGCACCCATAGCTAAAAACTTTTTAAATCCAATTTCAGAGTATTATCCATGCCCACAGTTCCACCTAATATATCCTTCCAGATATTTTCATAAGGTTTTCAGTATCTAAAATAGATCACAGTCTTCCTGGTACAAGACCTTTGATTGTAACTGTAAGCTGTTAGAAAAATAACACCTTGCCAAAAAAGCTGGAAGTTTCCATAGAACCAAAATCTTTTACCACTAAAATTTTAATTTTTTTCCACTCTATGAAAATATTTCTAAAATGCTTAGGACATTTTTCTGCCCTCACACACATCCTTTTCTGCCAACTCCACCATCACAATGACTCAGTCTATTTCTACAACATTAATTACTGCACAAAGTGCTACAAAGCACTTATATTTAAGAGGCCACTGTGCTTTTTAGTGGTCTTTTGTCTGCTCTTTCATATTTTCCCATCTCCTTCCTCATTGTCAAGGCAGCAGCTGTCCATTCACACTGGTGTCAGTGTTCCCTTGTGACAAACACAGCTCCATTTTATGTAAACTAGGATCCCATGACATGCTAGAGTGGTGTTTCAAGTAAACACAAGTTCTGTGTGGTAAGAGGTGTTTGTTTTTTTTTTATATTTATTTTTGAGAGAGAGACAGAGTGCAAGCAGGGGAGGCGCAGAAAGAGAGGGAGACACAGAATCCAAAGCAGACTCCAGGCTCTGAGCTGTCAGCACAGAGCCCAATGTGGGGTTCAAACCCATGAATCATCAGATCACAATCTGGGCCGAAGCTGGATGTCTAACCGACTAAGGCACCCAGGAGCCCCTGTGTGGTGAGAGTTTAAAGGGTTTTCTTGTAAAGGAACATGCACGGAATTTGTGACACCCATTGTAGCTACAAATGACCACTATGAACATGCACTTGAGGAATTATTTTATGGCAGGTTCAATGTTGGCCACTTTACATTCATTAATCTATTGTATCTTAGAAAGAACCCATTTTACAGATGTTGAATACAAGGCTTTAGGAAGATAACAAGTATCTGAAGAACACACAGTGATAAAGTGGTGGTATGAAAGTTTGAACCTAGTATGTTGGACACCGTAGTTTGGTGACTATAAAGTGCTCCTAACCCCGACCTGCACTTTCTTCCCCCGACCCCCAGCCAAGCCAAGCTATTACCTAGGAAGCAGCAGTGCATGTCGACACTCTCAAGCTCTCAACTTCCTCCCTGGCAGCTCGAGTTATTATCAGGATGGCTTCCCCCAGGTAAATCGTCTAGCTTTCCTTTATTTCACAGAACTGACTTTGAAGTGAAGGCGTGCTAGTGATAAACACAGGAACATCTGTAACTATCAGGTGTGTGAGAAAGAGCCTCTATCTACAGAGGGAACCAGTGTTGATTAATCACCAACCTAGATGGTGCTTTCTGGGTTTTCTAGCATCTGCCTCTGAATGTGGGAAATAGTCTTTTTAAAGTAACGAAGCCTCTGTTATTGTTGTGAGGTTATTATAGTTCATCTGGCCAGGTCTCCAATTTCCATAGCCCGGGGGTGTCAGATGACTAGGGAATACTGTCTTAGTTTGAAAGCTGATGGAGCACAGTGACATCTTTCAAATGCAGATTTCTACATTTCAGTTTCTAAATGTGGATTTCTTTTAAATTATAGTGACCCTAACCATTTGCTCTTTATCTGTCTCCTCAATCAGCAGGTGTTTTTTTTTCTCCTTTCTTGTCTTCCAGTTATTTGTTTAAATCGTGTAATTGTTTCTCCAGCTCTCCATCAAGCCTTGTGGGGAAAGGATTTAGTATTTCTTTTTGCAAACTAACGACACCAGGTCTCTTCCTTTCTCGGACTAAGATAGACCAAGTAAATCTAGCATTAAAGGAGGCCCAGGAATGTCATTGAATACAATTAGGTAGGCCTTGCATTTCTGGGTAAAACATTCTCATCAGGAACACTGCAAACCAAACTTTTTTTTTTTCCTTTCTTTAAAATTAATTTACTTTTTAAAATATTTTAGGTAGTTAACCTACAGTGCAATATTGATTTCAGAGTAGAATTGAGTGATTCCTCACTTATAACACCCAGTGCTCATCACAGGTGCTCATCACCTATCTGGCTGATCCTCCACCAACCTCC
Organism: Proteles cristata cristata; assembly: GCA_017311185.1. Classification (NCBI taxonomy): domain Eukaryota; kingdom Metazoa; phylum Chordata; class Mammalia; order Carnivora; family Hyaenidae; genus Proteles; species Proteles cristata. The sequence goes on from JAESUZ010000812.1 coordinate 1,033,109, forward strand.
TTCCATCGAGCCTGTTTGTTCTTCATCATTAAGGGTCTCTTGTGGTTTGTTTCCCTCTCTTCTCTTTCTCTGCAAACCAAACCTGAGAGGAGCACCTGGGAGAAGGATTGTTACCACAGCCGATTCCTCAGAGCCCTCAGTCAGAATGCCTTCATTTCTTTCCTTCTGATCTGCACTAGAGGCCAGATTTATCACACGATATTCCGTCTTCAGTTACCAGCTCCCTGAAAGCAGGGATGACACGGAGGTCTTTGCGCTGTCTCTCCGATGCCCTTCCCACGCCAAACATAATTCCTTGCACAGAGCGTACACTCTAATTCTCATTTAAGTGTTTACTAGACACCTATCTAGAAAGACAGGCACTGCATTAGGCTCTCGGGATTCAGTCTTGAATGTTTGCTGAATTGACTTGTAGATAAAAGGAAACCATGAAAATGCAAAGCCATTATCCAACCGGACCACAGGGATGTTTTCTTTTGCTCCTCGGTGGCAATTTTTAATTAAATGTGCATAGGCATTAAGTGATAGAGCCAAAACGACAGAAGGCTCACTGCCTCCAAGAAGTTCCTGGACAGGTCCTGCCTGGAGGAAGGAAGGGCTTTCACACTGTGTGTGCCACGGTGCCCAGCTGGCAAGGTGCAGGCTTATTCAGCTCACCTTTCTAAACCTTTCCCGGTATCCTGTGACATATTTCCCTTCTGCATCGGATACTCACTGAGCATTATTAGCTCTTTATCTAAATGACTAAAGGGGCATTTCAAGAACTCCTTTCTGAGGTGAATAGCAGTTTTCCAGAATCTAGAACAATGGACCTAAAATTAAATGGGTTTGGGTTATTTAATGCTAAAGAGTCCTGGAACATCTGTAGAAGAGACACTAATTGCTTGCTATTTTAATACATTGGTATTGGTTCTAATGAGTTGATTTATTTTAAAAATGTAGAGCGCAAATCAAGAGCTGAAGATGGGTTTGGGCTGAGGGGAGCCGGTCGCTTGGGGTTAGGAAGGAGGCAGAACGTTTCAACCTGAGAGGAGAATCTTCTTGTGGTTTAACAGATGATGTCTCTGCATTTTATAAATTGTGGAGTCATCCAGGGGCCTTGTTTCCAGGATTTCCTCTCTTCATATTTATAAGACCGACAGGTTTATTCTGCCGAAAGTTCAGAGAACTATAGGTCACAGTGCAGATTTTTCTACAAAGAGCTTACTGTACAAAACTGGGTACTACTCAAAGGTTTGAGCAACTTTTTCCCTGACGACATTAGGAATTTTAGGCAACTAAGAAATAAACTTTAGGGATCCTTCTGCCCTTGGTTAAATGCAAATAAATAAAAACATCATAAGATAAAGATTAGTTAGGTGATATGTATGCCTATGAGCAAGTAAATCAGAAGTCTGGTGACAAAAGTTGTTTTTTGACAAAGTGGTATTTCAGACTCTGCCTCTGGGCAAGGGTCATTAAACCAGGATTCATAATTTCTAATAAAGGAGGTCTAAGATCCTCAGAAATAAAAAGTGATATTTTGTGCATATGAGTATTTTTCTGAGTATAGGTTCATGACCTTCATGATTCCCCAAGGATCCATGAACTAAAACAACATGGAAACTGTTCTTATTTTCTTCCTTTTATCTTTCTTTCCTTCCTTCCTTCTTCCTTTCCTCCCTTCATTTTTTTTTTCTTTATTGTATGCATTCTCTTCAGGATGACCGAAGGCCTTAAACATTCTCAGCAAGCAAGTGGCTGATCTTTGGCAAGTGAGTACCTACTGAAGGATTAAGGACTTGCTCAGTGTGAATCCTGCACATACACATCGGGATTTAAGTCTTATGCTAACATACGATTACTCTTATGATTACTGAAACAAGGAAGGAAGGACAATGATCATCTTAACGCCCATTTAATCTTAGTTTGTTCTTGCTGCACCATACTTGTTTCCTGTGTCCTTCTTTCCTTGTATTGTCACCTCTATAAGATATTTTTAGGATGAGGTGAGAGGTAGGGAAGGGGTGGGAAACCAAAATGAAATAATTTCACGTTGCATCCAATCCCTACATTGCCTGCACAATGAAATCACTGTTGTTTTGTTTTTTGCAATTCATACAGGTGGAATTCTGCACCATTTTATCTTTTCAATCATACAGCTTTTGTTGTTTGGAGCACCTACTATTCACCAAACTCTGTCTGTTAGGAATATAAAAAGAGGAATGACAGGGCTCTGGCTCTTAAGCTTATATCCCATATGTTAGAGAAATAGATTCCACTGGTGAGTACTGCCTGGTTAAAAGAAAATTGAGAAGATTTTCCCAAAGAACATTTACAAACAGCCAATAAGTACACGAAAAGATGCTCATCATCATTAGCCACGTAAATCAAAAGCACTATGAAATATCACTTCACACTAGAATGGGTATAATAAAAAAAGACAGACAGACACACTGTCAACAAGGATGTGGAGAAACTGGAATGCTCATACATTGCTAACAGAGATGTAAAATGGTGCAGTCATTTTGGAAAACTTTGGCAGTTCCTCAAACTGTTAAACATGGTTACCATGTGACTCAGCAATTTCTTTCTAGGTGTATACCCAAGAGAACCAAAAGCATATTCATGAAAAACTTTTACATGAATGTTCATACATCAGTATTCATAATAGCCAAGAAGCAAAAACTAAGCAAAGGTCCGTCACCTGTGAACAGATAAACAAAATGTATAAGCACATCAAGCCAAGACTTCTATAAAGAAGAAGCTGCAGTTGGCAGTGGTGAAGAGGTGGATGGGAGCTCTGTACTCTCCATTCAGTTTTTTTGTAAACCTAAAATTGCTCCAAAAAACATCCATGTCAAAATGTGGTATAACTATACAATGGAATATTACTGAGCCATAACAATGAATGAAATACTAACGCATGCTACACTGATGAACTGTGAAAACATTATGCTAAGCAAAAGAAGCCAAAGACAGAGTAGGTTAGTGGTTGCCAGGGGCTGGGGGAAAGGGAGAACAGAGAGTAACTGCTAATGGGTAGGGGGTTTCTTTTGGGAAATGATAACAGTGTTCTGAAATTCAATAGTGGTGATGTTTGCAAAACCTTTTGAATACACTACCAACCAGTGAGCTGTATACTTTAAAAGGCTAAATACTATGGTACATGAATTATATCTCAATTAAAATATTTTTTTTAAGTTTATTCATTTTTGAGAGAGAGCGTGAGCAGAGGAGGGGCAGAGAGAGAGAGGGAGACACAGAATCCAAAGCAGGCTCCAGGCTCTGAGCCGTGACGTGGAGTGGAACTCAAGAACCACAAGATCATGACCTGAGCCAAAGTCGGACACTTAACCTACTGAGCCACCCAGATGCCCACGAATTATATCTCAATTTAAAAAGAGCCACTGAGCTGGAGGAGGGAGGCAGGCAGTTCTTGTCCTTGGGTACACAAGGTAATGGTTAATTTTTTGGCTCTAATCACATGACATTCTTTAGCTCATGGTCTCTGTCTTAAGTATTGAAGGTATCCAACACTCTTTTTATAATAACCATCCTTCCCTTATATGCTGTCTTCCCCATTGTGTATCGTCCCCTTTCTTTTTCACAGTATTTCAAAGCAAAGGACTATTAATGAATTCATCATGACTATCATTTATCAAGACCCTAGAAAAGGGGATTGATTTTTCACACCGTTTAAGTTGTATTCTGAGACTAAACAACGTTGTCTTTGGTTGACCAAAAGCAAGATGAAGAATAATCCATTAAGATGTGCTGTGTAAATCAGTTACTTAGGAAGAACAAAAGCAGACAGAGATGGAAGAGGACACAGGACCAAGCCCTGGCTCCACTGAAAGAAAGCTGTCTATAGCTCCTTACAGAATAATGCCATAACCAAACAAAATGAGAAGACAAATGTAAAGAATGAGGACTCATATAAGTCATTTATCTGTCTTTTCAGGCACATAAATATGTACAGCATTCACTGTGGGTGTCAAAGAAAATAATGCAATATGGAGGCTCTCTATGTCAAAGCTCAGGACCTTTTACTTTAAAGTTATAACTTAAGTTTTAGCAAAACTGTACTTGTTCATATAATGTATATATTTCTAGGATGTAAGATATTTATTTACATATTGCAAATTCTGAAAATTGACCTTTTCTGGTGTTCATGGTATCTTACCCATTGTAATAAAAATCTCCATTTCATCTCATATTTTATAATTATTGAACATCTATATGTTTACATAAAACATCGTATTCATATTTAATACTTTAAAAGCAAATAAAATAACTAGGCTAATAGGTATGCCCAGTCCTGTAGATTTGCAACAAGATAACCTGTTCTTTCCATAATCTGTAGGCACTTTAGGTGGTACCAAGTAGTTTCATAGTATAATTTATGCTAGAATTACATAGTATAAATGTGTTACACCATTCAGTTTACATTTCTCCAACTTTGCTCTTTTCTCTATGCCTATATAATGCACACATGTCCCTATACTTACTCAATTATTAACACTAAGTACAGAAAATACTCCACTCTCTGCCTCATTTCCTTTAAAAAAAGGATGTTTCTGGATACTGGGTATAGCATCAATACAATATTCTTTGCTTGATATACAGGTGCTTTGTTTAAAATGTGAAATCACTCCAGTTATATTGTTTTGAGAAAAAACATTAAGAGTGAGTGCATTTACCTGGTTTTACAAGGCCTGACTTTGGTTCCTTCTTATATCGAGATGACTGGATGCTTCCTTCACTAACCATTCCAACTGTGCATTTCTTTCTGGAAAAGTCTTCATCACTTCCAGGGCAAAAGCCAACAGGGCTGTTTCCAGCATCCGAGGGTGTCTTCACAGGAGACACTGACTGGCTACTGGGACAGCCTGTGTCATCTGGAAGAAGGAATCAATAAGTGTTTAATGAGGAGGAGGAAATCAATGATGGCAAAGAGAAGCCATGCAGAGAGCCATGCACACATACACTCACACACACACGTATGCGGCTCAGGAGGCTCTGAGTTAACTCCTGGAGATGCTTCTCTTTTTATCTTCCATATTTTGGCCAATTGTGTTAACAAAGAAAATATCAGCTGTCATAGAACATATTTTAAGGCAAAATCTTCTAAGGTTTTTGGACCACAAAGATTCCTGTAACATTCATGTTGTCAATACTTAAAGGTTTGTCTGTTTTATCACTTTAGGTAGTATCCTTTTGGGTCAAAACCATCCATAGATTTTTTTTCATGCAGTTAGTAATAAAAAGTTCACCATAGCAACTTGGAGGCATTACTCTGAACTTTTCAGAGTTGTTTGTGTTAGGAAAAAACGTTACTTGAATATCAGTGACCACACCCAGTTTTTGATCACTTGGCTTATCAACCGGTCAACAGAGTTTGAGAGGTTAGAGATTTGACTTTTGGAGTTCAAGGGAGCAGAAAAAAGTGATCCTGTTTTATTACCATATATACCCACCCAAAATATATCAGTCTAATATCTTGCTGTCTAGGCTAAACTGGTAAAATGAAAATAATACTCAGTTAGAAACTTTCCCTTAACTTTCAAGTTATAGATTATAACTATGATCATTCTTATCAGCTACTATGCATGATATGAAGTGACCTGTGTAGATGTTTATTAAGCAAAGAGGAAAGTAATATTGCTGAATCCTATAAATGCTTTTCATGCTTATTAAATATTCATGATGTTTGATTAATTCATTTATACTTTGATGATGAGAACTGTATTGTAATTTAAAGTAAATCAATATTACTTAAAAATATCTCAAATCAAAATAGTCAATTAGTGGTAAATATTCATTACTAAATAATTCTTCATTATACAGAAATATTTTGATGGCAGAGTTACTTTGGTAACTCATTAGAGAAAAAAATGAATCAAGACTTTAGTACTGATAACTTTTAGAACTATTACATTTTTATGAATATTAAAAGAATTAAAATAATGTGTCCCCCATGAAAGGCCATCTTAAACTCCAGAGCTTTTTAATAAAGACAGAAACAGAACTAGGCATGAATAAAATACTGGTTGCCTGAATTAAGATGACTAGAATCCATATAAAAAATAATTGTCATTGTTTCATTTTTGGCTTTTATTTCCGTTTTTATTGTGAAATATCCCAGTTTTTGGAACAAAGTGAAATGATTTTGGCACTCATAAAATGATTTAGTTCTCCTAATATCCTTTTTTTTTTTTTTTTTTTTTTTACTTTTGGACGTATTAATACACACAAGACCTCAATGGTCCATTCCTGGAAGTGAATGGTTTTTAGTGCACTGTTCATGCCTTCTGCCCTGGATGCTCTTTTAAAAATGCCACATTCTTACAAACTCCAGAAGAAACTTTGGCCCTGAATTGCAGTGAGAACCCCTCTTGGCTGTGACCTCTCAGTTATTTCATCACGGATTGTCCTGGCCTTTCTCTTACATTTGCATGCCTCATGCTTCAATCCAAAGAAATCCCAGCTTCTCTCTAAAGGTGCAAAGCTGCTAATTACTCAGACAAATTCCAGCACTTTTACAAGGCTCAACAGGTCTGTACATTGCCTCAGGAGGTCCTCTGTTCTTGATTCTGATCCCAAAACAGATAAACCCAAGCAAATGAGGTCTAATCATTCAAAATTACCCATTGCCTTTAAAATAATTTCCTTATGAGTCACTTCCATAAATTACTTCTTTGGAAAGAGAGATGGCCCAAATAGAAATCCATGCTTCAGATTCTCTACCCTAAAAAGTAATTTTTCTTCAAAACTCTCGGACTCAAGGGAACAAAATCAAACAATGTCCAATATTGAGAAACACTGTCAAAATTATAATTTAAATAGATAGAAAACAAATGTGTTTTGTTGGTTCATTACCATTTTGCCAGGAATAAGTATAAGCCATGTTTTCAGTACTAATAATGTCAAGGATTAAGCGCTAGGGTCTGGTGAAAAATTGGGAACTGAAATTATATAGAAGAGTGGCAATTTAGGGAAGGCAGAAGTACATGGAATGTGTGCTTCACCTGTCATCGATATTTGCAGCTAGTGCCTCCAGGGAAAGGGATTGAGATGAATAATTAAATAAATCTTTGATTTAGGTACTACATAGAGCATTTGAATCACTACATAAACAAACTGATGTTCACCCACATCTCTTAACTGTCTAGTATTGCGCTTCATCTTGAGGGAGAAACAATAGACATGATCTTTCATTGGTTAAACAAACATATATATCAAGTCTTGGCCCTGAACCAGCCTTCACACTGATGGAGATTATAAATAAGCAAAAGGGATTGGGTAAATATCACTTACAATACATACTTCCTATAAACTGGCAAACTTGTTAAAGTAAATCCATACTCAAGAAAACCGGTGAGTTATCAGAGAAGTTGGGGTATTCACCTGGAATCTGGGTTTGGACAGGGCAGGGCCATTACATTTCCTACAAGAGAGAATAGACTAAGTTCTGCAAAGTAAGACCCTAGGAAAGGAAAGAGAGGGTCTTGTACTTGGGAGTCATCCGGTAACCTGAGGCACCTGAGGTATCTTCCTCTGTATAGCACTGAAAAAGTGGTTATTTTTTCAACCAGTCTTGTTTAAGACTCCTTTCCTCCTTTCCCTCCCCTTCCTTTCTCTTCTTCCTCCTCCTCCTTTTTAACTTCATGGTGTCAGTTGGAGTCAGACTACCAATCCAGATGAAGATGATACTCCTTTCCAAAATTCTATGTAAAATATTCTTCCTTTACATTCACTGCAAGGTTCTAAGAAGAGTGAAGCCAAATTGATGCTCTTTGGTTATTCATGTCTAATATTACTATGTACCAAACCACATGTGGATCAAGCACACACTGAAGAGATTTATTTATTAAACCCTCTTCAGTTAAACACTTTGAGAATGCCTTCTGTTTCCTGCTGCTACTAGCTGAATTTGTCCTGTGGAATCCATAGATTTATAAGCACAGTATTTATAATTATGGCTTTTTTGGTTATGTTAGTATAAAAAAATTATCAATGACAAAATTTCTAAGATGACACCATGAGGAAACTATTTCAGGGCAGGAAATGACTGAAATCCTGAATGATCTACCTAAAAAGTGTGGAGTGTTTCAAATTTTCAGAAAAATGCCTGAGAAAAACAAGAACATTTCAGCCTGGTGTTGGTATAGAGAAGCTTTGCTGTAAAACTTTAAGAAGAGCATGTGGAAGACAGTCTATTGGAGACGGAGGAGTTTTTTATTTAAAACATACACACACACTCACACACACACGCCTCTACCTCAGCGCTTACGCAATTGAGCTTTTACACTTCCTTATTACTCACTGTACGTGTAACTTCATTAAAAAAAAAAACATACAACAAGACCAGGTTTCATGTTTTACACATTGAGATCCACTTGAATATACAGGATGACTTCCTTCTGAGGTCAACAATTTTAACTCCCACTTCAATAGGCCTGAGCTGGTCTTTGGTGGAACAGGGGTAAAAGTGACCCTTATCAAGGCTACTTTTGATCACCATCTACAGTGAAGGAATCTAATTTACATTTCCTCCTTGATTTGTATTAGGAATAGGTTATTTTGTTCTTATTGATTTGCTCTGAATCTGTCAACACACAGGATTAAGGATAAAGAAAGAATATTCATAGATCCAGGAAGTTCCAGATGTTGTGGTCTATATAAAGTGCTGTAAAGAAATAGACCTACTAAATAGTTTCCAAATTGTTATTGAGGAAAAAAAAAGTTAAGGTCTATAAAGACAGATATTATAATTTTGTAGCCTAGAGATTATTTTTAAAAAATGTTCTTTAATCTATTTTTCTTCTCTTTTTACATTACAAGCTCTTTAAGAATATGGGATATAATTAATAATTAATTGTACAACTGCTCTACTTATAATTCTGAAAAAAATGTGTATATAAGTATCTTTTAAAATAATTTGTATCTTGGGGCTCCTGGGTGTCTCAGTTGGTTAAGCATCCGACTCTTGATTTCGGCTCAGGTCCTGATCTCATGGTTTATGGGATTGAGCTCTGTGTCAGGCTCTGTGCTGACAGTGCAGAGCCTGCTTGAGATTCTCTCTTCCCCACTCTCTCTGCTCATACTCTCTCTAAGAAATAAATAAATAAATGTAAAAATATATATATATTTAAAATAATTTGTATCTTATTTTAAATGCATTAAATGAACTTGTTAAGTTAAAGGAAATTTGTTGGGGTTGCTAAAATTTTAACTTAATCTTCATTTGTTTATTTTTTCTTTTTTATGTTTATTTATTTTTGAGACAAAGAGACAGAGCACAAGAGGAGGGGCAGAGAGACAGGAAGATACAGAATCTGAAGCAGACTCCAGGCTGTCAAGCACACAGCCTGATGCAGGGCTTGAGCCCATGAACGGTGAGATCATGACCTGAGCCAAAGTCAGATGCTCAACTGATTGAGCCATCCAAGTGCCTCCTAACTTAATCTTTAAAATCATAAAAGTAATAATTCTTAATGCAGGGCATCTAGATAAAGTACAGAAGAGTACAAAGAAGTGAAAAGAAAAAAACAGATAATAGTTTCCTATAACTATAGTATAGAAAAAATATTTAATAATTTAGCATATTTCTTATTGATCTTTTAGTTATGTATATGGTTTACTTGCTCACTTGTTTTTTGCTTTGTTTCAACATATAGTATAGACAGTTTCATTACTTTGTTACTGAATTCTTTCCCCAGGAACCCGTTAGGCTATAAAGAAAGAGGCTATTAAAGGCAGGAGCCAACACAAAAGGGCCCACATTGGCCAAAGATGGGACAATCTGAGCATCAGAAAGAATAAATAATTAATGCCAACTGACAGATAATCATTGGATATACAAAAAAATTCTGTGAGCTCATCACAGTCATATGAAAAAGTAAACTACAGAGAGAAAGAAAGACCCTTTTAACCTAAAAGATTTCTAACCCACTGGAAATCATTGGCAGTGATCTACGGACCAATTCTTTACATTGAACTGTGGCAATTAAAAGGAAAGAAAAAACTAGAATACATCTTGATTGAAAAACCGTTCCTGTACAAACTATATTTCAATATAGCTGAAATCCCTCACTGATACTGGAAAGTCCTCCCTTATAGAAGCATCTGGTTAATGAAAATAGATGGGATAATAGAAACAGAAAGTTACTATTTTGTAACTATTTTTTATATCTATTTATTTTGAGAGAGAGATAGTGCACACGTGCAGGGGGAGGGGAGAGAAGGAGAGAGAGAATCCCAAGCAGGCTCCACACTTAGCAGAGAGCCTGATGCCGGGGGTTTGATCTCAAGACCATGAGATCATGACATAAGCCAAAATCAGTCAGCTTAATCAACTGAGCCACCCAGGTACCCCAATTTTGTAATTATTTCTAATGCAATAATTGATATAGATAACACACATAATGGATGAAAACATGAGACAACAGTCTGAGTTTCCAGTGACGAGATCAGGCCTTACCCATCTCTACCCATTCTCAGCATCAACAGTAGTGGGATAACAGACATGATGTACCTTCTGATGGGATGCCAGATGAAACACACAGCTTGCCCCATGAAGTATTCTTGCCACAAAAATTTCCCCTGAATCTAACCAAGCTTTTAAAGCTAATGTCCACCTTACAAAATATACAGAGAACAGAGAGTGAGGAGTTAAATCAGGGGCTAGCAAGCTGCAACCTGACGGCAAATTCTGCTTGCTGCCTGCTTTTGTAAATAGAATGTTATTGGAACACAGCCATGCTGAATCCTTTAGATATTGTCTACTGTGGCTTTCAAGCTACAACGGCAGAATTGAATAATTATGACACAGATCGCCTGGCTAGCAAAGTCGTAAATATTTACTATTTTGTTCTTTAGAGAAAAAGTTTGTTGGCCTCTGGGTTAAATGATATGAGGACACTTTTGAAACAACTGGAGCTATTTCAATATTCTCTATCATACTAAGGAATTATGTTAATTGTGTAGTAATGAAAATGGCACTATGGTTTGCTAGGAAAATGGCCATTTTTTTAAAAGAAATGCATGCTGACGTGTGTAGGTAGAAGGAAAATGACATGAGGTCTGGAGATTGGCTTTTTAAAATGCTTCAGCAGGGGCGCCTGGGTGGCTTAGTCGGTTGAGCGTCCGACTTTCGCTTAGGTCATGATCTCGTGGTTGGTGGGTTCGAGCCCCGCGTCGGGCTCTGTGCTGACTGCCAGCTCAGAGCCTGGAGCCTGTTTCAGTCTGTGACTCCCTCTCTCTCTGACCCTCCCCTGCTCACGCTGTCTCTCTCTCTCCTAGAAATAAATAAAACATTTAAAAAAATAAAATAAAATAAAATAAAATAAAATAAAATAAAATGCTTCAGCAAAATGAAAATAAAAGGAATAGATGTAGCAAAGATGACAATATTTTGTTATTGCTTAATCTTGTCAAAGTAGATAAGCAGTGTATGGCATCATGGTAATATTCTGTTTTTGAGTATGTTTTTAAAAGTTTTAAAACATTTGAATTAATTTATCAAAGACAATACTTTAAATGAATAATTATTTAAAATAGATACATATCATTTTAAAAAGTCAATTCCATCTTGTGGGATTTTTTAGATTGTTTCCAATTTTGTTAATATTATTGAAACTGTTTTGAATAACACATTTTATAAATAAATCTTTGATACAGGCACCTGGGTGGCTCAGTTGGTTAAGTGTCTGACTTCAGCTCAGGTCATGGTCTCACGGTCTGTTGAGTTCGAGCCCCACAATGGGCTCAGTGCTGACAGCTCAAAGCCTGGAGCCTGCTTCCAATTCTGTCTCCCCCTCTCTCTCTCTCCCTCCACCACTTGTGCTCTATCTCTCTCTCTCAAAAACTAAATAAACATTTAAAAAAATTAAAAATAAATCTTTGGTGAATTTTTTTTATCTCACAGAATGTATATCCAAAGTGGAATTACTAAGCCCTCAAAGAAGTTTGAGACAACCTATACTCCTATTATTGAATGAGAGTGTCCTACTTATAAAATTCCTGCAAGTATTGAATACCATTTGTTTGCACTTTTGCCAAATTAATAATGAAAAATGTATTTCTGATGTTTTAGTTTGCATATATTTAATTATTAGTGAAGCTTAATGTCTTTCACATGTTCTTTGGCCTTTTTTACTTATTCTACAAATTGTTAGTTTGACAATTTTTCTTTTTTTATTTTAATGTTTTATTTATTTCTAGGAGAGAGAGACAGCGTGAGCAGGGGAGGGTCAGAGAGAGAGGGAGTGACAGACTGAAACAGGCTCCAGGCTCTGAGCTGGCTGTCAGCACAGAGCCTGACGCGGGGCTCGAACCCACGAACCGCGAGATCATGACCTAAGCGAAAGTCGGACGCTTAACCGACTAAGCCACCCAGGCGCCCCTGTTTGACAATTTTTCTACTAAAACATGGATTTCTTATTGATCTGTAAGAAATCCTTATGTATGAAGGGCATTAGTCCTTTGTTATGTTTGACTGAGTATTTTTAATTTACAATATTTTGACATTCAAACCTTTTTCTACTTCTAGTTGTCAATCTCTCCATATTTTCCTTTGTGATTTCTTCCAATGTTTTAACGCTTTGAATGTCCTTCTTCACTCCAAGATCAATTAAATATTTACTTATACTTTCTTCTAGATTTTTATAGTATCACTCTTTTTTAAGTTTAATCCATCTGGAATTCATGAAATATTTTTCAATGTTTTATTTATTTTTGAGACAGAGAAAGAGAGAGAAGGAGAGAGAAGAAGGGGGGGAGAAATTGTGAGTGGGGGAGGGGCATTGAGAGAGGGAGACAGATATTCCAAGCAGGCTCTGAACTGTCAGTACAGAGCCTGACTTGGGGCTTGAATTCACAAACCATGAGATTCATGACTTGAGCAGAAATCAAGAATCAGACGTTTAACTGACTGAGCCACATAGACACCTCTGGAACTGATTTTTAAAATGCAGTGTGAAGTTAGATGTTAATTTTATTATTATTATTAGGAAATCTATTCTTTCCATAATACTCTGCAATGTTTTTTTGATAAAATTTTGAAAGAAATGAGTATTTTTTGCAAAGTGACTATATATACATTTAAAATCCACATTTTAAAATAATAAGTTTGCTCAATTAAAATTCTGTGTGTGTGTGTGTGTGTGTGTGTGTGTATTACATAATTTTCTGATATTTAACTAAAGTGCCTAACAACCACTGTCATCAAACTCTGGTGGCAATTATGATGACCAAGTCTCTACTCCATCCTTGCACCAATCCCATACAAACATACAACAAAGGTTATGAAGATTACAAATAAAATATTTCTTCTAAGTCCAAGAAACATTTCTAAAACTTCTGGTTCATTTTTTCATTTGGATCTTGGAGCTCATTTGTTTCCCAAAATGCTGAACTAAACAATTCCAGAAGATGTACTTAAAAATAACATCAGGCGGAGGAAAACGTGGTTTTGTGCCATGACGTCTTGAAGCATTCAGTTATGGTTTGATGTTCTTCAATGTTCAGTTGTATGATTTGGAGGAAAAAGTCATTGCTGTTCTAAGGAAACATTACTTTATTTTTTTTTTATTTTTTATTTTTTTAAATTTTTTTTAACGTTTTTTTTTATTTTTTATTTTTTTAAATTTTTTTTAACGTTTTTTATTTATTTCTAGGAGAGAGAGAGACAGTGTGAGCAGGGGAGGGTCAGAGAGAGAGGGAGTCACAGACTGAAACAGGCTCCAGGCTCTGAGCCGGCGGTCAGCACAGAGCCCGACGCGGGGCTTGAACCCACAAACCGCGAGATCATGACCTAAGCGAAAGTCGGATGCTTAACCGACTAAGCCACCCAGGCGCCCCTAAGGAAACATTACTTTAAACTATACGGAAACTTAGTTGATTCTCAGGAATGACTGACGCATTTACAGACTACTTATTCACCCATTCAACAAATATTTACTATCTATGTGTCTGACACTGCTATAAGTGTTAGCATTCTTTCTGCTCCAGGTACCGACATTCGCAAGATGGTCTGATGGAGACATAAAATGTCACAGTTTAAACTTATGCTTAATCTGAACCCTATGAAATTCCTACCACAAACCATTCAAATACACTGAAAGGAAGTAGGTAAGATAAGTGATATTTATTAAGTAGCTACCAAGTAACATTAATTTTTAATAATATTTCATAGGTGAGAAAACTGAGGCTCAGAGAGGGTAAGAATTCCAGTCACACAGCTATTAAGTAACTGACTCAAGATTCAAACTCACGTTTCCCTGACTCTGAAGTCTGTTTTTCTCACCACCACAAGCTAGTTTCTTTCTAAAATGTTTTACCTATGTTTGTTCCAAGAGGAAACAGCAGCAATTCTGGGAATGCTCAAATTAGAAACAGACAAAGGAAGCTGTTAGAAAGAAGCCATCCCATAATAAACAGACCACAAATATTCGAGGCAAGAAATTCTAGCTGGTTCTAGTTTTCCAATATTCTTGCTTCAATACTGTAACCATATAATGCTTGCCATTCGGATAATTTTGCTTCTATATTTTGAACAGGAAAACTTGAACTTCTTTTCCTTTACCTAATTTTCGAATTTTTGGAGTGAGAATTCACAAGTGTACAAGGCTCTACACTAATTGCTTCAGTATTACACAACGTGACACTATTCAAGCCAATGTTGAAGCGTAAGAATCCCGTCCATCCATCCATTCATTCAACCATCCAACCATCCACCCATCTGTCCATCCATCCGTCTATCCATCCACCCATCCATAATTACTGATTTCCTATTATATGATAGCTAGTCCTCTACATATTAGGGATGTTATGAAGATGAAGACTCTCTAAGAGCCTTGTCCTGAAGAAGTTCACATTTTAGTGATGGAAGGAAACAGTTAATCAACAAGTAAAAAAAGAAATACATAAAGAAAATATCTGATTGTGATGTACTGTTAATGAAACAAACTGGGCAATATTACAGAGACTAGCTAGGTGGGGGGTGGGAAGTGTTTCATCAGACAGACTGTCACGGAAGGCCCTGAAGAGGTCATTTGATCTGAGACCAAACACATGAGAAGGAACTAATCATAGAAAAGGCAGGGAAAAGAACTCCGGGTAGACGGACAAGAAGGAGTTTGGTATACTGAGGTAACTGAAGGAAGGCCCGGAAGGCTGATAAGGAGAGAAGGACGAACAATGAGGTTTGGAGGGAGGCAGGAGGCCAGGAATCCTAAGTTTATGTTAAGTGCGATGGAAGCATTAACGTGCATTAAGCAGATGACAACAATTTGGTTTATGGAGAACAGACTGTATTAGTGATGATACATCTAGCTAATATTTACTGAGTGACTACTAAGCATGTTGTAGATACTTAACATAAGCCTTAATTAACTTGATCTAATATTCCTTCAAGACAGGCACTAATAGCACCCTGCAGAAGGCATACAAAACTAGCACTAGCGTTTAAGCCACCTGCCCAAGGTTGTGTCAGTAAGTGTCAGAGCCATGGTATGAATCCAAACAGGCTAACTCCAGAGCCTCCTTCTTAACCACTATGCGGTGTGGCCCCTTTAGGAATTAATGAGCCCAAGCAAATAAATGTGTGGAGGCCCCTGACATGGTAGCAATCAGAGATGATAATGGTTTGACTAGGTGGTAGCTGTGAAAATTGAAGAAAGTCAGATGGATTTGAGATTTAAAAATTTTTAATGTTTATTTATTTTTGAAGGAGAGAGAGAGAGAGAGAGAGCAAGACAGAGGATGAGTGAGGGAGGGGCAGAGAGAGAAAGAGACACAAAATCCAAAGCAGGCTCCAGGGTCTGAGCTGCCAGCACAGAGCCTGATGCGAGACCTTCACTCACAAGCCGTGAGATCATGACCTGAGCTGAAGTCAGATGCTTAACCGACTGAGCCACCCAGGCGCTCCCGGATTTGGGATTTATTTTGGAAAAATAATTGAAAGCATTTAATTCACAGTAATGAAAAATAGGAAGAGATCAAAGATTAACCATGACCTTGAAGATATCATGTAGGAGGTTGGATATGTGAGCCTGGAGCTCAGGGGAGAGGCCGGAAGCATCACCATCCTACAGCTGAGAAATTTAGAGATGGGACCCGTTGGGGAGGGTAAGAGAAGGAGAGGGCAATGTGACGGGTGAGGACAGGGAGAGAGGGTGCCAGCAATGGTGCCCAAGGAGTGACTCGGGAGGCAGGTGCAGCCTCACAGGGGCAGGACCACAGAGGCTAAGGAGGAAAATCCTTCCTAAGGGAGGGGCTTGCTCATTTTTGTTGACTGCTGCTGGGAGGTCATGGAAAATGAAGGCAGATGAGAGAAAGTCTGCCAGCAAAGCCACTCACATGCTTGACAAGGGCAAATTATGGAGTTTTGCTGTGAACAGGAGAGAGAAATGATATGGGGAGGCACAAGGAGCTGAGGGGTCAAAGAAGCTTATTTTCTTTTAAGGATGTGTAAAGTCAAGCGAGTGTATGTGTGAGCTGGTGCAAACGAGCTGGGGGAAGTAATGCAATGTAGCCCTTCCACCAAGACTTATCACCTACATCTATAAAAATGGAGAGTGGAGTAATTATTTAATGAATGTCTCCCTGGTTTCTTGGAGACAAAATAATCATCTCACATGCAAACATTCCTGGAATTTCTGAGCTATTTTGGAGCTTGGAGTGCTCCCTAATGTCATTCTGGTGCAGCCCTTGGCGGTGGAGAAGGACGAGAGTAAATGAAGTAAAGGAAGGTAAGTGTCCATTTTTTCATAGAACTCACTCTGTCTTGGAGACAAGGGTCTCTACTTGTTTTTCTTTTTTCTTTTTTTTTTTTTTTACCAAGTGTCAAGGTGTTTGAATTGTGTTAGCAACCAGAGGAGGAGTTTGGAGGGGGAAATATGCCAGTGCCAACTAAACAGTTAATGTAGGATGAGGAGAAAAACTATGGAAGAGTTCTGGTGAGGGAGAAGCAGGTGCAGAAATCAGGGAACAGGGTGGCTCTGTCACTGCCCCCAAGACAGGGGTGCACCCGGCAGGCAGTGTGCGGAGGCGATCTGTCCTGCAAACTTCCATTTTCCATGCTTGGTCCTTTGTAGGGTTACGATCTTTCCAAAATAGCCCTGTTAGTAATACTTCTGACCTTCCTCTCCTTAGCAATAGAGTTTATTTGCAGTTTCTAAGCCATGCCTTTTTAAAGACTCAGTTATTTTTTTAAAGGTTCCTTGGTGGGAGAAGATGAGAGAGAAAGGGAGATGGGCGGATGGGGGAGGAGAATTGGAAGGGCCATCAAAAGGAGAGAGAAGAGACAGACAGAGATACGGATCAAGATGCTGTCTCGTCATCTCTTGAAGACTCTTTAACAAGGACACTGCAAACCTCCAAGGACACCCGAGTTGCACTTAGCTGTCTTGTAGCAATGTAAATATTTTTTCCCTTATGTTCTATTTTTCTCACACTGAGAATCTGAACTTAGTGATGGTCAGGGAGGAGGATGGGATACAATTTGAAGAAAGTTAAGGACAAAACGATACTCACATAGTTCCTATAATTGCTACCTTTGGGTTTGATCTATTTGAAGAAAAAAAATAACTGTTTTAGGTAACATATGGAGAATGATATTTACTTTAAAAAAACAGAACAGAGAGAGAAAGAGAAATATGCTCATAAACAGTCTAATTCCAGTGACATTCATAAAATAAGATTCTGAATTTTGCAGGTTAGCCCTACAGACAAAATATCCATCTACGGAGGAATGGATGAATAAAGTGACCCTCTCTAGAGTGGAATATGTGCTGTCATCACAAGGAACGAGGGGACTTCTCTGTGCTGACAGCAGTGACGGGAACAGGTACTGGCTGGCACACACCTTCCTGAAGAGTGGGAGTTCTGTCAGTATTGTTCACTACTCTCCTCAGCTCCCAGGATTGTGCCTTGCCCACAACTGATGTCCACTAAATATTCACTTAACAAATAAACAGGAAGGATCACAGATCAATAGAGCATGGTCTCACTTTGGCAAAAAGCAAGGCAGAATAAATCCTATAAATGTTATTACATCGACTCTCCGTGTTTGCACATTTTCATTACTTTGGAATTTTAAAAATAAAGTAATTAGCATTAAAATATAAGCCTCACAAACACCTCAGAATATATAGAAGGGTGGATTAGGGTCCACAGACTCAGGAATTCTGAGGGTTAGGTTAGTGCCTGTGAGCAATGCTAACTGTATGGTCACCCACACAAAAGGAGACAGAATAAAGACAGAGCCAGCCAGCAGAGAGGAGGACCCCTGGGAAAATTCAGACTGAGCAGCGGAAAGCTGAAGGATGAGTTTCTGCAGGGATGGGGGTGAGTGCTGATTGAGCCCCCATGCCGAGCACTGGGAGACGCTGAGAAGCTTGGTTTGGGTTCCCTAAAAAGAGAGAGCAGTCATTCAGACCTTCAAATAAAAAGAACAAACTGGTAGCTGCCAGAGGGTAGAGAAAGGGAGAGACAGGAAAACTGAATGAAGGGGAGTGGGAGATACAGGCTGCCAGTTAGAGAATAAGTCACAGGAATAAAAAGTACAGCATAAGGAAAAGAATCAATGGTATTGTAATAGCGTTGCAGTGACAGATGGTAGTTACACGTGTGCGCACAGCACACACAGGGTTCTTGAACCACTATGTTGTACACCTGAAACTAACATAACATTGTATGTCAACTACACTCAAATAAAAAAAAAAAAAAAGGAGAGCAGTCAACTTGAAAAGGACTGGCCTCCTCCTGGAACCAGAAGAGTGAGACTGCAGGCAGTGGAGCCTGAGGCACTCTGACTGTCCTGCAGCTGAGGAGGAGCTGGGGCTGGTGTCTCTCTCCCCTCTGGCAGAAGAGGGGTTGCACCCAGTCTCCAAAGCAGGAGACAGCCAAGCGGAGCAGCAGGGGATGTGCGGAGCAGCTACTGTGCCCAGGAGCCAGCAAAGCCACCTCCCAGCACAGGCATGCTCTGCAGTCTTGTATAGCTGATGTGCCCCCAGTCTCTCCTGGGTCAGCGGGAGGAGACCAGACCTTTCTCAAAAGCACCTGCGGGGCGGGGGGAGGTGGGGGGCAAAGAGTGGGGTCATTGCTAGTGTCCAGCTGTACTCCTGGGAAATGTGAATATGTGGCTTTGTGCTAAATTCCTTCTTGACTCTAAACTGGGCTGCTTTTTTCTCATGGCTTGCAAGTGCCAATTTGTGAGTAGAGCATTTTCTGATTTTCTTACCAAGAGATCTCTCTTCTAGCTACCCAGAGCACTGGAGTCATGGTTCTATTACAGAGATTACTCTTTTTGACATTTGGAGATGCTAAACCGAGATGCTGGACTCTCAAGGACAGGAATGCTCCTTCACTTAATAAACCCATGAAGTTGAGAATTAGGTACTGTTCTAACTGTTTTATTCCCCAACTGCTAAGATAGCACCTGCTCTCAATAAATCTTATTAAGTGAAAGAAAATATTTCGCTTGTCTTACTTATAATTATGCCTTCTACCAAATTTCAATAAGTACTTACTAAGCAACGGCTATATGTCAGGTATAGTGCAGGAAAATATATTGCTCTTGCCTTCATGGAGCTTAGTCTACTGGGGAGCCAGGGAACTAACTATGAAATCTAAAAACCAGGTCGGTCCTGTGGCATGATGGAATAAGCATAGAGCCTCACCTAACCCAGCTGTGAAATGTGTCCTTCAGCTATCTGCCCTATACTTACCTATATTCACCTCCAGCCTTTCTTTTCTTCCTATACATGTCTTTTTGGGTCCACCCCCAGGTTTGTTACAAAGTTAACACTTTTCTACTCACTTTCTCAATCTCTGTGTGTGTTTCTTAGTTTTTTTTCTTGTCTATTTCCCCTCAGTCTAACAATCTTATTAAAATACCTGTCATTTGATAAATATCTATCTTTACTATAAATAACACTTTCTTAAGTTTATTTATTTTAAGAGAGAGAGAGAAGGGGCAAGCAAGCTGAGGAGGGGCAGATGAGAGGGAGAGAGAAGGTGAGAATCCCAAGCAGACTCTGCACTGTCAACGTGGAGCCCAATGTGGGACTTGAACTCATGGACAGTGAGATCATGACCTGAGCTGAAACAAAGACTCCATGCTAACTGACTGAGCCACCCAGGTGCCCAAAATAATACTTGTGTTTTTTATTCTACTTCTTCTTTCTCATCCCGGTTAAGCTTGTTTTAAGAAGCTGTCTACAGTCTATTCGTCACCTCTCATCCACATCTCAGCTTAATGCAGTTTGGATTCCAACCCCATGATTCCCTGGAATTGTTTCTGTCTAAGATCACTAATACCCTAGTGGTTTTATCCTTGAACTTTTTTTTAGAACATACCTCCCTTCATCTTGTGTGGATTCGGAGCCTGTTGGCTACTTTCTTCTTGAAACTCTACCATTAGGGTTAGAGAAACTGTCACTCCTGGCTTTCCTCCTTCCTCTCTGAACTCTTTCTTGGATGCCTTCGTTTCGTTTTTCTGTCTACTCTTGCTTGATCTCAGAAGTCTATCCTTGGGCCTCTCATTTTCTTCCACGCACTGTCCTCGGATAATGTTACCAGCTCCCTTGATTTCAGCTACCAACATCTCTGTCTTCTCTCTGGAGCTCTAGACCTTTGCCTTTACCTCAAATGCAACCAAGCATAATTTGGGCTTGTTAGCTGACTTATTGTCCTTTTCCCCAGTTATGCTGCTCCATTTGTGTGCAACCAGTGGAAATTTAGAGAGAACTCTTTCCTGCCCCTTCCACTTGCAATTGGTGCCTAAGACTCATATATGTTCTAGCCCCTAAATCCTATTACATATCATTTTATCAGTCTTCAACTAGACTGACAAAATGGCCTTCAAATCAGGCAGGCTCCTCACCATCATTCCTGCTTCTTTCCATCTACCGTCCAACACATCATCTGAAAGATTTTTCTAAATTGTAAATAGTCACAACTCTTCCTTGCTGAAAACCCTTCCATGGCATGGCAAGATCTTTAGGAACTGCCATGCAGTAGTTCAGGAGCCACACCCAGCTATTAACACATGTTACTTAGTTGGCAGAGTTAGTTTAGAGTTAGTTAAAAACCTGAATTTTTAGGGGCACCTGGGTGGCTTAGTCAGTTAAGCGTCCGACTTTTGCTTAGGTCATGATCTCGCGGTTCGTGGGTTCGAGCCCCGCGTCGGGCTCTGTGCTGACTGCCAGCTCAGAGCCTGGGCCTGTTTCGGTCTGTGACTCCCTCTCTCTCTGACCCTCCCCTGCTCACGCTGTCTCTCTCTCTCTCCTAGAAATAAATAAAACATTAAAAAATTTTTTTTAAAAAACCTGAATTTTTAGGGGTGGCTGGGTCTCTCAGTTGGTTAAGGCTCTGACTCTTGATTTTGGCTCAGGTCACGATCTCTTGGTTTGTGGGTTCAAGCCCCGCATCCGGCTGTGTGCTACTCTAGTTTCTGTACGGATCTTTGATCTCATGGATCATGTTAGCACAGCATACAAAACCTTTTCTGATCTGGCCTGGCCCACCTTTCTACTCTTATTTCATGCTTTCAACTCAGGTCTATGATGCCAAGGCTCATGTTTATCCACTACACCACATTGCTTTTTTGAATCCTTGGGCTTATGAAATGTGAGAGGCCAATGTAGATAATAAATGGAGCAGCAAACTCAAATTACAAGGAAGAAGTATGTTTGGACTGGGCGTAAGTAAAAGGGATAGGGACACAAGTGAGTAAAAGTAGTCGCGTGGGAATCCCATCTACAGATGTGGTATCCCACTTATTTTTGGCGCCAGGGTGAAAGCAGTAATATGATTTTTCAGTCTCTGTGTTTTCTTCATCATCATGACTTGAGCACAATTCTGATCCTCAGCAGACATTTAATAAACACTTATTAGATCCTATGTTTTGTGGAAGCTTACAAAAAGGTGCACGTTCTGCTACTCTCAGGCTATGGCTTTTCTTTTTCATCTTTCAGTGAATCCACTGGTTATTCAGAAAGAGTGTATCCAGTATACCTTTCAGTGTACCCCAAATCATCCTAATACTAAAGAAAGTAAATACAAAAGAGGTGAAAGTATGCTAGAGATAGTAAATCCAGTAAGAGGATTAATTACATAGGAAAATAAGGGAAGAAAATACTTTCTGCCTCCCCTTTACTTGTCTACCATTTGAACCCAAGTTACCGCAATAATGTAGATGTAAAGAATATTAATGCTAAGACTAATAACATAGGAATTGTAAATGCAGAGTGAGAAGCTATCATTTCCAGGGAACGTGATGACATTTCCCTCTGCCATGAGTTTAAACACCTTGGTTGGCCACCACCTCTATCATCTTTGATCTTTGTCCATCTTGCGATGCTGCTGGGGCATACCCCTCACATCCCTCATACAAAATTCCCAAACACACACAGACCACAAAGGAATGAGGCTCAGGCTTCAGTATGTATAAGTCACCTGGAAAGCCTACATAATACAGATTCCTGGGCCCCTCCCATTCTGTGATAATAGCCAATAGGGTAGGATGGGGCCAAGGCATCTGCATTTTAAGCAAAGATTTCCTGAGGATTCAAAAATAGACAAACACCATTCTCTGAAATTGTGAAACAACTCAGATTATTTTAGAACAACCTTAGTATTTTAGAACATAAAAGATTATCATGGTACCATAATCTGCTCTCAGGCCTGGTCCAATTCCATCATGGTTACCATTCACCATCCCCACTGCTCAGTATGTCTTTTATTAAATGGCAAAAATTTTTGCTCTTGCCCTCTTAATTGCAGTCACCACATCCTCAAAGAAATATTGCCTATATTGAGACCTACATCGTTAGGTGCTTATTTCTGTGGCTGAGGCAGCTAAGCACTTGAAATATCTATTATGAAACTGCGTCTGGGTCCTGTACTCATTAAAATGATACTAAAGTCTTAGGGTCTTTGTTTTTTTTTCTTCACAGCAGGTTGGCAGTCATTCTATTAGAGTGTAATTCGGTATTGCAGCTCACTTCGCTTTAAACTGTTCATCTCAATTCTGATGATTATGCTCAAAGGTTTACTCTATCCAGATGCCAAGCTTCCTCAACTGGACAGAAGCAAAGCAGAAATACTTCTGTTTGGCAAGGCCTGGCAAATTTTTGGAGGTATTGTCATGTCACAGCAGGGCACTAGTCAGGTTGTAATTTGTCTTAATTGTTCTTCCCACAAAAAGCAACGATGATTACCTCTGGTCACTGGCACTCAAAGAAGGATTTCTTCCCATTCACTGTAAAACCCAAAATACTTTCCACAAACACCTTCTTCAGGATTCAACTGCAAAGAATCCTGGATTCTGACCATTTAGTGTCTTGACCTGATACATGTTTTTAGTGGGGTAAGTCACAAACCTGCTTATGTATCTGTGTGTGCACATTAGCAACATGGAAATAAGTCGGAGAAATCACTGGTCTCCCATGAAACAACCAGTGTTCTCTACACATAATTTGTTCCACCTGCCATGTTTACAAGGCACCCTAAGGAGAGCTAGAGTAAAACCCAGCAATCCATCTGGCTCCCAGCTGCAGGGGTAATTATTACCTCAACTAAGCAAGGAGGAACACACAGCAGGCTGCTAACCATGGCAGGTGACCGATGGAGGTGACTCACTGACTCACCCAGTCATGGGCTTTTCCAAGAATGGCTGGCGTCATGGTATGATGACAAACAAAATTCACTCCCAGCAAAGAAAGGGGAGAAAAATGGACAGAGGCCTAGATTCAATGGGCCACACCCAGGACACAAATCACAAATATGAGTTTTATCACTTCTCATGGGGATATTAAAACCAGAAACAAGGGGGGAGAAGGTAGGAAGAAAGAAGATAGGGTGATGTCATGACACACTATTGGTTAAAAAACTTTAAAAGTAGGGGACATGAAAGCAGGTGTTTTGTTTCTATTATCCTACTATTAAATGCACTTCTGTATGTATTCTTTAAAAAAAAACTTTAGTTAATATTTACTAGGAATATATAATGTTTTACTTGCCATACACACAAAATAGGGCCTGGCCTCCAATACCATATTGGAGGTATTGTGTCCAAACTAAACTGTGCCCAATTAAGGTCACAGTGACAAAGACGAAATACAAACCGTAAAGAATAGACTGTTTTATCAGGAGAGTGATGTTGGAGTACAAAGCATACGTGCTCATGAAGTGAGTAAAACACGTGCATATCTTCAAAGAAATTCTGTTACTAAGACGCTATTAAAGAAGCACTCTTTGAGATTATACCCCAAATGAATTGCAAAAGGTCACACACAACTCCTTCTCTCTGAAATGAGGTAGATACAACACACAAATTAGCATATAGAATATCAAGTCATTAAATGTTCCTTGCCAAAGCTCCCGTGGGAAGACAGGGGGAAGTCAGGGAGGAGGGAAGGAAGAGAGGAGGCAAAAATGGACAGGTCACTTTGCAAATACATGGTTCCCAGTCTTGTAATTTCACAGATCAGTAAAACTAAAAGAAAACATATGGTGTACGTAGAGAACACATAGAGTTGTTTATTCTGCTAAAGTTTAACCATCATCCACTATCATGACTTTTTGTTGTAATAAAATATAATATTATCAAATTATAATATAATATATAAAGGATAGAAAAGTCAGACTCTCAAAAGAAAGGGTAATTCTTTATAGTAAGTAAATTTAACCTCATGTAAACTCACCACATCCTTCCTTTAAAAACTGAACATCTTAGAACATAGGATGCCTGCTCTTCACAATTAATGCCTTTGATACAAATTTGGGGGAAGAGTCCCTAGCTTGCAGTTCTGAAAGTGTAGTTTTCAAACGAAATCACCTTGTGTTTGAGGACTATTTTCCTCCATAATTTCATACCTGATTATAAGCATGCCCCTAACTCTGCCTGTCCCTTTTCACATTAGTCAATGTGATGATTGATAAAGAACACGAGCTCACGCAGAATGATCACCGTAAGGTAATGAAGTTACGGCAGCAACAGATCTCTCTAAATTATTTTAATTTAATCCTAACAGAGGATGGCATTTTTAATGTTTGCATGTACCTCGGTCTCTGACTTAACTGCCATGATTAAGCAGCCCACACATATTCTGGCCTCAGTGTTAAAGTGGCTGGATTAAAACCAGCTTTTTCCCCCTGCTGGTTGGAAATGTTTTACATTCGCTACCTCACTGCCTGCAGCTTTAATGCTCCCCATAGTACCAAACCCATTTATTTTCCATCCCCCGACTGACCTCCTAGAGCATCATTAACACGCCCCCAAAGTGGGCTCCTGTCAATTGTAAGCGCAGCACTCAAAGCTGTCTTGGGGTCTGTTGGGGCTCCATAGGAAAGGAAGGTGCAGAAGGAAAGGCACCAACCCAAACCCTGTGGGGCACCAACACAGAAAGATCAGGCCTAGGAACAGGGGGAATCCTATTCTGAGACCACATGCAAGGCTAACGATGGAAAGACAGGTTTATAGACACCCGTAATTAGATGCTTCTGCCACTCAATTCTCAGCTAGTTAATGGCAGAAGGATCAATATCTACTTTCGATTTTCATGTACAGCATTAGGGCCTTAGTGGGAGACAGGTCCGCTGGGAAGGAGAAATCACCCAGGGATGGGTCTTGGAGAGAGTGATTCATAACCAGAATTTATAATTTCATTGGTTTGCCCAATATATTTTCTAAAATATATTTGGAGTTTCTCTTTTGTTTTGATCAACTTCTTCTTCTCTTTTTTTCTTGCTATCACTACTCACCCGGAAGTCAGTCACAGAGAAAATGATTATGTGGAGAAAATACTGGGAATAAATATGGAATGAGTTATATAAACAAAGCTTGTCAGTTTGAAATGATATCCCCTGGTTCATCCACATTCAAACAGGGTGATTCCTGAGCTCCAAAATGGAGTGAAAGCAAACAGCACTGCCTTCTGCAAACATGTTTCCAGATTCTAGGGATCTCTGTGTTCTCTTCTTGCAAAAGTATTGAGCAAAACCGTCAGTGGGCCTCCATTTTAAACTAGATTCATATAGTCCAAATGGCAAGAGGTAAGCTTTACAATATAATATTTTGATAGAATTTTTTTTCAGAATCAGGCAGAATCTGAGGCTTTACAGAGAAAAGTAAAAAAAAAAACAACACTGGGCAGTACGGTATTTCTAATGTACAATTTATGCATGGGGTGGAATTATTTTGTCAACGTATATAAGAAATCCAAAGCTGCACTTAAAAGAACCCTGAAAAACATAGTAACTGATACTAAAAATAATATTGAATCCTGTTAAATTAGGGCATTAATCATAGCATCTTGGTTCCTATGTCCCTTCTCATACATGTGTTAATCCTCTAATCACATTTTCCCCGAGTAAGCCCTAAACATTATCCACTATGAAACATTCTTCATTACTCATGAGACAGTCACTCTTTTCAATTTTACCCAATTTCTGAATACTTGGCAAAGAATACAAGTTATTCCAGGTCACATGCTTTAATGGGTCTTAACAGGCTCTGTCAAATGATAATGGTGGCATCTTCAGAAGCTATGAAGAGATTTGTGCCTTTACCAAATAAGCTCACAACTTTAAGGAAACTTTCTTAATCATGTGCCAAAACTGACATCCATAGTTCATCTTATTAAGAACCATCATTTATTTATTAAGTGCTTCTATTAGCCAGGCACTGCACTAGGATTACCTTCAGGTCTCATTCTATCTTGCAGTAACTCCACAAGGTAAGTGTTATCATCCCATTTTATGCATATAACAACTGAGGCTCAAGGAGGTTAAGAAACCTGCCCAAGGTCATTCAGCTTGTAAATGGTGAAAAGATCAGGGATTCCAGCTCAGGTCTGGCAGATTACAAAGCCTGTGCTCTTTTCCTCTAAACTACAAGGTCAGGCCCACCCCTGGGATATAAACATCCTTTATCCTGACCTCATTCATTAGGCGTTATTTTATCTTTGGGGATTCCATAATCAGAAGTACACAGGTTTATAATGTTTGCTGGTATACGATGCAAGCAAATGCATTTCCCAGAGTGAACAAAGGAATAATGTTTTCAACAGTCATAGGAAAAGAAGTTAGATTTCACATGGTAAATTATAAACTAGAATAATATATAAAAACAAGTAGAAATACCCATCAGGACTGAACCATATGAAACTGCTATACGTGAAGGTCAAAAGAGCCAAAAAAAGTTGCTACCTCAGACAATTCATCCTAATAATAGAAGTGCAGACCTAGGCTCTACGGGGCACACTCCAGTCCATTCACTTTGCACCAGCAGAGCCCAAACTTGGTGATTGTGTGTGGCTCCCATGGGTACGATACCTGAGCAGAAGCTGTTGCTGCTAATGGTCCTCGCTGAGCGCCCAGAGCTGCTGGGGTTGAACTCTCTGCTCTCTTCCTCAGAGAAGGGAGACTCAGAGGCTGGGGACACTTTGTGCTGTTGCTGGGGCAGATGGGGCCGAAGAATCAAACGGGGAATTCGGCTTCTGGAAATCTCCTTCTCATGATGCTGCACTCTCTGCTCCTTCTCAAAATTGGACATTAAAAAGAAAACAAAAGGAAACTTGTTTCCCCTTCTTAACTCCTGTTTGTTTCTTCTGGGATCAGTTTCTAAGAAATCACATTTCTGAATACTGAATCTTCACAGAGTGGTCCTTATCTCAGTTGCTTCAATGAGCACCAAAACTCTGCCACTGAACTAATCCTTCAAATCTTCTGAAGACCACACACTTGAGCATAGGTGGTACGCGCACGCGCACAGAGACACACACACATGTGCGCACACACACATACCTCCGCTCATTAGCAGGAAAGCCATTCCTTCCTTCCATGTGATTCCTAACTCATCTTCCCTCTCTATAATATTCAAGCTTTTGCTTCCCTCAAAGGCTCTTTATTACTCACAGCACACTCCGCTTCTTACTCGATTTCCTCTAGACTTCCATTTTGCTTTCCCTGCATTAGCTGTGACAATCTGACTTCTGCTTTCCTGTCTCCTCACAAAGTAGACCCCTATACCTGGAACAATTCTTTCTCGATGGATCATGCGGGCTTATCTTTCAAATCCCTCCTCTTCCGGCCAGGATCTTAATTATTCATTAATATCCTGGTACACAAAGCTTGCTGCCAACAGAAAAGCAAACAAAAATCCAATACCCAGTAAGATGGCTCCACCTTTTACATCCTGGTTAGCTTTTGTTTTCCCTGCAGAACACCCATGAGAAGAGAGTTTTCTCTCTCTCTTCTTAAAAACACAGGATTAAATACAAGGGACCATGCCTTAGTTTTAAAAATGCATAAAAAAGTAATATTTTGGCAGGGTGTTCCAATTTTTAAAGTGCTTTCCCAACCATTACCTCATTTGATCTTTACAACCCAGGCCATGGAGAGGACACTAATTTAAATCCCTATTTACAGATGAGGAAACTGAGGCTAAAAAGAGGTAAAGATGCTTAGGCAACAAGGCATATCTAGAAGCAGAACAAGCTTCAAGTCCAGGGCTTTTCGGGGTCACCACCGCCCTG
Organism: Proteles cristata cristata; assembly: GCA_017311185.1. Lineage (NCBI taxonomy): Eukaryota > Metazoa > Chordata > Mammalia > Carnivora > Hyaenidae > Proteles > Proteles cristata. The sequence goes on from JAESUZ010000812.1 coordinate 1,061,638, forward strand.
CCTTATTAAAATGGATTCCTAGGAGGAGCTCTTTGCAAAAAAACCTCACTGCTCCCTCCAACCTCTGCAATCGAAAAAGGCTTTTGGATTAGTAACACGCACTATTTGGAAACATGACCTCCTGCCCATTTCCACCGGCTTACCAGGAAGGGTCGCTGCCAAAGTAAACATCTCTGGGAGCTCTGCACAGTGCAGGAATTGAAAGGAAAGCCTCAGCCGCGGGAACTCCTGAGGTCGCTCAGGCATCCACCCCATCCAGGGCGAAAGCCGCACCCAGCCTCTGGATTTGTTCTGCATATCAGTCACCCAGCAGGTATCACACGTCAGCCACTCGCGGCACACTGCAGACCCTGAATCAATGCTGGGTCGCCAACATGCTGGGGATCCTATTTCTCAGTCACCAAATCCTTTTTATTGACATCACTAGGGGGGCATCGTTTGAGAGTTAGATCCCAAATCCCCAATTTCAGTTGGGATTAACCCTCCAAAGTCAATCTTTTAATCCTCGCGTCACCCCCTCAAATTTTTTCCTCCAGTACCATCTCTCCATCTCCTGGGTCTCATCATCACCTGAGCAAAGGTCCCTCTGCCTTCCCATCGTCCCCACCACCTCCTCTTCCCCGTCCCCCGCAACTGTACACCACCCCTCTGGTTCTCATCTGACCCGCTCGTGGGGGGAGGGGGGGCGCGGCGCCCACTTCCTCCCTCTCCCCGGCGCCCGCGGACACTGTCCCCCGCGCCCCCGCGACGTGCCCTCCTTACCTTGGTCTCTCGAAGGGGTCCCATAGCTCCGCTGCCCGCCGGGTCTCCGCGCCGCCGCCGCCGCCGCTGCCGTCCAGGAGGAGGCACCTGCGGGCACGGGAGCGAGGACACTGCGCTGAGCCGGCGCGGGCTGCGGGCGGCGGCTGCTGCGGGGCCGATGCGCCGCCGCCGCCGCCGCCGGGGCCGCCGTTCGCTCGGCTCCGAGGGCGCGCCCGGCCGCCCCGCCCCGACCGGACACGTGGTGCCGCCGCCGCTGCCCGCGGCCGCTCTCGGGGCGCCGCCGCCGCCTCCTCCCCGCCACCTCCGTCACCTGCCAGACGCCGGGCGGCTCGTCGGGTGCGCCCGCGCGTCCCCCGCGTACCGCCCGCCCCTCCCGCTCTGCCGAGCCCGACCCGAACGGGGCAGGCCGGGGCCCCCGGCGTCTCTAGCCGGGACGTGCCCGACCCCCTCGCTTTGGCACCTGAGGGTCTGGATTGAAGGGCGTGCACGTCTGAGAGAAAAACGGAGAAAACCTGCAATATCACCATGAGCCAAAATGGAGAAAGTTTTTTTTTTTTTCCCCCTCGCGGCCCCTCCCTGTCCTCTCGGTTTTTAAAGTCATCCTTCAGCTCCCCGCAATTACCTCGCCGAGAGAGATGGGGCGGGTCCCCCTGCACCCGGCCCCCGGCCAAGCCAATGCTGCAGGACTGACACAGCAGCTCGCGCGGGGAGGGATCTAAGAGGCCGAGATTCTCCCTGGGGGATTTGCATCAGAAAGTCCAGGGAAAAAAACGACGGGGCCGGTTCCCAAGGGCTTGGGGCAGCCAGGCTGTTTAAAGGCGAGGGCAGCCCTTCCTCCATCTCTGCCTCGAAGCATCTGGGAGTGTGCCCCGGGCACAGTGCTATGGGAAGGACACAGCACTTGAACTCAGAAACCCAGCACTCCACTCTCTTCCAGCCAAGGCCTTTACCTTAAAGTTCTTGACCTCTGTGAACTTCAAGTTTATCCTCGTTAAATGAGGGATAATAATAATAAAGTATCTACCTCAAGGGGAGCTGGGAAGATTAGATGAGGAAAACAAAACAGTTGTACCAAGCTGACTGAACACAACTTTCGTAAGGGCAGTTAAATCACAGTCATCCATTCGGTATTTGCTGAGACCTTTTACATGACATACAGAAAAAGCACTTGTGGAGACACGTAAATTTGTTCAAAAAGCTTAAAATCTGTCCAACTGAGGACTTAAAATAATCATCAGCTGGGTCATGAATCTTACCTATTACAACTGCTACAGCTAATCTTATGGAACTCAACATACATAATAACAGATACCCTTCAATCAGAATTGGAGGATATTCTACGTAGCAATGTGAATAGGAAACAGTCTGGTCCTTACACCCAGCATTGTAAACGGGAGGACTACAATCCTGGAAAATTGTATTTGAACCACCACCATCCCCATCCGTCTGCCCTGCAAACAGCATTTTTCCAAGTCCTCAAATCTCAAATCTAGGAATGAGCAGTGTGAGTCCAAAGAGAGCCTGAAATCAAAGGATTAGAGACATCAATTTGCCTTTTTCTTACTTCTATCCTTAAGTAAATTTTATCCCATACATCTTCATGACTTTTCAATCTACTTAGCTTTCTTAAGCAGTGAGCTTGGTACTCTTAAGGTTCTTTGTTTGGAGGGAGGGGGTGATTAATCCACACTGTCTTAGATAAGGACTTCAGGAAAGGACGATTCCTACAATCTATTATTTCCAAAGTTATGTGACCAAGGACATGTAGTAAGATATAGGAATGGACTGCTAAGGCCAAAATGTGTTTCTGAATTCACTACTGAGAATTGAGAATTGAGTCTGGGGGCCTCAGAGTAGAAATACCCACCACTGAGCTAAGCGGTTCTGAGTCCAAATCAGAACCTCAGAGTCATTCTGGACTTTCTTCTTCCTCATATGGCCCCCACATAGCAGAAACCACCAAGTCATCTCCATGCTACTCTACTAATAGTATCCTGAATCTGATTACTTCTGTCTACTCTTCATTTAAAGTCGAAACCACAAATGTCCCAGATTATTGCAGCAGTGGTCTAGAAGTCGTCGTTTCCAATCTTGCCTCTTACTCCTTTCTTGCCAGTTTTTAAATTTTTCCACAAGGCCTTTCTGAAGGGCCAAATGAAGTCATTAAAACTTCTTCATTAAAGGTGCATGGGTGGCTCAGTCGGTTAAGCTTCCGACTTCAGCTCAGGTCATGATCTCAGGGTTCGTGGGTTCGGGACCCGCGTCGGGCTCTGTGCTGACTGCCGGCTCAGAGCCTGGAGCCTGTTTCAGAGTCTGTGTCTCCCTCTCTCTCTGACCCTCCCTGGTTCACACTTCCTCTCTCTCTCAGAAATAAATAAAAGCATTCAAATATTTAAAAAAAAATAAATAAAACTTCATTAAAATTCATTAATCACTTACTTCTCAGTTGTCCTCTAAGTAATATTCAAACTCCTGAATGTGGCACAGAGGGCTTTCATGATCTGGTCTTGTTTACCTCTCAGTGTTACCAATCTCCATCCATCCATCCTCCTTCCTTACCTACGCCACTTCTCTGTTCCCCTTCCCACCCTCTGCTACTCTCCCTCTACCTACAAACGGATAACCCTCAAACTGTAGAACTTTTCAGTTCTCTGGAGGTGTCATGCTTTCTTTTTCCTCTAAACTGTTCACGTGCTGTCCCTCTGTCTAAAGCATTTCTGGCATCTCACTCCCCTTAGCCCCCTTCAACTCCTAAAGATACATTAAGTTTCATTTTAGAGACAGCTTCTTCTAGGAAACCTCCCGTAACCCCCCAAGGTCAGGCCTTACATATTTCCAGGACTTCTGTTTTAAATTCACCCCAGGAGAACTGTTAAGATCTTGTATCATAATTCCCTATTTATTTGTCTGTCTTCACCAGGAATCACAGGCAGTGTCTAGTATAGGTCCTGTCATGCAGAAGGCACTCAATATACAACAGTCAAATGAACGGATGCATGAATGAATGAGTTCTATAAGCCCATAAGGAGCCCATCAATATAGGGTAAAGAAAATAGACAACTTTTGTTTTGCAAATGACTCAGATAAAGCTGCTGCTAATATGTCTTTGTATTTGATGATGGGGTGTGTGCCTAAAAAAATCCAACATGTGTTCAGTGAAAGCTTTTACTGCAGAAGTGCAGGCAGTGAGAGGCTGTGTGGAAGCCCCGCTGTCACCATAGCAACACTGCTGAGGGAAAGGCTGATGGTTTAGTGTTCTAACGTCTCTTAGCTCCGTACTTTTAGAACCCAAGGCTGTTTTTCTGCTGTTCTAAAAGGCAAGTTTTAGAAATGATAATATCTATGCTGCCTTTAATTTCATTCAAGTGTTTCTCATGTCATTAAGAGAAATGTCTTATAACGTTTGGATTATACCATCAAAGAGATATAATCTAATATAGCATATTATATTCATCTTTCATCTGCTTTAAAATATTCTCATGCATCATTTTCCATTTCTACTTACTTATTTTGTCATCTTGTTTCATAATTTTGTGGTTTCTCCTTTAGAAACGAATGTAATGCTGGGTTTTAGAAAATATCAGCTGCTTTAGAAGGCTAGAACCTTCCCTTAAAGATTATAAATAATATCCATGTCCAGGCCAGGGAAGAAACTGAAAATATAGGGTGTAATAGTTTGGGGGAAAAGAAGTATGTGCAGGTAATTATGCCCCCCAAATCTAGGATATATTATTTAATTCTTTGTTCGTGTGAAATTTATAATTAAATGAATAGTCTCTTTCCTTTACACAAAACTTTATATTTTCAGAGCTCTTTCTATTTTTAGAACCTCATTTGCACCTCACAAAAATCCTGAGGTACATGCGGCCAATCCCTGAAATTACAGTGATAAAGGACAGATTTTTATTGATAGGAACACCCCCCCCCCCAACAGCCAGCAAACTTCACAGAAAAGACAATATATATAATTGCACTGCAAAGAGAAAACGTCTCCACTATGCAACGAAGACCTATTGCCTATTGCAGCCCCCACCCCACCCCCATCCTCTCTCCCTCACAGCTCACCTGCGTGCGTATGCTGAGGGCTTCTCCAGACTCAGTCAAGGCTGACAAAGCACCATCTCCTAATCCTATCAGCTGTGTGAGCTAGCGCTGCCTTCTGTCTCAGTGACCCAATGTTGGGTGATCTGCACAGCAACAAGGAGCAGCTGACGTGCTTTACAACACGTCATGAGGAGAAGAAACTGCATTCTGGGGCATCCTGGGATTTTTTCTGTGGTGGCGTGGAGACCCATATTTTTCTCACCAGGGAGAGAGCTGCCCATTTTCCCTTAGAAGTGTGTGAGAGTGATCAATCCTCCTCTTACTGTATGTGTTAATGTTATTCAATGGTTAAGGGATATTGCTATTATATAACTGCAATGAGTAGAATTCTGCAAGATCACTCCCCGAGGAGGGGGCACAGAGAGTACCTGGGACAGAAAAGGGAGTGGGTAGCCTGAGGTAGGGCCGGCTAGAACATCCAATGGGTTCAGAGGGTGTCACTTATTTCTGTTCTGCAGAGCTCTCAGTCAGAGGCATCTCTCAGATGAAGAATAGGAATTAAGGAAAACTCCAGCTGAAGAGGCAGAGAGGTTGAGGATTGGGGGCCTTGAAGGATGGTACGGATACCATCTTCCACTTGTCTGATGGGGAAGCAAACATGAGGTAATCCTCCCCAAATGCCATCTGCTGTTCGTGGCCTTTTGCCCATTTTTAAGAATAGGGACAGATACTAGCCAAAGACAGAGGGATGGTGATTGTCTTGAACAAGCTGAGGACACGTGGTTGGACAAGTACATGTATACTTGTCAGGGCAGTAGATTCAAATGACTGTAACTAAGACGCTCTGCAAATTGTGAGTGTCAAGGTTGCCATCCAAATAGGAGAAACTGAATCTTGGCATTTACCTAATGAAACGCTTCAAATGACTGGACAAGACAGCAAGATGTGTTGGTCTTATAGATTTACAGAAAGGGCAAAGAAAGTTATCTATAAGGTAGGCACAGGAAGGCCTAAATCCAGAGGCTGAATTCTGGGCAGAGAGAAAATCACCTTCCACTCTTAGGACACCAAGAAACCAGAAAGTATGAGAAGCACAAGGCTGTTGAAAGCTGCCTGAGCCCAGTGGGGGAGCAGCGACCTGGAGAGAAGATGAGGCTGAGAGTCTTTTCACACATGTAAGGGGCAGAGCAGGTACCCCAGGTTAGAGCCTCTGAAAGATTCAGTCAGCATCCACACCTGTCTAGGTTTACAAAAGAAATTTATGATCTAAGTTCCCAGAAAGCAGATCTGTGGCTAGATTTGAGTTACTTTAAAACGATCTGTTCTCCATTATATCGTTTATTTCCATGATCTTGTACTTGTTTTCCATTCCGATTTCTAGTAAATGTTCTTCTCCTCCTTTTTCTTCTTTTTTGAAATTTTGCCTTTATTTCTTTTAAAAGATGGGGGAAGGATTTTGAGATTGTCTACTCAAAGGGCAAGAGCAATATACCAAAATGGAGCAGAGCGCCCCTAGAGGCCAACTCCTGTGATGGCAGCTGCCATAATCCAGGGGAAATCTTGAAGGACCAAGCCAGTTGGACTTTATTTCCAACCTCCTAGGTTGGAGTGGAGTGGGATTTACTTCCACCTCCTAGGTCACTGCTGTGAACTCCCTTCCCCCATCACCTAAAATCCTGTGACCTAATGAGTAAATGTAGCCCTATTATGTAGTTGTAGCTACTTTCCCACAGAAAAATCTGCAGAAAAATAAATCCAGAATTTGGAATCTAGCGAATGTTGTCTCATTCGCTATGTGTCTTCTTTAGTTATTTCTAGAATACCGTTTAACCAAAGAGGGAAAGAAGTACGTTTTTTAAAAGATAGCTTTAATATTTTCTTTTTAAAGATATAAAAACCACATCACCAAAATTTTGAAAAAGAAAAATATTACTCACCATTTCATTTTCCTAACATCAGTTACTCATATTCCTTCTGTTAACATTTTTGTGTATTTGCTTTCAGGCTTATCTACTGTGCATCAAAAACAGGACTGTTAAAATGAGAATAAAATTCTCACTTGGGGCCTCTTGATGCCATTGCATCTGTCTATTTCTGGATGGCTGTGGTAAACTCCTATGCCCGTTGTTTTCCCAGAAGTTATTCCCTTCTGTTTTCCTCTGATTGGGCACTAATACAGGATATTATGCTCTTGGTCCTCCTTACCACTGCTGACAAACAGCTGGGGCGACAGCCAGAAGCTAAAGGGTATCTTCCCAGTTTCCTGGCCCTAGTGGTTACTGGACCAGCCAAATGTTTCAGGAAGAGCTGCCAGTGATATGGTGGAGAATTAGTAAATTCAAGTCTTGAGAATGACCTCAACTCAGAGGGTGGTAGAGAAACATCTGTGTTCCTTTCAAATAGAAGCCCAGCTAATGGCCTGCCCTGATATGATGCTGATTCAAGGGACAACAGGAGAATGAAATGAGTTTCCTGAAGTCTGCAAAGACATCTGTACTGAAAAAAAGTTTAATAAAGGACATGGAATCTCCTGTCCCATAGGCCCTTCTTTGCCTCTTTCTGACTGGGTAGAAAGATTACCTTAACCCCTCTAGGACTCAGCATATGATAAGCACATGTTAATTAAAAGAAGAAGAAAGGAAGGTAGGAAGGAAGGAAGGAAAAAAGGAAAGAAGGGAGGGAGGGAAGGAAGGAAAGAAGAAAGAACATTTTGTGCCAGTTAATGTCTTTGGGAAAATTAACTTCTCTGATCCTCATTTTCTCACCTATAAAATGGACTTAATAACAGTAATTACTTCATAGTGCTATTTAAGGATTAGATAAGAATACATGCAAAGCCTATCATTTATGTTGGGCACATGGTAGAGTTTAATAGACACCCTCTCTCCCTCAGGATCAACCACCATTTCTACCTCCTGCTTGCTTTTTTCATATTCTCCTTATCCTGAAGATTTTTATTTTAACATATACTCCTGTTTTTCCCCAGGTGACTTATGAGATAGAAAGAAACTGAATTTTTCATGGGAAATGTTGTTGACAGGACCTTTCTTCCCAAAGATTAAAAAGCTGGAAGGCATGATAAATGGCCTGATACCTATCATCCGTCAATCCATCCAGCCAGCCATTCATCCATCCGTCAGTGTTTATTTCGTTCCTATTCTGAGCCACACACTGGCTCAGAAACTGTTTCCAGTGTATTCAAAGATGAACAGTTTCCTGTCCTCAAGTGTCTCATAGTCCGGTAGAGATATGGGTGTGACCATAAACTGCTACACTATTCACTGTGTTAACATCTTGACAGATCAGTGTCCTGAGGGCTTGCCAGTATCCCAATTAATCTGGGGTCTGGGCTTCCAGGGGTGAGTTTTAAAATGAATTTCGAGGGGCGCCTGGGTGGCTTAGTCGGTTAAGCGTCCGACTTTCGCTTAGGTCATGATCTCGTGGTTTGTGGGTTCGAGCCCCGCGTCGGGCTCTGTGCTGACTGCCAGCTCAGAGCCTGGAGCCTGTTTCAGATTCTGTGACTCCCTCTCTCTCTGACCCTCCCCTGCTCACGCTGTCTCTCTCTCTCTCTCTCCTAGAAATAAATAAAACATTAAAAAAAATTTTTTTAAATGTATTTCGAAGGATGAATAGGTTCTATCATAACTGTGGCTCAGGTAGAGTTCCTTTCTCTCTCTCTCCTGTCCTCTTCTGTTTTCTCTTTTCCCTTTCCCTCCCCTTCTGTGCCCTTCACTCTCTCACCCCCTCAACTATTCTTTTTACTTTGAGAGACCTGCTACTCGCCTATGATGGACTTGGGACTTAGGTTTCCCCTTGAATATTTATTGTTTGACTGTAATCTTCTGGAAGAAAATGATTTATTTCAGAGTTTTGATTACATACCTGGTGCTTCAATCAATATTTTAATTAGCAATATTATTTAAAATTTCAAGAACACCATGTTATACTGCCACCTATTGATTCATTAGGAATTGTCTCCTGGCAGGTAAAGTCTTTTCCTTCGGTTTGCAACCAAGTAAGTCTTCGTAACAAACCTTAACAGTGGACTTAAACTTCCACCACTTTAAGGAAATTTCCAAAGTTTAAGGCTACATGTAACTGGATACATGGGTGTGATAATGAGTACGTGCTTTGTGGTCTGATTGACAAAGGGTTCCCAATGTTTTTCTTCTCTTTATCTGCTGAGCCACTTTAGACAGACAAGGTAAGTCATATTTATAAGTCATATTCAGATTCCCTACCCTTTATATTTCCATATCTATTTCTTAAATTAATAGACTCAATTTTTTTAGCACTTTTAGGTTTACCTAAAAATTAAGCAGAAAGTATAGGGTTCCTATTTACCGTTTCAAAGCTCAAAAACAGATCTCAGAATTTTGGGCACAATCCACTCCTTTTTTTGTTTTGTTTTAAATCATTGGGCACAATCCATTCCTTTTTAAAAAAATTTTAATGTTTTTGGGGCGCCTGGGTGGCTTAGTCAGTTAAGCGTCCGACTTTCGCTTAGGTCATGATCTCACGATTCGTGGGTTCAAGCCCTGTGTCGGGCGGGCTCTGTGCTGACTGCCAGGTCAGAGCCTGGAGCCTGTTTCAGAGTCTGTGACTCCCTCTCTCTCTGACCCTCCCCTATTCACACTGTCTCTCTCTCCTAGAAATAAATAAAACATTTTAAAAAAATAAAATTTTTAATGTTTTTTAATGTATTTCTGAGAGAGAGAGAGACAGCGTGAGTAGGGGAAGGTCAGAGAGAGAGGGAGACACATAACCTGAAACAGGTTCCAGGCTCTGAGCTGGCTGTCAGCACAGAGCCTGACATGGGGCTTGAACCCACAAACTCCATGGAGCTTCAACTCAAGAACTGTGATATCATGGGGCGCCTGGGTGGCTTAGTCGGTTAAGCGTCCGACTTTCACTTAGGTCATGATCTCGCGGTTCGTGGGTTCGAGCCCCGCGTCGGGCTCTGTGCTGACTGCCAGCTCAGAGCCTGGAGCCTGTTTCAGAGTCTGTTTCTCCCTCTCTCTCTGACCCTCCCCTGCTGACGCTGTCTCTCTCTCTCCTAGAAATAAATAAAACATATTAAAAAATTAAAAAAAAAAAAAAAAGAACTGTGATATCATGACCAGAGCCAAAGTCAGATGTTTAACTGACTGAACCACTCAGGTGCCCCTTTGATACTTTTAACAGAACTACCACTCCTGACATGAAGCTGAGCAGAGGGTAGTGGGTAAGCCCTACCTACCTGTAGATGAATGACACTTGCTCTCCAGCTGCAGGGGGACCTCAGTGCTGCCTGACAATCTTTTTATGGCCCTTCAACAGCATGCTCTCCTATTCTCCACAGGGTTTATTTGAAACCCCCACACTTCAAATCTACTGGCCTACCAACCCCACTCTCATGTTATACAGATGCCCTCATCTCCTGACTGACAAAATAAAAGCTTTAAGAGAACTCTCTCAATCTCTTGCCTCCAAACCTACAAATTCACCTGCTTCCACCCCATCCTCTCCATTCCTGGTTCTCTAGAATGGAAGTTATCCCTCTTCTCTACAAGGGTAATTCTTTTACTTGGGCTTTGGATTCCACCCTTTTCATCTCTTAAAGGAAGTCATCCCATTAGTTAGTCCTTCTAAGACTCCAGGTTTCTATTTCTTTATCTATAAAATGGAACAATCATGGTACCTACTTCACAGGGTTATTGTGAACATCAGAAGAATTAGTACATGTGAAGAACTTGGAAGAGTCTCTAGTGTATATGAAGCACTCAGCTAGTGTTCACTGTGACTGTTAGCTATTATTCTTTTTTTGATAACTTTAACTTACATTTTCTATCAGAGAGTTCACATCATCATTTAAATATGATGAGTCCTTTCCCAACAAAATAAATGATTCTCTTAAAGTCTCGTATCTATTATTACCCAGTTGCTTTTCCCCATTCATCATCAAACTTCTAAAAAAGAGTCTATATTCTCGTGTCTCACTTTCTCCCTGCCCCTTCACTCTACCCATGCATGTATACCCACCGTTCTGTTAAGAGATCATGCCCAAAGTAAAAATTACCTCCATCTGGTTAAATCTAATGGCTGGTTTTTATCTTAATCCTGACCTCTCACCAGCCTTTAGGACAAACACTCCCACACTTTTGAAAACTGCTTTCTTTCTATAACTCAGCCCTCCTGGTTTGTTTTTTTCCCACTTCTCTGTATCCTTTCTGACCATTCCTTAAATGCTGGTGTTCTTCATTTACTAGCCCTGACATCTCATATTTTTACCTCACCTTCCCTCCCTAAGTAGTATCTTTCCTTTTAATTGGTTCCATTATTACTTATAGGCAAGTCTTCCATAAATTCTACAAATCCACATCTCTATTGCATGACGATCCCATAATCCATCTGTATATCTTGACTTTTGTATCCCATAGGGTCCACAAACTCACCATATCCCAAACTGAATCTATCATATTTCTTCTAAAAGCTAATTTTCCTTCTGTGTTTTCTAAATTAATAAACTCTGTTATTTTGCAGACCCAGGAAGCTGGGTGGTACTCTGAGCTCTTCTTTCTTTCACCTTTACAACTAATTGGAACTAAAGTCATATCTTTTCTACCTCTTAATTATCTTTAAAGCATGTTCATGTCAGGGCACCTGGGTGGCTCAGTCAGTTAAGTGTCCGACTTTGGCCCAGGTCATGATCTCAGTTTGTGGGTTTGAGCCTCACGTTGGGCTCTGTGCTAACAGCTAGCTCAGAGCCTGGGGTCTGTTTCAGATTCTGTGTCTCCCTCTCTCTGACCCTCCCCTGCTCATGCTGTCTCTCTCTCTCTCTCTCAGAAATAAATTAAAAACATTAAAAAAAATTTTTAATTAAAAAAAATGTTCATTTCTCTACATCTCTTCCAGCCTGGATTTCTAACCTGGCCCACAGACTGGTCTCCTTCAGTACATTTTTCAACAGTAGCTAGTGATCTCTTTAAAGTGCAAACTTCATCACTCTCCACGTCATCCTGCATCTCCTGGCCCCAGTGGAAGCCCTTCAATGCTCACCATTGCACTGATGCTAACATTCATACACTAACATATGGCTTACAAGATCTCTCCTTATCTAATCCTTGCATTCTACTTTTGACTTTCACAAATGTTGTTTCTTCCACCTAGAACACTTCCCAATCTCCAACCTCCATCTTTCACTACCACCATCTGGTTACTATTGCCCTCCAAAGAGATTCATTGAAAAATATGACTTGTTAGAGTTACGAATTTACTCCAGTCTTGAGTGTGAAACAGAAAAGAATGATTTCTGGCTTCGAAAATGCTTTCTGCTGTAACCATATGAGTGTATAGTATTAGGGAAAGATAAATCCATATTAAAGACAAGATGAACATGAAGGCTGTGTTAGCTTTTGGGCTAGTAACATAAGTTGAAGAGCAATTCAAAAGACTTTTTTAGTGATCAAGTGAAATAATGACTTCCAAATTGGTATAACTTGAAAAGCTTCTGCCAGAGAAACTACATACGTTTCATCCTATTTATTATAAAATATTAATCTTAGCTTCATTATTCTAATAGACTCACTTCTTTTGAGTGAGAATTCAAAGGATGCTCTTTGAAAAAGTATTCCCCTGACTCCTTGTTATAGTTTTTCCTCCTTTTCCCTCCTACCACTTATTTGACTTTTAGTATTAAAATAGGAAACAATTCTAGTGAGGACTTATTTTTTTTAAAAAGACACCAGCATTTATATTTTTAAATACTCATATGGCTGCATTGCTGTATTTTTTAAAATAATAAACTCAGGAAAATCCAACTTTTTCAACTGTATAAATGACTTAAGTAGATCTATTTTGAAACTTGGAAAATTTATAATAAATAATTACTGGGGCAAAGGAATATTAGAACATCCCACACTATAAACCCTTCTTATATACACGTGAGATGCTAAGTATAGAAGTGTGAGTTTGTTAAAACCAATGTGCTTGCATTTCTCTTAGTAAACATCTATAATCTCTGCGTATAAATTACTATTTTTTTTCTGTCTACCTTAAGGCCAGTAGTTCTCTCTACAGAGTTCTAAATTCAGAAACACGTCTATGGGAAAGGACTGTGCAATGCCGCAGATGGGAAATAAATATAGATGTAAGAATCTTCTGTTTTTCATGTTTGGCTTTTAATTACACAATAACAGATATCTGAAATGGTATTTTTAAAATATCACAATGGAGCTGAAACAAATAAAAATTAGGCAGTTTTTGTAATACTCAGCTAAGAACTGCCTTACTGAGTTATACTTTCATTGTTCTAAATCCTATCTTCTGAATTACAGACTTTTTATAAACAACTGATTTTATTTATTCAAGAAATATTAACTGAGACTTTCCTTGGTATATACCAAGAACCCTGGTAAGTATTAGGGGACATTTAAGTAGTTTGGCTTAATAGTAGAAATAGATATGATTTTTAAATTTGACTCTGTGCCTTCAGCAGTTTTGGGACTGTTATATAGCCACGAAGAATAAAGGCAGAATAATGAAATCCATCCAACCATGCTGCATCCTTTTGGGCAGTTTTAAAATAATTAACATAAAATATGATCATTTTACACTTAGAGAATAATGACGTGATCTACTTAATATTAATAACTTCAATTTCCACCTTTAAACTATATTTGAAAATAGAGCAAAAATATAAATGCAAATGCAAACATAAACACCACAAAACAATGCTATTTATTAATACCAGACATATGTGGAGTTTTTTTTTATCCATAATTAAGAAATGTGGTCAAGTGAAAATCAAGCAACTCTTTCTTCCCCTTGGTTGAGTCTCATGAATTCCTTTTAAATAGAGCATTGCTGTTTCCATACACATTAAAAGCTTGGGGTGCCTGGGTGGCTCGTTGGTTGAACATCCAACTCTTGATTTTGGCTCAAGTCATGATCCCAGGGTGGTAGAACTGAGCCTCACATTAGGCTCCACACTGAGACTTAGTGTGGAGCCTGCCTAAGATTCTCTCTCTCTCTCTCTCTCGCCCCTCTCCCCTGCTTGTGTGCTCTCTCTAAAAGCAAAAACAGAGCACATAACAACTCCTTAGTGATAAGAAATGTATTCACTCCTTCATTCTATTTTGCCAGAGTAGTTCTATTATTACACTTTACTGCAAAACAGTCACATCTCCATAATTTACAATTAGAGTCAGAGATACTGGCGATTTACAGAGGTAATTTGAGTAGAAAATTCTGCTTCCTTTTTTGTTTTAGAAGAATATAGTTCTTCTTCAAAACTGAGGTTTTCTGAGGGTCTTTTCCCTAAAGGTAATTTGTTTGTTCTGGTGAGCTTGAAAACAAAGACAAGGTTGACATCAAGTCTGTGTTACATAGTCCTGACGTTGGGCCTTCTGCAGAAATGTGCACTAGATATTCAAGCCCTGATCAAGTATTTTATTCCTGTAACCTGACTTCATCCTTTGCTTTCCACCGTTGCCGTTGAAACTGGAAATGACTGCAGAATACAAATCATATGATAAATATTTGGAAATTTGTCTTTGTAGTTTTTCAGCACCGCTGCCAACTTTCCGGCCTAGAGAGCTGTGGGAGGCTTTTCAACCTGAAACCTTTGAGCAATCCCATTCTCTAGCCAACTGGGAAGCATCCATGATTTAATTGTAGTAGCCTTTCAAAGGGATTAATAGACACTTCGAGTTCTTTGACTGCATATTTAAGGCTTGCTCATTTGTGAGTCATAGATTTATATCCAATAATTTTAAACACTGAGATGCATCTTCTTTATGGAGCCCCCCAAAATGTGATTTGAATTGCATCAGTATAAATGAGGTCTCTTTCCCTAAAATTTGTAATCACAATGTGATCCCTCATTTAGTCTGATCCTACTGAAAGATGCTACTTTGGAGTTTCTTTCTGCATTCATTAGTAAATCACTGACTGCACCAGTCCCTTCCTTGATCCTCCTGAGAGTAAGGTGGCACTTTTCAAGCAACAATGTGACAGTGCAGATCACACTGTTCCTCAGGAAGGCAACACTGTTTGGAGAGTAGGTTTACTATCTCATTGAGGAGAGAAAATATAGGACAAAGTTTTAGACTAGTCAACATCTTCAGGTAGCTCTGGTTTGTAGGACTGGAATTGAGTTCTCAGTGACCAGCCTTTAAACTGAGGGAGTAACACAAGAAATAAGGGCTTTGCCTGCCCTGTTTTGTATGCTACCACTAGTGCATCCCATCCATTTTCTTTAGTGTTGTTAGACAGTCTTCCACAAATTCTGCTGAAGTTTTTAATTCACAAAGAGTGGCTGCCTGATAAAAATTACAAAGAGAAGTGTGGCAAAAATGTGAACGAAGCCAATATTTTCAATGTGCTCTCAGCTGCTAGCTCTCTAACTGGTGAAGACGAGGTACTGAAATTAGGAAAGGCATTTCCTCCTTGAGCAGATCAGAAACTTCTCTCTTGATTTGGAGATTAGAGCTAATAGTGTCACCCACTAAATTACATCCACTCCAAGTACTGAGACTGTGTTAAGAATTATTCCTCAAACTTTCTGTATTCAACTGCTTGGCCTCTTTTAAGCTCAATAATTTAACAGTTGGCAAAGGAGTCTTACCCACACAGAACTTAGACTTCATTTTATAGGCACAAGCACTTGAGTTTTGGGACCCAATAGTAAGGATGGAAAAGTCCTGGATTTGCTGAACAGTGACCATGAGATCATGTCTGACGGCTTTTCCAATGATGTGGGTGAGACTTCTGTTTACTTTCAGCAGGGTAGTCTTGCCCTCCACGATGGACTTGCAGTTGGACGATAAGAGAAAATTAGTCAAGGGAATTTCCAGATTGGCTACTGTGTAGGCAATAGCAAACAACGTGACAATCTGCTACCTCTTGTTTGCCTCAGCACCTGTAAGGCTTCCATTCAGGATTGTCAAATTGGAGTTCTCCAGTGTAACAGGGTAGGGACTTTTCAAAGCTGATAATGCTCTGTTGCACTTCCCAGCCTACGTGTTTATTTACACTGTCCTTTTTTCAATGAGGAACTAGAATGTTAGAATGTATTTCAGAGTGGCTCAATTTGAATTTCTTCTTTGGTACACAGAGAACAATAAATTTTACCAACCAAGCTCACTGCCAGTTCCATAGTGGCTCTTGACTTCTGCTTCCATGTTTAAACTGTACCCACCCTAACAAGCATTCTGTTGTTCCTTCATGCTTTCACTTAGTTTTCCCCCCTCTCTTCCAAATCTTAGAGCCCTTTTGCAGTCTTTTTATAAAATAGTTGTACAAGTCAGTTTTAAAAACTTACACTGCTAAGCTCCTAAGTACGTTGGTCATGTGAAAATACAAATGCAGCATGGAAAAGGACAAAATAAATTGGTTTTGCTCCTAAATCAGCCAGAATGTTTATGAAGTGAGCAGCCAATTAGCCAATAGCCAAAGAGCTCTGATGAAATGAGTCTAAAATATAACCAATTCTCGGCCATCTTGTGGCAATATCCATTTGGCTTCATTTATTTTAAATAAGAAATAGATAGACATCTTTCCATACTGATTTCAAGTTTAAAATAAAACCAGAACCACATTTTTTGTTTGTTTGTAAATCAAAAAGTAAAAGCCCTTTTTCTTGTGAGGCTAGGAATACAGCTGGTCTAGTTATTCACAATTCTAATAAATGGCTTCCATCAACACTATGGTAGAAGTTACAAATGATTTTAATGTCATTTGATTATTTATAAATATTGGAAAGATAAGTATACTTGAAACTTTCTGGACTGTGTACTTAACTATGTCGAGATTGTGTCTTATCTCAAATAATCCAATTGGGGTTCCCAGCTATTGTCGGATATCTTAATGTTCACACTTACCATTTTTCAATGCTAAGGTTTATTTTCTATGGCTCAAATGAAAATATATTTCCAAGTGTACTGTGGCCAGCCTATTTGTGAGATCATTACTGCCCAAGCATAGGAAAATCTTTAATTCAAGGCTTAAGAAAACCATAACATGATCAACAAGAAAAAACAGAAATAATTGCTTTTAGAAATAAAAGCAATAACCTAAGTAAAAATAAAATAAGACATATTAACTGATATTATTTTCTGCTCACTTGACACAAATTAATAAATATTTCTGACATTACGATTTGACTCGAACCTCCAAAATATTTCGCACTAAGCATTATTGAGAAGTTGTGACTGTGCCACTACTTTAACTTCTGACAAATAAAAGGCAGGTAGGTACTCATTCCACAGTGAATGAACTAAAAAAGACATGAATTTCTGGGTATTCTCAAAGGAAATTCTGGAAACATACAGAGAACATAGATCCTCCCACATACAAATCTATAGCAGCTTACTCTGAAAATAATTATGAAATTCTAAACATCATATCCCAAGAACTGTAAGATAAAACAGGAGGCAGTTTAAGCTGAAATGATTTAAAGGAGAAAGGGAAACTAAATGGTAAAAGAAAGAAAAAAGTGAGGATATTGCATAAGGAGACTAAATCTCCAAGGCCTCTAATCTGGGAGGGAAAGAAGGAAGTACGTTTTGGACAGAAGCATGAGCACCATACAGTGATCTCACACCCATGGACTCAGCAGGTGCTGAGACAGGACTATTGAGGAAGCACCTTATGACCCTTGAGAAGTTAAGACAAAGTCAATGGTCTCCAAGGTACAGGAAGCTCCCTGGCCAGGTGGAGACAGCTAAAGGAATTCTGGAGATGTGGCAAGGCTACAGTGGCAATTTGTAGATAAAAAATTATGATATTTAGTATGTGGAATAAAACCAGTGCCATAATTTATTTCCTAAGTCTGATGTTTGCTGCCATCTACATACATAAATGCATTGAGGAGGAGAGGGAGAGATCCATAATCTGTAATGGTAACTGAGTGTAGTTTACATGTGCCTGGGTAATACAGAAGACTTTTAACTCAACAAAATGGAGAAATGGCTTTAAAAAGTATCCTGCAAAAGAACTGCAGGTTGAAGTTCCTGCTGATAGCGCCTGCCTTATCTCCCAGTATGAATTTATCATTAGCTACATTACCAGGTGAAAACAATGGAGAGTAGGTTACATCCATAAGGGTGTATGCTCAAAAACTGTGTCTTAGAGGTATGGGGCCAAAGAAGTTTGTCGAGCACAGGTCTAGGGTCATATAGAATTAAAGACCAAATATACAACCTTATCAAATTCATTACCTATGAGAAGTAATATCTATGCAAAAATGCAGTCTTTGATGTCTCTGATGTATTTTTTTCTCTAGAGAACTTTCAAAATCTCTGTGATGTGTACTGTCAAATTTAGACCTTCAGCTTGTACAAGCTGAGGGCTCTCATCCCCAAATCTCACCTGGATATGTCTACATCCAAATGGGGTTGTCCCAAACCCAAACTTTAAATTTCTTTCTTATGGTTTACTTATTTTTGAGACAGAGAGAGACAGAGCACAAGCAGGGGAGGAACAGAGAGAGAGACACAGAATCCGAAACAGGCTCAGACTCTGAGCTGTCAGCACAGAGCCCAACACAGGGCTCGAACACACAGACCATGAGATTATGACCTGAGCCAAAGTCAGACACTTTAACCAACTGAACTATGCAGGTGCCCCATCCAAAACTTATTTCAAATGTTAAGTCATTTTTTCTTTTTCTCTTCAAATTAGCTCCTCATCTCAAACTTATCAATGTCACCCTCATTTCTTTAGGACATGAGACAGACATTAGCATAGATGTGAAGAGCATGGGATTTTAGTCTAGGCTTCCTGGATTAAAATTGCTGCTCAAGTTACATTTTCTCTATGAATGTGTTTCCTTGCCTATAAAACAGAAGAAATATTAGTACTTACATCAATAAATGCATCATGAAATTTAGAAAAGCCCATGGTAAGCACACAAAACACTGGCACAGAGCAAATGCTCAAGAACACTGGCTACTATTATTTTTTTTTATCTGTGCTCAAAATTTTGGGGTCATTTTTTTACCATCTCACCCACATATTTTAATTTTTTGTTTCCAGTCAGTCACCAAGTCTTCTCTGTTCTCATCTCAAAAGCTGCTCCTGGCCTAGTTCCGTGGCCATTGCCCTAGAGACAGGCATCCTTCTAACTTAGGCTAAAGCCAACAGTCTCTGACATGGTCTTCCTCTCTGAAGTCTACCAGGGCATATAGTTTAAATATGGTTTTAATAGCATTTAAGGTTGGCTTTACTTGGCCAATTCCTTGGTTATTCTAGCCTACTTTGAGTTCCCCTTTTCTGAACGGAAGTAATTGTTCCATAGAACTTAGCTCTCCCTCTCCATTGGTTTCCTAATATCTGTCTTTTCTTCTCAACCCTCAATGCAAACGAAGCAGTCATTTTCTGTTCTTTTCACCTTCCCATAGCATCTGGCCCCAAACACAGTAAACAGATTACAAACACATAAATGTTGATCTGAGGTTGATTCAAATATTTTACAATATAGAAAAAGTCACGGGTGATATTTATCATGGATTATGAAGGGAAGCTTGGATCTTCAGATATACTCTTGATTTCTGAGATGAGAAACAAGAAAAGAGCTACCTTCTTCTTCAACATAATGTTTAATGCCACTGTCAAGGATTCTGCAAATATTAAGTGAATTTTATGGATATATTGTACTAGAAATATAGAAACACATAAAACAGTCTCTTCTCTGTCCCCTTTACTTATTATACTTGGGGAGTCAAGTTTATAAAAATTTATGAATAAGAACAAGGGAATAGGGCAGAGATAGGACTGACTTTGATAAGGACAATAAAGGATGAAATGAATAGGACTGTCTCTGGGTGAAACCTGACATATTTCCTAGGCATCATCTATCATGTTTAACTCATAACTGGCTTAAATATTCTTATTATGATTAGTCAATGCATGCACATATAATGGTAATAAATCAATTACACTTTTGAATTTGGTCACTGAGTGCATATTTTTGACAAAATAAGTTAGAGTGAGTATATGACCAAACCAGTAGTATTTGGTAGAGGTTTTTTTTTACCAGTGTCATTTAATTAAAACATTTCTGGTGGTACTTTATTATTTACCTTTGTCTTTTCTTCTCCTGAGTATACTTTTAAAGTTCTCTTTTTCACTCTTATTTTCTAGTCTTCTACTTGACCTCTATATTTTTCAGTAATTTACCCCTTACGCCCTTAAAGAAATACCTGAGGTACTTATTAGATTTGTTTAGTGTTGCTGATGGTTTTCCCTATTGAACATGTTGCAGATTAGCCTATACTTATACCACTAATTAGAATTTAAATTTGAAAGTAAAAACTATGAGCTTTGGCTTATTGTAATGCCCACTTAGTATTGTTATTATCACTAACAGGGCTAACACACATGTAGTAAAATCTCTTAATATATTAAGTTAAATCAACAGGTAATTTGTAATTTTGTATAGGATTGACCCAAATGATTTCCAATTCACTAAAATTCTATAATGGCTCAAATCGAGAGAAACAAAGCCACAAAAGAGTATGTGCTGAGTCATGGTATAGGCATTATTTCTCAAAGTGTGCTGCTAGTGTGTCAGTCCTGTGAAATGCATGGAGAAAAAAATGCACTCCACTGTCAACAAGAACAGGGAAATGTTGTATATCAAGTGGCCCTTTGAAAGTTCTCAATCCAGAATAGTAAAGAGACAAATTTGACTGTGTTTAATCCAGTATTTCCCTAACTCATTTGATCATGGTATTTTTCCCCCCTCAGAAAACGATACTCTAGCAGTCCCAGTGTTAGAAGAAACATACTTCAGCAAAGGCCAGTACAGAGTAAGTGATGAAGATTCCAGAAATGAGAGAGACCACTTGCAGTTGGGGAAGACCATTATGGAAAAGGAATATTTTGAGTTAGATCCTTCAAGATCTAACTTGACAAAGGACACATTGTGAGAGGAAAAACAGGGCAGAGAGCACTAGGTGTTCAAGGGAGGCTTGGAAGATCCTCCTTGGGTTCCTGCAGAATAGAAATGAGGAAATGAGTGGTGAACATTATGTAAATGATACTACATAGTAGAATGATTAACAAACTATGTATACATTTCCTCTCATATAATCACAATTACTAAAATGCTTATTTGATCATGAAACTTATTACTTAAAACTTGAAGAGTCAAAAAAAAAAAAAGAATACAAACGTGAGGGCCAGCTGCATGGCTCAGTTGATGAGCATCTGACTCTTGATCTCGGCTCAGGTCATGATCTCAGTTGGTGCATTTGAGCATCGTGTCAGGCTCTGTGCTCATAGTGCAGGGTCCATTTGAGATTCTTTCTCTCTCCCTTTCCCTCTCTGCCCCTCTCCCACTGGCATGTGCTCTCTCTCTCTTTTTCTCAAAAAAATAAATGAACTTAAAAAAAAAAAACTTGAAGGGTTACCCTGTCCAATAAAAATAATGAGCTACATATGTACTTCTTAATTTTTTAGGAACAACATTAAAAAAGTAAAAAGAAACAGATTAACTTAATATATTTTATTCAACCCAACATACCCAAAATATTATCATACCAACATGTAATCAACATAAATATTATTGGAATTTTTCTCTTTTTGGCCACACATCTAACATTATAATACTGGATTGCACAGGTCCACCAAGTAGGATAAATTAGTTGGAAAAAAAACAGTCAATTTGGATAATTTTCTGATAATATTGACCATGACTGAAAGTTTTAAACTCTTTAAATTAGTAAGACACGTTTACTTTATTGGTTTCTAAAATTTGTTTTATTTTTTTAGCTGGATTTCATATAAGCAATTTAGGTATAATTATAGATTAAAAGTGAAAAGCTCAATTTTCCCTCCAAATCAGTTAATTAAAGTGAATAAATTACCTTCTTGTTCTCTTTTAACTATTAACAAGTTAAGAAAAATTAGTGGATTTGTGACAGTTAAACACAAAGGCTCCACTACTTATGCCAGCTGATTTGTAACCATATACATGTTCTTCAAAACTATTTTTCAGGTTTTCAGAATTTTAAATGATTCCTCCTGCTGGTACAATTTCTTCACACTTCATCACATTTCTAAATAAGTGATCATGTAACTGAGGATTTCATGTCCTGAAGGCATTATACCAATCCTTCCAAATGCTTCAACATTCAATACAAAAAAGCAGTTTCATCCGCACTTCCCACTTTTGAATCCACTAAAACCATTTGGGGGAGAGAAAACTAGAAACCTGCTCTTCTGTTTTTGTTTTCTACGAATTCTCTTTACTGAGAACTTGTACATTTTTTTGCTAAGTTTCCAAAAGCACATTTAATCCCCGTCAGAAACTGAGTGAATATGGCACATCCTTTAAATGGAAGCTCTGGAAAAATCTGCTGCTTTAAAAACGGAAAATGGAACGCCAAGGCACCTGCTGTGCTTCTGAGCAGAGAGCTCTTTTCTAAACGACCAATGTGGACACGAACGGAACAGGAATGGAAAATATCCAACAGCACAGCATAGTCTTTGAAAGTTCATGGCTTTATTACAGGGCTTCTGAGAGTCAGCACTTTAACATATTGGGCTGGATAATTCTTTATTGGGGGGCTGTCCTTAACTCTAAGCCCTGCACTTTTGGCCTCGACTCACCAGATGCCAGTAGCACCACCCCGGCACCTGCCCTCACCCTGGTCTTGACACACCAAAAATGTCTCCAGATATTGCCAACTGTCCCCTGGGGCAAAAAATTATCCTTGATGGAGAACCACTGGGCTTTCAAAGTCTGAAAATTACAGATTTAAAATTATACTTTGAGCTCTAGCTTCAGAGTACAAACCCATTAATATTATCGTCTACATCTGCTTTATCTAAGAGCTTGTAACTCTGGAAAATAGATTAGTTTCACATACTATTTTCTTGTAGCCCACTTTCTCAATCTCAAGGATCTTGTTTTAGCTTGCTCTCTAATTTAAACTTAAATACTTAAATTTAAATCCTTATTTTTACCTAGAATCGATATATCATCATAATATCATGTTGGTATATCAACAACATACTATATATATCATTATGATCTGTTGACTTTCATATACGATCATTACATGTGACAGTGAAAAAACTGCAGCAGATTAAAACCCCTTAGAAATATTTCAAGGTTGTATATTGAAATTGTTTCTCTAATGACCTGCATCCCCTAAGTAAACAAGAAAGGCACTAAAACTTCACCACCTTCAATTTGGTATTCTTCGGTAGTAACACAAAGAAGATGAAATAACTCATGTTTCAGTTAGTATCTAAAACCTTTCCAACCACATAAAATACCATGTATGAAGAAAACACTTCAAAGCAAGATGCTTATTTCTTTACCTCCTTTAAAATAGTTCAGAAATGAAGCATCTTATACTTACTACAACCTATTCCTTGTCATAGGTAAAATCTGGATATTTAAGTCTAGTGAAAACATTCCATGTCTTTAAGCTTCTGTATTTATTTTGGAATGACAGAACAGGAGGCAGATATGAGGACATGAACATGGTAATTTCATAAAGACAGCACATGGAACAATGTATACATAGTATTTGTTCTCTACTACCCTCTGGTGGCTTGTTAAAAAAAAAGTAGTTAAAAAAAACTTTAAAAAACATTCTAATCACTGATCATATCAATATCAATAGTATTTACTGGTAAACACTTGCAGTAGGCTTAATGGAAATTCTCTCATTTAACCATCAACAGTTGCTTGAGGTGGATACTATGACCCACGTCTGATAATTAAGGAAATGGAAGCTCAAACTGTTGAAATAACTTGTCCAAACTGATGTACCTGGTAGAAATGGTGTTCAAATTCATATCTTTTTAATGCCACGACTCAAGTTCATTGTGTGTGTTGCTGCTTCCTGGGCAACTCTTAATGAGAGCTGGCCTGATACCACGAGTCTTGTAATTCCAGAAGGCTAATGGACTTTTTGGCAAAACAGTCATGTCTTGTCATATTCTCATTTAAATTAATCAAATTTCACTATTCAATTTGAGAGAGAGTGAGATAGGGAGAGAGATTTTTAATAGTGGAACCATTTTCCAGCTTAGGCCTGAGAGTTAACTTAGGCTTAAAAATATAAGCAATGTGTTGTTTATTATTGCTTGCTTTTGAGCCTTCTAAAAATGATATCAAACTCTAAAAAATGTTTTTTAAATAAGTGATGTGCATCCGTTATTTCTTGCTTTATTACATCTCACTGGGCCACATGTTTCTAGTGTTTAGAGATATAAATCCTTTTATATAGGGTCCTAATTATAAGCCAACAAGTCACCTAGTATTTAACTAACGAAAGTGACCTGTTCTGATGCTAGAAGGAAATTGGCTGAATAGCGAACTTACAATTTAAAGAATTTTCAAAGATAATTTGAATTTTATTATTATTGTTGTTGCTAGTAGTATTTACTTCTCATGCTTTCTTTAAAACTTCAACCCAGCATACAGTGTGATGGCGCCCCCTTTGTATGTGTGTATATGTGCTGGGAGAATGGGGGTAAGAGGTGACTTTGAGGGAGTATCACTTCATAATTTTCGATAGGAATCATGAAGCCAAAAAACATATTCATCATGGTATCAATGAAAAAAGTAAAATAGTGTCCTGTCCTTTTAGACCACTGCTGGTAAAGATGAATATATTTTAGAGGTTCTTAAGATGACTGAGCCAGGGCAACACTGAATGATAAATGTTGTTTTATCTTCAAATAGGAAAGTCCTTCAAAAGAGCCACAGTGAAAAAGATTGTGCTGATAGTTCAAGCTTGATAATTTATAACGTCAAATTCCTCTTAATTTTTATTATGTGTATTTTGTGAGAAATAATAAATATGCATTACATCAGATTTTAGATACAAATGGACTGAAATTCACCCACATGTCAAATATCTGAGTGCCTATGAAAGGGCAGAATTGAATACAGAGCTAAGTTTTCACCAGGCAGTAGAAATGCAGGCATATTTCCCTGACTTATTTAATTACTTTATGAAGCAACTGATCTCTGAGATTGAGGATAATTAGTGGACCTGGTGTAAATATCTATAAAATCTATTGAAGTCAATTACATTGATGGAGTATTATTATATAAAACATATCAATGTGTTGAATTTTAAGAGGAAAACATCTTATTGTCATTTCTGATTTAATACTATGTGAGGTTTTATTCAAACACCGTAGGTTTTAATTTCAGGAATGCAAGTTAGAGATTCTATCAATGAAAAGTTCCTTTGGGTTTATTCTTTCCGCATCCCACTCCTCTTTCCTCATCCCAACCTGTCCCAGAAAATGCAAGGCAGCCAGAAGCTACCATTTCTTAACAAAGAAGAGCACATCCATTGATTTTAAAGTTTACACATGAAGGACTTTGCTTTGTTAGCTTAAATCAGTGCTTATGCCTTGACTACAACTGTCTTTCTGTAAGTACTATTGACTGAGCCTTGATCTTAGCTACATATGTAACATGTGGGATATTCATGCATGCTTATGCTGTCCAAGTCCTTAGTAAGTGATGGACTGTTCACCACAGGTACTTTTATTTTCAGTAGAAATGTAGAGGATTTGTGGGCTTAGGCCAAATGAAGAAAAGAATAGTGACAATAGAACTGTGAACAGAACTCTAATGAATACATTAATTTCCATGATGTAGAAATTAGATTCTGTTATTGCCCATAACATACATATGTATGTACCAAAATACCAAGAAAAACATCTAAACTGAACATGAAAAAGCTAAAATTTTATTTTAAGGAAATTATAAAATTCAGACTTTTCATATTTATGAAAAGAAAATTCCAGAAAACTATAATGTTACATATGTTGCCTTATAGATCTTAATTTTGAAAGTCATCTTCTCCTGTCCCATTTGATTTCCAAATGTCTCTTGACCTTTACAACGATGTTTTTCCTGTAACACTGTTTTAAATGAGCCCATTGTGTAATTATTTTTTGGTTTTGTGTGCACTACAGAATGAGGATATATAAATGGTGGTTCATTTCTATCATCAGTGTTTAAACATATCTTTAAATAATGTTTTAAATTAAAGAACATTTGCCATATCTCTGCCAGGATAGCAGTTTTTACCAAACAACCCTGATTCCTTCCTACCTTTTCTTCTCCCTACTTTCTTCCATCCTTCCTTTTCTTATATCTAATATCATTCTGGGTAGAACATATTTTTTCTTTATATTTTTCTCTAAAGAAAGGAAAGAGAGACAGAGACGGGGTAGGGGGAGAGAAATTGGCTTAGTTTATGTAGGTATCAAAGGGAATCTCCATACAGAATTGCTCCTCTTCAAGTTCTAAGGGATAAAAGAATCTACAGGTTCTTTTTAAAGGACTGATTAAGACATCTCTCAAATTATAAATCTTCTAGATGAAGCTGCTTGCCTTTTGCAATTCATAGCATAGTAATTAGGTATGCAATTCCTGACTTCAAATGTGTGATGTTGGTTTTTCCCCCATAATAATTCTTTTTGATAGAGTACATTCAAATTTTTATGCAAAAATGCATTCTTTATGGTGAAGTCACGTAAATCCAAGACAAATTTTATTTCAGATTTCTCAGGTTTTCTCCTCATTATGGGTAAGGCATAGTATTTTTTTTAAAGAGAGGAAGCTATGTGAGTGCATATTTCATAAGCTTCTTATTCATTATTCATACCATTAGAGATAGAAGGAATATACACACATGGAGAATTCTCTCAGATGTGTCCTCTGAGAAGTACACTCAGCCTAAACCTCAAGGGTCTCTTTCAGTGGGGGCTGGAGGGAAGCTCGAGAAGACAGCAGATGGCCTTCCTAGAGATATTCTGATAGTAACGCTCCAGTGGGTTCCAGTTCCACTGGAATTTAATTTTTGGCCACATGAATTAAGCCAATAGAACTTTACCACAAAATGCTTTGAGTAATTACAGCATTTGAAAAGTTTCAAACTAGTTTTATTCTATGCATTTCAGAAATATTATTTCTTGAAATATGAAAATAAAACAGTCTCTTATTTCAAAGGACTCATGTCACTTATTTACTTACTTTATAAACTGGACTCATGCTTCTTGAAAGAATGTATAGCTGATTTAGGGCTAGGAGTTAATTAATATGCATTGAAGATGCTGTGTACTTTATAAATATTTCATTATAAAAATGAGGATAGCATGTTCCTCCTCCACTTGAATTAAAAATAAGTTATTAGTGTAAACCATTTTGAAAAATTCTCATTTATGAAGTCAAAATCAGTTAATAAACTAAGGGCTAAAATATATTATGTAATTTAAGAATAGGAAGGAAAATCTTTGTCCTTAATATCAGATTATATTTTTACCAGAACCATCTATATAATTTCAGTCATAAATGAAATATTAAAAAGAAAACAAAGAAATAAAAATGAATTTTAGAAGCAACCTTTTCCTGCACCTTGCTTCTGCATATACCTGATACAGATTCTTAGTTATTTTCTCAGGAAAACATTTACCGACATTAACAAATTATCATGTAGTTGGTTATCATTATTAGAAAGAATGTAACAAACACAAGTAATTTTAAGGTTGCTGTCCATTTAATAAACTGTAATTGAGAATCTGGGGTCTCAATATCAATGGCAGGTGTCTAACTCTAAGTTCACTGTACAGCATCAGTGAAATATAAATTAGCAAGAATTCAAATGAAATAGTAAAAACATAAGTAACTTCAGTATTGAGATTTATAGCTTGATGTCCAGAGATTGTCTGATTAAAAATGATTTAAATATTGTCTTAATAAATTGGGCTGTGGACATGGCATCCAACAGGGAATGGGATTTTTCTGTATAATTAAGAAATGTGTCAGTTTGGCATTTAGTGGATTGCTTTGGCAGTAGTCAGTTGTTATCAACATTTAAATTGGCTAAGATTCTAGAATGTACATTGTGGAAAAATCTGCGCGTGTGTGTGTGTGTGTGTGTGTTAAGGAAGACAAAGAAAAAAAAGAGCAAGAAATATATATTTGAAAAGAGACAAGTGATATACATATATATGAGTTAAGATTTGGGTTGGAAGCTTTTTAAAGAACTTGTGTCAATAAATGACAATGTTCATAAAAATAAAAGAATTTAAGACACTTTAAAATAATATATAGAAATTTATCCCTGAAAACATTTCAATCAAAATATATGAGAGAACTCAAATAATTTTATATGCTTTTTGCATTTAAAAATAAGGATGTTTTTAGTCATTTCTCTTATTTTAGTATTTAGGCAAATTAACAAACCTTGCATTTTCTGCATTATTTCTTAGTTACTTTGAATTGTTTAAATTATTTTGAAGTGAATTACAAGAAATACACATCATATTCCATGCAAAGCTCTGAATTAATCCATTTTTAAAAAAACAGAAAATGAATAAACACAATAGATCAGACATGATAGCTTTTTTATACCCACTGCCTGAAGAAAGCCATTTTTTATGGTGAAGTCATATAAATTCACGACAAATTTTATTTCAGATTTGGAATAAATAAATATTTGGAAAAGAATAAATTTGGAATGTTTTAAAGTTAAAATTAGTCAGCTAAAGAAGGAAGGGGAAAACTAAGATCAAGCATCAATCATGCTTGACATTTTAACATGCATTATCCCATTAACTCTTTCAATAACCCTCTAAATAAAGTAGTAATCTAACCATTTGTTCTTGATGAGGAGACTGGTTGGGTGTTGTCCAAACTTCTGGAATGAGATGCATCACAGGGACAGGAGAAGTGTGATAAGCATTTCTGAATAACTCACACTCTACTTTTTATATTTAGTTATAGATATTCTGAGATGTGGAAAAGTAAAATTAAACACCCTTTTACATTTTACTGTTCCATACCTGCCTCCAAATATATCAGCATTTAGATAAAACATCTTGATTTATAAGTTAAAACTAAATACACTTGCAGTCTTAGAATCTCATGCATCATTCCCTGCCACTCAAGAATGTTGGATTAACCTTGATACCTCCCCACTTCTCACAAAAGTATATAAATCACTCTAGTATTTGATATTGTTGTCTGGGGTGGAGAGGAGGGCAGTTTCAAAGGACTTTAAATATCATACAGGGAAATAATTCTTTCTAAGGTAGTGGCTCTCAACCACGGAGAAAATCTTAGAATTCCCTGGAAAACTAAAAAATATTGATGCCTAAGACCCATCATGTGATTGTAATGTGCAGCTAAGGTTAGAAAACATTGCTTTTAGTTTCCATCCACAACAAAGGCACTGTTCTTTTACAACTGCTTTGCTCTTTCACTCACATGACTTCAAATAATATGAGCTTAGGGGCACCAGGTGGGTGTGGGGAATTAAGGATAGCTTTCTGTTATGAGTAGCAATAAGATACCTCGGATAGTAACAATAATTACTACCACTCTGGAAGCTTTCAGGACTTATGTAAAAACAGTATACACTTTTATGGAATGCACCATAGGGCAGCAGGAAACAACCCTTTTCCCCCTTTCAAGGCAGGAGTTTAACTGGCTCTCACTTAATGTCAATAGGGATTGGAGCCCCAGGAAAGCAGTTGTATTTAAATATAGCTTCACCTGTAAGAGTCTCCATCAAGTTGTAAACTAACTGTTAAATTCATGGCAGCTATTTTTGAAAATCTATATACTAGATAATTTAGCAATAAAAAATACAGCGCTTCTATTTAACAGCAGTCAGAATATTTCAGTCCCAATCTGTGAACATCCTCAACCAGAAGAACAGGTATAAAATGATCATAGGCTACAGAAGTATTCAACTTGTACAATCAACCTCAAAACAACTAATATATCACATTCAAATTAATTTAGTCAAAACACTTCTAGATCAAGAGCAATATTTTTCACTTACATTCTAAAGCAAAGTCTGCGTTTAAAATTATAGTCTGGAATAAACTCTGGATAGACACTCACTGAGACTCAATTACTCACTCAACTGCTATCTAGCTGGCAAGTGTGGGAATGGCCACATGCCCCCATAGTCAGTTCTTTCCTTGTCAACCACATCTGAGATACTCATGGTGAAAAACACAAGTACTTTTACATGGTTGGAAAAAAAGGAGAGCTGCATTCTACCAATATGACAAATTAAATTTTTGTAATATATTATTTGTAATTTTTTTTGCAGTGATCATAAATTAAGTAGTATAAATTCTTCGCTGTTTATGCTCTCTTGGAAAGTTAAATTTCCCCCCAAACTAGGCTTTTCTGGAAAAAACCAGTGACATTTCATAAATTGTGGCTTGGTTAACCATAAAGTAACCTTAACTTTCATGACAAACCCCTTAGCAAAGCAAATATTCCTCCCTTGTCACCAAAAGCAAACTTACCTATTGGGAAGGGGAAATTAAAAAAAAAAAAAATCACTGCTCAGGCAAATATAGTCATATCAGGCTTCAGTTCTGGGACCAATGGTTGGAGACTTGTTTAAATGAACCCAAAAGTCAAAATGGCTGTGGCTACCCTTTAAAGGAAAACCAGAGGAATCTGTACTGGTAGGTGGTGCTTCTGGACACCTCCCTTTGTTCTAAATAGAATGCTAATGCTAAAGTCACACTTTATTTTCCTGCTTGCTCGGGGAACACTGCCAAAGTTTCCAGCTTAAGTATCCTGATGGGGAAAAACTAAGACCTAAAGATGGAACTTCCCTGTGTACTAGTAAATCTGAACAGTTGGAAATCTGTGGTCACATTAACATTATATCATCTCCTTTGAAAAATACTGGGGACATTGAGAAAAGAAATTTTCCGCTTCCTGTAAATGTCCACTAAGGAAGTGAAAGTTAATTTTTTTTTTACCTTTTCTCTCCTTGCTGTGCAAAATTTTCATTGGCAGATAAAAGCAGGTAGTGTAAAAATAAAAAATTCCATAAGGCAGTGGAATATAGATCAAGGCATAGCATAATGGGATAAAAAAATGTTATGAAAAAGTTAAGGTTATGAAGAGGAAAAAGCCCTAACAATGTAATTTGTGTTAACATGATATGTTTAAAGTAAGAAGTTTAATTTCAAATCATTTTTAATGCTGCTTTTTTACTGTGCTGGAGAAATTAAAGCAAATCAAAGAGAGAAAGCATTATCATGGGCCTAAGAAAATCCAAAACGAAGAGTTTTAAAAAAACAAATAGAAATCAACAACTGTTAAATATTATTGGTATTGGTATATCTTAATATTGAACAAGGAGGCGTGGGAGCAAAATGATGAAAATTCCCAAGATATACTTCAAATAAACTAAAAGTAAATATTTGCCAATTCAGCCTTCATGATGCACATTATTCAAATACACAAACTTGTAATGTGTGCATATTTTCTTGCTATGCTAATTATAAAGTTGAACAATACATCCATTTCTAAGTCCGTATTTGTATTCTTAGAAGTCATTAACTGGGAGAAACATCAATCCTTTCCCTCCTGTACTTGACCCTGTAGCGGGGCTACTGAGGGAAAAGCCCATTTCAGCACCATGGACAAAGGACCCAAAGCTCTCAAGCCTTACTCTGGGGACCCACAGGAAAGGTTCCCTTTGGGTTAAAATATAAGAAATAACTTTATAGTAGCCATCTTCCATTTTAATATGTTTTAAGGATCAAATGGATACAAAAGGATATTCAGCTCGATAATACAAAGTTTATACTCCTTCTATCTTGTGGAAAAACATAACAGCACTCCTAAAGACATACATCATTGTGATAAATCCATTTAAGTGTCATTAGGTTTAATGGCTCCTACTCACTCAGACTATTATACTATACCTTTTAGAGTTAACTTAATGCGTATTAATGGTGTGAAATTGAATAAATTATGAATTGAGTTTCCCTGGGCACAGGATAAACCAAAGAAGGGAGAGGACAAGTTAATATTACCTTCTACCCCATTCTTCATTTGCACTGCAAAAGATGGCAGCTATGCCCTTGGGAAAGAAATGCTCACTGTTACTAAGTTGAACTTAAATTGATTTTTATGGTTTTAAACTTAGATAGCTGTCTTTGGTTGGGTCACCAAAGGTTTTCAGTTTTCTTCAGGGAATAAGAAAATATATGCACTTCTGAGATTAAGTTCATATTTTATCCCATAGTTTCAGACAAATAGGTAACTTGTCACTTCTTTCCCTTTCTGTATTCATCTTATAAATTCAACTTAGAGGATCATTCTGGATATTTTTACATGTATTTTTATATGTACATTATTTTATAATCTCTCCTTCACTTTATCACCATGTATCACACAAAACAGAAGTATTTAATCCATTTAAAATCTGAGTTAAGGGTCGCCTGGGTGGCTC
Source organism: Proteles cristata cristata (assembly GCA_017311185.1). Taxonomy (NCBI): domain Eukaryota; kingdom Metazoa; phylum Chordata; class Mammalia; order Carnivora; family Hyaenidae; genus Proteles; species Proteles cristata. The sequence continues at coordinate 1,093,692 of JAESUZ010000812.1, forward strand.
AGTCGGTTAAACGTCTGACTTCGGCTCCAGTCATGATCTCATGGTTCGTGGGTTCCAGCCCCACGTCAGGCTCTGTGCTGACAGCTAGCTCAGAGCCTGGAGCTTTTTCATATTCTGTACCTCTCTCTCTCTCTCTGACCCTCCCCTGATCACACTGTCTCTCTCTCTCAGAAATAAATAAAACATTAAAAAAGTTTTTTCAATAATAAAATCTGAGTTAAATGTTAAAATACTAAGTACTATTACTATCAATGTGAAAAATTGGGAAAAAAAATCAAAGTTCTGTGTCCCAGGCATACTTGATACATCAAAACTATGGTTCATAGTATCAGAAAGACGAGAATCTAATTTTGAACTACAACCTCCAAAAATATTAAGAATGAAAACAATATTCAGGATGTCTGGGTGGCTCAGTCAGTTAAGCATCCGGCTTCGGCTCAGGTCATGATTTCACCATTCATTAGTTCAAGCTCCACATCAGGCTCCCTGCTGACAGCTGGGAGCCTAGATCCTGCTTTGGATTCTGTGTGTGTGTCTCTCTCTTCTCCCCTACTCACACTCTGTCTCTCTCTCTGTCTCTTCCTCAAAAATAAATAAACATAAGAAATAAGAATAAGAAAAAATAAGAATAAAAAAATAAGAATAAACATAAGAAAAGAATGAAAACAATAATCATTTTAATTATGTCTGGAAAAATAAAAGTGTAAAATCATTACTTGTTGCACTTCATCTATTATTGATGAAAATAGAAGTTTGTAGTTACTCTTTTGCTTTTCTATCTAGCAAAAATGATTTCCAAACTAAAAAGGATAGAATAAAACTTGGCAAAGGAGACTAAAGCTCAGGTCTAGTGATGCTACTAGTTTCTCTGAAGGTATTTAGTTCATTTGACAGACAAATTATGTTCTAGGCTTTATAATCTTACCTTTTGCAAATAGGATTATAACACTATTAATGTTTTTCAAGGATCCTGGAGATGAGGAGAGATCCCAAGAAGGTACAAGTCTGGAAAGAAAACTTTTAGTTCTGAGTTTCAAAAACTACAGAGTCTTTAAAACATTGGTGAGACTGAAAGTATTAGGGACAAAGTAATAAAAAGATGGTTTATGAGCTCTTGGGAAAGCAGAATGTAATACTTAGAAATTAGCTTGGGCTCCAAAGAATAACTCAGGCAAGTCCAGCTTCATTTTTTTTTTTTAAAGGATGAGGTTAAGACTAGGAACTCTGAGAGACTCTTGAATGCTGAGAACTGAGGGCTGATACAGGTGGGGGTGAGGGGAAGGGGGGTGATGGGCATGGGGAAAGGCACTTGTTGGGATGAGCACTGGGTGTTATATGGAAACCAACTTGACAATAAACCATTTAAGAAAAAAAAAAAGACTAAGAACTCTGAAAAATAGTTAGGACAAAAATCACAAACTAAGAAGCTTACTTAATCCATGTAATTAACAAAAATGATTTAGGTGGCCCAATGTACTAGCAATGGGCACTGCAAAGAAAAGAGATTATGCTCTGCTAGGTTATACTCAGCTCTAACCGCAGTATTTATTTTCCGGGAAAATCAGAAATCTGGGGTTTCTCTGTAAATCCTCTTGATTTAAAAAATTCTAACTGCATGCTTTTATTAGTGAATACTCTCCTGATTTTTAAAACAAAACAGAATACATCTGCAGACTGAATCTGGCCCATGGACTGCCAACTGGGGACACAGGGCGAAACATATGGAACTCAGTGAGGCATCTGGCAAGGTTTCATACGATGTCATTATTGAGAATTTCTGGTTGGGTGACAATAGAGATGTTACAATTAGAAGCTTCAAATTTAATCTCAATATTAGGATAATTAAATCTTCCCAATGATGAAACGTACTGCCCTTAAAGTAGTATTCACCCTAACTACAATTTTGCAGTTCACAAGATCATATGGAAAAATAATCTGAGGCTGAATTTTTAATTTAATGCTAATAATTCCCCATAAATGTAAATATGTTTGTGTGTATATGTACATATATTCTTTTATTCACTCATTCATTTAAAGTATTTACTAAAAACCTAGTATTGCCAAGCATTGTTCTAGGTGCTAGGGACACAATAGGAACAAAAATCTGAGTTCTATGGATATACATTCTATTTTTGGACATTAAATTATATAGGCACTCTATGAATGTTTCCCTTTGTGGGCTAATTTTATACTGGAGTTTTCTGATGCATTCAGCATGAGACATGAAATTATTTGGGTGAATAGCACATTACAATGTGATAAGTAGATGTTGTTACCTAATGTGTTTATTCATTCATTTAAATTTTCTTCCTAAAATATTCATTATACAATTGTCACTCTACTGGGGCAAAATTTATACCAGATGGAATATACAGTTAATAAGTATAACCTGGAATTCATGGTTGCACTCCACATGCATCAACACAGTGAGTACTTGCTGACTCAGTAGCCCAACTGTCCTACATTATCTGTGATTAGCCTTTCATAAACTTAAATAAATTAGAGAAGAGGATGAAATCATCTGTCACCAGGCAGTGATTGTTCAACAACAGTATCACCTTCCTTAAGGAAAAACATCTTGTCTTTGTTTTTAAGTTTCTTCGTGCTGTGGCTGAATGTAATCCCAAAATGAGGTGGTCTACTGATAGACCTATGACTGAATCTGTCCTACTCCAACTTCTTGCTTTTCTATTTGTATTGGTGATAGGGTAAAGGAAACATTCTTAAAAATATTTTATGTCTAAGTAATTTCTGCACCCAACATGAGGTTTGACTATAACACTGAGATTAAGTGTCACATGCTCTATCAACTGAGCCAGCCAGGTGCCCCAAGAAAAGATGTTTTGAAATTAGCATGTATTAAAAATAATCCAATCTTGGGGCGCCTGGGTGGCTTAGTCGGTTAAGCGTCCGACTTTCACTTAGGTCATGATCTTGCGGTTCGTGGGTTCGAACCCCGCATCGGGCTCTGTGCTGACTGCCAGCTCGGAGCCTGGAGCCTGTTTCGGAGTCTGTATCTCCCTCTCTCTCTGACCCTCCCCTGCTCACGCTGTCTCTCTCTTTCCTAGAAATAAATAAAAATTTACAAAATAAAAATAAAAATAAAAATAAAAATAATCCAATCTTGGGGCATCTGGGTGGCTCAATCAGTTAAGCATCCGACTTTGGCTCAGGTCATGATCTCACAGTTCGTGGGTCCGAGCTCTGCGTCGGGCTCTGTGCTAACAGCTAGCTCAGAGCCTGGAGCCTGTCTTCAGATTCTGTATCTCCCTCTCTCTCTGACCCTCCTCTGATCGCTCTGTCTCTCTCTGACTCTCAAAAATAAATTTAAAAAACACTGAAAAAAATTTTAAAAATAACAATAATCCAATCTGACTTTGTAAATAATTCAGATTTTTTGAAACAAAGGGTCAGAAAAAAGTTAGGGACTTAGGGTGTAACTGAGTTAATGTCTTCTTATACCAATTTAGTCACGGTCAAAGAATGGACATTCTTTTCTCTCAAATATGGATTTTGCGGTAGGTAAAGTCTAGGAAGATATTTGTCAATTGTCCAAAAGGCATGTCAATATTACTTGAGAACAACGTTAAAAACAAAGCAGCAGAGGGGCGCCTGGGTGGCTTAGTCGGTCAAGCGTCCGACTTTCGCTTAGGTCATGATCTCGCGGTTCGTGGGTTCGAGCCCCGCGTCGGGCTCTGTGCTGACTGCCAGTTCAGAGCCTGGAGCCTATTTGAGAGTCTGTGTCTCCCTCTCTCTCTGACCCTCCCCTGCTCACGCTGTCTCTCTCTCTCTCCTAGAAATAAATAAAACATTAAAAAAAATCTAAAAAAAAAAAAAACACACAAAAAAAAACAAAGCAACAGATTCTTTTAATGCTTGCAAATAGATTATTTAAATAAAAGAATCACAGCCCTGATGAATGTCTTTGTATGCCACATGTTGTTATAGTAAATGTCTTTTCCTTTTTTAAAAAAAGATTTTATTTTTAAGTAATCTCTATACCCAACGTGAGGCTCAAACCCACAACCCTGAGATCAAGAGTTGTAGGCTCTAGTGACTGAGCCAGCCAGGCACCCATCTTTTCCTTTCGGATGGGTGAATATTCTTACTTAAGTTTGACTGTCATAAAAGTTCATTTTGTAACCAGCAGAAGCAAAAGGAGTTGAAAGCAATTTTAAGAATTATGCAGTTATAGTCCTTCCATACTCACCTACTGATCTTTTCTCATATAGCTTTTTAAATTCACTTGAAGAATGCAAAGGTTTTCCCATCCATTGACATTTTTCAAAGGGATTTCTATATCAAATCAAATGCCTCATAATTCAAGTAAACTGAGTTAATACACTCTGAAAGCCTGAAAAAGCCCACAGACATATGACTTGGTGATTAAGCCTGAGAAACAGTTTGTATAGTCATTACCATAAATTATAGAAATAAAAACAAAATATTGATTCTAGCGTCTATGGAGCTAAATATATTTGCTGAGATGCTCCATTCCAACAAAAAATGAAAGTACTTTTAGGAACGGTTTATAATTTTAAAAGCTTAACGAGGGGTGCCTGGGTGGCTCAGTCCATTGAGCATCCGACTTTGGCTCAGGTCATGATCTCATGATTCGTAGGTTTAAGCCTGGCCTCTGGCTCTGCGCTGACCTCTTGCTCAGAGACTGGAGCCTGCTTTGGATTCTGGGTCTCCTTCTCTCTCTGCCCCTCCCCCCCGGCACTCTGTCTCACTCTGTCTCTCAAAAATAAATAAATGTAAACAATTAAAAAAATTAACAAAAATTGTTTTTTTCTAGAAGGAATAAAAGGTCATTTTTAAATGGCTACTAGGATGTGAAGCAACCTAGGTCTTTCTCCATTAGACCACTGATCACGGGCTGCTCTGTGGAACTAGACGTGTCTCCCTAAGCCTGCCTTAGCACCTCGTGCGCTTTGGCATTGTACAGCATTCCTGCACTGAGAACACCACTGCTGGGAGCCTGGGTGATTTAAGTGGTTCATGGATAGGTCTCTTTCAAATTTATACATTTATTTTTATGTATTTGGAGAAATATAACACACATATAAAGCTTAGTATTTCATGGATATTATTCCCTAGAGAAGGTTAAGTAAAAAAAAGAAAGAAAGAAAGAGAATCAGTATAAATTTTGATGATATTAAGTAAATAGTGGTACAATTTGTATTTAGAAATGATAGAAACTATGACATGTACTAGTGTAGCTGAAGTTCTGGAAATAATGCCTCCCCCGTGGAGAACCGTATTTCTTTGGTCAGAAGTGTGTATACACGAACCTTCCCTTCCTTCACCAGGATCTGCAAGGACCTCAGTCTACAGGACCACCGAAGCTTTAATTTTCCATCTCCTTTGGGAATGTGTTCTAGGGCTTCTGCCATTGGTGGCCAACCCATAAAAGGAACTTCACCCTGGAATTGATGAGGGTAGCTCTAAAAATCCACAAAAAAACTTTTCAGGTATTTTCATTAGTTTACACTCCTGAATTCTCATAGAGAGAAAAGTCATTATGAGCATCAGTTTCTTTCTAAAGGAAGCCTGTGTCTTTCCATCGCTTCTGCTTGGTGATATCCCCCCATTCAATCACTTGAAGCACAGAAAACATCCTGCTAAGAGGAAAGACCAATTGTAGACCTAAGACCTCAGTATTTTCATGTAGGAATAAACAAGAAGGAAAAACACCTGGCTGTTATTTTAGCACAATAACTATTTAAAGACGAAACTTTCTCCCTATTTTCCAAAATTTTAAATAAATTACCTTGATTTACGATCTCTTGCTAAGAGGCTATTTAGTATCTCTGGGATATATTGATATCCTGGCATGAACAGTAATAACTTAAGAGTGCATACGGTTTCTTAAAATGTCAAATCAGCAAATATGCAGGCATTAGTTTGTATCACATACTTAAAAATGGCATATCCAGTAAAAACCAATATATTTTCTATACAATTCAGATTTAGCAAAGTAGCCAACATTGGATTTTGACACACTTACAAAATTACTTTCAAAGTCCTTTTTAGGGGCACCCAGGTGGCTCAGCCAGTTGGGCTTATAACTCTTGACTTTGGCTCAGGTCATGATCTTGAGTTTCATGGGATTAGGTCCCCGAGTTGGGCTCTGTCCTGACAGTGTGGATCCTGTTTGGGATTCTCCCTCACCCTCTTTCTCTGCCCCTCCCCTGGGTCACAAATGCACATGCTCTCTTTCAAAATAAATTTTAAAAAATAATAAAAAGTAAAAATAAACATTTTATTTTGAAATAATTATAGATTCATAAGAAGTTGCAAAGACAATATGAAAAAGCCCATATATTCTTCACTCAGTTTTCCCCAATGACTGTATCTTATATAACTACAGTATAATATCAAATCTAGTAGACTGACATTAACGTAAAGTGTGTGTATAGCTCTATATTTTATCACATATGTGGATTTATATAACCATCATCATAATTAAGATATACAACTATTCCGTCATCACAAAAGTCTCCTTCATGATACCTCTTTATAATCACAGATCTCTTCACCCAATCTCTAAGACCTACCAGGCACTTGTCTATAAAGTTACTCATTTATGCTTATCTCTCAAATATTTTTACTATTTAAAATATTTTTTAAAATATGAGAAAAATATAAAATATTTTAAAAATATGAGAAAACCACAGGACTGTGTATTGGGAAGTTGTTTGCCACTGGCTACTTCATGCCCTTAGACAATTCACTTACTCTTCTATAGCCTCAGTAGCTCATTTATAAAAATGAAGGTTTGAACTCTTTATTTTTTGGGGGGTAGGGCATCAGCATTTAAGAACTCATGTGATTATTGCTCAAGGATTGAATGTATTTAAATGTATTCCACATTAAAATAGTGTCATTGTCAAACAACTTAAATAACCAAAAGTTGCATTATGACAATTACTGTTGCCCTAAAATCTGAAGCAAATAAAAACGTGATTTGACTTGGACTCCTCTCTCAAGGGGACAAGGGAGTCCCAAAATGTACAGGTGGAGAAAACCTGACACTGGGACTACGTGACTCCCTTTGCTCCCAAGGTTACCCTTTGGGGAAGAAGAAGTAAACATTCCTAAAATGTGCCTGGCCAAGTATCTGAGCTGGCAATGCTGCAGCAGAAACTTTAAATAGAAGATTCTTGACGTCGGGGTTCAAATTCGGTCCTTTTCTGAGATGGGAGATTCAGACAGGAGCTACTCTTTGCTTCTGCAACCAGAGTCTGGGGCCTGGGCTAGAGAACCTGTAAGGAACCTAGCAGTGGAATTTCCTGCTTTCTTTGAGGTCACTCCTTGCTCCACACTAGAGAACATAAAACAACAGGAGAACAGTTTTTGCCAAAAGACTCATTCCATTTAAAGCTTTAAAAATCTCTTCCCATGCACCATTTTAAGCTTACTTATCTCTTCCTCTATACAACTTACTCATCTTAAATTCAAACCTGCTGATCTGAGGTCATAAGCTGCGTCCTTCAACAACATATTGATGAATATTTGGTCCTCACTCTTCACCTCAAATAGTCTGTATGAAAAAATCCCCAAGGAAGCAGAAACTTGAAAGTGTCGTCTGGGGACTCTGGGCCATTCGGGTCTTTGGAGAAATCTACCAAGGCTTTCTTGTTGTATAGCATCAACTGGTTACTGAACGAACCTTCCTTATCAAAAGGCACCATGTCCAAGCTCCACTCTCAAGGACAATTAGTAAAGGCGCATCCAAAACCTTTGGCCTGGACAACACTGCCTGGTGGAACGAGGTGTCCAGCTCAACCACCTCAATGGCCAATCAAACTGGGCCACTGTGGTCTCTATCCGCGTACTGCGAGTCCCCACTTTCCACGACCTCATTCAGTGGGCCCCCAAGCACCCTGACGCCCCACCTCATCCCCTGCGGATCCGGGGTGTCCTCTGCTCTCATCTGACCCAACAGTACTACTTGCCCTCTCGTGCCCGCAGGCCCTGAGAGCAGAGCCCGCACAGAAGCCCAGTCTTACCCTGTCTCTCCCAGAAGGGCCCCATCGCGCCGTCCAGGAGGAGGCATCCACGCGCGCCCGGGAAGCCCGGGCCCGGCTGGGCCGGGGTCTGGCGCGCACGGGACCCGGCGGCGCCGCCGGGGCGCGCTCAGGCTCCGGGAGCCGGGCCCGGCCCGCTCCGCCCGCGCCAGCCCGGGCGGGACACGTGGTGCCTCGGCCGCCCGCGCTCGGGTGCCCGCGGCCTCCGGGCCTCGGCAGCCTGCTCGGCCGCGGCAGGGGGCTGCGGACGCTGCGGGGAGAAAGGCGGGGACCGAAAGGGCGGGCGCCGGGAGGTGGGGCGCCGCGCCGTGGGCGCCGTGAGGGCCGCGCGCTGGGGGCGCCGGGGTCCTGCTTCCGGGGCTCCCGACCTGCGGGCTCCGTCCGGGTCTCCGGAGAGCAGCGGGTTGCGCCGCAGGCTCTTCTCCGGGGCGGGGGCGGCGCACTGCAGAGGCTCCGGGTCCCCGCCCGTTGAGGGAAAACAACGCTTGCACCACCCCCTTCTCAGGCCCTCCGGGGATCCCGGAGCCGCTGTCGGCCCGGCGTCCCCCTCGCGGTCTTCACTCACCGCAGTAAACGTATACCCTGTCCGCGCGTGGAGATGAAAGCACTGAAAGCCGCAGCGGGGACCCGAGCTGCCCTTTAGGACAGACTGTCACTCCCTGGGGAAATTCCTCTCGCGACCACAGCTTGTCGTCTGGGGACAGCTAAGAAAAACACTGCCCAAAACTGGGGACGAAGACTTCCCTGAAGCCACGAGGTCTTCCCAACCTCACCAGTGACCTTGGACGCCTCGGCCAAACAAGGTGTCTGTTGAATTTCCTGATTCTGGGGATAAACGTGGCTATTCAGGTTCTAACTCTAAGGAACTAATAACGATTGGGTTTAAAATAAAATAAAGCACTCCAGACTTCTTTATAGCAAGTGCAATATAGCTATAATTTGTATTGACTTTAGATTAAGGCCGAAGGAAACCTTAAGATTGGGAAGAAAACGGGGCGCCTGGGTGGCTTAGTGGGTTAAGCGTCCGGCTTTCGCTTAGGTCATGATCTCGCGGTTCGTGGGTTCGAGCCCCGCGTCGGGCTCTGTGCTGACTGCCAGCTCAGAGCCTGGAGCCTGTTTCAGTCTGTGACCTTCTCTCTGACCCTCCCCTGCTCGCGCTGTCTCTCTCTCTCTCTCTCTCTCCTAGAAATAAATAAAACATTAAAAAAAAAAAAAAGATTGGGTAGAAAACCATTCGAATTTGTTAGACCAAATGCAAAGCTAATTCGTCAGCCTCTCTCCCTGCTTTTCTGGGAAGGTAGGTAGGTTAAAGAAATTGGTGGGAAGATACTTTCCTCAGAATCGCCAGAGCCCTTGGTAGCGTCATCTAGGACTTGAAGTTTTACTAAAAGCCTCGTGACCAAACTGATCGCATTATTTTGTCTTAGCTGAGGGTCAGGGGGCAGCCATCACAGTCTGGCTAAGGGCTCTTCCTGGTGAGTTTCTTGAGTTTCTTGTCATGTTATTTGTTCACTCTTAGATCAGTCTTCATTTTTACCCCTAAACAGAGGTTTCTGTACAGAAGAGTCCTTACGCTGACTGCTTTCTCCTTTCCCTGGCTCTGCTTCTCAACCATATTCACTAGAGTTTAGCACACACGGTCAGCTTAAAGTGTAACAGACTTCTATTTACATGTGAGAGAACGCAATACAGTTAAAACCATCAGTCTCACATTACTTGGCAAATATTAAATGCATGAAACATCTTATTCCGCTGTCCCAGCGTATTTCCCTTCACTATCGCTTCTACTTCTGTCTGATCATAAGGCTCAGACTTGAAGATTTCTTCTCTCTTATATTTCCTAAGTCTTGGAAAGCCCCTCCTTCATGAAAAATGAAGGTTCATTACATAATGGAACATTAACAGAAATTCTTCTTTTGCCAAATCATGACTTTACTAGATCGTAGTATGTACCCTGTTCCCCACCCTTTTTGCCTCCATTCAAGGTCCTAGTGGTTTATGTCTCCTTTGACCTTCAACAGAGATAAATCTGCCCTTGTGCCTTCTTGTCAAAACTGCTGTCTGCACCAGCATCTCCTTTATCTGCTTGGCTTATGGTCTTTTGGGACAGTGTCCCAGGAATTTTTGTTTTGTTTTGTTTTGATGTGTTTTTTCTCTTCCTTCTCATAATCCAGGCTTCCAGGCCCTCTGTCTCAGACATTCCTGCATTATTTCCATTGAATCCCTTTTAGTTCTTTTTAAGATTGTTGTAAAGCTAAAAAGGAAAGTACCCCCAAAATGTCATAGAAATATAGGACTATTGGGTTAAAGACAACCTGTCCCATGCCCTTGAAGGTTTACAGCCTCCTTTAAAACAGGGATTCCCACCTATTTGGAAGGAAATATTATTAGATTTTTATTCTGAAGCCTTTTGGGCACAGAGAATGTGTGTGCCCCCCTGTATGTGAGGTAAAAATGGGATAATTGGACGGTAAAGTGGGGAAGAGGGAAAGGTAGATACGGTACTGATGGGAAGTTTCTGAGTGGGAAGTGTCATGGGCTAGAAGATGGGAAGAGAAGAGAGGAAAGCTTTACTGGGAATGGTTTTCATGGGAATGAGACCAACAGTACTGGCTACAGTGGAACAAAATGAGGTGCTTGTCCGTAGGGGCTTAGTTTCCTACTCATCATCATTACACATCTTCTATATGCATCTTCTGTGAGATGACCTTCTGAAATTCAGAACACCAGAAATATCTCTTTTATCAAAGGTTTGTGTTATCAAAGCACAAACCACTGAACTCAAGCTTTCCCAGACATTTTATAAGAATACACTGTAATTGTAGAAACTATGTAGAATTCATTTTATTTATTTATATTTGTTTTGGTTTCTTTCATAGTTTATTGACAAGTTGATTTCCATATAACACCCAGTGCTCATCCCAGCAAGTGCTCTCCTCCATGCCCATCATCCCCCTTCCCTTTTCCCCACCCCCATTAGCCCTCAGTATGTTCTCAGAATTCATTTTAGAAGGAAGGTTTAAACGGGGAGGTTTATAGAATCTTAGGCTTCGAATGGGGACTTTAAACAATTATCTAATCAAGCCTTTGATATGTGGCATCAATCACACTTCTTGGTTCCTGAGTTCTCTGTTTCTTCTGTCTGGCACCCAGGTCTTTATTAAAACCATATGTTTGCAAGTCAGGACAGTCCTCCCGACTACTAAAGAGAAAAAGATCCTCTCCCTTACCTAGTTGTTTCTTCCTAGGGTCTGGATTTGAATTAGACTAGAGAAAATTCTTTTTATTTCTCCAGACCTGAGGATATTAAATAACCAGCTCACAGGTGGGAGGATTCAGTGCCAGAAAGTTACACGGTCCTATAAGAAACTCCAAGTTATAGGAAAATAAATTTAGTCAAAGTATTGATAAAGATATGCCAGCTTTTCTTTTCTGGGACTAAAGTGTAATTTTCTTATGATAAGAATATTTGAAGTCGATTTTCACTGCATTTATCAAAATGCAAAATATCAATATGTAGAGCTAGTACCTGTCTATAATTAATTTAGTCATTCTGCAACATTTACCCAAAACTGAATTCTATGCCTATCTTGGTTTTCTTTTTCCTTTTTCCATTTCCTTAGGCTTGTTTGTTAAAGTGTGATTAGATTGATATGTCACTCCTCCAAGTTCCAAGGATGAGAAGGTCTCATTTGCTGAGTGTGTGTTGTATATCTGGCACCAAATTACATCACTTAATTTTATACTTTTCTTGAGATATAGTTAATCTTAGTACACTTTACTGATGGAGAAAAGGAGGCCCATGACTTGTTTACAGTCACAAAGGTGGGAAATGAAATGGTAGAGTGGGGATTTGAACCCAAGTATTTTTTATTATTCTGTATTCCTATTTACTGCAAGAGCTTTCTGGAGGTGATGCCTTTACTCAAAGGAATACATCAAATAGGAGAAATATTAGATGCTATTGCAAGATGGACAGGGAGTAGATTTGGTCATCTCTTGTCCACTCAACTAAAACATGCTAGTAGTGTTCTTTTTTCTTATAGAAAGGGCTGGGCTGGGGTCTAATCAAAGCCCTTGGAAGACTTGAAACTTATGTTCCACTCTCTTAAGCCACACATATGATGATTAATATTTATTAAAAAATATTTCAGAGAAAGATTATTTATTATAATCTCTAGGTCTACACCATGACTATAAAATATTTAAAGTATTAGTCAAGATAACAACTTTTATTCATAACAGATTGATTTAATGAAATAAGATGCATGCGAATTTGAGCAACTCCTACCTGTCTGAGCTTGTAGTTATTCATCTATAAAACAGAAATATAAATGTAAGATTCCACGAGTTTGAGGTGTCAAAGGATATAATGGAAACAAAAGTGCTTTGAGAACTGTAATTACATGTACATTATTGTATATGTCAATAAGAAAAAAGCTAAATGGAAATCACATAGTGAATTGAGTGGAAAATAAATATTTTATGTCAAATAAGCTTTGACCACAGTCATAAAGTTTTAGCATAAATGGGAAAGTTGTAGATTATTTAATTTCCCCCATTTATAAATGAAGAAACAAATGTCCCCCCCCAATAAATTGTCCAAAGTCAGAGTACAGCCTTAAAAATATTGTTGAAAATTCTAAAATAAGAAAATGGTATCATAGGAATAGGCATAGTCAGGCAGTAAATATTTATTGAGTACCTACTGTAAATCTGACACTTAAAAAATTTTTTTAATGTTTTTTTTTTTATTTATTTCTGAGAGACAGAGAGAGACAGCGTGAGCAGGGGAGGGTCAGTGAGAGAGGGAGACACAGAATCTGAAACAGGCTCCAAGCTCTGAGCTGGCTGTCAGCACAGAGCCTGACGTGGGACTAGAACCCAGGAACAATGAGATCATGACCTGAGCCGAAGTGGGACACTTAATCGACTGAGCCACCCAGGCGCCCCAATGCAACACTTTTTTAGATGCTGGGATTGTAATGGTAAACAAAACAGATTGCATTCCTGCCCTGGAATAATTGATAGTGTTTCTAAAGGAGAAAGTCAGATAAAAGTTAAAAGATGTGTGAACAAATAAAATTATTGCAGGCAGGCACTGATAAATGTTTAAAAGATGTTAAAGGTAATGATGCCAAGGAATTTGGTCTGAGTAACTTGAGTGGATGGGGGTGGAAGGGACAGGATGTGGTTCTCATGGAGATGGGAGACATGATTAGGTCTGTTTTGATAATATGAAATGTCAAATAATGATCTGGGCATTCACATGGAGCTGTGGAATGGAAGTCCAAGCTCAAAGGAGAGGTCTAGGCTGGAGATAAACATTGGAGAGTCTTCGTCTTGTAGATTACCTCCAAGCCATGAGATTAAAAAAAAAAAGTGACTATTTTGGTTTTTTGTGAAGGGTTTTCTTGATCAGGTTGTGGTGTGAGCAAGGTGATTCAAACACATCTTAGCTTGTCCACTCAAAGTAAAGCCACCCAAAGCTGCTCATCCATTGGGTAGCAGACTGTCATCATAGCAACAGTGTCTTGTCAAAGGGGATAGGGAATCTTTTCTCATTTTGAGGCTACAGTTGTGTCTACCATTTTAAAATGAAAGTGTTCATGACCGCACAGTTATTCCTTTTATTAAGGCCCAAATGTATGCCTCAAATCCATTTCAGTAACTGTTGTGATGAGAAGCGACTACGAGCTCCACTGCAGAAATGGATTTTCATTAGTGTATTATGTGTCCAAATAACCCCAACTTCTGAGCTGAATTTACGTGATAATGGCTTCATATTTCTATGTTAAGATATATAGACAAACCATCACTCCATTTAGATTTTCTTATCAAAATTATCTTGGTAGCCTATTTCTATTTATTTTTTAATTCTAATAGGGTGTTAGAAAATTTATCTTTTAATGCTTTCACAATAATCTTTATTTATTACCTTGGTGACGGTTGCTGTAATATGCCAGAGAAGTTGTTCTTGGGTAAAAATTCTTTTAGAGGAAGAAATTAATGAGGTTAGAGGTGATGACTTCAGGTATAGTGTTTCTCAAGGTGAAGTCTGATTAAAAAAGGACCTTAAACCCCAAATACCCAGGTTTCACAATGACTTAATATTCTACCTTTAGAGAGTAATTTCTGTTAATCCAGTTCTGGATTTTCTTTGTAGTTCTGTTTAATTTTTTAAAGTAAAACTATACATGCGTATTATAGAAAATTAAAATATAAAAAAGCACCAGGAAGAAAAAAACTATTTGTAATCTCCCGCTCAAAGATAAATACTAATAATATTTGTGTGTATGTTATTCCTATATAGCTTTTTAAATAAAATAGAAGCATACTGAAGATACATCTTGTTAAATAATAACTTTCTCTGATCACAAAATAAGGCATCGTAGAAAATTTAGAAAATATGTAAGTGCAAAATCTCAGAAAAATAATAATTACTTATTATCCTATTACCTGAGGGAACCCTTATTACAAATATTCCTGTATTTGAAATGAATATATGTATTTTATATGTACACATATATATGATATACATATATATCATGTTAAAGTGGGATTTCCTATTTTGCAACCTAATTTTTCCACAGAATATCATACATAATTTTTTCTATAATTAATTATTCTGCTACACAATTACTTTAACAGCTTTACAATATTTTATGGCCACACGATGTAGTTGTCTGCTAAAATATAGATACTCATGAGATGCCTGTGTGGCTCAGTTGGTTAAGTGTCTGACTTCAACTCAGGTCATGATCTCGCAGTTTGTGAGTTTGAGTCCTACGTTAGGATCTGTGCTGACAGCTCAGAGCCTGGAGCCTGCTTCAGATTCTGTGAATCCCTCACTATCTGCTCCTCCCCCGCTCACACTCTGTCTCTGTTTCTCTCTCTGTCTCTTTTTCTAAAAAATGAACATTAAACAAATTTTAAACATAGATACTCATGCACAGTGCAATGATTTCATGCAAGGGAGTAGGTTCATATTAAAACGACTGTCTTTAACAGTTTTGTGCAAGTTAAGTAAGGATGTAAGGTTATCAGGGTAGTTGGTAAAGGAGAAATAAGTAGCAAATAAGCAAGTTTCTAAGATACAGATATGAAGGGATTAAGGCAGCCCCACCAGCTTGTTGATGATGCATATATGAGCATAGGGGTGTGATCAAAGCATTGTATTGTCATTCAGCTATAGTTATAAAGGTTTTTCTAAAGGTATTGAACAATGTTAAAGCACTAGTGTATTTTGCACATTATGATTATATACCCTTGCAATTGGTACAGATACAGGAGCAGAAATAGATATAGAATATCATCCCCAACTTGATGAGGTTTATGGAATTAATGTTTTCAATTTATAGAATATTTTAATCTGGCACTGAACATCAAAGCCTGGATGGAAGAATACCCTACGTATTCATTCTTTTGGAGAGCAGCAGACCAGGATCCAAGTTCCTGCATTTTATGCAGTCTATGTGGTTCTTTGAAAGCGTTAATAATGTATTTCACAGTGAAGTGTTTGGACCAGTACTTGCATCAGGGATGTTTTGGAGCTTATTAAAAATTCAGATTTCTAGAACTCACTCTAAACCAAATAAATGAAATTCTCACATTTAATGCACTTCCCAGGTGATTTGTATGGAAATCAAATTATTAGAACGATTGGGCATTAATTTAGGAATGAAGAAAAAAAATCCCTGTGAGTTCCTTAGCATTAGGGATTTTTTTTTCTTTTTTCTTATTTGTATCTTGGGCACCTAGCACAGTGCCTGGCTGGCCCATGGGAGGTGATAGTTGTGTGTGTGTGTGTGTGTGTGTGTGTGTGTGTGTGTATAAACTTTTTTTCTATGAGGAAGAGAGTGTGTGTGTAAGCAGGAGAAGGGGCAGAGAGGGAATCCCAAGCAGACTCCACACTGTTAGCGCAGAGCCAGCCATGGGGCTCGATTTAAGAACTGTGATATGAGATTGTGACCTAACTGAAATCAAGAGTTGGATGTTCAACTGACTGAGCCACCAAGGTGCCCCGATAGTTATATATTTATGACATTGACTATTTGTCTTAATACTTTAAACGTTGTAATAAGCTCTTGTACTATAACATTTTTCTTCAAAATGTCTTTTTAAAAATTTATTTATTTTGAGACAGTGTACATGCCTGCACAAGCAGGGGAGGGGCAGCGAGTGAGGGAGAGAGAGAATCCCAAGCAGGCTCCATGCTGTCAGCACAGAGCCCTACACAGGCTCCATTTCACCTGTGAAATCATGACCTGAGCCGAAATTAAGAGTCAGATGCTCAACTGACTGAGCCACCCAGGTGCCTCTTCCAGAATCTTATAATAACTTTTCAAACCACTTTCATAATCTCTGTGGTTGTGCCTTATATAAGAACTTAATGATTTGTTGATTACATGAATGTTGGAGGCTGGCTCAGGCCGGGGTCCAGGGGTCCCTGAAAGATGGATGGTGTCGGCGAGGGAGGGATGAGAGAAGCCCGAGAATCTTTCTGGTCACCAGGCAGGCACCTCCGCTCTGACTGGGACTCAACCTTATTTTATCATTAAGTGTTTGGGGGACTGCACGGAAGTGGTATTTGCCTTAGACAATGATTTCTGATGACAAATTTCTTTGATATGTAAGAATTTCCTGGAACATAGATTTGTAGAAGACTCCTGCATAACCTTTATCAATGATTGAGGTAGGGGATTTAGATGCTTAGCCTAGGGGAAAGGAAGGTATCTTTAGCATACCAGACAATGTTTTTAGCATAAAAAGGGTTAAGTTACTTCTTTGTGGGCAAGGGTCAAGAGCTTGTTTGTTTAAGGTGGAAGTTTCAAGAAAAACAGGTCTTTCTGGAAACACCTTTGCTCCCATAATCACAAAAGAAGAAGTTCCTCTATAGGTTCCTTCAAAGGGAGCAATCAGCATATTCAAGGCCAGAATAAGTCACTCACAAATGCCTTGGGGAGCTGGTGCTTCAAGCAGAAACAATTGAGTGGGGGTGGATATCTGTCTTTAACTCTAAATTAGGCTCTTTGTCTCAGAGCCAGACTCGGTTGTAACTCTTGTGTTCTTAGCCCCCTTTATTATGTAAGTCTTGGATCTGCAAGGCCCATTGGAAGAGGCTTTTGACAATCATCCACAATGCTTTCATCTGAAGTCTCTTTTGAAAAGGCAGGAATATGCTTTTCCTTATGAGCAATCTGTGTGGGGAATATCGGTCTGATCTGGAATATTGTGAGGTCTGGTCAATACCAGCAGCCTCATTTCCAACATGACCCAGTAGTAGCAGAAGGAGATACCAGTTTTCATTTCTCATGGCAGGAGCTGTGCCAACACTGCGATTTCCTCGCTGTGACTTTCATCCAGCGAGGCCCTTGCGGCTCCCAGCACATGAATAAGTAAAATACTTGGTGGTAACACCTTATCACTCTAACCTCAGAGCAGTGTGCCACCTCTAATTACTTGGGATACTGACTTTTGTCCCTAAAGGTATCACAGCTGAGTCAAACCCTCTGTGTTTAGTATCTGCTAAAATTTCCATATGACCTTGGATGAGCAGCTGCTAATCCCTACTGACTTGGGATTTGTAATCTATACATAAAGAAAATTGCAGGGTCTCAGTGAGCTAATCCCCATGAGGATACTTTGAAGTCAGTAAGTGCTTTGCAAATGTAAGTTATTATCCTTATTTTCTCCATCAAGGTCATCTTCATCAAGAACTTTCAGCCTGCCTCAGTTCTTGGGAGAGTCAGTCACTGTCTATTTATATGTTGTAAGCTTGGGACAAGAATAAATTTAAGAAATGTGTGAATGTGAGCTCCCTCAAGTGTTAGGAGTGGCAAATAATTTGACCCATGTCCACCATTTCACCTCTTGTATCCAAGGCCAATGCCACTAAGGAATTACAGTCTTCTAAAAAAAAAAAAAAAGAAGAAGAAGAAGAAGAATTATAGACCTCTAGTTCTTAAGTGCTCAGAAGTTCCCTCAAAAACTTTCTCAACCCAGTGTCACAGGCAACTCCTGTGATTAATTGTCATTGACCCTTCAGTGAAAACTATTTGCCATCTCTGATGTAGGATAAATTTACATATAAGTGTGCATGTATTAGATTTGAGTTTTGCACATATTTCTTAAACAAATGAGATTACATTTTATGTATGAAGGATGGGGGGCTGTATATACATATTGCGTAGATTATGTATAGATATAGATGTACATATTATTTGTGACATAATGTTGAGTCTGACATGAGTATATGTGTATGTGTAAAATAAAGAGAAACCAAGAAGATATTAAGGTCGTCTTTTTAGCTAGGCTTTAACTTTAAAAATTCATAATAAAATCTTCTGAAAGATGTAAGAACAATATAAAGACTGCATAGGTCTGCCAGCTGTCAGCAAGTGTTAAAGTCAGCCTCTCAGTCTAGGCACCAGAATCAGATTTTCTTTTTTATTGCTGGGGAGACCCCAGCTGGAGTCTTATTTGGATCAGGATATGAGCTTGAAAGATTTGGATAATTTAACTTTACAATGGGATAATTGAGAGTTTGGTTTCCTGTAGTGGAAATGCCAGTAGTCCTTTGGAATAATGTCTCAGCTGTATCTCTTAGCTTTGAAACGCCCAGAGATCGAGAGAACCCCAAAATCAGACCACCAGAGACCAGAGTCAAAGCCAAGCGGTTGTTTATTCGCAGGTTCGAACCCGGACCTCTGCGCACTCGTTGCCGGTGACGCTAAGAGGCCCTGAACAAAGCCTCTGCAGCCTTTTTATAGACAAAAGTAAACAAGTCATGGGGAGGGACAGGAGATTTCCATGGTTACAAGTTTGCCATTGGTTAACATTCAAATGTGAACATATACCGTATCTGATTGGTTCCCGCCATCAGGTTTTTGGCGGGATCCAATTACAACATTTGGGGTACCTTTGAATTCAGCCTATCAGAGAGCGAGTCTAAAGTCTTGTTTGGCGACTAACAGGTTAACATCTCTCTCTCCAGGCCCTTCCCTCAGCAAGGTGGGGGGTGGTTGCTGGCCTTTTCGGATTGGCTTCCGCCAAGGTGGGGTGGTGGGGTGACAGAGGGAACATGAAGCTAGTCGCTCGGGCAATCCGGTGGCGGGAAAGCAAGCCTTAAGCATTGTTACAGAAGCAGAAAGAGCTGGTTAGGTAAGCTTCCCGTAGCGCAGGCATTTGCCCAGAAGCGGAAAAGCTGGTTAAGTTTTAGGTTTAGTTTATCTAGGCCTCTCAGCTTCATGCTCAAGTATTTTATGTCTTAAATGAATTTTTCCTTTCAACAAAAATTGGCTTACTTATAAGCCTCTACTAGTATCCCAGCCAGTGCTAGATGTTAGACCAAAAACCCTGATCCCCCAAAGTATAGATTAAATTATTCTGTGTGCTCCAATAGCACTTTTATTTTTTTTGTTTATTTTTTTTTTAATGTTTTCTTTATTTTTGAGAGATATAGAGACAGCGTGAGCAGGGGAGGGTCAGAGAGAGAGGGAGACACAGAATCCGAAGCAGGCTCCAGGCTCTGAGCTAGCTGTCACCACAGAGCCCGACATAGGCCTAGAACCCACAAACCGTGAAATCATAACCTGAGCAGAAGTTGGACGCTTAACCGACTCAGCCACCCAGGTGCCCCCTCCAATAGCACTTTTAATTTTTGCTATCAAAATACCTATCACATCGTGGGATAATTACATGTATCTCCCACTGAAGTATAGTCATGTATAAGACAGGACGTTTCACTTATTTCATCTCTATTGGTAAACCAGGGGTTTGCAAACTTTCTCTGTAAAGGGTCATCTAAAGAATATTTTGGGATTTTCAAACCACATATTCTCATCTGTCTTAATGACTCAATTTGTCAGTGTAGTGAGAAAGCAGGCATAGACAATATAAAGGTGAATGGATGTGACTCTGTTGCAATAAAATTTTATTCACAAAAGCAGGTGGGTTAAATTATGTTCTCTATTGCTTAGCATATGGTCAGAGCTCAATAGATTGGTAGTAGTAGTAGTAGTATGTTGATTTTGTTGAATTCATAATAAAAGTCTAATTGCTTTCATTGATCATACATTCTACTAAAGATGAAAATAATTACAACATAGTATAAAGAGTCCTGTGATGGAGAATGGGTGGTGTTTTATGGAAGCCCAGAGAACAGGCATCCGGTGAAACTAGGGGATTGACTTAAAAAAGGCTTTCTGGAAGAGTAGATCCAGCATTCTATTTTGAAGAAAAAATAGAACATAGAGAAGACGAGAGGTAGAAAGGATGTTCTAAGCTAAGAGAATAGTACCGGTACTAATGCAGAGCAGCATAGAAATCCATGACACATTTGGAAAGCTGCAGGTAGTTCGTTATGGGAATCTTGACTATGGAAGATGGTGTTGCAGTTTGATTCCTCCACCTGTGCTCTAAACTCCTTTTCTATTTTCCTTTGGGATTTACTCCATCTTTTTTTTTCTTTATTCTCTTTCTCTTACTGGCTCTTTTATCTTAGCAAATAAACATGCTCAACTATTTTCTTTATTTAATACTACTATTTCCGTTGCTGCTATTGCCACTACTACCACCATCATCACCTGCATCATCACTTAAACCACCGCTTCCACTGCCACCAGCATCTTCACCACCACCCTCACCGTCTCTGCTACCACTAGCAACTTTATCACCTCCAAGACCACCACTGCTATGAACATATTCATATCTGTCATCTGTACCATCACTTCTGCCACCTACTTCACCAGCTCTGCTACCATCACTACCATTGCCATATCCACAATGAAACTTTCCTTTAGTCTTACATTCCTCTAAGTCAGTCACGACATCTCCTTATTTCACAGACAACCTTCTTGAAAGTGCACTAGACGCTTGCTTTTTTTTCTTTGACATTCTCACTTGCTATTCAGCCAACCACAGCCTGGTTTCAATTCTCATCACCCCATTGAAATTATTTGAAATAAAGTCACTACTTGCCATGATTATTGTATTCCATTCTCAGTGGACTCTTTGGCCCTAAACTTAGTTGACCTCCTAATGGCATTTGATTCTGTTTGAGTTTTGTAGTGCTGAAATGTTTAGTTGCCTCCTGATTTTTTATCTTTTTCTTTTCAGTTTTCTTCAAAGACCACCATTGTCTAGTTACCCCTTACATGTGGGTGTTTCCTTGGCTGTCCACTGATTTCACAAACATTAGTCAGCTGTGTGTAACCTCTCCTACTTGGTTCCTACAACCCGTTAGTAGGAGCAAGGCAGTTAGATGCAAATGAGTGAGAAAACTTGGGCACCGATGTGTTTGGCATAGCTGCTGAGGGAAATGAGAAAGGGAGTTGGCTAAGATGTGCCGGCCAGGGCAGGGAGCCCAGTAGAAGTTGTAGATCTTAAATTTGTAGTGTCTTGAAACCACTCAGTGGTATGTTATTTCCACCATGCTAAGAATACGGAAAAAATGGATATGATGGATATTTGGCTAGAAAAAGAGATAAAATCCCTAAATAAATTTCCTTATGGTCTTCACTGGGACTGTTCCCTAAACTGACACCATATCGTCAAACAGCTGAGAGTGTAAGGCTATCACAAAACAGTAATCTTTAAGCATTTTGTAGTTAAATCAACTCAACCTTCTTGTTTGAGGTGGTAACTCTATTCTACCCTTCCTTCATTTTCAGAGACATTATAAGGTTTATATTTATTTTTTTAAAACTTAATATGGAATAAAGTCAGATCTGTCTATAGCCCTTGATGTGATCTTTGTAGACTTTCTTAAGACGATTTTTTTTTACAAATAGTTTATTGTCAAATTAGTTTCCACATAACACTCAGTGCTCATCCCCACAAGTGTTCTCCTCCATGCCCATCCCCTCTCCCCCCCACATCCACCAGTCCTCAGTTTTTGTCAGCATTCAAGAGTCTCTCATGGTTTGCCTCTCTCCCTTTCCCCCACCATTTCCGCCCTTCTTCTCCCCCTTGTTCCTCCATCAAGTTCCTCCTAATCCTCCTATACGTGCAAACATATGATATTTGTCCTTCTCTGCCTGACTTATTTCGCTCAGCATAACACCCTCAAGGTCCATCCATGTTGCTACACATGGCCAGATTTCATTGTTTCTCATTGCCATGTAGTATTCCATGGTATAGATAAACCACATCTTCTTGATCCATTCATCTGTTGATGGACACTTAGGCTCTTTCCATGTTTTAGCTATTGTGGAGAGTGCTGCTATGAACATTGGGGTACATGTGCTCCTATGCATCAGCATTTCTGTATCCCTTGGGTAAATTCCTAGCAGTGCTATTGCTGGGTCATAGGGGAGTTCTATTGTTAGTTTCCTGAGGAACCTCCACACTGTTTTCCAGAGGGGCTATACCAGTTTACATTCCCACCAACAGTGTAGGAGGGTGCCCGTTTCTCCACATCCTCGCCAGCATCTAGAGTTCTCTGATTGGCTCATTTTAGCCACTCTGACTGGCGTGAGGTGGTATCTCAGTGTGGTTTTGATTTGTATTTCCCTGATGAGGAGGGATGCTGAGCATCATTTCATGTAAGACGATTTTTTAAAAATACTGAATCCTGGAACAGGCAAAATAAATTTTGAAGTAAACATTTGAAGCTATCCCCCTAAAAGGGACTCCCCTATATTTTTAGAACTGGTCTAAACCAGTTCATCCTTATTTGACAATGCATGGATAATTGCATGTCTGAATCATATGTGTTATTTGGTTTTCTATTTCGTGTTGCACTTTCTGTTGCAAATCTTTGAATATATTACTTAAAATTATTAGAAGTCAGAAATAATTATATTTTGGATAAAATTCAAACATTTTAACATGGCCTTACATTAGAGGTCTCCAGTCTCCCTTTCTACCTGCAGCTTTCCTAACCTCACAACATATGCTGTAGCCATATTGAATTATTTCTGAATCTTCAAACATGCCTTGCCCTCTCTTACCATCTCGTCCTTGTGCATGCTACCCCATTCACAGTAGATTACATTCTCTCTAACCTACGAGCTTTTCAAAGCTTCACATGGGACATCTTTCCTGATACCCTAATATTATCATAGTACTTCATGTATCACATTGTGATAATTCCATTTTTGTTTAGAGATGTGTTTTTCCCAACATCGAGTGCCTAATACAGAGGCTTGACAATTGAAGGTCATCAATAACTGATATTTGGCTGAATGAATGAATGAATGAATGAAGGTACTCTTTGTGTTCCATTTTTCTTTTTAAATCACATTACTGTGACATATTTTTTTAATCATTTGTCACAGCTTCTTGAATATAAAATTATGTTTTAGTAATATTTAATATAAATGTTGCTTCTGAGTCGTTTTGTGTCTTTGTAGTTGTTTAGTATTATTTACCAGAGATCTTGTTCTATTCCTGGTTCCCCAGGCTTCCCTCCTCTATTTTCATGCATTTACTTGCTTCTACCTGCAGGCCTAGACTGATTTGTACTGCAGCAGGAAGTATAAAAAGCCTTCTGCTAGGGACTGAAGTTTGCCTTAAAACCAAACTTTCATTTTTGCTGATACCTGGTATCTTTTCTTCTGCTCATTCTACTCGTAGATTACCTTATTGCTAACCTGCCTCGGCTTTTGACCATCTGCCTTGCCTCCAGCTTTGAGAATCTTCAGTTCTTCTATGCCTTCTTGTCTCTTCATTCACTTGCTGTTTGCTCTGACCTTCCATGCAGGCACTGATTTTTCCTTTTCTCCTTTCCTTTTTAAAGTTTCTGACTTTACTGCAACATCTGACCTCTGACTTATTTGTGTGTTTGAATTAATGGACTAAGCAGTATGGTTGCTGTTTTATCACCTCACTTAGATCCTTTCCTTTGAATATACCTAGGCTTTCTTGCTCTTAGATGCATGTGTTATTATCTTTAATAATATTCCAAGGTATGACTGCTCCAAGCTGCCCTATTCCTCTAGAGGTGGTCTACAGTATCTGTGCCTAGTACAGTGACTGGAACACAGCAACCATAAAGGTTGAGTGAATGATTTAGTTACAGCAGATAATTTCATATGGTGAAATTTATTGGCTGCCATTTTGTTTCAAGGTGTTGGACTTTTAATAGTAAAAAGATGTATATTTTGAGAATGGACCAAATATGAATAAAATCAATAAAATGTGACTAGGGACCAAGTTTTTAAAAATCCACTTAAATATGAATCAAAAGCTACTGAATTGGGAATCTGTAAAATTTCATGGGTTGTACAGGATTAGTCTTGTAAAATATATTCACATGTTTTCAAAAGTACTATTTATCTTGCTATATAACTGATGTGAATGGTCACATATATTCTAGACATGCACTCATGGGAGATTTATTCATTTGTAAAGCCCACATTCTATTAAATGGAAGCATTGAACTTTTTTGGAATTATTATGCCATCTTATTATCTTCACAATCCAATATTACAGCTTTGCTCATATTCTTTGAGACTGGTAGTTTATTTGAAAAGTTCTGGGGCGCCTGGGTGGCTCAGTCATTTAAGCATTTGATTTTGGCTCAAGTCATGATCTCACGGTTCATGGGTTCCAGCCCCGCTCAAGCTCTAGGCTAACAGCTCAGAACCTGGAACCTGCTTTGGATTCTGTGTCTGCCTCTGTCTCTCTGCCCTTCCCCTGTTCACTCTCTGTCTCTCTTGCTCTCTCAAAAATAAATAAACATTAAAAAAAAGAAAAGTTCAGATTTCTTAGGTTTCAGGAAATAAATTTAAATAATAGTCCCTCTTAGGTACTGTCACGTGAAATAATAAAATTAAACAAGTATTGTCATGAAATTTGTAATTACGTTTCTGGGCCTGTGAATCAATTTAATTCATCCCCTGATCCTCGGAACTAGTTGATGAAATTGCTGAAGATAGCAGGTCAACATGTTTAGACTTTATGTTTGCCCCTCTAGACACAGACTCTGGAAGCGGGAAGCAAATTTCTTTTCCCGGAAAATTCTATTGTATTTTCCTTCATACTATGCTAACCCTTTAGAGAAGAAAATAAACCCAATATGAGAATATTTTCTTGAAGTTGTTAAATGTGAGAGAATGTAGGTAATGCCTAGTATGTGGGCGATGATAATTATCGTTGCCAGTTCTGCTTCACAACGATATTTCTCTTCCAGTGTTTCGTCCCATAATCTCCTAGAGGCAGCAATGGGCCTACACCTTTGTATTGTTCGCATCCCCGAGCATGGCCCCTTGTACATATGAGATATAATAAATTTTGGTGAACACATGAGTCCATCCGTTGATTAAAGACAGAATTGACTGGGACAACATGTGTGAAAACAGCTTGCAAATTAGAAAATGCTGTCCTAACAAGAGA
This sequence comes from Proteles cristata cristata, assembly GCA_017311185.1. Taxonomy (NCBI): domain Eukaryota; kingdom Metazoa; phylum Chordata; class Mammalia; order Carnivora; family Hyaenidae; genus Proteles; species Proteles cristata. The sequence continues at coordinate 1,119,065 of JAESUZ010000812.1, forward strand.
TTACTATTATTTTTTATGTTAAGAGTAATTTTTTAAAGTTTTTGAAATATGATAATGTTCAGAAAGGTGTCAGATCATAAGCATGAAATTCCAAAAAGTGAACAAACCCCAGTAACCAGCCTCCAAAGAGAACACAAACCAACATCCAGAAGTCCCTTCATGATCCCTTCCAGTCACTGTCTCCTCCCAGACATAACTATTATCCTGACTTCTAACACTATGGATTGATTTTGCCTGTTTCTGAATTTCATAAAATTGACTCATACAAATTATATTCTTTTTGCTTACTTCTGCTCAATATTGTGAGATTCATTCATATTTTAAGATGTAGTTTATTCATTCTCATTGCTGTATAGTATCCTTTGATGTGAATATATTTTAATTTATTTATCCTTTTTACTGCTGAAGGATTTGGTTGTTTCCAGCTTTTGATTTGTCTTAAGAGTGCAATAATATTCTTCTAAATATTTTTTGGTAAAGATATATACCTATTTCTTTTGAATATAGTGTACCTAGAAGAGGAATTGCCTCTGGGTATAGACATATTCAGCTTTAGCTGATGCTGTCAAACCATCTGCCAAAGAATTTAAACCTAGTTACACTGCCATTAGCAGCATAGGAGAGTTCTGATTTCTCTTTATCCCAGACAAGACTTGATATTGTCTGGCTGGTTCATGTTAGCCATTCTGGTGGGTGTCTGGTGGTATTCCAGTGTGTTTGACTTGTATTCCTGTGATGACTAATGAAAACGAAGACCTTTTTTTATTGGTCATTTGGCCATTCTCTTTTATGAAGTGACTGTCCAAGATTTTTCATTTTTTAATGAGGTTTCCTTCTTTAAAAAAAATTCATGGGGTGCCTGGGTGACTCAGTTGGTCGGGTATCCGCCTTCTAATTCAGCTCAGGTCATGATCTCAAGGTCCGTGAGTTCGAGCCCTGAGTCGGGCTCTGTGCTGACAGCTCCAAGCCTGGAACCAGCTTCAGATTCTGTTTCTCCCTCTCTCTCTGCTCCTACCCCACTTGTACTCTATCTCTCTCCCCAAAACAAGTAAACATAAATTATAAAAATTTTTTAAAATTCTGTAATCATTCTTTGTATATTTTAGGTATGGGTTCTTTGTCAGATAGAAGTATGGAAAATATTTTTTAGGTGAACAGTTTTAACCTGCAGTCCATTTAGAGTGAAGCCACTCCACAACACCAACTACTGGTGGTGTCACCTTGAAATCTACTCCAATTGCTTGAGTAGGTTTCACCAGATTCCAGTACCAGGGCCTCCTTCCTGAACAATTGAATCAGAATCTCTGAGGATAGGGACTGGCTTTACATATTGTCCTTCATTGTATCTCCAGTGCTGAATAAACAGTATTGTTGATATTGAAACAGATAACTTAAAATTTAATCTTTGGTTCAATATTCATTCTTCTGCAAACAATATACAATATAATTTGAATGCATTTTTTCACATGATTAAAGTAAATCACATCATTTATAGAATTTGAGAAATAGGGAAAGATAAAAAGTTATTTTTGGATGTTTGCTTTGTATTTCTGATTATAATAAAACAAACCTTCTAACAGAATGTTTAATAATATTCTCATATAAAATGGAAGTCTTTTAAAATTACTTTTTTCTTATTCCTCATAAAATGATGTGATTTAAAACAGTTTAAGGGGAATTATGCAATTTTATATTTTAGCAAAGAAGGTTTATGGTGCAATATCAGTTGGGGTTTGTTTCTGTGGAAGGGCAAATGGGTAGAAATTAAGTCTGTAGGTTGTGGCTCATGATTAAGAATCTGAGGAGAGGGTGGCTGGGTGGATGAGACCATTAAACATCTGACTCTTGGGTTCAACTCGGGTCATGCTCTCACAGTTTGTCAGTTCAGACATCACATTAGGCTCTATGCTGACAGCCTGGAACCTGCTTGGGATTCTTGATCTCCCGCTCTCTGCCCCTCCCCCACCTGCTCTCTCTCTCTTGATGAGGGAGCATAAGGCAACCTGACAGGGCACAAACACCCACCCCCCCAAACCAGGTGAAATATGTGTGATATTCAGGCACTCATAACTGCCCAAGAACAAATAAAAGGGGAAAACAAATGGTTAACTGATAGAGATCATAGTCCTGATGGACCTAAAAGTCTCCATCACCCCTCCATAGTGATGTGGGAAACAAAGGCAGAAGGAAATGGCAGATAGAACTAAATTTCCTTATAACCTGCAGCCCACTGACAAATACTTGAGGCTGGCAGAGGAAAACATTTCTCCAGGAACTCCTTACCATCTTAATGTTAATACTTTGCTAGAGGGAAAACTGCCTTAGTTTAACAATAGCTAGGCCTTCACTATCTTGGGAGTCTTCTTTTGCATAAGAAAATCTCTGAAAACTTCCCCTGGATTTTACCTCCCCCATCCCCATAGTATATAACCAGTCTCTCTTCCTGGTCCTGCAGCAGCCACTCTTCCTGTCCACAGGTGCCGTCCCCAGAAGAATAATCACATGGAGTTTGAATTTCCATCCAAGTGAAAATTTCTACATTGGGTCAGAGTAGATGACCTTTAATGGTGCCTTGCTCCTTTATATTCTATGTTTTTTGCAATGTAAGACACTTAATATGGGGCAAACACACGTCTTCCCAGCCCCATTTCTCTTGATATTCTTTCCCTGGATGCAGAGGCTCACACTGACTCTGACTGGCTTTTGGAAGTCACCCTTTGAGAGAGTTTTCACCATGAAGATACCCAACTGTTATTGACTTAGCAGAGAGGTTCTTATTAGACGTCCTTCTTTTTGCATTTATTTTTGCTCTATATTTTTAGGGACCTCCCTCAGCTAGATTCAAGATGTTCTGTGAAATGAAAATGTAGCTGAATGGAAAGCAAGATTGACAGTGAGAATCCTCAATCTGCCATTTATGAAGGATAATTTGTTCAACATTAAATATAAAAAGCACTGCCTGATGGTTGCATTATAACCAGTGGGGTGTCTTGTCAACCAACGTGCTGGGAAACAGGTTTATACAACTCACTCCTTTCAGTAATTATTGCCTTTTAAGTGAGAGCATCCGAGCATGTGAAATGAGACTTAGTTCATAATTGTCAGATATTAGTATAATGGATTCAGCTGAAAGGATTTTAGACATTTGGGCCAATTTGGCCCTCGTTCTAGAAACTGCACATGGCATGGTATGAATCTGCCCCTTGAAACTGGAGAGAGGACCATGTGAACGACTGAATACCTGGCTTTAGTTTTGAACATCTGACTGATTTCCCACACAACCCTGCGTCACTGTGTTGAAGCAGGCCCACCTCTAACAGACAGAAACACTTGTAGGAAGTTACTGACTCCAGGGTGCACTAAAACCAGAGCTTGATTCTCAGGCTGAAAACCCACAATCAAAAGTATTTTCATTTGGCTTCTTGCTTGCATCCCCATGTGTTACATGAGATTTGTTAGGCAGCTTCTAGTTTTATGTTAGGAAGTGAACTGTGCCCGAGTTCCCAGGATGCGTCCTAAACTGCACCATATTATGCCAGTCCCTAGGCCTGTAAAAGCTTCCATATGAAGAAACATGACATTTCAATTTACTTTTTTTTTTTTTTTTAAGTCTCTAATACATAAAGTATGCACCCACAACAGGGGAAGCACACCCCTTCTGTAGTAACTCAATCAGCATGTCAAGGTTGGGCCTCGGTTTTCACACTTTGGTGGGATTGGCGTTGTTACTTACAGACTTAGGAAACTTTGGAAAAGCTCTTGTGATAATGGTGTCAGGAGAAGGTTGGGAGATTCCAGGGAAAGCATGATTATTTTGAGAAACATGTATCTAAGGCATGTGACTTTTAAGCAGTTAGGGATCTCTGACCTAACCTCAGAGAACCTATAGACAAGGACTGAACCTCCCTGCTGCCAATATTCATTTTAGAATATCCTTTGGTAGTAGTTGTGTCTGGCAATCCTTGAGTCTATGATAGCATTCTATTCCATATCCATGCCCGGGTCCAATCATGGGCCAACCACGTATTTCCCCCATCTTTTCAACGGAGTAAAGAGTTGGTCTCTTTTCACTCCTGCCTCTAATCCCACTCACACCCTAGAAGTGGTTACCAGATGTATCATTTTCTGTTCTTTTTAATGCATTTATGCTCATATGTAAAGAACACATATAAATACATAGTTTAGCAAATATTAAAGAGATCATAGACCACACATTTTCTTTTTTGCTATTTGCCTTTTTATTAAAAAATATAAATTGTGAGGGGCTCCTGGGTGGCTTAGTCGGTTGAGGGTCCGACTTTCGCTTAGGTCATGATCTTGCGGTTCTTGGGTTCGAGCCCCGCATCAGGCTCTGTGCTGACTGCCAGCTCGGAGCCTGGAGCCTATTTCGGAGTCTGTGTCTCCCTTTCTCTCTCTGACCCTCCCCTGCTCACGCTGTCTCTCTCTCCTAGAAATAAATAAAAATATTAAAAATATATATGTAAATTGTGTTTAAACAAAAATCATCGGGATTTGAGAATGTGCCCCTGTTTACAAACCCAGAGTTGGACAAGTTTTCCGAAGGCCTCACATATGGCCCTGACTGTACTATTCCCCTCCCCCCCATTGTCTTTGCCATTGTCTCACAGTCCAGCTGCATCAATAGGGATAATGTTCCATTCAGTGCCTTCAGATTAAAATATACATTAGATTTTTGAGCCAGCAGGGTGAGAACATGGAAAGACTAACAAAGATTCTAATTAAGAGCTAAACAGTGTGCATAGATAGGCTGCTTAGGCAGCAAGGGAATATTTCTCATAGCCTCGAGATGGAAATGGGATAATTGCTAAGAAAAATGGGTCCATCTAACCTATTATCCCTTTTTTCTGCCAAATTCTAGCAGCTTCCTTAACTCTTCCTTTATGACCACTTGACAACCCAGCAGAAGGCAAGAGCTCTTCCCTGCAAAGTTGAGCTTGATTGCTTACAATCTTCTGCCCCCAGGGGTTCTCGCCCCCCCCCACCCCCCCACCCCTGATTAGGAGAAATGGCCCCCTGTTCATCCTGTCAAGACTACCCGGCTGCACAGCGAATGGGAGAGAAATCTCATTTTGGAGACAAGCATTTTCTGTGAACTCTATTAAGCAACAAAGGAGCCAGGCTTCCACGGGGGTCACATTTCCAGGATATAATCACCAACTTCTTGGGTGCAATATAAGGCCTCTGCCGGAGTCCACTCTTTCCGTGTTCGTCAATGTGATTATTTCACGATAACAGCTTTCTCGAGGGAGTCAGAGATGCATTCTGCACATTTTAATGAGCCTGTCATCCAGCCTCAATTTTTTCCCCCTTACTCTTTATTTATTTTCTGATTCCTTTCTTTCATGTTGTGAGCCACATGTATTTGGGAGGCCAGGAGGACACAGAAATTTTAAATGTCGTCCAGCCTAGATGAAAATCCGTTGTCTTCCCTTCTTGAAATTTAGCAATATAGCAGGGTTTGTTTGTTTGTTTGTTTTAGTTCGGCAGGGTTAAAAATACTTTATATCTGTGTTCTGAGAAAAAATAATATATAACAGTCATAGAATTTCAGTATTTTCCTAGGTAAAGAATAATTTTATTTTTCATGAAGAACTGAACCATGTTAAGTACAATTATAATAAAGAGCACAATATCCCTGTGTAATAAAAGATTTCAGAGTCCTCCCCAAAGACCCAGCAAATTCAAGATTCCACAGTTATGGTTTTACTAGACTTTATTAAAAAAGCTAGATGATCTATATAGAGACAAGTGGTTTTAATGCTAACAGTTTAATTTTTAGGTGTTCCTTATATAATAGCAAATGCTGCATTTCAGATTCATAAAAATTTGGTTTTTATTTTTAAGAACAGGAAATAAGAGTAGGTAAAGGGTAGTCAGAATATGTTATTTCACTTCTATGTTCATATCATTTCATATTTTCTAAATTTATATTTAATTTTCAATATGTTTAATTATTTTTTCTCACACTAGACTTTGTTTTTTTATAACTAAATCTACCCTGAGATTTTTTTTTTTGTTAAAGGATAGTAGAATAGGATTTGATTTTATAAGTAAGTTTACCTTGAGATTTGCTACGTAAAGATTATGGATTGGAGCATATTTTGGTGAGTTTCCATTAGCCATTGATGATTTTTTATTCTAGTTTTTTCAGATGGCTTTTGTTAATGAATGATGTCTGTGACTAATGCTCCCTGTAGCTTTACCTACTTAAATTAATCTGGCTTTTTATCCTTTGTAAACATATGTATGATCTGCTTCAATCAGATTTTCTGAAAACAAAGGAAAGTATTTTCTCTCATTTCTCAGGAGGTTTACAAATGATATGCATTGAACTAATCCAGTTGGATTAATATGATTATTTCTGTGGGTATATGCAAAGGGGCATTGATTGCTCAATAATAAATGAGAAAAGAGAGATGACTATTTTCCTGCCAGCTTTGTTGCATCTGGATCTGGGGGAGAAGTTGACTGTGGGCTAAGAACCCATGTGGCTGCTAGCTCCAAGACTTTTTCTTAGGAATGGTGCTCTCTCTTCCTCTGGAACCAAGGATACATTCCCCAGCACAGACAAAGAAGATGCATTGGCTCACCTATAACCCTTTTTCTAGCCGTGATGAGGGGCTCTTCGGCACAGGCTTATGCTCCCACTTGTCCGCCAGGGTGACAGAACTGAGACCTGGGTATCCAGGCCAGTTGCCTGAGGGAAGGACATGCCCTCTGTCTGAGCCTGGGTGTGGCTCCATAAAGTTATCCCTCAAACAACTCCATGGTGTGTGCTTTGGTCTGTTTTGGCTGCTACAACAAAGTATCTTAAAGTATCTTAGACTAGGTGGCTTATAAACAACAGAAACTTATTTCTTACCGTTATGGAAGCTAGGAAATCCAAGATCAAAGTGGTAGTATGGTCGCACTCTGTTGAGAATCTTCTCCCTGGTGTGAACTTGAGCCCCACGTTATGCGCTGCACAGACAGTGTGGAGCCTGCTTGGGATTCTCTCTCCCTCTCTTTGCCCCTGCCCTCCTTAAAAATAAATAACTTAAAAAACAAAGCAAAACAAAACAAAACAAAACAACTCCTGCCTTGGTTCTCCTGTCTTTTCATTATATGTAAATTCCCAAGTAATTTCACCAATACTATGGTTTTCATCATTTCCTGTTGACTCCGAAAAATATATCACCAGGCTGGATCCTCTCCTGATATCCAGACTCAAATATTCAACATTCTGTTGGATATTTTCATTTGAACATACCATTGGTTCCTCAAAACTATCAAGTTCCAAGATGAACTAAGTATCTTTATTCTCAAATATCCTTTTGTGTTTCTTATTTGAGGGAGTGATACCACCCAATTGCCAAAAATGGAGCAGTAATGTATTCTTTCCTCTTGTCATTTCCCACATTCCAGGTCACTAAAATCTATCAATTTCCTCTCTTAAATATCTCAGATTTCTCCTCTGTTTTCCCTGACTACCTCCACTATGATAGATCAGTTGGTGAATTCATGTGTGATTTTGTGGAGAAGGAAAGTGAGTGGATAGATTTTTCTTAGATGTGGTACACACTCTGTTAGAGTTCTGTGTGTTAGACACTGAACATATTAACAGTCCCATTTTTATTCTTTTTATGTAGCTTTGTGAATATAATTTTAAGACTGTAAATTACTTTGAATAAGACACACCATTTACCTATTGATGTTTTATTCCCTGCATCAATTTATTGTTCCACTAACATATGAAAGAGTTCTTTTGTGCACTCTTTCCAATCCTAAATATTATCAACCTTTAACAATCTGATGGGCAAAATACTGTACTTCATTCTCTTAAAGTCGTATTTTCATGATTATCAATAACTTCTAACATCTTCATGCATATATTATAGTTTTCTGGCTTTTTATGTGAATTAAAACTTATGTTTTATGTGAATTACCTGTTCTCATGATTCGTTCATGATAATGTAATAAAATGTAACTATTTCTACTGAGTTGTAAGAGCTCTTTATGTGTTAAGCAAGTGAACCTTTTCTGGGATAGGGGTAAAAGGTTTTCCTTTTCCTCTGCTGCATGCCTTTTAAGCATGTTTATGTTATCCTTGCCATTGAGAAATATTTAACACACAGGTATTTTAATAGAAGTAGAGTTGAAATAGGTTGTATTAGTTTCAGGTGTACAATACAGTGATTTGACAGTTACATACATTATGCTCTGCTCATTGTGACAGGTAGTTACCATTTGTCATAGTTACCATCTGTCACCAATGTTACTAACTATATTTCCTTCTGTACTTTCCATTCCTGTGACTTGTTTACCTTATGACTGGAATAGGTAGTTTGAATGTAGTCTTCTGGTCTTTTCCTTTATGCCTCCACACCATTGTCTAATAAGTCTCTCGTGGTCTTCTTGCCTTCCTCTGAGCTCCAGATTATTCCAGAATTATCTTTCACAACACAAATCAGCCTGTTACTTCTTGCTTAAAATCCTTCAGTGGCGACAATTGTCTACATTGATTTTAAAGTACATATTGATTTTAGTACAGCAAAGTAGGTCTTTTGTGATCCGGTACCTTGTTTCCTCTTTGACTCACAGTCTTTTGCTCATCACTACCAGCCACATGAACCCAGCAGTGTTCACATATACCATGGGTAGAGCTCATGTCATAGTCCCCTTTGTCTGGAATGTCTTTCCTCTTTCCTTGTCCTCTTAAGGAATTCCTGTTTATCATTTCAGACTCAAGCACAGTTGACTATTCCTTTCTTTATGCCACCGTACAAAGTATATTCCTCTTTTGTACTGTTTTCCCAATGTTTGCCATAATAGTATATCTGTAGTTTTATTTACTTAATAGCCTACTTTCACATATATCCGTTCTTAACTTAAATAAAACTATTCAGAAAGGAAATGTTTGATATCTACTCTAAATGGAGATACAGTGCTTTTCGCAATAGATATGAGAAAACATAAAATAAAAATATAACTACTACAAAAATGTAACAATTGCCCTGTGAAATCAATGCACATCAGTGGCAATTCACATGGTGCCTTTTGGAGCACACTGTTCAATTGTACCACCTACCACATTGTCCAAAGATTTATAGACTATGCTACAATTATGGCTTATAAAAATACAAATTCAAAAGGGTTTAAATGAATTTTTAAATAATCACATTTATTTCTAATTATCACCACAGTAAAAAGTATTACTCTTAACTTTGTGCAAATGGAGTAAGTCTTGATTGACTATACATCAACTGTAAACAGAGTGTGGTGGAAAGCCTTAAAAGTGTTTCTTAGTCCATCTTTCCTCTGGCCTTTGTATTAATTCAGGAGGGAAAGTATTAACTACATATAAAAGGAAATGAGATCAGCAGGGCAATGACAATGGGATGTGGTGCCTCAGGAGGCAGAAGTCGTGATGGAAAACTCTGTCAGGCTGAGTTTTTTAGATTATATGGTAGGATGAATGTGAACTTGGAATAAAACACAGTATCATATTTAGATTTGGGAATGGTCAAGGACTATTGCTAGGCTAGACTTCATCACGTGTGTCATTCGACTTTGTGGCACTCTATATCCACAAAAATTTCAAAGGGGTCCCTTATTTATCTTAAAAGTTTAAATATACAATTCACATTGCTTTACATTACTCTCTCTTGTTCTTTTCCTCATAGCTGCTGATTTGTGCAGAAATGTGGGAGCAATAGTCCACATTCAAATACTTTTATTTGATTTGTTGAGAATGAGTCAACATAAAAGCTGAAGATTTAGTAAAATTGAGAACTGGAAACAAAGAAAATTATTATTTAAAACTTTTCAAATTTGTTACATTTCACATCCCAGGATTTTAAAGTACCAGTTTTTCACTAAATGCATAAAAGTGCAGCCAATACTAGAAATTTTAGAGAGAGTAATAAGCCTTAACTAGTAGTATAAAAATAGAACTTTGTGACCAGTAATGAAAGGGTGTTTATTTTTCTGAAATGTATAATTTTAGTTGTTCCCTTTTAAATTACAACCGGGTACAAAAACCTTTTCATTCAGAAAGGATGTTATTAAGTTTTCCTTGAAAAAAAAAAAAGGCCTGAAAGATGAATGCAATAGCTTTTAACACTATTCTGTATTTTAATGAGATGAAGTTACTGTTTAATTCTTTATCCTTTGTGTTGATTTTATTACCATTCATCATTCATGATCTTAGGTTGTGATGAAGGCATTTAGTTTAGACAATGCTGAAATTGCTCTCATGAGTCCATGAGCTTTTGGACTGATAGTGGTGTCCTTTTGTTCTGTTATTCCATTGTGATTTCAGAGTTTTTCTAGACTCCTAGCTGAAGTTGGAGATCACATGCCTGTGAGGTTTCCCTTCCTTCACTAGAAGCCATCTGACATCCTCAATGGTCTCGTGGTTTCTTCTGTGGCTGCTCTGTCACAGAGGTCAGTGGGGGTGCTTCAGGATGCCATCATCCCTGTCCCCCAAATTATACACAGCAGTGTGTTTTTTTCCTTAGAGAGGAGTTTCATAGCTTCCAGAATATTCTTGAAGAGTCCATTAATTTTAAAAAGTTTGAAAACCATTCCTGTAATATCTCATTTTGTTGTAAGTTAGAGTCCTAGAGCAACTCCTTCCACATTGTATAGACTCCAAATCTTTTGATGGTGATATTGATCAAATTTCTTTTTTTAACATACTATGGCATAATATATACAATGTATATTTATCACTTTAACCATTTGTAAGTACATCATTCAGTGTCATTAAATATATTCACAATGTTGTGTAACTATCATTACTATCTATATTAAAAACACTTTATCTTCCCTGACAAAACCCTGTACCCATTAAACAAAACTCCCTCTCCACACCTCAGCCATTGTTAATTTCTATGTTACTTTCTGTCTCTATGAATTTTTCAGTTCTAGCTAGGCATCTCACATAAGTGGAATTGTACAATATTTGTCTTTCTGTGTCTGGTTTATTTCACTAAACCTAGCATTTTCAAGGTCCATCTATGTTGTTAACATATATCAAATTTCATTCATTTCTATGGGTGAATAATACTCTGTTATGTCTATATACCACATTAAAAAAAATTTTTTTAATTTTTTTGAGAGAATGACAGAGTGAGCAGGGGAGGGTCAGAGAGAGAGGGAGACACAGAATCAGAAGCAGGCTCCAGGCTCTGAGCTGTCAGCACAGAGCCCGACGCGGGGCTGGAACCCACAAACTGTGAGATCATGACCTGAGCTGAAGTTGGATGCTTAACTGACTGAGCCATCCAGGTGCCCCGTATATATACCACATTTTGTAATCCATTTATATGTTGATGGACACTTGGGTTGTTTTCATCTTTTGGCTATTATGGATAATGCTGCTATGAACATGGGTATACAAATATCTATTCAAGTCCCTGCCTTCAGTTATTCTGGATTTATTACTGGGAGTGCAGTTGTAGGGTAGGCTTCTTTTTATTAGATTAAAAATGTAAGGTTAGTTTATTCTTTTCACCATCAAGAAAAGTTTTTGCCACAGAACTATTCAAAGTCCGTTGTTAGTCCCTAATCAGTTTGCTGTATATAAATTCTCCAATATGAATCCACCTGAGTAGTTAACACCCCAGTGTGGTCTTGTCAGACACTGGGAAACAAAATTCATTAACGAAGAAGATAGTTTCTTTACAAGTTTATAGTGTCCCTTCAGTATAGATTCTGTAGATCCTGTTCTCTTTCACCACCATGCATGACACATAGAGAATATTTTACTTCATGACCAAGACATCCTAGACATATTTCCATACAGATTTCAGAACTTATTTTGCAAATTACTTGGAATGGCACCTGTCACCAATGAACAGAAATGGAAAATAAAGACACGTCATTCCCCTTGTGGAAATGATTATTCTGGACACGGTACTAATTTGCCAACCCTGAAAAAGTCAGTTTTGTTTATAAAGACCTTGACATATCCACGGAATTGAGAATTTTAAGTAAATATCATAAGCATGTGTTTGCTGGTCCTTGGGGTAATTGCTTAATTCAAGTTCCTCCAGAGTCCTTTATCCTTAGAAATCATATTAAAAGAATGACATTAGCAAGGCATTGAAAGATAAAAGAAGAAAAAAAATCAAAGATGGATTTATAGTTGAAGCTCAAACCGAGGGACTCATTTTCATAGAAGTATTTTGTCATTTCTCCTAAACTCATCCTTATGTCCATCAGAGAGGCAATAGAGAGGGAATGGACATATTCCTTTGAGACTCACAGTTAATTATCCTAAATAATGTGATAGGGGCTGCCCGTTAATGGGAATGGAAATCAAGTAATCTGGGGAACCTGCAATGCCCACACCACCTCTCACACCTCATGCTGTCAGATGTGCCCCAGATTAGCTTAGGTTCTTTAGATTTGCCCATATTCTGGACATGGAATTGAAAACAATAGAAACACAGAATTGAAGCTTTTGGAGGTGTTTTTATTCATGTGTTTGAATACTCTCTGTATCTCTGCCAAGTGGATTTCTGGATCCCAGAATTGTTCGGAGAGTGAGCAATATGGGGCAATGATTCAAAGTGTCCCATGTTGGGTGTCAGGCCAATTTGGAGCTGATTTCCAACCCTGCCTCTTATTAGTTGTGAGCCTTAGATAAGTCACTCAAGCATCCTGAGTCTCAGCTTCCTTACCATAAATCATTTTTAATAACACCTTGCATGATTGTTAAGAGAACCAAATAGAATAAGGTTTGTAAGCTCCTATCATTATTGAATGGCCTTTTTGTTCTCATTGCCAGTAGTGAGTACTTTCTTACATGCTGTCCCTTGTTGGAACAATAAATAAGCCAGGATCACGTAGGCCTTGAGTTATCTATCAGTCAGGCAGACTACTCCAGGAGTTTCTCAACAGCATCAAATCACACCTCACCCGGACCTTCAATTTATTCTCCAAAATGTGTTTGCAGTGACACTTGAAGAAGTTTGATCATATTGTTTCCCTACTTGAAATAAATCAGTATCGGCGTGCCTGGGTGGCTTAGTCAGTTAAGCCTCCGACTTTCGCTTAGGTCAAGATCTCGCGGTTCGTGGGTTCGAGCCCCGCGTCAGGCTCTATGCTGACTGCCAGCTCAGAGCCTGGAACCTGTTTCAGTCTGTGACTCCCTCTCTCTCTGACCCTCCCCTGCTCACGTTGTCTCTCTCTCTCTCCTAGAAATAGAAAGAAAGAAAGAGAGAGAGAGAAAGAAAGAAAAGAAAGAAAGAAAGAAAGAAAGAAAGAAAGAAAGAAAGAAAGAAAGAAGTATCATCTTATCACCATCAGGACTATGTTTACATGTCTGCTGGCCAGACTCAAATGTCACTTCTTCTAGATGCCTTCCTGGATAATTGCATATAACGTTACTGCAAGCTTACCTGACTGCCGTAGACACAGAGCTTTGTCTAGTGAGCAAGAACTCTCTTTCATTTTCTGTATGAAAACACCAGGCATCTCTCTTGGCCTTCAGTAGCTCTCAACTAATATTTACTGAATTGATAAATAAATGCATGTCAGTCTTTCGAGAGTCGTTAGCATGTCTCCCCTTGTCTCTTGCCCTTAACTTTTTCTTTACACTAAACCAGAGACACATATCGAGTTACCCTTATTAATATACCTCAATGGACTCAGCTGCCCAGAGGATCAGCCCAAGCTTGGCTTCTGACTCAGCTAGTATATTGAACACATGGGTTCATCTCTCCTTCTAAAAAACCACTGAAATCATGGTAGAACGTACAAAGGGTAACACAGTCTCAACAAATACAGAGAGCTGCAGTAGGGATATCAACAAACCAAAAATTTTCAAAATTTCACCCGGTTTCCAGGAGACTCAAATGGATGAATTCACATTGTGGGTTAAAGCAGGAAAGAGGGACTCCTGGCTCAACGTATGTAGAATAAAACTAGTGTAAGGTGAACCAGGCTTGTGTGTGTGTGTGTGTGTGTGTGTGTGTGTGTGTGTGAGATATATCTATCTGGTTAAACAATGGGAGGAGGGGCAGAATCAGATGACTGAAGTCACTAAGAACTGAGGACCAGCAACTCCCATTTACCCCTCCCTCTTCCTCTGATGCCAAATGTGCAGTGCTGGCATTTGCCCATTGATTATCTTTCCCAAACGACTTCCCTGCCTTAATGTTTTATCCAGATTCTCTCCAGTGAATTCCTTTTCATTCTTCAAGATGCCACTTGCACATCTTGGGAATTCTGGGGAGAGTTAGGAGGTCCACAGTCCCTTGGAATTCGCTGTTAGAATGCTTGAGCCATGATACGGGTACAATTTCTGTACCCATTATCCGCATGGACGACAAGCTTCTTGAAGAGAGGAATTGTATCTTATTCATATTGTATTTCAGAGGCTGGTCTTATGCCTACAATAGTGAAGATCTTCAATAAATGCTGGGTGGAAGAATAATTGAATGACCAGGACATTGTTTTGTGCTTCTCATAGATCTGGCCTCCCTTTGCAGAATATGCTGCAGTTGGTTTATAGTTTTCCTGATACAGTCTGAGTATATGTAGGTTTAGGCAGAGAGTGGGCAAGTTAGCCACGTGAAATTATTTATTCTAAAATTTATTTACATAATAACATCAACAGCAATAGTAATACCAATTGTTGGTTACTATGTGATCATCACTGTGCTGTAATCTTTGTGAAGATAATCATGAATTCTCACAGCCATTCTATAAGAGAGCTATTGTTTCCATTGTAGTAGTTCCCTATAGCTACTGTAACACACAACCACAAAGTCAGTATCACTGATGGAAGTCAAGTGTGAGTAGAGCGAGCAACACTCCTTCCAGAGGCTCTACAGGAGAATTCATTCCTTGCCTTTTCCAGCTCCTGGTGGCTGCTGGCCTTCCTTGACTTGTGACTGCATCACTCCAAGCACCACCTCTGTGGTCACAAAGCTTCTTTCTCTTCTGTGTCAAATCTCCTTCTTCTTCTTCCCTCTTATTAAGATATATGTGACTGCCAGAGTGGCTAAAATGAGCAAATCAGAGAACTCTAGATGCTGGCGAGGATGTGGAGAAACGGGCACCCTCCTACACTGTTGGTGGGAATGCAAACTGGTACAGCCCCTCTGGAAAACAGTGTGGAGGTTCCTCAGGAAACTAATAGAACTCCCCTAGGACCCAGCAATAGCACTGCTAGGAATTTACCCAAGGGATACAGAAATGCTGATGCATAAGAGCACACGTACCCCAATGTTCATAGCAGCACTCTCCACAATAGCTAAAACATGGAAAGAGCCTAAGTGTCCATCAACGGACGAATGGGTCAAGAAGATGTGGTTTATCTATACCTTGGAATACTACATGGCAATGAGAAACAATGAAATCTGGCCATGTGTAGCAACATGGATGGACCTTGAGGGTGTTATGCTGAGCGAAATAAGTCAGGCAGAGAAGGACAAATATCATATGTGTGCACGTATAGGAGGATTAGGAGGAACTTAACAGAGGACCAAGGGGGAGAAGAAGGGTGGAAATGGTGGGGGAAAGGGAGAGAGGCAAACCATGAGAGACTCTTGAATGCTGACAAAAACTGAGGACTGATGGATGTGGGAGGGAGGGAGGGATGGGCATGGACGAGGGCACTTGTGGGGATGAGCACTGGGTGTTATGTGGAAACTAATTTGACAATAAACTATTTGTAAAAATAAATAAATAAATAAATAAAAAGAAAAAAGAAAAAGAAAAGATATATGTGACTGCATTTAGGGTCCACTTAGGTAATCTCCTCATCTCAAAACCCTTGTCTTAATCAGATCTGCAAAGACTTTGCCATATAAGGTAAAAATTATGGCTCC
The DNA here is from genome assembly GCA_017311185.1 of Proteles cristata cristata. NCBI lineage: Eukaryota > Metazoa > Chordata > Mammalia > Carnivora > Hyaenidae > Proteles > Proteles cristata. Next base: position 1,134,910 of record JAESUZ010000812.1, read on the forward strand.
AGGGATTAGGACACAGATCTCTCTCTCTTTTAAAGTTAAATTACTGATTTTTTGAGAGAGAGAGAGAGAGAGAGAGTGAGCAAAGAGGGGCAGAGAGAGAGGAAGAGAGAAGATCCTAAGCAGACTGCACTGACAATGGGGCTGTAACTTATGAACCCTGAGATCATGACTTAAGCCGAAACTGACTGTGCCACCCAGGCACCCCAGGACACAGGTATCTCTTTTTGCGGGGGGTCATTTTTCCAGTCACCATACCACAGTTTGCATATTTGGAAACAAAGGGATTAAGTTCACTTGTCCAAGTACACACAGGCATTAAGCATCAGGGTCTGGATTTGAATTTGCATGTATTTGATCTCAGAGTCTGTCTCTCTGGCTCTTCTTCTCTCCCTGTATCCCTAAATAATGAGTAATAACCCCAAGACATTTGCATTGTTGCTTTATTCCGAGTCAAGTTTAAATGTAAAAGCTCTGTGTTCAGAATTCAAAGGATAGGCTGCACCAGGAGAAATCACTGATGACACAGGCCCACACTCTAGGTGAGCTCCACACTTGCATTTATTTCCTTCATTATGGAAGCAGGCAGCGAGGTGTTGAGGAGAGAAGGCTAATAGGGGCACCTTCCTCACGGGGACGGGGCAGTATCTCATTACTTTGGCTGCCGCTGACTCTCAGCTGGTGTGTCAGGGGCCGCTGCCAGCAAGATCTCCCGCTGCCTGGGAGGCTGGAGTTGTTTCCCATTGTGTGTGTTGCAGTCTGCGTGAAACCCAATCCAGTTCCTCCTTGGGAGATGCCAAGAGGGGATGCCCAGCTTGGGGAGCGTATGGCAGCCCCACCGCCAGCCTAGAATTTTTTTAAGTTTATTTATTTATTTTGAAGCAGAGACAGAGACAGAGAGAGATAGACAGACAGAGAAAGAGGTTGGGGGGGAGGTGCAGAGAGAGAAGGAAAGAGAGAGAATCCCAAGCAGGCTCCACACTGTCAGCCCAGAGCCTGACATGGGGCTCCGTCCCACGAACTGTGAGATCATGACCTGAGCCAAAACCAAGAGTCTGCTGCTTAACCGGCTGACCCACCCAGGGGCCCCCCGTGCTAGGAGTTTTACTAGGGGCCTGAGGACTACCGCTGCAAGGATTCTTGGCTCCTTTGGCTTTTATTTAAATTCAAACATTTAACATTACTCACCTTTTAGGTGTAAATATGCTTTCCCCTTCTCAAAAAATATTTCTTAAAAATACTATGTTCAAAACTATACATTTTATATAAAAATATTTATAATATTACTTAAAAACAATGTGTTTAGGTTTAACAAAGTGTGGCATAAACACTCTGGCAAAAGAAATTCGCTTGAAGAGAGTGCCGAAGTATCTCTGCAGAATGTTTAAATCACACAAGCCATAATTGTACATACTCAAACAATACAGAGGCAGACAGGGCATTCCTTCCTTAGAGGTAACCACTGTGAATGGTGAATAATGTGGGGTGCATCCTATATCTAATATATTTATTTTTACTTTCAATACATCAGATCATATTTTGACTACTTGCTCTCTTTTTAGAGTTTATTTATTTATTTTGAGAGAAAGCACATGCTCTGATGGAAGCATGAGCAAGGGAGGGGCAGAGAGAGAGAAAGAGAGAGAGAATCCAAAGCACAGAGCCTGATATGGGGCTTGATCTCATGACTGTGAGGTCATGACCTGAGCTGAAATCAAGAGTCAGAAGCTTAACCAACTGAGCCACACAAGGGCTCCTTGACTACTTGCTTTTTAAAATTAACAGTGAACTTTAGAAGTGTTTACAGATCTGAACTTAGAAAAAGTTGTGTTGTATCCCAAAGTGTGGATATATAATCCCATACTATATTTACTTTCTTGTTGGACATATTTTAAATCGTACTTTTTCTGTTAAGATAGTGCTATGACAAGCATTATTTTACATGTAGCTTGAGTGTTTGTGTAACAATACATTTAGGGGTGGATTTTTAATAGTGGCATACTCTTTCCACTGTACCAAAAGTGGAAAGACTGATACCAAGCCAGATTTGAGTCAGAGAGCTCTTCCGAGACCTCAAAAGTTTTAAATTCTGCAGCCAGAGTTCATCCTATGATGTAGACGAGGTCTTCTGGTAACTGTACTTTGTCGCAAGTCTCCTTGAGGGATGTCTTGAAGAATTCATCTAGTCTTTCCCACATGTCCATCATTGTCCTTTAAGCTGATTGTAGCTCCCTTCATATTACTAGGGTAACTTCATATTTCTTTTTTTAAAGTTTTTTTACATTTATTTATTTTTGAGAGACAGAGAGACAGAATACAAGTAGGGGAGGGGCAGAGAGAAAAGGACCCACTGTTTTGAGGGAACTATTGATATTATATCTGGTCCTTAATCCAACTTAAATTTGGACAGATTTATTCTAGTTAAGCCATAAGTGTCAACATTGTAAACTTGTTTTGATTAAAGGATTTTTCTATCAAACAACAACAACAACAACAACAAAACCCAAAACACAGAATCAAAGTAGGTTCCAGGCTCTGAGCTGTTAGCACAGAGCCCAATGCAGGGCTCGAACTCACAAACTGAGATCATGACCTGAGTCATGAGACGCTTAACCAACTGAGTCACCCAGGTGCCCCAGAATAACTTCCTATTTCTATTGTTTCCTTTCCTTCCTATTGTTTCCATTCTATCATTTATGATTTTCTTTGGCTGCAACATAAAACACTTGACTATAATGACTTTGCTAAGTGGGCTCAGTTTGCTTACACAGGAACAAATCCAGAGGGTTGTACAGATCTGACACGACAGCTCCGTGACACCACTGGAGACTGGGGGCCCTCTGTCTTCCTACTCTGTCATCCTTTGCATGTCTCTTTTATCCTCATGGCTGCAAAATGGCTGCTCTGCCTACAAGCATGGCATCTCCATCCAAACATTGGAGAGGCTACAGGCAAAGGACAAAGTCTGAATGCCAGCTGAGGCTGTTACTATTGAAAGAGCCTTCCTGGAAGCCTCGACCGGTGACGTCTGCTTATATCTCTCTTTCCGGAACTGGAATACATGGTAGTTCTGGTGGCAAAGATTGGGCAGAGATGCGCATTTTTAGCAGGGTGCTTTGTGACCAAACTGTGCGTTTGGTTAATAAAAATGGAGGGAAGAATGGAGATTGGGCAGAAACTAGCAGTGCCATACTTGGCGATTTAGGTGAAAATGTCTTGAAGAAAGCTCTAAAAATGTGGAATATTCACCATTGACCCTGTTATAGGTGAAGGCACTAAAGTGCATGGTGTACATAACACTGTAACAATAATCATTCCAGCTAAGAAATGACCTACTTTGCTAAAAAAAAAGAATGTTTTTCATTTTTCTACACTTCATTCTGGTCCCACGGAGTATGCCCCTGTGATTTTTTTCTTGCATACCTTCTACATACATACAGTCTAGGATAAATTAAATTTAACATCCTTTACTTTTTAACAATATAAATATTTTAATACTTTGCTGTCCTGTTTTCTAAATATTCATGTAAAAGAATTATAGTAGATCCCACCAGTTTGATATTTTATTTATTTATTTATTTATTTCAATCTACAATGTTATGGATTTAGAGGGTTTTTTTTCCATTTTAAAAAGATAATGTTAGGGGCGCCTGGGTGGCTTAGTCGGTTAAGCGTCCGACTTTCGCTTAGGTCATGATCTCGCGGTTCGTGGGTTCGAGCCCCGCGTCGGGCTCTGTGCTGACTGCCAGCTCAGAGCCTGGAGCCTGTTTCAGTCTGTGACTCCTCTCTCTCTGACCCTCCCCTGCTCACGCTGTCTCTCTCTCTCTCTCTCCTAAAAATAAATAAAACATTAAAAAAAATTAAAAAAAAAATAAAAATAAAAAAAAAATAAAAAGATAATGTTACAAGGACTGTTTTCATATATCACTTTTTATTTCTTTAGGACTCATCCTTCATGGACACGTTTCAATAAAATGAACTATGGTTGAAGCATATGAACATTTTTATGATTGTTGGGAAAGGAAGCATGCTATTTTTGGGAAAAGTTTTTACCAATTTATATTCTCATTATCACTCCATATGTGTATCTCTTATCACAGTAAAAAAATGAAATAAAGAGAAACAAAGAAGGAAAAACGGAGAGTGGTCCAGGATTGAATCAGCCGTGCCCTCTTGTGGTAAATCTTAAAATTTCAAGGCAGGCCTTTTCTTTCTCAAGGGCTTGTGTTTAGAATGTTGTGCATAATGCTGTTGTCAGCCACTGACCTTTTCAAATAAAAAGTGGGGACCTCAGTATTAGTTTTACAGACTCAGAGAATAGGAATGATTTGGGCTTGAAATTCACAATAGTACCAAAGAAACGACTTACAATAGGTCTGTGTGGTAGCAGCTAAATTCTTGTTCTGTTGATTAGGAATTGGTGATATTGCTTGGGAAGCATTCCTCTGAAGGGGACAGTGTGGGAGCCCGACAGTGACCACAAGAAAGCGTGGTTAGGGACGCGGGGATGTGCCTGCACACGGGGCTCCCTGCCTGGGCAGGGCATTCCTGCAAACAGGATGCTCTGCCAGGAGGCCTGCACACAGTATCCAAGTTAAATGGTCCGCTTGCAAACGAGGGAACATGCCCTCCTTAGAAATAAGGAGAAGGCTGGAATTGTGAGCAGGCCTCTTAGTAAACATGTTGTGGTCGCTTCCTCCCTTTGCTCCCCCCTGTCCTTGAAATGTGTTTGGCTACTTGCTCTTAATTGGTAAAGGAATGCATCTCGTAGATTTCAGTTTGTATCCAATTACCGGGTATAAAGTAAACCGCAAGAGGGGCTTGCGTAGAATTGTTCCTCCGCCGGAGTTGTGTCTGTGTCTGTCTTTTGTGTGTGTCTTGTCCTTTGTGTCATTTCGTCCTCAACAGACAGTCCTTAAATGATGATTTAAAGGAAGTGACAATATTTGGTTTAAGACTGATATCTATGTCTATATTTATGTCTATATCTATATCTATCTATATATCATCTATGGAGAGAGAGAGAGAGAGATTCAGATGAAACAATAAGGATTGTCTAGCTTAATTATTTTACTTTGCAAGTGAAGAGACTGAGAATCACAGCAATTGGGGGATTTCCCAAATAAAGTCCCAATAAATAACACAGAGCCCGTAGTCGCCCTGTTAGCCCTGGATTTTGCTATTGGACTCCATGGTCTTTCCATTAGATTTCTTCTTAAACAGTATGAGCACCAAATGAGATAATACACAGGAAGTGCTTTGAGAAATATTCAGTACAAACACAAGCAAGCAGAATTATTAGTTAATATAGCAGAGAGGCTATAGCAAAGTGTGATTTATATCTGTGGCATAGTTATTTTCCCTAAAATCCCTGAAATGGCAGAATTCAAAAGGTTTTTTAAAAATTCATTTTGCTGTACTCAACTTAATGGTAGAATGAATGCATCTGAACTAATTACACATGTAGTGCTTAGCATAGTGCTGGAGCCTAGCACTGATCTAAAACTGTTAAGTAATAACCATTATACTATATGCTTCACCTGTCCTAAGTGTTTTACATATATTAATTTTTTCTGTCATCACAATCACCCTATGAAGTAGATTTTTTTTAAGTTTATTTATTTTGAGAGAAAGAGAGCAGGGGAGGGGGCAAGGAGAGGGAGAAAGAAAGAATCCCCAGCAGGCTACACGCTGTCAGAGTGAAGCCCGACGGAAGTCAGAGTTAAGGGTTCAGGCTTACCAACCATGAGATCGTAACCTGAGCTGAAATCAGGAGTTGGATGCTTACCTGACTGAGCCACCCAGACGCCCCAAGGATATCCTATTTTTAATTCCATTTTATGAGGAACCTGATGCCTGGAGAGGTTAAGTAACTTGCTATGATCACACAGCTTTAAGTGGCAGATCCAGGATTTGACTACAAGCAGCCTTACTGTCTCGCTAAACTACCCGTTATGACATCTAGTGCTCAGACTAGAAGCCCTTTTCCTAACTACTTGTTGGGAGCCATTCTGAACTCACTAGTTGAGAAAACTCCTTGTGAGGTTAAGGCAGGTTTGCAAGGTCTCCTGCTGTCAGACGATGACCAATATCCATCCCCATTCAATTGTTTCTGCTTGAGCACCGACCCCCAAGGCACCTTGTTGATTGGTATCGGGAGTGACTTGTCCCCTTATTCTGGCCCTGGTATGATGATTGCACCTTGTGAAGGAAATTATTGTAGGAATTTCTTCTTTTGTGATTATGTGAGCAAACATTATGTTTCCTGAGAATCCTGTTTTTTCCCTTTAAGCAAACAAGTTATTGACCCCTACTCACAAAGAACTAACTTTTGCCTTTGCTATGCTAAAAACATTGTCTTGTTTGTATTTGAATGCTAAAGACACCTTCCTTTTCCATATGATAAGCATGTAAATCACCTACATCAATCACTATTGATAAAGGTTATGCATGAGTCTTCTGCAAAACTATGTTCTGGGAAATTTTTACGTATCAAAGAAATTCATCATCAAAAATCATTGTCTAAGGCAAATGCCACTTCTGTGCTGTTCCCCATACACTTAACCATAAATAAAGCTAAGTCTCAGTTAGTGCAGAGATGCCTGCCTGGTGACCAGAGAGACTCTCGGCGCTCTCATCCCTGGTCTCGCACACCGTCCATTCTTCAGGGACCCCTGGACTAGCTGGAGCACGACTCCCACAGCTATTATTAACACACCGTGTCTTCTCTGTTATGCATGGCTCTATCTTATGCTGGAAAACAGGAGAGGGTCTCCTCAGACCTTTTTAGACAAGGAACAATGTAACTTTATTGAGAGTCCATGTATTATAAAAATGAAGTGTTACAGCAAAGAGTAAATATTTAATTTGTTACCTTTAGTCATAGCAGTGGAGAAAGAGATATGCCAGGGATCTTTTTCTTCTCAATACCAGAGGGCAGATGATGTGAAGAGACTCCTTTTTCACTCAGAAGTCAACTAATGTTTACTGAGTGTTTTTTTTAGCATAAGGGCTGAGGTGAGGTTACCTTGATGAACAAAGTAGATGGGGTGTCTGCCCTTAAGGTACTTAGATTTTTGAGGAAATGAATGCCAATTAACTGATCACAAGGGCAAATGTGATCATTGCTGTAAAAAAGAGAAAATATATGGCAGAGTATAATAACACTGACCCATGTTAATATGGAAAATTAGAGAAGGTTTCCGAAGAAAGTGACGTTTCAGGAGGAAGAGTACTTCAGGAGGAGGAAATAGGGTGTGCAAATCCTGTCACAGGAGGGAATATGACCCCAATAAGGAACTGAAAGATGACTGGCAGGAGCACCAGACAGCAGGAGCATACAGGTGAGATGAAATGTAGGTGATGGACAGATCACACAAAGCTTTTTTGGATCTGTGAATAGTTTTGATCTTTCTCCCAAGAGCGGAAGGGAAACGATTAAAGGGCTTCAAGCTTATGGGGGTGGGGAGGAGCAGTGGGGATATGTGGTTCAGTCTTGCAACAGTCTGAAGAATGGATTAGAAAGAAGCATTGGTGAGAATGTGGCTAAGAGGTGCCCTTTCAGTACTGGATGGGAAGATGTTTTGAATCAAAGTAGAGGCAAGGCAAAAAAGTAAGTGGATTTAATAGATATTCAAGAAGTAAACTCAACAAAATCTGGTAATGGAACAGATAAGATAGATGGCACAAGGCAGCCTTCAGGTTTCTTGGAATGCAACAGATGGTGCCACCCTTCACTGAAATAAAGCACGTGGGAAGAATGGTGAGTGGGGTAACAGAGCTCCCTTTTGGACTTCAAGTGTCAAATCTAAGGAGGTAGTTGGGTTCAGGAAACTAGAGTGTCAAAGAGATAGCAGGAGATAAAAACATGGTCATCAGTGAAGTACAGAGTCATTGATGAGATTGCCTAAGGAGAGAGTGTATAGCAAGAAGAAGGTCTGGGTGAGTCTAGAAGAAGTCTACTATTTAATGGCCGGAAAAAAAGGAAGGTGAGCTGGCAAAAGAGACAGAGGAAGAATTGAAAGATAGAGAAAAACTAAGGAGTGGTGTCACAGAGGATGCAGAATGAATATTTTCAAAAGGAAGTAAGTAATCAATTGTCAAATATGCTAAGAGGTCAGGAGAAGTAACACTGCAAATATCCACTGGATTTAGCTACATGAGGGTCTTAGATGATCTTAGCATGATGGAAGCCAGATAGGACTGTGTTAAAGAGAATAGATAAAGGAATGGAGATGGGAGAATAGAAAGGTTGCTGAATTAGTCAAGGTTCACCAGAAAAAAAGATCCAATTATATTTATAATTCATATGTATATGAAAGCGTTTGTAAGGAATTGGCTCATGTAGCTATGGTGGCTGGCAAGTCCCAAGGCCTGAAGGGTGCAAGCTGGAGACCCGGGAGAGCCATGGTGTACATCCAATCCAAATGCTGGCAGGCTCCAGACCTAGGAAACGCTAATGTTTCAGTTAGAACCTGAAGGCAGGAAAAAGCCAATGTTCCAGTTCAGAGGCAGTCAGGCAGAGGAATTCTTCCTCGTTCAGGGAAGGGTGAGCCTTTTTTGTTCTTTTCAAGCCTTCAACTAATTGTGTGATGCCCATTCACACAAGGGAGGGTAATCTGCTTTACTCAGTCTACTGATTTAAATGTTAGTCTCTTCCAAAAACACCCTAACAGATACACCCAAAATAATGTCTGACTAAATATGTGGCCACACCATGGCCCAGTTAAGTGGACACAAAAAATTCACAGTTGCTACTGAGACACCAAATAGGAAGAGAATGGAAAATACCCACTAGGTTGGTTGACATGGTAAGGATGGAATCAAAGTCATATCAGAGTTAGTTGATGAGTGACTGAGAGGTAATGACCTATAGATGTTTATTTGAGAAGTTTTCTGTGAAGGAGAGGAAAATGGAATGTCAGACTTACTGTGAGCTTGAGGGTCTTTTTCTTTCTTCTTCCCTCCCTCCTTCTCTTTTTCTCTCTCTTTCTCTCTCTCTCTCTTTTTCTTTCTTTCTTAATAGCAGAGAATTGAAAATATTTTGAAGGGGAAGATCAACCAAAAATAAAAGAGATAATCAATATTATAAAGTTCTTGAGAAGTAGGAGAGGATGAGATGCTTGCCTTTCCTTCTCCATCTTCCTGCCACATCTCAATTCATAATGCCAGTGGGAACATCTAGGACCCTCACTGGACTAAACGTTGTTGTCATGATTTTCATCACCACCATCCTTAGCATCGTCAAGAAGCATTGTTAATTTCTAAATGGCATAAAGTGCTCTAGAAGAGAAACATAGTTTTTGCTTTGTCTGCTCTATTTCAACCCTGGCTGGAAGGGATAGTTCAGCCTGGTCTGCCTTAGACAGGATGTGCACAACTGAAGGAAGTACAGAGTTTTTTGCTCATCTGTGAAAATTTCTTTTTTCATTTCACGTACCAAGTTGATACCGTGTTCAAGAATAATGGAGATCACAAAAATCCATTCTGATGATGTTTCTATTTAAAATATTAAGTGTTGAACCATTAGGGTTTTCTGAACCTTTGTGCTCAATGTTAAAAATATGTATAAATGGTAAAATTTGCCTTTATTTAGTTTAATCCTTTCGCTTTCAACATTTATTGAAGAAGCATTATGGAGCATTTATCAGATGCTACCAGTATGCCTGGCACTAGGAATAGAATGTGAACAAGCAATGCTTCCTGCTTGCAAAGGACTTGCAGTGTGATATGACTAAGATAAATACAGACAAGTAATGAAGTCACTTACAAGTAATAGCATTAGTCCTGTTGAGAACATGGTGTCACATAAACACATATAAGGGGCTCTGATTTTGGAGGGTCTGGGAGGCCTTGTTTTAAGATGTAATTTGGAAGTTGTGACCTGAAAAAAATGACTAGAGTCCTGGTGAAGTGAAAAAGGAAAAAAAAAAAGAGATTTTTCTCCTCTCTCTCTCTCTCTCTTACCTCCTTCTTCCCCTTCCTCCTCCTCCTCCTCCTCCTCCTCCTCCCCCTTCCTCTCTCCTCCTCCCTCCTCCTCCTCTTCCTCCTTTTCCTCCTCCTCCTCCTCCTCCTTCTTCTCCTTCTTCTTCTCCCCTCCTCCCTCCTCCTCCTCCTCCTCCTCCTCCTCCTCCTCCCCTCCTTCTCCCTCTCCTTCTCCTTCTTCTTCTTCCTTACAGAGAGAACAACCTAGGCAACCCAGGTCATGGGGGAGGTGAGTCTTGGTACGTTCGAGTCACCTCAAGTTTAGCACAAAGTGCAAGGGGAAATGGCAAAAGGTGAGGGTGAAGTAAGCAGAGGAATAGTTCAGGAAGGGAAGATCCAGGCAATAACAGTAGTAAATACTTCTCTAGTGCTTAGTTGAGCTAGGCTTTATGCATAACAATTCACTTAATCTGTATAAAGGCTCTAAGGTAGGGAATATCATTGTCTCCACCACGTAGAAGAGAAGTATAATAAGTTGCAGCAACTTATCCAAAGTCACACTTGTGACTAGTCATGATAGTAAGGGTGGAAGAGGAGCTCAGAGTGTGCTCTGACTTCTACACTGTACAGCCTCTCAACGACAAAGCCTTGGGAGAGAATTAGCCTGTGTTCCAAAGCACAGCAGTGATATGTAGCCAGAATTGTGTTTTGGAAAGATCATTCTGTGTACTCTGGGAAAAAAATGCTTATGAGCAGGTCTGGAAGTAGGGGAGAAGTAAAAATCAAATGGGATTTCAAAGGGAGAATGGGAAACCTAAAAATGTAACCTTGAGTAACAGAAATTGTGAAATCTCAAATATTCTGTTGGATATTTGAATGATTAAGGGTGCGAATTCAAAGAAGATGCCTCTTGGACAGTTATATCAGCAAGATAGCCAAATATGACATCTTTCACTAGTCTCCCTTCAACAACAATTTGGCATCCATCCACAGACAAAATATAAAAATTTAAGATATAAACTATTTTAGGGCATGGTTGTTTTGAATAATGTACACTGGCTTAAAAATCTTCAGTTTAATGAGAGGCAAAAATGAATGAAAATATGAGAACTAACATCAAATAGACAAGCAACTGTAGTGGGAATGTGCTTTGGGACATTTTGAATGGAAAACAAAAGGTGTGATTAGGGAAAAGTTCAGGGAGTGAGAAGCATGGTGTTCTACTCCACGTGGAGGGCTCAATTTTCACCGAAGCTTCAGGCTTCCTTCCACTTTTCTCACCTAGGGCTCACTTGTTTATTCCTTTGTTCCTACTCTTTTATTTTAATGTTTATTTTCATTTTTGAGAGAGAGAGAGACAGAGTGTGAGTTGGGCAGGGGCAGAGACAGAAGAAGACACAGAATCTAAAGTAGGCTCCAGGCTCCAAGCTGTCAGTACAGAGCCTAATGGGGGGCTTGAACTCATGAACCCCAAGATCATGACCTGAGCCGAGTTGGAAGCTTAACCGACTGAGCCACCCGAGCACCCTGTTCCTACTCTTTTAGTAGGAATCCTAAAGGGTAGAGGAAGGTGCCTATGCCCCTCTACTTGAAAACTCTTGGAGGAAGTCACTGGAGAAGAGCAAGTGGTGAGTGAAGGACAGAATAGAGCATTTTGAGTGGCAGGATAAGATTGTAGTCTTATGGAGAAATCATGCAAGAGGAGCAATAAGCTTGGTTTACCCCCTGAATATGGTGGGAACAAAATCCAGCTCATGTACTCTAACGGAGCTACTATGTGCTAGGCTCTGGACTACAGACATTCTCTCCTTCTTTCCTCTCAGTTACCCAGTGAGCCATGCACTATTATTATCCTCTTTTTACAGATGAAGAAATTGAGGTCCAAGAATGATTAATAAGTATGTTTTTTTTTGTAGTTTCAAGTTTTTATTTAAATTCCAGTTAGTTAATATACAGTGTAATTCTAGTTTCAGGTTGCAGAACTTAGTGATTCATCACTTACATACAACACCCAGTGCTCATCACAACCCATGCTCTCCCTAATCCCCATCACCCATTTAGCCCAACCCCTTCCCACCTCCTCTCCAGCAATCCTCGGTTTGTTCTTTATAGTTAATAATCTGTTTTATGATAAAAAAGAGAAAAGAAAAATAGCCTGTTTCATAGTTTGCCTCTTTCTTTTTTTTCCCTTTGTGCTCATTTGTTTCTCAAATTACACATATGCGTGAAATCATATGGCATTTGTCTTTCTCTGACTTATTTCAGTTAGCATAATACTGTCGAGCTCCAGAAATAAGTAAGTTTTTAAAATCACACAACTGGTAATTGGCAGAGGCATTTAATCTCAAATCTTGCTCAGATCCAAAGCTGTTCCTAGACCTGTCATACATGTCAGGGTGTGTTAGATGCACGCCAGGACAGGGCAGCAACGTTTCTGGTACCTGCACTTGGAAGGTACGCATCAATCTTTTGGGCCCGTAGTTCAGTCTTCAATCCTGCTTGAGGTACAGAACACTGTGGTAAATCAAGTCATTCTCATTTAGTAGCTTAGGAGGCTGAAGTCCAAAGATTCAGTCTGTATTATAAAGACAATGAGTGGATGGGCCAGTATTAGAGTTTTACTCATTTCCAGGGTAGATTATTTAATTCTGTCGCGTACTGTGCAGAATTAGGTTTCTGTGCGCTTAATTGTTTTTGGTCTCAAAAGAAACTTATCTATGAATAACAACTATGGAATGCAGCTTGTGAATAATAAAGTGAGAGCCTTCATTTTCCAGTTGTTTTATTCCATTCCTGTTCCGTTTGCACGGGGAGCAAGGGAGCAAGGATTTCAGATTAATTGCAGTACAGCACATTGAATAATGCAGGTCAGTGGCTGCCTTGCTCATGGGGAAATGCTTTTAAAGGATCCTTTCAAAAGTAGATTTTAAACAATGTCCTGAAAGATTTACTTGCAGATTTTTAAAAAAGTATGTCTTAACAAAGCTATTTTGGGGAGATTTTTTTTTCATTACTGTTCAGTATAAGCTACATAAATGCCTTTCACTGATGGCTCAACATTTGAGTATCTTTCATAAACTCACAAGTCTGGTGAACTAAAATTGGAATCTAGCATTGAAGTCTAATGCAAGAAGTCTGGGACTGATTGAGGCTACTCTGAAGATCATATTTTTTTTTAACTGTTGTGGCTGAGAACATGGCTCATTGCCTGCACTTTCAAAATCTCCAGGAATACTGTACCCCCTTTTTCCTTTCTTGTTCAGGTTTTCTAGAACTGTTGCTGGGCTTCCTTCCATCTGCAAAGAGGCAGCAGAAGTGCTAAAGTCATCTGTAAAGGCTAACCACTTTTATTCCTAGTAAGAATATTCTTCCTTCTACACCCAGCCTATGAAAAATAATATTCCGGCTTGGTAGTAAACTACCACAGAAAGAGATTAAATCTATTACCTGGTGAATAAATACAAATAGATAAAAATGAGTTTTCATTTCACCATTTGGAGTCTACTAGTTCAGAATTCCACTATCTAGGAAGATTTAATATTGGAGAAGTAAAAGCCCTGTTTCACCACAATTTCATGGGGATTGCTGTCACGTAAAATGAATGTCTTATACCTTACCTTCTCTTTCTCAGCCAAGATTTAGGCTGCAGGATGGAAAGTAATAATTTTAGAGGCAATATGATCATTTAAGCGCCATCTCTAAGGTTTAGATTATTCAGACAGACTATCCAGATTCTTGATTTTTTTTCTTTCATATTGTATGTTTTATACCATTTTTGCCTAACAGACTAATACACTGGTTTAAAGACTTCCACAAAAGTGAGTGGTTACTGCAATTAAGTAGGGTAACAATTGATTACTATATGATTTTTTATCAGATTGTGTCTTTTCACAAGCTCCCTCAGCCTCATCACTCATATCTTTTAAAGGTTTTTGTTTTTCTTTCTCTGTATTTGAATATGTATATGTGTTCTGGCAAGCTGTATGACCTTGGACAAGATCTTGAACTTGGCTAAGTGGATTGTCTTCATCTATAAAATGAGGACATAGTTTGCTGTCTGCCAGAAAACTTCAAGGCTTGAATTAGGCAGCATCTGTGGAGCTCTTAGTCAACTGTAAAGCCTCCCATAATGTAAAGTATTAATGAAGTGCGCATTCTACTCTCTAATATATGTACTTTCACCCCTTCCAGTTGTGATGTCCTACCAACCAATATCTCAGATAGGCTTCCATTATTTTTTTAGTGCACTGCACAAACATCTGTCCCTGACTTCTTCCTGCTTTCCTGGCGGGTGGGTCTCTTAGTCTGCTCCTGGCTGAAGGCTATCATCAGAGAAAGCATAACTTGCTTTTTCTGAAACCAAAGACTTTTCAACTTTGAATTTTTAGTCATTATGCTACTTATTGATTGCATACATGTTTATTATGTCTATTCTGTCAGGCCCTGTTCTCAGCACTGAGGTATGGTCACCTGATGAATGTCTCCCTTTGTTCCTGCAGATCTGGACTCCAGTCTTCTCCACTCTGCTCTGTACCCCCAGAGACTGATCTGTGGGGAACTGTTGGTTCAGTTCCAGAAAGGATCATCAGGCAGTCTGAGGGATGGATGGAGGGAAGGATATTGAGGCATGTTTTTTCCAGGCTCCCTTCTAAAGAGAGACTCCAGGCCAGCAGTGCTCTTCTACCACAGGTCCTCACTCTTGTTGTTGGTCCTCTCCAACAGCCTCTCCATTCTCTGGGCTCCAGTGAAGTTTCTGCTGTGCCCTTCTGGCTGAGGAGTGACTCAGCCCCAGAGTGCTGCACTGCCCCTGTGCACCATAAGTCACGCAGTAGTCCCTTGGTAAATGGTCTCTTATTAAACTTTCTCCAGTCACTCATCTGCTTCCTACTGGAGCCCTGGTAGATTTAAGCAGTAAACAAGATGTAGAAGACCTTGCTCTTTATGGAACCTACATCCTAGAGGGGAAGGTAGATAATTAACAAACAACAATAAGCAAAATAAATCATAATAAACAGTGATATTAACTTTGTGAAAAGAAAAGTTTATTTGGTAGAAAGAAACTAGGGTGCTGGGCAAGGTGCAACATTAGATAGGGTAGCAGAGAAAACTATTTAAAAATTTTTTAATGTTTATTTATTTTTGAGAGAGAGAGACAGACAGAGTGCAAGTGGGGGAGGGGCAGAGAGAGAGGGAGACACAGAATCCAATGCAGGCTCCAGGCACTGAGCTGTCAGCACAGAGCCTGATGGGGGTGAACCGTGAGATCATGACCTGAGCTAAAAGTCAGACATTCAACCTACTGAGCCACCCAGGTGCCCCAGCAGAGGAAACTTTTTAGAGGAGGTAATAATTAATTTGAGATCAGATTGACAAAGTGATGAGGGAGAATAATGTGCAGGCAGAAGAAAGGCACTGGCACATAGGTCCTGAGGTAAGAATGAGAACAATGAACATAAAGAAGGCCAGGGTGGCTGGACATCACGAATTCAGAGTGTAATGGTGGGAAATAAGGAAGGCCTGATCACGTGTCAAGGCGCCCAGCCTAACAATGATGAAAATATGGCCATCTAGGAGATTGGGTTAGTAAGGTACATGCTCCAAGATGTTTTGTTACATATACCAGATATTTCTGCCTACCTGCCTGGAGATTCCAGAAGGACAACTGATGAATAATAATTTTCTCCCACTGGAAAATACGAGTCTTATTCATATCTCCGAGTTATATTTTTCAAAAATTGCACTGTCTTTTTTAAAGGTCTGGGCAAACATTCTCCATCCCTCCTACCTGAATTCTTTTTTTAAAAACATGCCTAGGGCCTCTCTTGAACCTGCCATTTTCCATCTCCTTGCTTGTCATCCACATGTCTGGACCTAGGAATGTTTTAGGCCTTTTCAAGACTCTCTTCCAGAAAGCAACCCAGTCATGCTTACAGCTCATTACTTCTTGGATCAAGCTTCCCTTGTGATTTACCCCCTTAAAAAATGTAGAACCAGTGCCTGTGATACCATGTTTGGGAAGATCATGGTCTCACTGCAGGTGTCCAACTCTTGTAAAACTTTTTTATCTCACAACCTTACATGTCTTGCGGCTGTCTCCACAGGGCTGCTGGGAGCCTCCAACACAGCAGCTGAATCTAGAATCTACAGTTGGACTGCCTACAACGCCCTGATGATCACAGATATGGTGAAGGGGAACAAATTCTACCACCTCAAGATATGCCTTTTTGGCATATTGATTATTTTGAGCTAGTTGTTTTTAAGAGACTGCAGACATGGGGGAAGCACTGAAAACTGAGCAGATGTTACCCTTTCATAAGAGACATTTACGTTTCTAAGGGAAATCTTCATTTGTAAGAGTGTCTTCTTCTCTGTTCAGGAAAAGAAGGATGACTAAATTCCAGAAACTCTTCTCAATGAAAACAGCAAGGGCTTAAAACCTTATCAGGAAGGTTTTCCTGATACCTTCCAATAACTGGCCCCCTCTTCCCCAACATTTTTTGTTTGTTTGTTTTTAGCTGGAGATGTTATTTGAGGTGGTGGCTTAGGCCCTTCGAAGGGAGTTACTCAGTTTTCCTGGGCCTTTCTTATGTATTCAGGAGAAATATATGTCATTAAAATTCTGAGGGTTTTTTTTCCTGTTAATTTTTTTCCTGTTAACTGATATCACAGTGGGGTCTCAGCCAAGAACCTATAAAGGTAGAGGGCACATTATTTTCTTCCTATAAAATGGAAAACACTTGCCTTTGAGAAAAAATTTTGAAGCAAATTCCTTAAAATTACAACTTAAAAAAAATTCCAAAACCGAGACTATATCAAGTATAATTGAGTCTCTTTACATCAGCATAAAAAGGGCAAGTGATGTTTGTGATTAATGAATTAGTACCCATAGACTACACTTGTATTTGATTAGTATATTTGACTCTTGGGTTTAATAGTATCTTCCAAAAAACAGAATTATATTGGGTCATTCGATATTTAGGAAGAGCAACTTGTTGAAATGCTAGAATTTAAAGATATAATCATTATCTAGGAACTTGCCCAATGTGGGACTTGGTAAGTGGAAACCTTGGAACTTCTTAAGATTCATTCCATATTTGGTGTCTTGGCTCTCTATTGAAATGCTGTGGACATTTACACACATGGAACATTCATAATCATGTCTAGACCAGAGAGAGAGGGAGGGAACTTGTGGATGAAGTAAACTGTTGGGTGACTGACATCCTATTTAAAAACTTGTATTTGTGAGGCACCTGGGTGGCTTAGTCGGTTATGCCTCTGACTTTGGCTCAGGTCATGATCTCATGGTATATAAGTTTGAGCTCTGCATTGGGCTCTGTGCTGACAGCTCAGAGCCTGGAGCCTGCTTCCGATTCTGTGTCTCCCTCTCTCTCTGCCCTTCCGCTATTCATGCACTATCTCTGTCTGTCTCTAAAATAAATAAATACTTAAAAAATTAAAATTAAAAACAAGAAAACAAACTTGAATTTGTGATTTCCAATTCTGACTTCAGCATTGCTATATAATAACCACTAGATGGCAGGCATGAACAACATAAAAAAATACAACATGGCTTCTAACTGAAAAAACTAGTTTTATGTATCTCTTGCTTTCTCCACCTCCCCACTTCTCATAAGCTCTTGTCTCGTCTTGTTTTTTCATTTTTCCTCTTTCTGTTCCTCATTGCATTTGTGTTTCTAGTTATCATTTTAAATAACATCCTTGAGAATTACACTGTCGATTGTAAAGAATCAGAGCTGAAAAAGTCACATATGTTTGTAATTTGAATAATAAAGTAGAAATTATTTTCTCTAATTCAAGAGGCCGTGTATAACTGCTTTCTATTTGAGCTGAGAATAAAGCTTCAGAGATTATTGAGACTCAGAAAAGCTCATGTTTCAGTCCTTTCCTCACACTGGCAGGTTGGGGTGGGTGGTGGCTTGTGTGTACAGATAAGCAGGACTGAACCAGAGAGAATGAAAAAGCACAAAGACCTTGGGAGCCCTGTGTAAACTGATAAGCCATATTCCTTCTCGGTGATACTATCAAAGGGGTGATTTGATAATGATCAAGGTACTGTGCTGAAGTCATTCCTAAAAAGGTCCAACACCCACCCCCTCAACCTCCAAAAAAAACAAACAAACCCACAACCTTACAACACAACTTGACTGCAGGCAGAATTTGAGAAAAGAGCTACCATTTTACTAATCCATTCAAAGGAGGAGAAAGTCATAAGTCGAAATAACAGCCATACAATAGAGCCCCATGTTTGAGAGGTGTGGATTAGGCTCTCTCTCTCTCTCTCTCTCTGTTTCTTGGGGTCATTGTTCTCTGCTCAATAAATCTTCTCTTCTTTTTAAAATTTTTTTTAGGGGCACCTGGGTGGCTCAGTTGGTTGCATGTCCAACTTTGGCTCAGGTTGTGATCTCACTATTTGTGAGTTTTAGCCCTGTGTCCAGCTCTGTACTGACAGCTCAGAGCCTGGCGCCTGCTTCAGATTCTGTCTCCTTCTCTCTCTCTGCCCCTCCCCTGCTCATGCTCTGTCTCTCTCTCTCTCTCTCTCAACAAATAAATATTAAATAAATAAATTTATTTTTCTATTCTCAAATCCTTCTTTTGAAGACTAGGGCTCCAGTTTCAGAAGCCCAGCATTTGCATTTTGTTTCCCAATCCCTTAGTAACTCGAAGGCAGGCTTCAGAGAGCTTCTTAGACATTAGCAGTACCTCTTGAGGGTATTCTTTAAGCGCTGTTGGTATGTCAGGAGTTTTGCAAGGTTTAGCTTTCATAATGTTTCAGACTCTGGGAATTAAGAAATTGAGGAAGAGCCAACTCTCCTGTGGTGTCTAAATGGGGTATCTGTCCGTTCAAATGGGGGCCCCCAAATGTGGGGCAACAATTGGGTAGAAGCCAGGGCAGTGAAAGTGTTCATCTGAGGCAGAACACAAGACATAGAGTTTATTGAGTACATGGCAAGGGAGTGGGTGGGCAGGACAGCAGAGGAGAGGCTGCAACAAGGCAGTGGGTGGGGGATGTTTTTAAAGAGAAAAGGTGAGGAGGTATGGCAGCATCCAGAATTCCCCCTTTTTTGGTGTAAGTAGCCCATTGGTCAGTTAAGGCCTCTGGATATTTTGAGGTGGGTCACCTTAGGGGCCTATCTGTATTCAGCCAGAGGGTGGCTGTGGGCTCTTCCTACATTCCATTGCTCAAGCTTATTTGGCTAAAACTAGCCTCTGCATCTCCCTCCCTGTAGCCTTCTCTCTTTTCTTGGATCTTTCTATCTCTGTCTCTGTCTTTTTGTTTCTGTTTCTCAGTCTCTCTCTCTCACACACACACATGAACACTGTGCTCACAAACATAGAAACAAGTGAAGGAAAATGCTTATTCCAGTTTGAAATTAAACATGGGCAAACAAATGAGATTATGAAAATCCCCTCTGTGATTGTCAACATGCTGTCGATTCAGTTTTCCCTTGTAGACGTTAAATATTAGGACTTGATAGGAGGTTAAGAGACAGGAATAGCTTATAAAATGAAATAATTTCTGGGATCATTAAAATTCCCTGAAAAGAGCTGTATTAGCTCCAGCAACACTCAGAATTCAGGATATAATTGTTCATTCCAACTGTTCTACCTCCGAATTGCAAAGCAGTACATGCACAATTAATAGGATTGCTTTATCTGTATCAACTAGTTCACACTCTGATACTGTCACTTACTAGGTGTGGGTTCTTAGTCAAGGCATTTAACACTCTGAGCTAGTTTTCTCATTTATAAGAGAAGATTGATAATGTCTACCCCACAGTGTCGTCCTGAAAGTGAACTGAGATAACATGTGTAAAGTGTCTGCTAGTGTGCCTGGCTCACAGTATGCCCTTAATGATTGGAAGTTATTAATTTTGGGGTAGTGATTAAGGAGTAGTGGAATGTGGACAATGGAGTTAAACAGACCTTGCTTTAAATTCTATACACTCTTTTTAAAAAATGTTTATTTATTTTTTGAGAGAGAGAGTGTGTGCGTGTGATCAGGGGAAGGACAGAGAAAGAGAGAGTGAGAGAGAGAGAGACAGAATTTGAAGCAGGCTCTAGGCTCTGAGCCAGAGCCAGATGTGCAGCCTGAACCATTAGCTATGAGATCATGACCTGAGCTGAAGTTGGACCCTTAACCAACTGAGCCACCCAGGTGCCCCATAACCCTGAGAGGCTGCAAGACCTTGGGAGAGCTATTCCATTCTCACCTGTAAAGGGGTGATAGTATCACATTGTTTACTGAGTTACTGTGCCTGCCATGTGGTAAAAATTTTGTAAATGATAACTGTATTATTGATGTTGTCTGTTCATTCCTTAAAATATTTAGTGAAACCAAACCATATCATGTGTTTGGCACTATGTCGAGTCCTAAGAGAGAATATACAAAAGAGTCATGTGACAGCACTTACTTTCTAGAAGTTAACAGGTGGAAGCATGGTCCCTTAATGTAACAATATGATAGTCAAATATCAGTAGTAAGTGACATGGTGTATAATGATGTGTGGTGGATTTTAGAAAAAGGAGAGAATTGGGGAGCTGCCATTGTAGGGGAGGGCATAAAGGAACAGTCAAGTCCTAAATGGCTTTGAAGGATGAGTAAGATCTGCAGATATGGGGACTGGCATGAACAGATATAAAGTGCCAGATAGTGACATGTGATATGGAGAAAATAACAGAGAAGGAGGAGAGGGAGTGCTGTGGGATGTTTTACAATTTTAAAGAGTATAAACAGGGAAGGCTTCACTGAGAAGTCCTCTGGAGATGTTGCTAGCTGAGCAAAGGAGATGAAGGAATGAGTCATGTGAATGGATATCTGGGGAGACAGTATGCCAGGCTGAGGGAACTCTAGGTGTAGAAGTCCTAAAGCAGATGCATGCTTGAGATGTTGGGGAAATAGCCAGGAGACCAGTGTGGCTGGAGTGGAATTAGCAATGGGGAGAAAGTCAAAGGAGGTGAAGTTGGAGAGGTAGCACTGTGGGATTGATAGTTGAAGAGAGTGAGCCAATCATGTAGGGTCTTGTGTGCCATTATAGAGACTTTGGCTTAACTTTGAATGACATGGAGAACCATTGAAGGATTTGAGCAGAGAAAGGGCAAAACCTGACTTCTGTCTGCAAAGGATTGTCTGCCTGGTGTTTTGAGAAATAAGCTCTAGGGAGCCAAGGATGGAAGTGGGGAAATCATTTAGAAGAAATTTGCAACAATACAGGTGAGAGATGATGTCTTGAACTGAAATATCAGATGTGACAAGTGACTGGATTCTGAAATTCTGGATATGTTTTGAACTAGCATAAAGAATCACACAGAAACAATGATCTCAGGAGGTACTCTTGATATAGTTAACCTTTGAGCCCTTTGATTTAGATTTATTACAATTTTGGATGAATAGGGACATTGTAGATTTTAAATTTTTCTTTACTTTTACAACACTGTTCTGATTTGAGCCCTCTATCTCACCCTCCACTCTGTCTCCTTCATTATATATCCGTCCCTTATCCATTTATTAATCTCTCTGCCCTTTGGAAACCATGATGTGCTAATTTTGGGAACTGATACTGGTGATTGACAGATGAACATGGCTCCTGATCCAGCCCTTAAAATGCTTATAGTCTAATAATGGAGATAGGCAAGTAAACAAAAAGTATAAAAAGGAAAACAGTCTGATAAGAACTGTGTTAGAGAGATTGAAGACATGATAGAGCACAAGATGTTTAGCACTTATCTGTGTGTCAAAGAAATCTTTACAGTTGTGATTTTCCCCTGTTCCCTTAAATGTTAAGTATTCACTGAAGTTCTGTCCTTCAACTTTTATTTTCCTTCTCCTTTTGAGATCTCATCCATTCCCACGACTTTATTACCCCAGTTAGTATGTTTTCAAATTCTCTTCTCTAGCCCCAAGCTTTCCTTGAATGGCCTCAACTGAGCTTGAAATTGTATCTTTTTTGAATATTTGGACGCTCACCCTGATGGCTGTTTGTCTAGTGCACAAGGTCTAAGCTTCAGTCAACTTTGCCCTTTCTTCTTTGTTTTCTATACCCAAACAAATATGCAATCAATCATGTAGAATCTATCTCTGTAGTGTCCTTCTTACTCATTCCCCCTTGCTCCATTTCTGTTGTCACCAATACATTACTTCCTGGCTTGACTGTTGTGATAGACACATGTGATGACTATGGCTGGTTTCTCCAATCTATCCTTCTGTTGGCCACTAAACTTACTTTCATAAAAATTTACCTCAACAGCTACCCACTGTCTGTGTAAGTTTGAACTCTGGCAAAACATGACAGAGGGCCAAACTTTATTTCCCCACTGGTATGTGTCCCTCGGCTCCTGCCAAATTGAGGATCTCTTGGTTTCTTGCTTCTGTCCCATGTCTTAATTTCTTTTCTTTTTATTTTTTATTTTTTTTATTTTTTACAAATAGTTTATTGTCAAATTAGTTTCCACATAACACCCAGTGCTCATCCCCACAAGTGCCCTTCTCCATGCCCATCCCCCCTCCCCCCACATCCATCAGTTCTCAGTTTTTGTCAGCATTCAAGAGTCTCTCATGGTTTGCCTCTCTCCCTTTCCCCCACCATTTCCACCCTTCTTCTCCCCCTTGTTCCTCCGTCAAGTTCCTCCTAAGCCTCCTATACGTGCACACATATGATATTTGTCCTTCTCTGCCTGACTTATTTCGCTCAGCATAACACCTCAAGGTCCATCCATGTTGCTACACATGGCCAGATTTCATTGTTTCTCATTGCCATGTAGTATTCCATGGTATAGATAAACCACATCTTCTTGATCCATTCATCTGTTGATGGACACTTAGGCTCTTTCCATGTTTTAGCTATTGTGGAGAGTGCTGCTATGAACATTGGGGTACATGTGCTCCTATGCCTCAGCATTTCTGTATCCCTTGGGTAAATTCCTAGCAGTGCTATTGCTGGGTCATAGGGGAGTTCTATTGTTAGTTTCCTGAGGAACCTCCACACTGTTTTCCAGAGGGGCTGTACCAGTTTACATTCCCACCAACAGTGTAGGAGGGTGCCCGTTTCTCCACATCCTCGCCAGCATCTAGAGTTCTCTGATTGGCTCATTTTAGCCACTCTGACTGGCGTGAGGTGGTATCTCAGTGTGGTTTTGATTTGTATTTCCCTGATGAGGAGCGATGCTGAGCATCGTTTCATGTGTCTGTTGGCCATCTGGATGTCCTCTTTGGAGAAGTGTCTGTTCATATCTTCTGCCCATTTCTTCACTGGGTTGTTTGTTTTTCGGGCGTGTAGTTTGGTGAGTTCCTTGTAGATTCTGGATATCAACCCTTTATCTGATATGTCATTTGCAACTATCTTTCCCATTCCGTTGGTTGCCTATTAATTTTCTGGGTTGTTTCCTTGGCTGTGCAGAAGCTTTTAATCTTGATGAGGTCCCAACAGTTTATTTTTGCTCTTGATTCCCTTGCTTTTGGGGATGTGTCAAGTAAGAAGTTGCTGCGGTGGAGGTCAAGGAGGTTGTTTCCTGCTTTCTCCTCTAGGGTGTTGATAGTTTCCTGTCTCACGTTCAGGTCCTTTATCCATTTTGAGTTTATTTTTGTGCATGGTGTGAGAAAATGATCTAGTTTCATTCTTCTGCATGTTGTTGTCCAGTTCTCCCAACACCATCTGTTAAAAAGGCTGTCTTTTTTCCATTGGATATTCTTTCCTGCTTTGTCAAAGATTAGTTGGCTGTATACTTTGGGTCCACTTCTGAGTTCTCAATTCTGTTCCATTGGTCTATGTGTCTGTTTTTGTGCCAATACCATACTGTCTTGATGATGACAGCTTTGTAGTAGAGGCTAAAGTCTGGGATAGTGATACCTCCCGTTTTGGTTTTATTTTCAGGATTACTTTGGCTATTCGGGGTCTTTTGTGGTTCCATACAAATTTTTGGATAGTTTGTTCTAGTTTTGAGAAGTATGCTGGTGCAATTTTGATTGGAATTGCATTGAATGTGTAGAGTGCCTTAGGTAGTAATGACATCTTAACTCTATTTATTCTTCCTATCCATGAGCATGGAATGTTTTTCCATTTCTTTGTGTCTTCTTCAATTTCCTTCATAAGTTTTCTATAGTTTTCCTCATACAGATCTCTTGTATCCTTGGTTAGGTTTATTCCGAGGTATTTTATGGTTTTTTGTGCAATTGTGAATGGGATCAGTTTCTTGATTTCTCTTTCTGTTGCTTCATTGTTGGTGTATAAAAATGCAACCGATTTCTGTACGTTGATTTTGTACCCTGCAACTTGGCTGAATTCTTGGATCAGTTCTAGTAGGCTTCTGGTGGAGTCTGTTGGGTTTTCTATGTAGAGTATCATGTCATCTGTGAAGAGTGAAAGTTTGACTTCCTCTTTGCCAATTCTGATGCCTTTGATTTCCTTTTGGTGTCTGATGGCTGATGCTAGGACTTCCAGCACTATGTAAAACAGCAGTGGTGACAGTGGGCATCCCTGTCGTGTTCCTGATCTCAGGGGGAAAGCTCTGAGTTTTTCCCTGTTGAGGATGATGTTAGCTGAAGGCTTCTCATAGATGGCTTTGATGATGTTTAAGTAGGTTCCTTCTATCCCAACTTTCTCGAGAGTCTTTATTAAGAAGGGATGCTGTATTTTATCAAATGCTTTTTCTGCATCTATTGACAGGATCATATGGTTTTTATCTTTTCTTTTATTAATATGATGTATCACATTGATTGATTTGCGAATGTTGAACCAGCCCTGTAACCCAGGAATGAATCCCACTTGATCTTGGTGGATGATTCTTTTGATATGCTGCTGGATTCGATTTGCAAGGATCTTGTTGAGAATTTTTGCATCCGTATTCATCAAGGATATTGGCCTGTAGTTCTCTTTTTTTGCTGGATCTCTGTCTGGCTTGGGAATCAGTGATGCTGGCTTCATAAAATGAGTCCGGGAGTTTTCCTTCGATTTCTATTTTTTGGAATAACTTGAGAAGAATTGGGATTAATTCTGTTTTAAATGTCTGGTAGAATTCCCCAGGGAAGCCATCAGGTCCAGGGCTCTTATTTGTTGGGAGATTTTTGATCACTGATTCAATTTCTTCACTCGTTATGGGTCTGTTCAGGTTTTCTATTTCTTCCCGTGTGAATTTTGGTAGTGAGTGTGTGTTTAGGAATGTGTCCATTTCTTCTAAGTTGTCCAATTTATTGGCATATAATTTTTCATAGTATTCCCTGATAATTGCTTGTATTTCTGAGGGGTTGGTTGTAATAAGTCCATTTTCATTCATAATTTTGTCTATTTGGGTGCTCTCTCTTTTCTTTTGGATAAGTCTGGCTAGAGGTTTGTCAATTTTGTTTACTTTTTCAAAAAACCAACTCTTGGTTTCATTGATCTGTTCAATTGTTTCTTTGGTCTCGATGTTGTTTATTTCTGCTCTAATTTTTACTATTTCTCTTCTTCTACTGGGTTTAGGGCGTTCTTGTTGCTCTGCCTCTAGTTCCTTTAGGTGAGCTGTTAGATTTTGGACTTGCGCTTTTTCTAATCTCTTGAAATAGGCCTGGAGAGCAATGTACTTTCCTCTTAGGACTGCCTTTGCCGCATCCCATAGATTTTGAATTGTTGTGTTTTCATTTTCATTTGTTTCCATATATTTTTTAATTTCATCTCTAATTGCCTGATTGGCCCATTCATTCTTTAGAAGGGTGTTCTTTAACCTCCATGTTTTTGGAAGTTTTCCAGACTTCTTCCTGTAATTGATTTCAAGTTTCAAAGCATTGTGATCTGACAGTGTGCATGGTATGATCTCTATTCTTTTATATTTCTTGAGGGCTGCTTTATGTCCCAGTATGTGATCTATCTTGGAGAATGTGCCATGCGCACTTGAGAAGAAAGTAAATTCGCTGGCCTCAGGATGTAAAGTTCTAAATAGATCCGTCAGGTCCATCTGGTCCAATGTATCTTTCAAGTCCATTATTTCTTTACTGATTTTCTGTCTGGTTGACCTATCCATTGCTGTAAGCGGAGTATTAAAGTCCCCTGCTATTAGCACATTCTTATCTATAAGCTTGTTTCTGTTTGTGCTTAATTGTTTTAGATATTTAGGTGCTCCCATATTCGGTGCGTAGACATTTATGATTGTTAGTTCTTCCTGATGGATGGACCCTGTAATTATTATGTAGTGCCCTTCTTCATCTCTTGTGATTGTCTTTAATTTAAAGTCCAGTTTGTCTGATATAAGTATCGCTACTCCGGCTTTCTTTTGATTTCCTGTAGCATGATATATATTTCTCCATCCCCTTACTTTTAATCTGAAGGTATCTTCCCGTCTAAAATGAGTTTCTTGTAGACAGCATATAGATGGATTTTGTTTTTTAATCCATTCTGCTACCCTATATCTTTTGATTGGAGCATTCAGCCCATTTACATTCAGTGTTATTATTGAAATATGTGGGTTTAGAGTCTTTGTATCTTTTGTAGGGTTCATGTTTGTGGTGGTGTCTCTGGAATCTTTGTTCCTTGCAACCTTTCCTTCAGAGCATCCCCCCTCAGGATTTCTTGTAGGGCTGGCTTCGTGATGACAAATTCTTTCAATTTCTGTTTGTTAGGAAAGGTTTTTATCTCTCCTTCTATTTTGAATGACAGGCTTGCTGGATAGAGGATTCTTGGCTGCATATTTTTACTGTTCATCACATTGAAGATCTCTTGCCATTCCTTTCTGGCCTGCCACGTTTCAGTAGATAGGTCTGTCACCACTCTGATGGGTTTCCCTTTGTATGTGAGGGCCCTTTTCTCCCTAGCTGCTTTCAAAATTCTCTTTGTCCTTGTATTTTGCCATTTTTACGATGATATGTCGTGCAGAAGATCGATTCAAGTTACGTCTGAGAGGAGTCCTCTGAGCCTCTTGTATTTCCACATTGACTTCCTTCCCCAGGTCGGGGAAGTTCTCTGCTATAATTTGTTCCAGGACTCCTTCAGCACCTTTCCCTCTCTCTTCCTCTTCTGGGATTCCTATGATACGGATATTGTTGCGTTTGACTGTGTCGCTGAGCTCTCGAATTCTTCTTTCCTGTTCCTGGATCAGTTTGTCTCTTTTTTTTGTCAGCTTCTTGTTTTTCTAGAATGGTGTCTTCTAAATCACTTATTCTCCTTTCTGCCTCTTCAAGCCGTGCATTGGAGGCCTCTAATTTATTATGGATCTCATTTATCGCATTTTTTAATTCTTCATGCCTATTTTTATTTTCCATTCTGTCTGTAGCCATAGATTCTTTGATGTTGCCTATGTTTTTTTCAAGCCCTGCTATTAATTTCACCATTATTATTCTAAAATCTTGTTCACTTATGCTGCTGATATCTGTTTTGAGCAGTTCATTAGCTGTCATTTCTTCTTGGAGTTTCTTTGGAGGAGAGCTCTTTCGTTTCGTCATTTTAGTTAGCTTTCCGGCTCTTGTTGGTTTTAAAGACCTGTTATGCTCTCTGTTTCTATGAGCACTGCTATATCCAAGAAGACTCTTTGACTTTCCAGGGCCTATCCTTTCAGAGATTGTTTTTTGAATGGTATCCCTCGGTCACTCTTGTTGGGACCTTAGTTATTTTATTTTCCTATTCGTAGTGATATTTGGGACTCTTCACCTTGTGTACTCTAGCTTGTTTCTTGAGGTAGCCCTGGAAAAGAAAACAGACAGACAAACACACAGGGAGCAGGAGCACACAAACGCACAGGCTGATTCAACTAACATGCAAAGTGAGAGGGAAAACGAAAAAGTTAATAGAAAAGACGGAGGAGGGAGGGCGAATAGGGAGCATAAAATACATAAAAGGGTCAAAAAGGGGAAAGAAAAGGAAAAAAGAAGAAAACCGATGGACAAAGAACGGTTTAAAGCATATACCTGGATTTCCCAGCTACAGTTAAATAGCCGTGTGTATGCAGCGCTGGTTGAAGAGCATAGAGAAAAAGAGAGAAGGCAGGGTGAGACAAGGCAGATTTGGAAATAGAATGAACAGGCAGAAGGGATAAGAAACTTTTTTCAAAGAGGTAAAGGGTAGAATGTGGTTGGATAGGTGAGAGAAGGATGCTGGAATTATCCAGAGAAACTATATAGTCTAATTACTCCTGAGAGAAATAGCTGAAAAAGTCGGTAGGTGTAGAATTTACATTTACAGAATGGACTTGTGATTGTTTAAGCAAGCTGGCGACCAGAGTTAATCAGGTCAGTGTTTTGGGGAAAAAAGCGAGAAAAGAGAAAAAAGAAGAAAAAAAAAGAGAAAGAAAGGGGAAAAAAAAGAAAAAAGAAAAAAAAGGAAAAAGAAAAAAAAAAGGGAGGAGGGCACCTCTCAGGCAGGGATGGGCGTGGCGTGATCCGATGCCTCAGGCGGGGGTTCTGCCTTGGCGATTGTGGGAAGGAGAGTGACGGTGCTCCAGTCCCTTCTTGAACCCCGCGCTGCAGCTCGTTTTTTTTTTTTTTGGCGTGTCAACTCCCCGTTCCGGGGACGCAGCCGAAGTTGGTTGCACTCTTTAACCCAGGCCAGTTCCAATCTCCAAATCCCAGTCCGCGCCCCGCTGAAGTTGCCTTAGACACAGCTTCCCAGACAACCCCCTCGGGCTATTCCAGGCTCCCTGCTGAGCTCTGGGGGCGGAGTCAGGATCGCTGCTTTCTTCTCTGGTCGGCTCTGGTGCGCATGTGCGGGGGCAGCCTGAGCCCGCTGGAGTGAGGAAAACCGGGTCTCTCTATGGCTCGTCACCCGAAACACGAACTCACAGGCAAATTTCCCAGTTTTTAGCTCTTTGCCTTCCCTCTCGAGCCCCAGCCAGCCAGGAGCGCGGACGCCTGGTGTCTGCGCGTCTCCTTCAGGGGTCCCAGCCGCCCTGGAGCTACAATGGCGGCAGGCGCGCCGCCGCTGGAGTGAGGAAAACCGGGTCTCTCTATGGCTCGTCACCCGAAACACGAACTCACAGGCAAATTTCCAGTTTTTAGCTTTTTGCCTTCCCTCTCGAGTTCCAGCCAGCCAGGAGCGCGGATGCCCGGTGTCTGCGCGTCTCTTTCAGGGATCCCAGCCGCCCTGGAGCTACAATGGCGGCAGGCGCACCCGCTCCGCTTTAAAACCCCACCTCCAGGAGCGGCACAAAGAAGCAGTTTGTGTGCTCAGCCTCCCCCAGGACCAGTTGTCGCGAGGGGACCTGGTGTGCAGATATTTGGCAAGTACGGTCTTTCTATGCACCGAGCGGAGATTTTTCTGTCTCGGACTCTCTCCTTTTCCCCTCTCACTCCCCGTAGAGGGTAGAGGGGGATCGCCTCCCACCCTGGAGGCTCTGATCCCGGGCTGATTTTACCTTCCCCGGTTCGCACTCACGTTAGAAGGCTTTCTCAGTGGATTCTGCGTCCTTTTTTCTCCCAGTCTCTCAGGTTTTGTATGGTTTCCAATGGCTTCAGATCTTTTCTGTGTGATGTATGGGCGCGAGTGCAAGTACGGAGCTCCTTACTTCTCCGCCATCTTGCCTCCCTCTCCCATGTCTTAATTTCTTATGCTTTTCCGAATGTGCAGAATTCTCTCCCTCCCCATCTCTACCTTTTAAAATCCTACACATACTTCAAACCCCATTTCCGTAGGTTGCCTTTTCTGTTTCTCTCTCTCTCTCTCTCTCAAAAAAACAAGACAGAACAAAACAAAACTATATATATATATATATATATATGTATAACAGATAAATCAATCATACAATTGTAATGTTTACATAAAAATTCAGCAAGCATATATCTACTATGTGTTACAGTACATCTAGGTTGATGATGTTGAAGATATCTATCGATCGATCCATTATGCTACTGGTAGACATATGTTATTAATTGAGCTGTGGGAGTACATTGGAAGAGTCCTTCATCTGGCCTAGGTAGAGTTTGGGAAAGCCAAAGAAGTTTTCCTAGAGTAAAAGGAAAATGGGTTCTTAGGGCTCTTTTCTTCTCTATTTTGGAGCTCAGATTTATTGAAATCAGAAAACTTTGAGACCAGATGCTTGTAGTTCTCCAGTGTCGTGTTCTTGTAGAGATTTTCTGGAAGTTCCTACTTGAATGAAGTCCTAGTCACATCTTAGAAGTTTGGTGTGATGAGGGTGCCTGGGTGGCTCACTCTGTTAAGTGTCCAACTTTGGTTCAGGTCATGATCTCATGGTTTGTGAGTTCAAGCACCACATCTGGCTTTCTGCTGTCAGCACAGAGCCTGCTTTGGATCCTCTGTCCTCATCTCCCACTGCCCCTTACCTCTCTCTGTCCCTCCCCAACTTGTTCACTCTCAAATAAATAAATAAATAAATAAATAAATAAATGACTTTTAAAAAAAGGTTAAAAAAAAAGAAGTTTGGTGTGATGAAGTCTGCAGTGATTCCTACTTTCTTTGTGCTTCTTGGGAAGGTAAGAGTCCTGGGAATGTTCATTCCACACATACAGTGATTGGTGTTGGTAATGGGAGTCTGTATGTGTGACCTCCTATAGGACTGTGTATATTACTCATATTTTTCAGATCTTATCTACCTCAGGGATTTACCTTATCACCTCTGTTAGAAAGGGCTTGGATGAGTTGAGCTTCACTTACTTCAAAACCTCACTTTTTCAGGGTTATTGTGATATTATATGAGGCCCCCTTTGCCATGAACCTAGCATAGTGCCTGGTCCACAGGAGGCACTCATTGTGATATTGCCCATCTTGTCTCCTAGGTTTTTACTCCCCCACTGCAGTAAGCTTCTTAAGGGCAAGAATTGAGCCTGACATCCCTTTAATCACTTAGCACAGAATAAGGTGCTTACTAGGTGCTCAATAACTAAACATAACATCCTTTATCTTTTGGAAAACTGAATTGAAATCCAAACATGCTAGTTCTCAGATTTACTGTTCATTAGATTATCTAATAAAGCTTGTAAAAAATTCAAATTCATGGGCTCTACACTGAAGATATTCCGTTCATCTGGGGTGGAGTCCATAAATCCTCATTTTTAATAAGCATTCCAGGTGATTGTTGTAGGTAGTCTAAGACAACACCCAAAAACAGGAGACAATTTGCCTAAGCTCATGTAACACACCCAAAAGTCACACTTAAATCTGGCTTTATTTGAACATTAGGGAGATCTGGTTAAAATATCAGTAAGTAATGAGGCTGGCTAGATGGATGTTTTCTCTTATCTATTGAAGCTTCATATACCTAGGAAGGGTTTGTTTGTTTTTTTCTTCTGGTACCTCAAATCTTAGCTAAGAGACCTCGTATCTTAGATACATTTGGCTCTTTGAGTAAGGTTTGTTTGGCCAATTTCAGCTGATATGTCAATTTTGTAAACAAACCAACACTTACGCTCTCTTGTTGGGAATGTAAATTGATTCAGATACCACAGAAAATACTATGGAGGTTCCTAAAAAAGTTAAAAGTAGAACTATCATAAAATCCAGCAATCATACTTCTTGTTATATATCTGAAGGAAATGAAATCATTATTTCAAATAGGTCTGTGCTATCCCATGTTCATGGCAGAATTATTCACAATAGTCAAGATATGGAAACAACCTGAATGTCCATTAATGGATGAATGGATAAAGAAAGATAGTGTGTGTGTGTGTGTGTGTGTGTGTGTGTGTGAGTGTGTGTGTGTGTACACAATGGACTATTATTCAGCCATGCAAAAGAAGGAAAATTTTTCTTTTTTGTGTGTGACAACATGGATGGATCTTGAGGGTATTATGTTAAGTGAAATAAGCCAGACAGAGAAAGACACATACTTTATGACCTCATATGTGGAATCTAAGAAAGGGGGACTCATAGAAACAGAGAGTAGACTGGTGATTACAAGGGGTGACAGTAGGAGAAATAGGGAGATGCTGGTCAAAGAGTAGAAACTTATAAGATGAATAAGTTTTGAGGGTGTGAGGTATGGCATTGTGATTATCATTAATAATACTGTATAATCTAAATTGCTAAGAGATAAATCTTAAATGTTCTCACTATATAGAAGAAACGGTAATTATGTGACATGATGAAGGTGTTAGCTAACGGTGTGGTGGTAATCATTTTGCAATATATGAGTATATCAAATCAATTCTTTGTATACCTTAAGCTTACACAATGTTATATATCAATTATATCTCAATAAAGCTGGAGAAAAAAAATTAACAGAATCACTTAAAGATCTCAACATATCCCTTTTGATTTCTACATTTTTTAGAGACTTGATATACAATAGAAGTTTTAGTTTGAAAATTAAATATATTGGCACGATGTTTTTCATTTGAGATGTTAATTGTTCAAAAGAAAATCTGTCTATGGAGCTCCATCAACCAGACAGAAGTAATTTTGTTTGCATTTTTAACCTCTTGTCAACAACAATGATAATTCTTAGAAGATAAAGAGACTGGGACAGATTTTTATTATTTCAAAAAGAAAACAAAACCTATACGTTTAGTAAAAATACTCCTTAGTTTAGAGGTTCCCATTTGGTAAGAAAATAAATATTCTCTCTCTCTCTGTCTCTCTCTCTGTCTCTCTGTCTTTCTCTCTCTCACACACACACACATACAGAGTGGGAGAGAGAGAGAGACTTTTCAAAATATATGAGATGCCAGGTGCATATGACTCATGCCTTGTTGAATAGAATTGATATGCATCTTTTTCCCCTAATAAAGTTTCTGTTGCTTCTGTTTGTGGTCAGCAACTTTTCTAGGCTTCAGTGTCTCCTTAGTCTAACAACTGAAAATCTGTATCTATATTGGATGGAGAGTATGACAATTTAATCTTCATATCCTTGCCTTAACTTGTCTTTCTTCTCAGGCCGGTGTCCCAACAAGTACCCAATATGAGAATACAGACTTACTTTCCTTTTTTTGAATATATACTTTTTCAACTCTGTTTTCGCTTGCTGTTTCCTTTATCTGACATATATTTCCCTCTCTTCTTGGTTAGGTAGAATCCCGTATTCTTCAGAGCTCAGCCCTACTGAAATACTGCCACTTCCACCACTAATGATAGCAATAAAAACAACAGTGATTTACAGTGCAGTTACTTTGTGCTAGGGAATGTTTCATCATCAGATCAACTCTACAAGGTAGGTGTTCTTAAATTCTTATTCTGTCACATGAAGAAATTTAGTAAACCAGAGAGATTAAGTGACCTGCTAGGTCACACAGAGAATAAGACTAAGAATCAGTGTTTGTCTTTTTTTTTTTTTTTTTTTTTTTTTTTCTGAGAGAGATAGAGAGAGAGATAGCATGAGCAGGGGAAGGTCAGAGAGAGAGAGAGAGGGAAACACAGAATCTGAAACAAGCTCCAGGCTCTGAGCTAAGTGTCAGCACAGAGCCCAATGCGGGGCTCGAACCCATGAACCACAAGATCATGACCTGAGCCAAAGTCAGATGCTCAACCTACTGAGCCACTCAGGCACCCCAAGAATCAGTGTTTGAATGATATGTGACTGAGTATAAAGTCAGTGATTTTAATCATAGTTCTCTGATGGACAGGTATTCCCAGTGGGCCAAAAGCTCATTGTTCAAATATGACTATAGACACTATCTCAGCAGTATCTATTTATCACACTAGATAGTAAGCTCTTTGAAACTGGAAACCATATTGCAGCCTATTGCCTGGAGATAAGAAGTATCAAATAAATATTTACTAAATGAATTGGATAGATGAACATCATTTACAGTTTGAAACTTACAAATAAAGAATATTTTGAGTTTCTAGAAGTGTTTTGTTCAGCAATGTTTATAGTTTGAAAATAAACTCATAAGAATTTATCCAGAGTTTTCCTATACCATACAAAAAACCATGAAAGCCACAGAGTTGAGAATAAAGTTGGCTGGCAGGAAAATAATTGATATCACTAATACTTCTTTATAATAATTACTCTATGACTGCACGTGATTACAACTGCAGTATAGGGATTTTAATTATTCCTGAGATGTATACTCATTTTATTTCACCTAGAAATCAGGAAACAATAATTATTATAAACAAAGATGCTAAATTTGTCTTTGTTGTTATATCTGATACTCTTTGCTAATAAATATTTATGTTTTAGAATTCTAAGAGATTCAACATTGAAAATTCTCTTGCTTGTTGATGAGTTCTAAAGGTTTTTTTTTTTTTTAATTTTTAAAAATGTTTTAAAGGTTTTTATTTCTGATCTGATTGTAATTTTACATTTGATATAAAAGGTCCAAAAGTTTCCACATTAAGCAATCTGATAGAGTATATCCTGATGCAGAATTTTAGGGGAAATTTCCCTCTCTCCCTGTCTTCACATTTTCTATTTTATAGATTTCCATTTTTAGCCACTGAGTGGCTCAGTTGGTTAAGCATCTGACTCTTGGTTTCAGCTCAGATCATGATCTTATAGTTTGTGAGTTTGAACTCCGCATTGGGCTCTGTGTCAACATGGAGCCTGTCTGGGATTTTCTCTCACTCTCTCTTGCTCTCTCTCTTTCTCTGCCCTTCTCTTGCTTGCACTCTTTCTCTTTCTCTCTCAAATTAAATTAATAAGCATTTTTTAAAAAAAGATTTTCATTTTTTATTGGTTCACAGTTTCTAGCATAAAAAAATTCCAGTTGCCTAACACTCTTGATAAAGTCTAGCTCACAATGGCTTTTATAGCAAATATTAGGCTAAAATTAAGTTAAAAAATAGAGACATATACATAGAGAAATAAAGGAATGAATACATATGGAATCTTCTCTGTATAACAGGGTTCACATTAGATCTCCTTTACATAAAATGAGTGAATATAACATGGTTTTACTGATGAAAACTGTAAGTTAATACAAGTTTTCAGGAACACTAACATCTGGCATAATTCTTTGCTAATAATAGGCATTGAGTAACTTTTTGTTGTTGAACAAATACAGTGAAATGGACATCTCAGGGCATATTTGCAGACTGATACAAAATCAGTGCCGAGATCTGGAAGAACATTGGTTAAATGTAGGAAGGGAGACCAGAAACTTGGCTGGATGAGTATTGTGTGTTGAATGAGTTTTGGACTTCATTTGCCACAGAATAGGAAACTATGCTGGATTTCTTTGCTGAGATTTAACCTGATTAAAACAATATTGGAGGAGATGGATTAAGTGCTAGTATACAGTACGGAGGACAGAAGATCTCAGGGCTCTTAATTAGTGGACAGTTGTAGTAATCTAATGGAGAGGTATTGGGGGATAGACAAGAATGAAAGCTGACATTTCTGCCTCTCAGGTCATAATCAAACAAAATAAAGTCAGAAAGGAATTCTTTAAAGTAGTAGAAGGATAAAGCTTCCACGCATTAATTCTCATTTATTCCTTGAGCCTTTCTTTCTTTTTTTTTTTTAATGTTTTACCGTAATGTGCTGCACCCTGTGTTTACCCAAGGTTTGAGAGATGAATGAGATGGAATTTTTACCTCCACAGAGCTCATGGTCTACGAAGGGAGACAAAAAATATAACCCAGTAGTTACATAAATTTAAAATATTGTTTTTCTTCCAACAGTGACATAGTTTTCTCTCTAATCCTCATTTTCTCTTTGGGTTTGTGCTTCATAATGTTTAATTAGACTGACCAGGATTAAGGAAAAGTCTGTGATGTGCTGTCTATGGACAGAAGGCAGCCTCTGGTTGATTTAGGGGTGTTTTTCAGATCCTGTATACTGCCTCAGTCTCCTTGGCTG
Source organism: Proteles cristata cristata (assembly GCA_017311185.1). Classification (NCBI taxonomy): domain Eukaryota; kingdom Metazoa; phylum Chordata; class Mammalia; order Carnivora; family Hyaenidae; genus Proteles; species Proteles cristata. Next base: position 1,170,502 of record JAESUZ010000812.1, read on the forward strand.
ATGGTTAGCTAAGGATAAAAGAACTCAGACAGATGAGGAAAGAGAGAGGAGGAAGCGTCAAACCCTGCAGACACATCTAACGGGCTGACTTCCAAAAATATCCTCAGGTTTCCTTAGCTTTGATGAAGTGTTAAGATCTTGTTTTCATGGACTGAATGTCTTTCAAATGGGTGATAGGTATTCTTGCCAGGAGTAAAAAAAAGAAAAAAGAAAAGAAAAAGAATAGACTGAGACTTCTTAGTCTACTTCTGCCATCATTTTACTTTATTTGTACAGCAATCAACTGATGAAGAGGACTCAGACTTCTGAAAAGAAGGAAAAAAATGCTTCTTTATTACTGACCAGTTTTGGGGCTCTGTCAGCAGTATTGAGAGCACTTGCCAAGTAAAATGATTTAGCAGGTGGAAAATAGTTCATAAGTGCAATTTCCGCCCTTTCTCCCTGAAGGTAGGTGATGACATAGACACCAGCAGTATCTCGGAGTGTAAATGAAATCCTCTGGAGATCTCCTGCTGGCTTGTTCACTGGCACAAGATGGAACGAACCCAGTGTTGCATTGGCTGGGATGCGCTGAAGCATGTAAGAAGGGCATGGATGAGTGACAGGCACATAGTAGGTGCTCAGTTAGCTCTTATGGAAGGCTGCAGTGCATTTTCATCATTCACATCCCTTTAGGCTCTCTTCTCAGCCACTGTAGATTGGAAATACACAAAAGGTGACAGAACAAAGAAGACGTATTGAAAATGAAACAAAACCGATTAAGTAGTTTTAGGGGTTTTAAATGCAACTTGGAAAAATAAGTCATATGATACATGTTTGTGTGCCTGTGTGTGTGTGTGTGTGTGTGTGTGTGTGTGTGAACTAAAAAAAAGGAGACAGTTAGGCTGTGGTGTGGCACAAATGCTGTGCCAGCCTTTGTAAGCAACCCCACAGCTAAACCTATATATAAATGGCTTAGGGTTATAAAATCAAAAAGCTACGGCCATCAGTCACAAACAGCGAACTAGCCTTTAAACTGTCACCAATCAAATAATTTCCTTTCATTGTTTCCTCATCTTCTTTATGTAAGTCTTACCCCAACTTTTGTTAGTGGAGTACTCCTTACCACTTCTGGTCTGGTGTTATCCCATTCCAGTAGAGTCTTGCTCAAATTAAGTCTTTAACACTTTTAATATGCCTCAGTTTATGTTTTAACTATCGATATAAAGCATAAACTATTATGTATATTGTATAGTTTGTATTTTGTATATGTAAAGTTGCTCATTCTGTGAAAACATTTTATTTTATTTTATTTTAATTTTTATTTATTTCTAAGAGAGAGAGAGAGTCAGCGTGAGCAGGGGAGGGTCAGAGAGAGAGGGAGATACAGACACTGAAATAGGCTCCAGGCTCTGAGCTGGCAGTCAGCACAGAGCCCGATGAGGGCCTGGAACCCACGAACCGCGAGATCAGGACCTAAGCGAAAGTCAGACACTTAACCGACTAAGCCACCTGAAAATAAGCCTGAAAACATTTTATTTTTTTAATTTTTATTTTTTGCCTTTTTATTTATTTATTTATTTATACAAATAGTTTATTGTCAAATTAGTTTCCACATAACACCCAGTGCTCATCCCCACAAGTGTCCTCCTCCATGCCCATCCCTCCTCCCCCCACATCCATCAGTCCTCAGTTTTTGTCAGCATTCAAGAGTCTCTCATGGTTTGCCTCTCTCCCTTTCCCCCACCATTTCCGCCCTTCTTCTCCCCCTTGGTCCTCTGTTAAGTTCCTCCTAATCCTCCTATACGTGCACACATATGATATTTGTCCTTCTCTGCCTGACTTATTTCGCTCAGCATAACACCCTCAAGGTCCATCCATGTTGCTACACATGGCCAGATTTCATTGTTTCTCATTGCCATGTAGTATTCCATGGTATAGATAAACCACATCTTCTTGATCCATTCATCTGTTGATGGACACTTAGGCTCTTTCCATGTTTTAGCTATTGTGGAGAGTGCTGCTATGAACATTGGGGTACATGTGCTCCTATGCATCAGCATTTCTGTATCCCTTGGGTAAATTCCTAGCAGTGCTATTGCTGGGTCATAGGGGAGTTCTATTGTTAGTTTCCTTAGGAACCTCCACACTGTTTTCCAGAGGGGCTGTACCAGTTTACATTCCCACCAACAGTGTAGGAGGGTACCCGTTTCTCCACATCCTCGCCAGCATCTAGAGTTCTCTGATTGGCTCATTTTAGCCACTCTGACTGGCGTGAGGTGGTATCTCAGTGTGGTTTTGATTTGTATTTCCCTGATGAGGAGCGATGCTGAGCATCGTTTCATATGTCTGTTGGCCATCTGGATGTCCTCTTTGGAGAAGTGTCTGTTCATATCTTCTGCCCATTTCTTCACTGGGTTGTTTGTTTTTCGGGCGTGTAGTTTGGTGAGTTCCTTGTAGATTCTGGATATCAACCCTTTATCTGATATGTCATTTGCAACTATCTTTTCCCATTCCATTGGTTGCCTATTGATTTCCTGGGTTGTTTCCTTGGCTGTGCAGAAGCTTTTAATCTTGATGAGGTTCCAACAGTTTATTTTTGCTCTTGATACCCTTGCTTTTGGGGATGTGTCAAGTAAGAAGTTGCTGCGGTGGAGGTCAAGGAGGTTGTTTCCTGCTTTCTCCTCTAGGGTGTTGATAGTTTCCTGTCTCACGTTCAGGTCCTTTATCCATTTTGAGTTTATTTTTGTGCATGGTGTGAGAAAATGATCTAGTTTCATTCTTCTGCATGTTGTTGTCCAGTTCTCCCAACACCATCTGTTAAAAAGGCTGTCTTTTTTCCATCGGATATTCTTTCCTGCTTTGTCAAAGATTAGTTGGCTGTATACTTTTGGGTCCACTTCTGAGTTCTCAATTCTGTTCCATTGGTCTATGTGTCTGTTTTTGTGCCAATACCATACTGTCTTGATGATGACAGCTTTGTAGTAGAGGCTAAAGTCTGGGATGGTGATCCCTCCCGTTTTGGTTTTATTTTTCAGGATTACTTTGGCTATTCGGGGTCTTTTGTGGTTCCATACAAATTTTTGGATAGTTTGTTCTAGTTTTGAGAAGTATGCTGGTGCAATTTTGATTGGAATTGCATTGAATGTGTAGAGTGCCTTAGGTAGTAATGACATCTTAACTCTATTTATTCTTCCTATCCATGAGCATGGAATGTTTTTCCATTTCTTTGTGTCTTCTTCAATTTCCTTCATAAGTTTTCTATAGTTTTCCTCATACAGATCTCTTGTATCCTTGGTTAGGTTTATTCCGAGGTATTTTATGTTTTTTGTACAATTGTGAATGGGATCAGTTTCTTGATTTCTCTTTCTGTTGCTTCATTGTTGGTGTATAAAAATGCAACCGATTTCTGTACGTTGATTTTGTACCCTGCAACTTGGCTGAATTCTTGGATCAGTTCTAGTAGGCTTCTGGTGGAGTCTGTTGGGTTTTCTATGTAGAGTATCATGTCATCTGTGAAGAGTGAAAGTTTGACTTCCTCTTTGCCAATTCTGATGCCTTTGATTTCCTTTTGGTGTCTGATGGCTGATGCTAGGACTTCCAGCACTATGTAAAACAGCAGTGGTGACAGTGGGCATCCCTGTCGTGTTCCTGATCTCAGGGGGAAAGCTCTGAGTTTTTCCCTGTTGAGGATGATGTTAGCTGAAGGCTTCTCATAGATGGCTTTGATGATGTTTAAGTAGGTTCCTTCTATCCCAACTTTCTCGAGAGTCTTTATTAAGAAGGGATGCTGTATTTTGTCAAATGCTTTTTCTGCATCTATTGACAGGATCATATGGTTTTTATCTTTTCTTTTATTAATATGATGTATCACATTGATTGATTTGTGAATGTTGAACCAGCCCTGTAACCCAGGAATGAATCCCACTTGATCTTGGTGGATGATTCTTTTGATATGCTGCTGGATTCGATTTGCAAGGATCTTGTTGAGAATTTTTGCATCCATATTCATTAAGGATATTGGCCTGTAGTTCTCTTTTTTTGCTGGATCTCTGTCTGGCTTGGGAATCAGTGTGATGCTGGCTTCATAAAATGAGTCTGGGAGTTTTCCTTCGCTTTCTATTTTTTGGAATAGCTTGAGAAGAATTCGTATTAATTCTGTTTTAAATATGGTTGGATAGGTAAGAGGATGCTGGAATTATCCAGAGAAACTATATAGTCTAATTACTCCTGAGAGAAATAGCTGAAAATGTCGGTAGGTGTAGAATTTACATTTACAGAATGGATTTTTTGTGATTGTTTAAGCAAGCTGGTGACCAGAGTTAATCAGGTCAGTGTTTTGGGGAAAAAAGCGAGAAAAGAGAAAGAAGAAGAAAAAAAGAAAGATAAAAGAAAGGGGGAAAAAAAGAAAGAAGAAAAAAAGGAAAAAATACAGAAAAAGGAAAAAAAGGAAAAACGAAAGAGAAAGAAAAAAAAAGGGAGGAGGGCACCTCTCAGGCAGGGATGGGCGTGGCGTGATCCAGTGCCTCAGGCGGGGGTTCTGCCTTGGCGGTTGTGGGGAGGAGAGTGAGGGTGCTCCAGTCCCTTCTTGAACCCCGCGCTGCAACTCGCTTTTTTGGGCGTGTCACTCTTCAACCCAGGCCAGTTCCAATCTCCAAATCCCAGTCCGCGCGCCCCACTGAAATTGCCTTAGACACAGCTTCCCAGGCAAACCCCTCAGGCAATTCCAGGCCCCCTGCCGAGCTCTGGGGGCGGAGTCAGAATCGCTGCTTCCTTCTCTGGGTCCGGCTGGCACGCATGCGCGGGTGCTTCCCTGCCGGGTGCGCGTAGCCCGAGCCCGCTGAAGTGAGGAAAACAGAGTCCCTCTATGGCTCGTCACCCGAAACACGAATTCACAGGCAATTTTCCCAGATTTTAGCTCTTTGCCTTCCCTCTCGAGCTCCAGTCAGCCAGGAGCGCGGACGCCTGGTGTCCGCGCGGCTCTTTTAGGGGCCCCAGCCGCCCTGGAGCTACAATGGCGGCAGGCGCGCCGCCGCTCTGAAATCCAACCTCCAGGAGCGACACAAAGAAGCAGTTTGTGTGCTCAGCCTCCCCCAGGACCAGTTGGCGCGAGGGGACCTGGTGTGCAGGTATTTGGCAAGTACTGTGTCTCTATGCACCTATAAGAGGTTTTTTCCCCCGGAGCGGAGGTTTTTCTGTTTCGGACTCTCTCCTTTTCTCCTCTCACTCCCCGTAGAGGGTAGAGGGGGATTGCCTCCCACCCTGGAGTCTCTGATCCCGGCCTGATTTTATCTTCCCCGGTTCACACTCACGTTAGAAGGCTTTCTCAGTGGATTCTGCGTCTTTTTTCTCCCAGTCTCTCAGGTTTTGTAAGGTTTCCAATGGCTTCAGATCTTTTCTGTGTGATGAATGTGCGCGAGTGCAAATACGGAGCTCCTTACTTCTCCGCCATCTTGCCCTCTCCCGCCTGAAAACATTTAGACTGAAAAAAATACTGAGTCACTTTTCTCCAAATTCAGGCGCAGTCTCTGCATATCTGCATAAGAGTCACTGGACATGATCAAATGTATAAATTAAATAGATTCACCTCCTTTTTTTTTCTTTTTGCTATTTGATCAAACACTAGGTAAAATTAGTGGATTAATTTTAGACTTTTATGTGTTAACTCAAGTAAAAATCTTACTTCCTTTTTTTTTCAAATAACAGACTACTGTGTCAAAATTAGGTGACCTTTCTAGTTGTTAATATTTACTTATGGAGTCTTAATTCCTCACATGTATTTTTTTGTTCAGATTTCTTTCAGTTAGATTTCTTTTTAGTGTTTTCTATTTGTTTCTGAGAGAGAGAGAGAGAGAGAGCAAGGGAGGGTCAGAGAGAGAGGGAGACACAGAATCTGAAATAGGCTCCAGGCTCTGAGCTAGCTGTCAGCACAGAGCCCCATGCAGGACTTGAACCCACGAACCATGAGATCATGACCTGAGCCGAAGTTGGAAGCTCAACTCACTGAGCCACCCAGATGCCCTACAGTTTGATCTTTAAAGTAAAAAAAACAAAAAGAAACAAGAAAAAGAAACAAAAAACAAAAAGACCCCTGCACATTAGTAAAAGATAGGATACAAAATAATGACTAAAAACGATCTTCAGATTTATTTCACTCCAATTTCATTTATCCAAAAGGTATGTGCAGATTATATACCTATTCATCAGAGTGCAGAATATTCTGACTCTAATTATAATTACTAATTATAATTAAAAGTAAAATCATTATTCTTGTTTCCAAAAAGAAAAACAAGGACATTCAATGGTATCTGCTTTATAAGGGGCTCTTTCACTTGCCATGAAACTCCCATGGCCAGTACAGCTAATTATTTCTGCAGCTATTACACCAAATATATGAGTTTTCGAATAGATTTCAGTATTCACATTCTCCTCAAATTTTAGTAGACAAAAGCAATACCGAAGAAGTACTTTTAAAAGAGGCAAATTCCAGTACTCTGTCCACACAGATTCTGGTTTTGTATCTTTGACATGATGTTCTGGAGGTCTGCATTTTTCTCTGCTGCTTCTTGGGATATTCACACTTTGAGAAACACACTGGGCTTTCAAAGCTGCTCCAAAAGCAAATCTTAGTCAAATGTGCACTCTTACCTCCTGCCACTCATAATATTCACTCTCTTCTGTACAAATATAAGCTCCATCAAATTACACTCTTGCTCAGAAATAAAGTGTTTCATTTTTGTGGTTTTCAAGTCGTTATGTAATTCTTTGTGAATTTAGGAACAGCCTCAATAACTTTAATTTCTTGGTTTCAAATTTGCATATGAGTGAAGGAATTACTCATGGATAATTCAACATTTAGATGAAATGTGAAATAATCACCTGCCATTCACAGACTTGACCACAGTGTTTTAGAAATGGAGGAAGAATCTACAGTGTTGAAGAGTTTCTGGAATAATTTAGAATTTATGCTGGGCCATTTTAGGTTATTCAAAAATGTTGCTCATTAAAATTAGTAATGTGTCTTCATTATTTTTTGGTTTTTCAAAAGTCACATTTAGCCTCACTTGAGTTAAGTTGAAAATCCCAAGGGAGATTTTTTTTTTTTTTTTGCCAAGGGAGATTTTGAAAGGAGTTTTTTGGGGGTACTTGTAGTTGAAATGAGCAACACCTGCAGTATTTTATAATTTGAGAGAGTTACAAATCTGAACTCCCTCAGATTTTGGATGGAAGTATCTAATTTCTAGAATATTCTGGACTGGCATTGTCCAATTGAACTTTGTGCAGTGACAAAACTATTCAATATCTGTACCACCCAATATAGTGGCCACTAACCATGTGGGCACTTGAAATGTGGCTAATGCAATATAGGTTGAATTTAAAATTTTTTATTCTTATTAAATTTTAGTAATTTATGTTAAAATAGGCACATGGGACTAGTAGCTACCAACATGAACAGCACAGATCTATGTAATATATTCAGAATCCATCTGTAGCCATGTATTTAGAACTTACATATACCAAGCCTATACAAAATTCAAAGTCCTTAAAAAAATTCATGTTTCTTTAAAACATGACAACTGGAACAGTGGCCTATTAAATTAACCATCCAAAGAAAAGGCACTCAACTTTTAGGCCCTTATTTCCCTCAATGGAGTAAAGAGAAATGTGGCCTGAAAAGGTTTCTCCAACTTTTAACACTTTAGAATTTACATTTAGATTGTTTCTAGATACTTAGTGAAGAACACAGAGAAATCAAGAATACATTTTTCTTGGCTTGCTGCTGCTCTCTCTATAGATTTTTATTTTGGGGGGCTTTTTCACTTTCATGATTTCAGTTACCATATCAGTTCTAAATCTCTGCATACGACCTCTTACACATACTCTTGTCCTACAATTACAGTGATTTAAGATTATCTTTTTTTTTTTTTTATTCTACTCAAACTCGGTGTAAATGTATACATTATGTGCTGAATTGGGAGCCTCCCTCCCCATTTATGTGTTAGAATTCTAACCCCCAGTACCTCGGAATGTACTATATTTGGACATAGTTCTTTAAGAACATAACTGTGTTAGGGGGTGCCTGGGTGGCTTAGTCGGTTAAGCGTCCGACTTTCGCTTAGGTCATGATCTCGCGGTTCGTGGGTTCCGGCCCCGCGTCGGGCTATGTGCTGACTGCCAGCTCAGAGCCTGGAGCCTGTTTCAGTCTGTGACTCCCTCTCTCTCTGACCCTCCCCTGCTCACGCTGTCTCTCTCTCTCTCTCTAGAAATAAATAAAACATTAAAAAAAAAAAAAGAACATAACTGTGTTAGAATGAGGCCATTAGGGTGAGTCCTAATCAAGTATGGCTCATGTCTTCATAAGAAAAGGAGATTAGGACATAGATACACACAGAGGGAAGACCATGCAAAGACAGAGGGAAAAGATGGCTGTCTATGAGCGAGAGAAACCCAGAAGAAACCAATCCTGCTGACATCTTGGACATCTAGCCTCCAGAACCATGAGAAAATAAATGTCTGTTGTTCAAGTTGTCCAGTCTGTGTGACTTCTAGCAAGCTAATGTCCAAAACACATTATCCAAAACTACTTTTTTAAATAATTTTTTAAGTTTATTTATTATTGACAGAGAGCACAAGCTGGAGAGAGGCAGAGAGAGGAGGAGACACAGAATCTGAAGAAGGCTTCACTCTCTGAGCTGTCAGCACAGAGCCCAATGCAGAGCTCGAACCCACAGACTGTGAGATCATGACCTGAGCCAAAGTCAGACACCTAACCAACTGAGCCATCTAGGCGCCCCAACTTCTTTAGTTTTTTAAAGGGTAGAAGCATTTTATCCATTCCACATTAAGGAAATAAACAAACAAATATTTGAATAAAGTGTTACAATTTTTAAAGCTTTGGAACAGTGGTATTTCTATTACATTTTTCTTCCCTCTTATTTTTGACAACTCTTGTTTTCCCTTGCTCTGTTGCCAAGATTCCACCTTCTTAGAATCTTCTTTATCTTCTCCTTTTATGCTTGTTCTAATTCCAATTAACTTTTAAGGCCTGGACCAGGTAATCTTTAAATTCAGGGTGAGCTACCACTGTTCTCAACTTCCATTGCATTTCACATAGCTCTTCATTTATCTTATTTACTTGAGTACAGGGTCCCTGTTATAGTGATTTAAAAAAAAATTCAGTGCTCCAGCTATAGGGGAGCTCTTGATGGTTAATGGGCATTCCAGAAACATATTTTGAAATAAACATACAAAATAGTCTTGCTTCTTTACATACTAAGTTCCTTGATAGTTATTCTTTCTCATGTTCTTCAGATATGCAGTGTTTATTGAGCATTTACTGTATGTAAGACACTATAATTATTAACCTTTCACTTTATTTGGGCTCTATGCAAAGCTTTATTCATGGTGTGTTTTCTTTTTGCTAGATTGCTTAGTTGGGTAACCTTCAAGCATAAAAAGTGTTTGCTTAATTGTGCCATGTTATTTAATACTGATTTAAAGTGAAATACTTATACAAAAAGTGGGTAACTGGGATAGTTTGATTTATCGTGAAATAATATACTCTTAAATGTATTTTTGCTCTTAAATGCATCTATGCTTTTAAGTGTATCTTTCCTCTGCCTATCCATTCCTGAAAGATATACAGTAGTTGATTAAATTAAAAGAAATCCCAAATCAGTATAGAAAATCAGAAATTCATATGACTTTCAGGCAAGCAGAGTTCAATCTATTGACGTTGGTTTTTATTTTAACCACAAATGACCATTTTGGCCTTATCATACATACATAAGGTCTCTGAGCTAAATGTTCTGGGAAATTTTAATAGAAGAAATATTGAAGGATGAATGCAGTAGTGGTTTCCTTTTATTTCATAATATAGTTCTTTTTTCTTATTTTACTTGTATACATTTCTGAAAAGTTTATTTCAAAGTGGGAATGAAGGCAAGCCTGAGAAGGAATGGTCCTTCAGTCTGTAGCTTTTGTTAATTGAAAGACATATGGGAATTTCCCAAGGAAATAAGATAAAAGAAAATCTGAAGCAACAAAAAGGAGAGCTAAACTTCATGTCTCTGTTCGGATTACGTAGGACATAAGACCAGAGACACCATGCGCTTGAAATTTTGTTGATTTGGTATATAACTTCAAAAAATCATGAGGTGTATCTGTGCCTAACTAAATCTTCTGCATCCTTCCTCAACAGAGGAAGCAGAAGATTCCTGATGAATTCAAGGTCAGAATCAGGGCCGGAGTAGGGAACCAGTTGAATGTATTATCCACTTCTGTCTTCACCACACAGCATCATCAAGACGGTAAGAGCCTTATGAGGTCTTTCAGTTCAGCTCTCTTAACAGATGATAGAAATGAGGCCCAAAGGAGTTAAGATCTGGGACAAAACCAGATGTTTTCTAATTCACCATGTGTCATTTTCACCCTTTAGAAAATGCAAATGATTAACACTCATTGGAACTGAACTACTATTGTAAGAAAAGTAGACAACTGTGGTTTCTAAATATCTATGTACAGATTGAGGCAGTTCTTATTTCCACACATATCCAGAGAGAAATGTCAGGCAATGCGATCTTATGATTTAAAGGTTGTTCATCACTAACCTGGTTGAAAACCAGAAAAGGAAATTTTGATGAATAGAATAAAACAACTGACACCCAAGTTTCAGAAGCTTAGATAATTTAAATGAAGATGAACTTTCTCTTTTTCTTCTGATGACATTTACTGACTAGAAAGTCAGTATTGTTATGGGGAGGATTAACGCAAAATGGCATTGTATTGTTAAAGGTACTGTTTTTCATAGGACTCATAACTGAAAAAAAATCAGGTCGATATTACAAATGTATAAGTTGATTAATGTCCAGTTATCTCAGCAAATAAACTACTTCCTGGAGGAAAGCTTTCCTTTTTTATTTCTTAAATATTTATTATAAAAGCAAAAAAATTGCAGTGTTTTTAAATTATGGAAAAGCACACCTATAAATTCATTCTGTCCTAGCACTATTATTTTGTGTATCCCTTTGTGTTATTTTAAGTGACATTCTTTTTTTAAATTTTTTAATATTTATTTAGTTTTGAGAGAGAGAGACAGACAGAGCATGACTGGAGGAGGGGCAGAGACAGTGAAGGAGACACAGCATCCAAAACAGGCTCCAGGCTCTGAGTTGTCAGCACTGAGCCTGATGCTAGGCTTGAACTCGGGAATGGCGATATCTTGACCTGAGCTGAAGTTGGATGCCCAGCCGACTGAGCCACCCAGGTGCCCTTTAAATGGCATTCTTTAAAAAAGGAACTTAATTTTTGTCCTCAGGGGCAGAGAGTTGAGTTTATTACACTCTTTATCGTAGCAGAGTGTATCATGGTCTGGGCAAGGGCATTCTCATATTATTTTATTTTTCCCCTTCGGTTTTGTCCCTTTTCCAATGTCATACCTCCATTAGTCACTTATCTTTTAATCTGTGTTCATTGTGATGAATGCATATACATGCTCTGGAAAGATCTGTACTGCTATTTTTTTTTTAGCTGTGCTGTTCTTTGGTATAAATGGTTGTATACAAATGTCATCTATCTCATCCTATATTTTTAAGGGGCTTTCTTCATAATTTTTGTTTTTCAACTCCTTTTTAGAGGTTTATATTTCAACTATTATATTTTTCATAGTCATATACATATTCTATTCATAATTCTAGATTCTACCTCCTTATGACTCAGTTGCTGGTTCATGTTTATAATATCTTCCCTTGTTTCTTTGAGGTTATATATTTTATTTTAAAACTTAAAAAAAGTATTATTTTAGCCATTTTAATAATTTGGCTTCTATTACAGAGCATTGAGCCTGTTAATCTCATTTCTATAGAATGTGTGCCCCTACTATAAAATTTAGGGAGGAGGCTCTGGAGAGATACCGTAAGGTGGAGAGCCTCTGATGTCACCACCTGGGACAGCCCATGACCTCTTTCCATGGCCATACTTCCAAGCCATCCATTCTATATCTATCTGTCTCTATTTCAGGGCATCATTCTTCTCTGATATTTGCTTCTCTTGGATTAAATCACCTAAACTAGTTGTTCTCTACCTATAGCATGCATCAGAATAATCAGGCATGCTTGTTAAAGCACAGATTTTCTGATATGGTAAGTCTGGAGTGGAAAGGAGTATTTTCATGTCTCACAAGTTACCAGTTGGTGATGATGCTGCTGATCAGGAACCACATTTTGAGAGCTACTGACTTAAATAATGGGATAGAAAGAGAAGTCAGCAAATAATTAGGTGTTGGCTCATCTACTGCACCTATTGTTTTCTGCTCCTCCTTACTAGTTCAAGGATCCATTCCTGTATAGATATTATCCTGAAGCCTCTGTTTAGCTCTGACTGATCCTTCAGCTAATTGGGTAGACAGTCAGGGCAGTCCAGGGCAATGTGAGATAGAATCACAGGCCAAGGAAGGAAGTTCTTCTTAGTCTAATACCCATGATGATGGTTTGGGGCCTTTTTCTGCTCTAGACTGTCTTTCTCCTCCCTCATTTCTCCTCCCTGATTGGGACATAACCAAATGCTGTTTCATCAGAGCTTTCTGATAGTTTTGTGTTCTTAAAATTTTTTATTTGTTTATTTAGTTTTGGCTAATAAAATGATATATATTTAAGGTGTACAGTTGATGTTTTGATATATGTATATATTGTGAAATGATTACTGCAATAAAGCTAATTAGCATAGTCATCACCGTTCATTGCTACTATTTGTGTGTGTGTTGAGAACACATGAGATTTACTCTTAGCTAATTTCAATTGTACAATCAATTATTATTATTATAGTCACACGTTGCATAGTAAGTTTCCAGACTCATTCTTCTTATCTTAAATGAAAATTTGTATGTTTTGATCAGTATCTCCCTTTTCTACCTTCCCCTAGCCTCTGGTTACCACCATTCTTCTATTACTATAAATTTGACTTTTTTTTCTTTTAAAGATGCCATATATAGGTGAGATTGTGCAATGTTTGTCTTTCTGTGTCTGGATTATTTCACTTAGCGTAATGACCAGGTTCATCCATATTGTCACAAATGGCAAGATTTCCTTCTATTTAAAGGCTATTTGAATAATATTCCACCATATATCTATGTATATATATACACACACACACTACATTTTCTTTATCCATTTGTCTATTGATGGACACTTAGGTTGTTCCACATCTTACTTATTGTGAATAATGGTCAATAAACATAGGCATGCAGATGTCTCTTTGAGACATATATTCTTTGGATACAGCCCCACAATGGGGCTGCTGGATTGTATGGAAGTTCTCATTGTGAGGAGTCTCTGTACTGTTTTCCGTAATGCCTATACCAGTTTACATTCTCACCAACAAGGTGAAGTCTCACCCTTTTCTCCATATCCTTGCCACAACTTGTTATTTCTTGTCTTTTTGGTATAGTTATTCTAACAGGTGTGAGGTGATATCACATTGTGGTTTTGATTTGCATCCCTGATGATTAGTGATGTTGAGCTTCTTTTCATATTCCTGTTGATAAAGTAAACAATTTGTTTACTTTCGTTTTTGTTGCCTGTGCTTTTGGTTGAATCCAAAAAGCCATTGCCAAACCAAGACTAATATCAAGGAGCTTATTCCATATGTTTTCTTCTAAGAGTTTTATGCCTTCAGGTCTTACAGTTAAGTCTTTCATCCTTTTTGAATTGATTTTTACATATGGTGTAAGATAAGGATCCAATTTTATTCTTTTGCATGTGGATATCCAGTTTTGCCAGCACTATTTATTGAAGAAACTATTCTTTACCCATTGTATATTCTTGGTGCCTTGTCAAAAATTAGTTGACTGTGTATGTCTGATTTTATTTCTGGGCTATCTATTCTGTTCCATTAGATTATATGTCTGTTTTTATGCCAGTAGCATACTGTTTTGATTACTGCATCTTTGTGGTATAGTTTAAAGTCAGAAAGTATAATGTCTCTAACTCTGCTTGCTCAAGATTGATTTAGGTATTTGGGGTCTGTTCTGATTCCATATGACTTTTAGAATTATTTTTTCTATTGTTCTGAAAAATTCCATTGGAATTTTGATAGGGATTGCTCTGAATCTGTAGATTGCTTTAGATAGAATGGACATTTTAACAATATTAAATCTTCCAATCCATGGACATGAAATATCTTTCCATTTGTATCTTGTTCAATGTCTTTCATGTATGGTTTGTTTTTTTCAGTGTAGAAATCTTTCACCTCCTTAAATATTTTGGAGTATTTTATTCTTTTTTTGCCTTTGTAAGTGGGATTGTTTTCTTAGTGTCTTTTTTGAATAGCTTGTTCATAGTATAGATACACAACTAAATTTTGTATGTTGATTTTGTGTCCTGAACTTACTGGATTCATCCATTAGTTGTAACACTATTTTCATATTTGTTAAGGTTTACTACATAAGATCATGTTATCTACATAGTTTCATGTTCTGAAATCCATTGATACACCTCTCATTTGTTCAGCTTCTAGGCTCAAGCACAGGGTCAGAGCCACCATCTTGTCTGGCTTCCTAATATTTGTATGACTTTTTTAAAAACATAGCATATGTGTCATTTTGCAATGTTTTATTTTATATCTAGCACCTGTAACTGCTATTTTAAGGTTTATAATTACGGCACATAATCATCTTAGTGATTACAGAATACTGTAATACATTACTTGGATAAACTATATTTCACTTAACTATTCCTTATTGGGGACATTTAGATGCTCTCCATTGTCTCCACATTAGTAGTAGCATTAAATGTATTAAGTTATTATAGCCACACAGGTATTTTTGGATACTTTCCTTTTTTTGTTGTTGTTGTTTCTCAGTATTCTGAAAGAGTTAAGGCAGCTCCCAGAAGTGCTTTAAGTTCTGGGAGAATCTGGCTCTTTGTGTCTGATTCATTTTCTGAGTGGGTGGTGTATGGTTCTGACCTTGTCACTGACAGGAAAGTTCAGATTTCACACTGTAAAGAAAGAAGAAGTCTGTCCTTACAGATCTCTTTGACTGAAGTATTTGCCTTCAGACAATGATTATACGCACTCTTCTATCATCAGACTGGTACCTGCTAGTGTCAGTTCTTTGAATCAAAATTGCAATTTCCTTTGTTCATTTGGGCTATTTTTAAACCTTGGCAGCTCATTTAAAAGGCACAAGTTGTGTTCTAGGTTAATCCTGTCCAAATTTTATAATAATGGGTTATACCATTGAGTCCAACCAAAATATTCAAATGAAGGAAAAACACATATTTTCTAATTTATTTGGCCAAAATTGGATGCTCAGATAACATGACTTTAGTTCTTATATAAAGATAGTGTTTTGGTAAGCAACATCTGAGAATAGGTTGATGAATCATCATGGGAGGAAACTAGAGAATCTTTGATTTTATAAAGGATGTTTGCAGTTATTTAAGTGAACCTACCACCAAAGCAAAACTCTCCACAGTGTGCCTGATGGTCTATCTGGTTTTGATTAAACCCCCTTCATGGCTGGATTACCTACCTCATCAGAAAGCCCATTTGTTCTTTCACAGCTGTAATAAAAATTTCTCTTTTTTATTTTTTTTAGTTGAAACTTTTTCCTTTTTTAAGATACTCAATTGTTCCTTCTTTTTTTTGTACCTCTACTTTTACATCCATTTTCAGAAATATTACCTATTCTTAAATGTTTAGTATTCTGCAGAACAAGCTGTTAATCAGCTTTTCTTATCATATGTTCAGGAACCTACTTTCTCAGATCGATGGTGCTGTTTAGGGTAAGGGTTAGGGTTAGGGTAAGGGTTAGAGTGAGTGTGAGTATGTACATCCTCTCCATAGGGTTAGGTTTAAGTTTAGGGTTAGTGGTTAGGAGTTAGGAGTTACAGGTAAGGGTAGTGTTAGGGTTTGAATTAGGTTTAGGGTATTTGCCTGGTATTGTGCAATGCAGAGAACTCTTCAGAGAATAAAATTCCAGGCTTCTGCTGAGGTGAAATGAAACTTGTTTTTTTTTTAACACCTACTTAATGATACACTGACTTCTTTTTAGAGCCATACAGAAAATGGTGTATTTCTTCTTTCTCTCTTAAATATTTGAAGACATCTATATGGTTTCCTTCTTTGAGATAAATACCTTTAGCCCATGCCGGCTCCCAAGATGATGTTGTTTCTATTCCTAATCATCTCAAATACTTTCCTGGGTATTTTCTAATCTGTCCATGTTCTTAAAATAAGGATTGTAGCACAGAAAATATTGGCTCACAGATACAGTGAAACCACTTTGCATTCCTGCAATCTTGACTTGAGATATTTTGCTTTACAAATGTCTTTGAGACCCCCTCAAAGTTTGTTATCATGTAAGGTTTCCATGTGTTGTACCTATAAGCACATGTTATTTCCAACAGTCTTATCTTAGAACATAGTCGCTGAGAGATGGCACCTTACTCACAAGACTTAGGTGTAAAGTTGGTAATTACTAAGCTCTTTTATAAGGGCTCTGTTATAAAGCCACAGTGCTTTTGATAGGAAGTGTGGTTCACAGTAGATAAAAACATTATCATTTACACTAATGATAGCTAGTGAGATACTAGTGAGATGATACACTAATGAGAACTAATCTTTAATTGCACCTTGAATTTCATGGTCCATAATGGGAGAAAATAAAAAAAGAATTTGTCAACACACCACAACTAGCAATAGGCAGTGCTGTATGCCTAGAGGATTTGTGGTCTAATTATTTGTAAAGCATATCAGACTTAGATTAAAAGGTATCTTTCACATCACATACTCTTATTTGCTCAGATCTTGACCACTCCTAATTTATCTCAAATACCTAGGAATCATTTGTATTTTGAGAGATTATTTGATTTCACTTTTTTACCTTTTTGGGTTTTTTTCTAGTTCCTACTCTACACAGATAATTATTTTGATCATTTTGAACATCTTTATTGAATTGAAACAATCTGTCTATTTAATAGAAAACAAAATCAGTTAATGTTTATTGACATTTACTATTCAAGTTAGCCACAAGTGTCAATCTAGCAATCCCTAAAAGATATAAAAATAAAAAATATGTTGTGTACTTAGTGGTTTGTCATTTTTTAAAATGTGTATTTATTTTTGACAGAGTGAGAGAGAAAGAGTGTGTGAGTTGGGGAGGGGCAGAGCGAGAGGGAGACAGAGGACTTGAAGCAGGCTCTGTGCTGAAAGTGGAGAGCCCAGTATGGGTCTTGAACTCATGAACCATGAGATCATGCCATGACCTGAAATTGGATTCTTAACTGACTGAGTCACCCAGGTGCCCCATTGTGGTTTGTTGAATTAGATTTTAAGATGTCTTAATTGTGAAATTTATATACAAATGCAATATGTATGTAATATGTAATATGGATGTAATTATATATATTATATGTATACAAATATACTCATATATCTCATATAACTCAGTTGAAGAAATAGACATTATTAATGCCAAAAACAACTTTCCCTTCCCCCACCATGAACACCTCCTGATTCAGACCTCCTCCCAGCAATCATCCTGTCCAGAACACATTCTTAGTTTTTATGATAATCACTTTCTTACTTTCTTTTTTTTATTGTCCACACTTCTCTAACACTTGGACTTTATTTATTTATTTTTTTTTTAATTTCAAGGTTTATTTTATTTTTTTTATTTATTTTTATTATTTTTTATTTTTTTTATTTTTTTACAAATAGTTTATTGTCAAATTAGTTTCCACATAACACCCAGTGCTCATCCCCACAAGTGCCCTCCTCCGTGCCCAACCCTCCTCCCCCCCACATCCACCAGTCCTCAGTTTTTGTCAGCATTCAAGAGTCTCTCATGGTTTGCCTCTCTCCCTTTCCCCCACCATTTCCGCCCTTCTTCTCCCCCTTGGTCCTCTGTTAAGTTCCTCCTAATCCTCCTATACGTGCACACATATGATATTTGTCTTTCTCTGCCTGACTTATTTCGCTCAGCATAACACCCTCAAGGTCCATCCATGTTGCTACACATGGCCAGATTTCATTGTTTCTCATTGCCATGTAGTATTCCATGGTATAGATAAACCACATCTTCTTGATCCATTCATCTGTTGATGGACACTTAGGCTCTTTCCATGTTTTAGCTATTGTGGAGAGTGCTGCTATGAACATTGGGGTACATGTGCTCCTATGCATCAGCATTTCTGTATCCCTTGGGTAAATTCCTAGCAGTGCTATTGCTGGGTCATAGGGGAATTCTATTGTTAGTTTCCTGAGGAACCTCCACACTGTTTTCCAGAGGGGCTGTACCAGTTTACATTCCCACCAACAGTGTAGGAGGGTGCCTGTTTCTCCACATCCTCGCCAGCATCTAGAGTTCTCTGATTGGCTCATTTTAGCCACTCTGACTGGTGTGAGGTGGTATCTCAGTGTGGTTTTGATTTGTATTTCCCTGATGAGGAGGGATGCTGAGCATCGTTTCATGTGTCTGTTGGCCATCTGGATGTCCTCTTTGGAGAAGTGTCTGTTCATATCTTCTGCCCATTTCTTCACTGGGTTGTTTGTTTTTCGGGCGTGTAGTTTGGTGAGTTCCTTGTAGATTCTGGATATCAACCCTTTATCTGATATGTCATTTGCAACTATCTTTTCCCATTCCGTTGGTTGCCTATTAATTTTCTGGGTTGTTTCCTTTGCTGTGCAGAAGCTTTTAATCTTGATGAGGTCCCAACAGTTTATTTTTGCTCTTGATTCCCTTGCTTTTGGGGATGTGTCAAGTAAGAAGTTGCTGCGGTGGAGGTCAAGGAGGTTGTTTCCTGCTTTCTCCTCTAGGGTGTTGATAGTTTCCTGTCTCATGTTCAGGTCCTTTATCCATTTTGAGTTTATTTTTGTGCATGGTGTGAGAAAATGATCTAGTTTCATTCTTCTGCATGTTGCTGTCCAGTTCTCCCAACACCATCTGTTAAAAAGGCTGTCTTTTTTCCATTGGATATTCTTTCCTGCTTTGTCAAAGATTAGTTGGCTGTATACTTTGGGTCCACTTCTGAGTTCTCAATTCTGTTCCATTGGTCTATGTGTCTGTTTTTGTGCCAATACCATACTGTCTTGATGATGACAGCTTTGTAGTAGAGGCTAAAGTCTGGGATGGTGATCCCTCCCGTTTTGGTTTTATTTTTCAGGATTACTTTGGCTATTCGGGGTCTTTTGTGGTTCCATACAAATTTTTGGATAGTTTGTTCTAGTTTTGAGAAGTATGCTGGTGCAATTTTGATTGGAATTGCATTGAATGTGTAGAGTGCCTTAGGTAGTAATGACATCTTAACTATATTTATTCTTCCTATCCATGAGCATGGAATGTTTTTCCATTTCTTTGTGTCTTCTTCAATTTCCTTCATAAGTTTTCTATAGTTTTCCTCATACAGATCTCTTGTATCCTTGGTTAGGTTTATTCCGAGGTATTTTATGGTTTTTTGTGCAATTGTGAATGGGATCAGTTTCTTGATTTCTCTTTCTGTTGCTTCATTGTTGGTGTATAAAAATGCAACCGATTTCTGTACGTTGATTTTGTACCCTGCAACTTGGCTGAATTCTTGGATCAGTTCTAGTAGGCTTCTGGTGGAGTCTGTCGGGTTTTCTATGTAGAGTATCATGTCATCTGTGAAGAGTGAAAGTTTGACTTCCTCTTTGCCAATTCTGATGCCTTTGATTTCCTTTTGGTGTCTGATGGCTGATGCTAGGACTTCCAGCACTATGTTAAACAGCAGTGGTGAGAGTGGGCATCCCTGTCGTGTTCCTGATCTCAGGGGGAAAGCTCTGAGTTTTTCCCCGTTGAGGATGATGTTAGCTGAAGGCTTCTCATAGATGGCTTTGATGATGTTTAAGTAGGTTCCTTCTATCCCGACTTTCTCGAGAGTCTTTATTAAGAAGGGATGCTGTATTTTGTCAAATGCTTTTTCTGCATCTATTGACAGGATCATATGGTTTTTATCTTTTCTTTTTTGATATGATGTATCACATTGATTGATTTGCGAATGTTGAACCAGCCTTGTAACCCAGGAATGAATCCCACTTGATCTTGGTGGATGATTCTTTTTATATGCTGCTGGATTCGATTTGCAAGGATCTTGTTGAGAATTTTTGCATCCGTATTCATCAAGGATATTGGCCTGTAGTTCTCTTTTTTTGCTGGATCTCTGTCTGGCTTGGGAATCAGTGTGATGCTGGCTTCATAAAATGAGTCCGGGAGTTTTCCTTCGATTTCTATTTTTTGGAATAGCTTGAGAAGAATTGGGATTAATTCTGTTTTAAATGTCTGGTAGAATTCCCCAGGGAAGCCATCAGGTCCAGGGCTCTTATTTGTTGGGAGATTTTTGATCACTGATTCAATTTCTTCACTCGTTATGGGTCTGTTCAGGTTTTCTATTTCTTCCTGTGTGAATTTTGGTAGTGAGTGTGTGTTTAGGAATTTGTCCATTTCTTCTAAGTTGTCCAATTTGTTGGCATATAATTTTTCATAGTATTCCCTGATAATTGCTTGTATTTCTGAGTCCATTTTCATTCATAATTTTGTCTATTTGGGTGCTCTCTCTTTTCTTTTGGATAAGTCTGGCTAGAGGTTTGTCAATTTTGTTTACCTTTTCAAAAAACCAACTCTTGGTCTCATTGATCTGTTCAGTTGTTTCTTTGGTCTCTATGTTGTTTATTTCTGCTCTAATTTTTACTATTTCTCTTCTTCTACTGGGTTTAGGGCATTCTTGTTGCTCTGCCTCTAGTTCCTTTAGGTGAGCTGTTAGATTTTGGACTTGCGCTTTTTCTAATCTCTTGAAATAGGCCTGGAGAGCAATGTACTTTCCTCTTAGGACTGCCTTTGCCGCATCCCATAGATTTTGAATTGTTGTGTTTTCATTTTCATTTGTTTCCATATATTTTTTAATTTCATCTCTAATTGCCTGATTTGCCCATTCATTCTTTAGAAGGGTGTTCTTTAACCTCCATGTTTTTGGAAGTTTTCCAGACTTCTTCCTGTAATGGATTTCAAGTTTCAAAGCGTTGTGATCTGACAGTGTGCATGGTATGATCTCTATTCTTTTATATTTATTGAGGGCTGCTTTATGTCCCAGTATGTGATCTATCTTGGAGAATGTGCCATGCGCACTTGAGAAGAAAGTAAATTCCCTGGCCTCAGGATGTAAAGTTCTAAATATATCCGTCAGGTCCATCTGGTCCAATGTATCTTTCAAGTCCATTATTTCTTTAGTGATTTTCTGTCTGGTTGACCTATCCATGGCTGTAAGCGGAGTATTAAAGTCCCCTGCTATTAGCACATTCTTATCTATAAGCTTGTTTCTGTTTGTGGTTAATTGTTTTAGATATTTAGGTGCTCCCATATTCGGTGCGTAGACATTTATGATTGTTAGTTCTTCCTGATGGATGGACCCTGTAATTATTATGTAGTGCCCTTCTTCATCTCTTGTGATTGTCCTTAATTTAAAGTCCAGTTTGTCTGATATAACTTTCTTACTTTTTTAAGTGAGTATATATCCATAGGCAATACATTGCTTAGTTTTTCCTATTTGGGGCCTTCGTATAAATACAATTCTATTTTGTATATTTTTCTATGGCTTGCTACTTTTGTTCAATGCTGTGTTTGTATACTGTATCCACATGGATATGTGTAGTGTGTTTCATTTATTTTTTATTGTTATATGGATACAGTATAATTTACTCAGTTTGCTGTCAGTATATAATTAGATTATTTCTAGTTTTTGCTCTGTTTATTTTTGTTTTGAGGAGCCTGAAATTAAGTCCTCCATTAAGAGCAACGTCGGGCTGCACGTAGCCCCAGTTCCAGGAAAAGCTTCAGCTGAAGCCACCCTCGGACCACCCTCAGGTCAGCCAATCAGAAGTAGTGTGTAACATTCCTGTGGTCTGAGTCAGGGCTGGGAACTGCAGGTAGTTACTCTGTACAAACTAGCCAATCACTCACCGCTTGCCTAAACCCCAGGTAGGCCCTTTGAGCTCACCTCATAATTGGTCATTTTCAAAGGATTCTCAAAGGTCATGATTGGGTCCCGCCAAAATTAATGGACACCTCACAGATACTGAATGGTCAAAACTGTTACTATGGGTGCTGTATAATTATGATTGGTGCTTATGTGATGATGCTATACATACAGCGTGTGCACTGTAACACCCCTGTCCCTTACCCCATAAAAACCCTGCTTGCTATTGTTCGGGGCTTCACCTTGCTGCCGCTACACCGGTAGACAGGTGAGCCCCTGCTCGAGCTTGTAATAAAGACTCTTATGTACTTGCATCGGTGTCGGCTCCTTGGAGGTCTCTGGGGACTCGTGATTCGGGCACAATAGTTTTTATATATTAAAGATACTGCTGCTAGTAATACTTTTTATATATCAACTGGCACAGGTATGTTTTTATATCTAAAAATGGAGGGCATTGGGTTGTAAGGTATGTGAATGTTCAACTTTATACACTAGACCAAACCATTTCATAGTAATTATATTAGCCATATATGAACGTTCCTTTTATTCCATATCCTTGCAAATCCTTGATATTGTCAGACTTGAAAACTTTTGCCAGTCTGGAGGATATATTCTGTACATCATTGTGACTTTAATTTGCAAATCTCTGATTACTAACAAAACTGTGCTTCTTTCGGAGTGTTTACTGGGCATTTGAGTGGTCTTTATTTTTGAAGTGCCTGATTAGGCTTTCTTTTTCCTTTCTGATTCATAAACTTCAAAATTATATATATATAATATAAAGCTTATTTACTTATTTTGAGAGCGACAGAGGGGGTGTGAGCAGGGGAGGGGCAGAGAGAGAGGGAGACAGAGAATCTCAAGCAGGCTCTGCACAGTTAGCGTGCAGAGCCTAACGTGGGGCTCAAACTCATGAAACCATGAGATCATGATGTGAGATGAAATCAAGAGTTGGATGCTTAACCAACTGAGCCACCCAGTCGCCCCCAAAATGATATCTTGACATTGGTTATTAATTGTTACGAATGTTGCAAATATCCTTTACTAATATAATTTTTTACTGCCTTTAACTTGTATATTTTTGGAACTGAAGTTCTTGATTTTAATGCAGTTGAATATATCAGTTTTTTTTCTTTTTTGGTCAGGATGTTTGGAATTTTGAGTTCTGTTTGAAAAATTTTCTTCTCTGTTGAGAGTCTGAAGATAATTTTTCTGTAAGGTGTATCACTTTGCTTTCAATTACTATGTTTTTGAGTGGCAGGAAACATCTATCTGTATTATATATGGACAAATTAAAACAAAGAAAGATATCCATTTCTTTGTCCCAAGCGTAGGACATTTGGTTATTTATGGAAGAGACTTAGTGTTCTATTTAGTGCTTAAAAACCAATTTTATAAATAACTTGTTTCTGAGGGCTTTTTTTTCTGTGTATTTCACTGCTTAGAAACAAACTAAAAAATCTGACTCTTCTAGACTTATTGTTATACTTCACAGTACCAAAACATTTCTGGAAAGTGCTAGGAAAGGGTAGCTCCGAACTGTGCAGAACACCTGTTCTCTGAAGATTCCAGAACACATCACTTAGTCAGGTACAGATAAATACTTTCTAAAGTCACACTGACAGCCACTCTAAGAACTAAGTGTAGCCATTGGAAGGGAATTTCTCATTGTTTTAAGCTTTCTATTTAGGTGATGATAAATAACCCCTTTTAGCATAAAAAAAGTAAAATTAACATTTAAGTTCATGAAAGCAATTCTCAAAAGAGGTAATGCTTTAGAATGGCTTAGTGGTGCCTGGGTGGCTCAGTCAGGGTGAAGCATAGGACTTTAACTCAGGCCATGATCTCATGGTTTGTGAATTTCAGCCCCAAGTCAGGCTAAGTATTGATAGTTCAGAGCCTGGAGCTGCTTCAGATCCTTTGTCTCCCTTTCTCTCTTCCCCTCCCCTGCTTGTTCTCTACCTTCCTCTCTCTTTTTGTCTCTCTTTCTCTCAAAAAATGAATAAAAATAAAGATAAATGGTTTAGAATACTTTCTTGTCTTTTGGTGTTATGTCTAAGACTTTGCCTAACCCAAGGTTACAATTATTCCTGTGTTATTCTTAGAGTTCTATTGTTTTAGCTCTTAGAATCAGTCCATGATCCATTTTAAGCTCATTTTTATGTATGATGTAAAGAAGGGGTCCAACTTCATTATTTTTTGCATATGTGGATATCCACTTCTTGCAGCACCACTTGTTGAAAAGACTGTTCTTAATTGAATTGTCTTAGCACACTTGTCAAGAACCAACTGACCATGAATTTAAGGGTTTATTTATGAACTCTCACTGATGTTTCATTGATCTATATGTCTGTCTTTGTTACCACATTGTCTCAGTTACTATAACATCAGTCTAAATTTGAAATCAGGAAATGCTCTAACTTGGTTCTTACTTTTCAATACTGTTTTACTTGTATTTTCAAGATTGGGTCACTTGTATTTTCACATTTAGTTTAGGATAGGTTTGTGAATTCTCATAAGAAAGTTAGCTGGGGGAAGGGGTGCTAGGGTAGCTCAGTCAGTTAAGCATCAGACTCTTGATTTCAGCTCAGGTTATGATCCCAGGGTCATAGGATTGAACCTCGGGTTGCACTCCATGCTAAGCATTGAGTCTGAGATTGTCTCTGTCTCCCTCTGTCCCTCTCCTCCACTTGCATTTGCTTGCTCTCTCTCCCTCTCTCTCTCTCTTTCCCTCTCAAATAAAATTAAAAATTAAAAAACAAAAAAAAGAAAGCTGTGATTCTGACAGGAATGACATTGAATCTATTGATCAATTTGGGGAGTATTGTCATCTCACAATATTAGGCATTCTGATTCATAAATATGGATTTCTTTCCATTTATTTAGGCCTTCGATTTCTCAGTAGTGTTTTATAGTTTTTGAGTATAAGTTTTGTACTTCTTTTGTTAAGTTTGTACCCAAATACATTATTCTTTTTGACACCAATGTAAATGAAATTGTTTTCTTAATTTAATTTTTGATTAATTTTTGGATTGTTTATTGGTAGTTTATATAAGTACAATTGGTTTTTGTGTATATTGATCTGGTATGCTGCAGCCTTTTAAAATTCATTTATTAGTTCTAAGAATTTTTGTAGATACCTTAGAATTTTCTATATACAAGATCATGTCATCTACAAATAGAGATAGTTTTTAGCTTCCTTTTCAATCTGGATTCCTTTTTTTGTTTCTTGCCCAGCTGCCCTGGCTAGAACGTCTCCTACAGTGTTGAATAGACGTGGCAGAAGTGGATATTCTTGTCTTACTGCTGTTCTTAGAGAGAGAGCATTTAGTTTCTCACTATTAAGTATGTTAGCTGTGGGTTTTTATAGATGCCCTTTATCAGATTGAGGAAGCTTTCTATCCCTAATTTCTTGAGTGTTTTTATCATGAAAAGGTATTGGATTTTGTCAAAGGTTTTTATTTTCTGCATAATGGAGATAAGAATACATTTCCTTCCATTTATATCCATGTAGTATGTTACATTAATTTATTTTCAGATATTAAAACTACCTTGCATTCCTGGGATAAATCCCACTTAGTTAAGGTAAATATATATTTTTAATGTTTTAGGTTCCATTTCTTAATATTTTCTTAAGGAGATTTATGTCTCTATAAGAAATATTGGTCTGTAGTTTTCTTGATATGTCTTTGTCTGGTTTTACTATCAGGGTAATACTGACCTCAAAGAGTGAGTTAGGAAGTATTCTCTTCTCTTCTATTTTTTAGAAGAGTTTGTAAGGAATTTATTTTTTGTAAATGTTTTTTAAATGTTTATTTATTATTATTATTTTTTGAGAGAGAGAGGGAGGGAGGGAGAGGTTGAGAGAGAGAGAGGGAGATACATAATCTGAAGCAGGCTCCAGGCTCCAAGCTATCAGTGCAGAGCTAATGCAGGGCTCCAACTCCTGAAATGTGAGATCATGATCTCAGCCAGAAGTCAGCTGCTTGACCGACTGAGCCACCAAGGTGTCACTCTTTTTTTAAATGTTAGATAGAATTAACCAATAAAGTCATCTGACCATGGACTATACTATTTAAGAAATTTTAAAATAATTAATTCAACATCTTTACTTGTTATAGATCTATGAAGATTTTTAATTTTTTCCTTGAGTCAATTTTGGTAGTTTGTGCATTGGTAGGAATTTGCCCATTTTATCCAAGTTATCCAACTTGTCAGTGTATTAGCTTTTTCTTCATATTATTTTGCAGTCAAATGAGGGTTCTCAACAGTGTACTTACTGTTCGGAATGGGGTTTGGAATTAAAAAACACCAGCTCCATCCCAAAGCTGGTAAACTAATCTGATATAACTCCCTAAAGGCAATGGGTCAGACTTTTTCTTCAGAAGTGAAGTCTCTATTACTTCAGACAAAAAGGGGAAAACCAAGGGGAACAAAGAAATGTTTATATTCAGTCTTTTCTATCAGGATTTTTTTCCCCCTGGGGCTTCTGTTTCAAGGATTTCCTGATTCCCAGGATTGTACAAGTCTCTACAGAACCATTTTTTTTTCTGACTAGATTGGGCTGGGTGAAGATAAGGAAACAGCTATGGTGCTATTTTTATGAAGGAAGGACATTTTTTAAACATCCTTCTTATGCAAATTATATATAGCTCTTGGGTCACAGAACTGCATTTTATCCAGGACTAGCCTGCTGACTAGCTTAGGACTGTGGAGTTTCCAGATCTGTGAGTGTCTTATGTAGTCCTGGGTCACATAGTGCCTGAGGACATAGCTTGAGTTAGTCTCCCTGGCCACAGTGTATCCAGCTGAGGCCAATTATGTACAGTCAATCCATATGCCTTAACAAAATAATGGATTCCAAAAGCTTTGAGAGCCTACTGTGTGGCATTCAAGCCTGGGGAATCAGCAGACTGAACAGGACTAAACACTTGGGGTCACAGATTATAGTCAGTTCAGATGGAGGATGCAGAGGGAATCTCCTTTGGGTCCATCTCAAGAAAGAGATTTAATGCAATTCTTTTATTAATACACTTCTGGGCTTTGGGAGCTTTAGTGCAGGGGACATCAAGTTTCAAAAATTGTTTGTGACTGGCCAATGGCTTCATAAGGGGACAGGGACCTCAACAATGTTGAGGTCAGGAAGTCTGCTTGGAAATTTATTGAAATGTCTTCAAAGGAAGAAAGAGGTGCTGGAAGTCAGTGATTAAGTAGTACTAATCATTCATCTAGTAGTAAAGTAGAGCTAGGAGCTGGCTCATTTCTGTTCTTTCAGAGAGAATAGACCATTCCTAGGAAGTGTACGGTCTGGAAATGTTTACCTGTGAGGAAATCATTCCATTTAAGTTGATAGATTTATAGATTTATGCCTGTCCTTGTCAGAATTGCCAAACTTGGGGGTTTGGGAGATGTCTTTATGTCTATTTGTGAGTTTCGTCAAAACCCAGGTGACTCCAGGCCTGTGCTCTTGTAATACACATTTTCCACAGCTGTCCAGGAAGGGTAGCAGGACATGTCATTTGAAGTCAACAGGTGTAGTTAGACATTAAGGGAAGGGAGAAGAGCCTAGTTAAAATGACCTCAGCCAGTTCCTGTTCCTATCTGGCTTTCAAATGGAAACCACGTCTTCCAAAAATTTAAATAACTTTGTAAGTTTAAACTTTTTCTCTCCCTAGCTTAGACCTTCTAGGTTCTGACTCTCTGTCTTAATAGGGAGTTCAATTTTCTTTAGAAAAATCGTGTGTGTGTGAGTGTGAGTGTGTGTGTGTGTGTGTTTTAATCTGACCTAGGTCTCTCTTTTCCGGCTGCTTGGTAGGTTCTCTCTCTCCTTTCCGGCAGCTCGCTCGGGACCAAGAAAAGCCCGGGGAACCATTTGTTTGCTTTCCCAGGAAAGGCCTGATATTGATCTCTGTGCTGCTTCGGCGACTTTCAAGATCTCTTGCAACGCAACTGTTGCTTCAGCTTCGAGGCTGTGGCTGCTTCCTTGCCCTCTTGACCAAATCCCTCCACTTACTGTGCTCCCACCCCTCTTTCTCTCAGCTTTTCACATTTTAGTAACAGATTATGGTCACTTTCGCATCTAGTTAAGCTCTGTGGATACTGTATGGGTACTGTATATATATATATATATATATATATATATTCAGCAACTAGAATGAATGCTTGCAATGTCAATACATAGACTCACTGTATATATGTGAGTCTATGTACTTGACATTGCAAGGCGATTCATTCTAGTTGCTGAATCAAAGTCTTATAGTATGTGTTTAATTATTATTTTCTTTTTATTTTATGCTAGTGCTACAAAAATGTAGATTCATAAATTGTAGTAACTAAGAATTTGGATTAGAATGATATCCACAGCAGCAAAGATTGGGGTGGGGGAACCCCAGATGTTATCCCACCCTCTTTTAATTCTTGCATATTACATTTTAGTTTTTGAAGATGTAAGTTTTCAGTGTATATATTGTTTTATATTCCACTTTTCTAAGTAATCATTATTTCTATAAGTCTACATAATTATTACTTTTAGTGGACTTAATCTTATCTCTCACTTAGATATATATGAACAATTCACTATATAGTTGATTTTAATTTCCGTCCTTCCTTCCTCCTTCCTGGCTTCTTTCTTCCTTTCCTGTGTTAGAACTCCATTTGGAATAGAACTCTTATTAAGGTAGGTGTGTGCTTTTGTTAAGTGTATTTCCTTCAGAAACATTCCTATGAACATGGTTGCTGGGTAAAAGGACATGAACATAAATGGTTTTACAAACAAAAATAATTTTTAAACTTTTAATGCTTCCATCCATTCAAGTCTATACAAGTTTCACCATGGCTTTGAGCATCATATAGTATCATTTAAAACATATTGTGTTCATTTGATATGATAAAATTGTTACCTCTAGTTTGCTACAACTTTTTTCTTTTCTTTTTCTTTTTTCTTTTCGTGTTTCATTAGTACCACGGTGAGCTGAGGTTACAGAGCTATACTGATTGGCCTCCCAGTGTCATCCACTTGATTGGTTGTAAGAAAGTAGGCCCCATGTCAGAGAAAGAGGTGGCCTGCCACGGATGGCCTGCCATTCCTGTACCTGGGAGACTTATCCTGCTCTCCAAATGAGTTGCTAGCCCTGGCCATCAAGGATTTATTACAGAGCCCTGACAGCAGCCCCACACATAAGAATGCCCTTTAACCAGTTGGGAGCTTTCCTGGGAAATAAGTACCTTGATATCAAAGCCACTCCTTTCTATCAGTGCAGCCTCCAATCAGAAGTGCTGTTTAAAGGGGCACCTTGAGGGGTGCCTGGGTGGCTCAGTCGGTTAAGAGTCCAACTTCAGCTCAGGTCATGATCTTATGGTTCAGAAGTTCCAGCTCCATGTTGGGCTCTGTGCTGACAGCTCAGAGCCAGGAGCCTGCTTCAGATTCTGTGTCTCCTTCCCTGCTCCTCCCCCATTCATGCTGTCTCTCAAAAATAAATAAATGTTAAAAAAAATAAAAATAAATAAAGGGGCACCTTGGAACCACAGAAGATTC